>OX463773.1:11108536-11708536 GCA_949825005.1 Gasteruption jaculator | reverse complement strand
GGATCCTAGAAAATTTCCACTCCAATTTCGAACACAGGCTTATTTTTATTCAGCTCCGATCCGGTAAAATCGAAATATAATTTATAAAAAAAATAATAATAATATAATTTATTTTTATTCAATTTCTTTCTATTCGAATTAATTGCATCTGGTTAATTTTCTTTCCAGGGAATATCGGCTACAACAGACAAGGCTCGTGTCAAGCTGGGCTGGGAGCAGCATTGTCGAAGGTGCGTAAAAAAAGTGCATAAATTCCTAGACGCCATTTTTTTTTCGTTACATTCAAAAGAAACGGGACAATGATTTTTTTTTGGGAGAAAAAATTCTCCCGAGCTTCGCTCTGTCGTCTCTCGTCCACGAGAGCTTGCGACAGTCGGTGGAGGAAGGGAAACGCGAAAAGTGGCGGTCGTCGTTACAAATCACGGCTCGGGAGTTAGGATTCTGCTGAAAAAGAGGAATCCTAAGTGTTATCTTCGGCTATAAATACAACCTAAGGTACGCGTTGACAAAACTATGGGTCTTGTCGTTGAGAGAGTTAAGAGCCCCGTGGACACAGGAGGTCGTCCCGGTGGAGGCTGCGGCCGAATATGGCCAGGAATGCGAATTCTTACCTTACGCAAGGAACGCAAACTCGAGTCTGAATACACGGAGTGTCGTTTTGCTTGATATATCGGCATACAGGCGCGGGATAGAAAACCGAGAATCAGTAAACCCGGCTTTTGGAGTCGATTGTCTTGTCGAAAAGTTTCATTCACTCCGCGTTGAATTTATCTCCGTCAGCGCGAAGTGTCGGTCCGGCTCTTCCCTCCTTTTCGCGAATTCTCCCTCTTTTTTTCCGGAAAACTCTAATCGAATTCGCGGCCAACCGGGAAAAATTGGGGTTTTATGACGCGTCCAGGGCTGCTGGATCGTTAAAGAATCGCGGTGAGACAATTCCATGAGCACTCAAGCTCAACTATCTCTCTTGGACTTCTTCTGGATGTATAATTCAGAATTGTTCGGTATATCGTGGATGTTTAATGCATGTCCTCTTGCCATTCGGGAAGGAACAGCATTCAATGTTAATATTCCTATATCCTATAGCTTTCGGTTTCATTCTTTAGTTTCAAATAACTTGTCGATAGATTTAGTCAAAGTAACTCTTTATTGAACGTATTTTGCTTCCCTCTTTGGCGAACCTCCGGTGTTCCCCATTTTCTCTCTTCCTCTTCTGGTACTTTTCGTACAATTTCGGGATGGGACGTTTCCGATTGGAAATTTGTCATTTTCCGGGACGGTTCTTTGGACACTTGAAATTTTGAGAGTGAAAAGTGGATACCCTGAGTTCTTGAATCGACCAACGTGGGTCTTTCTATAATTTTCTGCGCCGAAGTTACGAATTTTTCAATTCAAGGGGTGAATTTGGATTGTACGATCTGGATACAAATGTTTCGATTCTTTAAAAATTCGTAATTCTGGGAATGAATTTTTTAGAATGCTGAAATTTACAAGGTAGAAAGTAGATAGCACGAGCTTTAAAATAAGCGCACGTGCGAGTGGCTACGATTTTTTTCTCCAGAGATATGAATTTTTCAATGCAAAGGGTTGAAATTTGAATGATAAAATCTGGATAAAAATTTTTCGATTCTTCAAAAATTCGTAAGTCCGGGAGTGAATTTTTTAGAATGCTGAAATTTACAAGGTAGAAAGTAGATAGCACGAGCTTTAAAATAAGCGCACGTGCAAGTGGCTACGATTTTTTTCACCAGAGATATGAATTTTTCAATGCAAAGGGATGAAATTTGAGTGATAAAATCTGGATAACAATTTTTCGGTTCTTCAAAAATTCATAAGTCCGGGATTGAATTTTTTAGAATGCTGAAATTTACAAGGTAGAAAGTACATACCACAAGCTTTAAAATAAGCGTACGTGCAATTGGCTACGATTTTTTTCTCCAGAGATATGAATTTTTCAATCGCAAAACTTTGCAGTAGCCAGTCGGAAAAAAGCTTCGTAGTGGTGCGCATAAATAAATCCACTGGCATACGTATATTTGAAGACCCGGTTATATTTCAATCTGCGATACTCCTCCTTTTTCGCATTATTATTATTATTTCAGTCCTTTTTTTCCTCGTTTTTCGATTGGCGCCGGAATACAACTCGTGCCGGTCGTGTTTGGCGAATACATTTATATATATACCCAATCCGTGGATGCTTTCAAAAGCTGCCCCGAAGAAAGAGAGTCACCGAGCCATTGTTTCAGTTGCAAATTTTTACCGTGTAAGCAAGAGACTACCGCTCGGTTGGGGGTACCCAGAAGAAGTAGTTACGAAAACCTTCCTCCATCTCTCTCTCTCTCTCTCTTTTTTATTTCACTCGTGTTTAACTTACCAATATCTTTCTTCCACTTGAGTTACTTAGTGCCTACCTGCAACCACAGGTAAACATGTAACCTGTGAACGCGTCATTCATTGACACCCCGATGCAGCTTTTTGCGAGGCCTCTGCTTCGACTTTTCTCGTTTCCAGGCTGGAATCCAAAGAGAAATGGCTGTTGGCTGGAGGATCGAATTTTCCAAGGGAGAAAAGTCGGTCCCCGATGAACGATCGTAAAAAAATAAAAGGGGATCGAAAGTCGATACACACATGCAAGCTCCCTTCTACCTTTCACCAGAAAGAATGGAAATCGGGAGATCAATCGATCTGTTTCTTGTAGATTCTGGTTAGATAAAACTACACGTTTAACGTTGTTGCGAGATCGATGGTCGATCGTGTGGTCGATGTTCCTTCAGGCCGTAAATCACTCGAAGTGATTTAATGCTTTCTTATTATATATATATACATATATAACCGTAACATTTGCGAGAGAGTCAATGATATTTGTCTTTTAACAAATCAATGGGTCTTAAAAGCCAGCGGGAAAAATGGCAAAAAGGTACCGATGCTTTGGCACAAAATCGAAGATTTGGAACAAAAGCTTCAACTTTCGTAAATTAAAATTGTATTTTCTTTCAAAATTCATAATGGTGCAAAAGTTTCCTCTGATTAGAATTTTTCGAAGCACGCGAGATTTTATGGAGATCTCGTAAAAATTGGAGTGTCAATATTTGGCTCAAAAAATCGTAACTCCGAAACCACGAATCGTAGAATTTTCTACTCCAGCTCAATTCATACGTTAATGAATTTACTCTTTCTCCTACAAAATTCAGGATCCTACAAAATACGAGCTTGAAATTATGATTTTTCAAAATTTCACTTTTAGGAATCTAGAACCCAAAAATTGAAGGGTTGCTTTGTCTAAAAAAAATCCTAACTCTGGAACGAAAAATCCTAGAACCTTCCGCTTTGGCTCATTCGGAACCTTGAAACGTCTACTTTTTACCCTAAAAATATCGAGTTCCCAAAAAAATCTTCCTCGAAGCTAGAAAATACCGAACACTCGATACTCCAGAACTGTCGGTCAAAGTTCCTTTGTCCGCTTTTAAAATGGAAAGAAAAAGGAAGAAAAATATCCACGTTACGTATCAACATCCAGGAGCAACGAATATATATATATAGAATTATGGCAATAAAGGCAAAAGGATGGCACTGGCATGGCGCTTTGGCGAGTGGCGCCCGGAACATCGGAGTCACGGTTGCTCGCTCATGTGCGGAGGAGAAATACGGACTACTTGCTGCACATGCTGACTTTTGCCAACATGTTGACATTGTCGTTTCGTCGAGGAGGGTACCCATTGTTTGCCGACCGTGCGAACGACAGCTACGGGGTAGCGACTCCACAAATATTAATATTACTCCTTCGGTGGGTCGCTGTACATACATACGATAAATAATACATCGCGAACCCACGTCCCCTTTCTCCTCGAGCCCCCTTCGACGACCCCCATTTCGATGCTCCCTGTCAATATCGAGCTACCGAGCCCCCAATTTTGCTCACCCCGTTCCGGAAAATCAAGGGGGGGGGGGGGATCCAAGCTGGAACGGCGATAAATAATCATGGGGGGGCCCGAGAGAGCGCAAGCCGAGAGGGGGCTTTAAAAAATGGCTGCAAAAGGAAGGGTTGCTCGGTACAAGGCGCACACGAGCATGTAAATCCTCGCGAGCTGCGTAATCTCATGGCGAGGAGGCTCTCCGGTGGCCATTTAAGGCATGGACATTTCGTTCTGTCACCGTTGCGTGTTCTCCCGTATAGCGCAAGAGACCACCTACGCGAGCTCCTAAAGAAACTTCTCCTCTCCGCTCTCCTGCTCTCCTCTCCTCTCCCGCGGTAACATACAGCGAACACAGTTTTATAAAGCACCGGTATTTCTCATGATAAGCTTGAAGGAACAATGCTAGACAACCACCCTTGTCTGCCCCCGTATCTGCATCTCCTGCCTTTTCATGCACCTTCCCGAGCGACGACACCGCGAGTAGGTATCGCCACCGATACCGGCGAGATTCCGGAGCTTTTGCGGCAATTTTCCCACAATCTGTCGACGAACGAACGTCTCTCGTCTTATCTCAATCCACGACGATATTGTTATGCTCAGGTACGCGAGCGTGGGCGATGCATTTGCGCGTAGGTGCAAAAGAGCGGCTCCAGCACCTCCGGAGGTGGAAGTGTAAACGAAAAACGAGGTCATTTTGGGACCCACGATTTTTTTCTTTCGGCTCGATGACGTCATCGATCGAAGGACGAAAGGTACCGGGGTCACCAGAATCCTGGATTCACGCTATTCCGGAGGCTGGCGAGCAACAAATGCGAGATCTAATTTTTTTTTCTATGTATTTTCTATGTATATAATAACGCGGAACGGATCGACTCGTCGATATATTATATTAAATTATGCGATACATGCCCGTGAGAATGCTATTTCCTCGATCAATCGACCTTTCTTGAACCAAAGGTGGGTGAGATCACCGTTACAACGTGTTTTTCTGATACTCCGTTGCATTGTGTTCGGAGATAGCGTACGTGGAATGCATTTTTTTTCTTCCTCCTCTTCTTCCATTTCGCAGATAACAGAGAGTGTTCGTTTAAAGAGATCCTTTTTTTCCGTCTTTCTCACCCGATGCTGCGCCGTATTCCCCATAATAAGTACGTGGAAGTACTTATGCGAGTATACAGTAGCTGAAAAGCGCTGAAGAGCTTTCCCAAGAGGGTGAGCTTCGAGGGCCACTTAAACCGTTGACGTATCGTGTATATATACAAATCCTCCCGTGGTTCGTCTCCTTCCCACGAATCACTTTCTGGCAAGGGACGGCAATTCCTTCTAGAAAATCGAGATTCTCAATTTTTCGAATTGATGAAAAATTTTGTAAATTGTATTTCATCCGAACGTTTGCGGAAATTTCCACGAATTTTTCCAAAATTAATGTTGATATCAATACTTTATTTAATAATTAATATTATTTTAGCATTAATTTTTTAAAATTTTATTATTATTAGTATCCACTTTTCTTGAAAATTCGAGGTTTCGAATTTCCAAGGGAAATTTGTAAATTGTAATTTAATGGGAAATTTATAAATTGTCATTTTTTAAATATTGGTAATTATACATATTAATATTGCTAATTTTTTTGATACTAATATTTTTTTAATATCAATTTTAATTTAACGGACAACCGGTAAATTGGAATTTCGTCGCTGGACCTTTACAACGACCCAATAGCAGTAACTTCGATTTTTCTTATTCGTTTCTAATCTATTCTAATGCATCCATTTGTAGACACGACACGTTACCTCTGTCTGTGCTACAGGAATGACTTTCATATTAGTTACATGCCGCATTATGACTGTAACAGGCTGATTGAAAAAGTAGCCTCTCAATTTTTCTCGTCCATTAATAGACACTCCTTTAACGGTATTTTAATTGACATACGATAGATGGAATACATATTTAGTTTTTTTTTTCTTTTCTTATTTGTTTCAGGATGGAAAGAGACTCTTTATAGGGGCACCTGGTAGCTGGTATTGGCAAGGTAATATTCGATTTTCCATTTCCAGTTATTCCACAAAAATTCTTCTTCCAAAATAATCGAAGAAGAAAAAAAGCGAATGTTCGCTAGGAATTTCTAAAATAATTGATTCAGGATTTTCATGCCCTGGATTTTCATTTCAAATTAATTAAGACTTAGTATTTATTTTTAAGGAATTGAAATGAAATTAATTAAAATTGAATGAGTTCCATTCAATTAGTTGCTAAAAAAAAAATAAGGAACGCAAGCTGCTAGAGAAGGAAAGAAAAATCTTAAAATTTGAATATTACAGGTCAAATGTATTCTATTCAAGACGGAGAGAAATTAACAAATTATATTCTGTCGGATGGTAATTATCAAACGTCAACTTCAATGGTTTACCAAAACGCCCATCTAATTGTTTAATGCCTTACATTTATTGCCAAACGCCCACGCCAATAATTATTTTAATAAAACTAGCAAATTCCCCAGATTTTTTTCTCACCTTCGCCTATTCTTTATTTATTTTTCCGAGATTTCTGTCGATCCAATTAACAATAACTGCGTTTCTTCTCATCGGTTCGGATATTTCCAGGAAAGTGTCGCTTTGTCTCGTAATTTGTCGTTATCGTCTTGGTGTGTGTCTCTCTCCTGGAATTTCTGTGCGTTAATCATTAATTCCCATCCAAAGATTATTCGAACGGTCTGAGACAGTACACGGATTCGTCACGAGGTCTACGGATCATCGGCGACCCCTTTTTTTCTCCCTCGAATCAATCGAATAAAGAAAAAAATTCGGTCATATCATTTTTAAGCTTCTTTCATTTAATTACAAAATATTTAATTACATTTTAACGCTATTGCTACCAAAGGTGTCGAAAAACATTTTTTAGAATTTTATTTTTCGAATTAATTTCGAGGTTCGACGTCATCTTTTTTTTGGATTCCACAAATGGAGGTGCTTAGTGGAGCAATTATGCGTCTGTAAAAAATTTGGTATCAATTAAGAAAAATTTTTTAAAATTATAATTCTATATTTTTGATTTTGGAAATTCGATTTTACGCGGGAAAAAAATTCGATTATTGATTAACGCGGAGGAAATAGTGTTAAAAATATCCTCTATCGAAATTTGGGGAGAAAAAAAGGAGGGCAGAAAATGTACGACCTAACAGGTGTGGGCCAGCTTATTTTACAGCTTTTTTGTGACATCCTCCCGAGCTGCGGTAATAAAAGGAGGCAGACGCCCGCCTAAAGCCTAAACTCATCCACATTTGTTTCAGCTTTCATAATTTTTCAACAAAAATTTAACCCCCTCTCCCTTTCTTTTAATTTACACGCGGACCGAAAAATCCAGCCCTTTCTCTCTTTTTCCCTTTTTCGTCGATTCTATGGGAACAAAAAATTCATGGGGAAGGGGAGAGAAAGGGAACACAGTAAAATCTACCATCCTCTTCCATGGAAGAAGACCATCATAATAATAACAACAATCGCGCCAAATATGCTGCTTCTGTAATCGTCAAATCTGGTGGTGTGGTTCCCGATCGGGTGAAAGATCGTCCCAATAATCGGTGTCTCCTTTCGCAGGGCAACTGTTTTCCCAAGGGGCCGATGGCAGGGCGAGAATATTGTTCACCAAGGAAGGTCCCGCGTCCTTGGACGACAGTTACATGGGTTACTCGGTGTCCACGGGGGACTACGAAGGTACCGGTGACAATGGGGTTGCCGTTGGAATCCCACGTGGTGACGAACTTCATGGGAAAGTGAGTGACCGATTTTTTTTTGGTCTGGATAAGGGTTGATGATTTTATCCAGAGGTAAATAATTGATTTTCTTTTTTCTACAGGTGATGCTGATGACCTCCGACATGAAGAATCATTATAACGTGAGTGGAGAGCAAGTAGGGGCGTATTTCGGGTACAGCGTGGCAGCTGGAGACATCGACGGGGATGGTTTCGAGGATTTGATAGTCGGAGCACCAATGTACACCATCCCGAATAATTTAGAGATGACGATCGAAACCGGAAGGGTGTACGTCTACTATCAGAGCAGCAAATCCTTCGGAAAGTACGAGAGGAAGGACACCAGGTAGGTGTTTTTTTGAATTTCCTGGAAAATTTTCCAAAAAATTGGAATTACGTAAGGGGTAGGTTTTCATACTTCGATTTGAAAAATTCGTAACTTCGAAACGAAAAATCGTAGAAAGCTCCATTCGGGCTCATTTCGATCTCCAGTAACTCTACCTTCTACTCCAAAAAATTCAGGCTCCGCAAAAATTCACCCCCGAAGTGACGTATTTAAAAAGTAGAAATTATTCTTTGCAAATTCTTACATTAAATAAAAAAAAACCAATATTTTCCCGTAATTTCCAGGGATGGGGAATTCAACAGGGGCCGATTTGGGTTATCGGTGTCTTCCGTGGGGGACATCGACAGAGACGGATTCGGTGACATCGCGGTTGGAGCCCCATACGCGGGCCCGGAAGGACGAGGGGTGGTGTACATATACCACGGTTCCTCCACCGGAATCCTGGAGACCTACTCCCAGAGGATCTTCGCGGAGGAGCTGAAAGTCGAATCACTGTCCGTGAAGACCTTCGGGTTCTCTTTAGCCGGTAGTCTGGATCTCGATAACAACGGGTACCCCGATCTCCTGGTGGGGGCCTACGAGTCCAACGCGGCCATGGTGTTTAGGTCCAGGCCCGTCATCAAAATGGACTCGTACGTGGAATTCGGGGTGGAATCCAAGCTGATTGCTCTGGACCATCCGAAGTGTCTGCTCTCCAACGGCGAGTACGTCACTTGTTTCCCTTTGAAAGCGTGTCTCAATTACACGGGGCACGGGGTTTTCCCGCGACACGAGTTCAACGTGCAGCTCGCCCTGGACGTGAAAAAGTCCAGGGGACCGCGACTCTTCTTCGTGGAGTTCGAGAACAACAGCACCATCAACTACACGGTCACTGCGGATCGCGATCGGCAGTTTTGCCGAAACGTCCAGGTCGGTATCGGTCTCTCCCTGTTTTTTCCCGTCAAAGAAAAAGGGAATTTCGCTAATTTTTCGACGTTTCAGGTTTACATTACGCCGCATATCCGCGACAAGCTGACGACTCTGGACGCCGAGATGAGGATGAGCGTCAAGGAGGACTACCACTACACCTACCAGCCGCGCAACCCCCGTGTACGACTGCTACCGGTCCTGGGAGAGTCCATCTCCAGGAAGGACTCCCTCACGATCCTGAAGAACTGCGGAGCCGATAATATTTGCATCCCGGATCTGCACCTCACGATGAAGCCCAACGTGGCCCGGTACCTGCTGGGCTCGGGCAACCGGTTGGAGATCGACGTGATCATTGAAAATCGGGGCGAGGATGCCTTCGAGGCCATCTACAGCCTGCAGCTGCCGACCGGCATCGATTACATCAAGATCAACCGGTCCGAGAAGAGCGACATCCTGGTGCAATGCTCCCCACCGACGATTTCGAACAACAACACTCTGCGTTGCGACATCGGTAACCCATTTCCCCAGGGCAAAGTCATCCACTTCGTGGTGCTGCTGCAACCAGTGACGTCACACGGCATGAAACCGATCTACGAGTTCGACATGGACGTGAACACGACGAATCCCGAGGATCCCTTGAACGTCCACGACAACAAACGACACCTGTCCTTGCCGATTTGGATCGAGACCGAGCTGTTCATCGAAGGGGAGAGCAAACCCAAAGACTGGGTCCCTTACAACCCCAATAATTACACCGGCGACAACATCACGCACGAGCTCGACATCGGGCCCGCGTTCAGCCACAATTATACCATCAGGAACCAAGGACCCTCGGATATTCTCGAGGCCGAAGCCTTCTTTATTTGGCCAGCGCTCACTTTGGGTGGAGACGATCTTGTGTACCTCCTGGAGCAGCCCGAGACTTCGGGGAATGGCATCCAGTGCAATGTAGCGAATGCCAATCCTATGGGTGTGAAGGTACGGTAGAGTTTTAAATAGGGATTTTTTTGGTGGAGAGAAAGGTGTTTAATTTAAAAAAAAATATGGCGAAAATGAAAAATTCACACCCCCCACTATTGCAATTCAAAAATTTCGAAGCTCTGGAAAAAAAAATGTCACGCACTTTCTGTGGCTTATTCCGGGTCCTGGGATCCCCAATTCCTACCCTAGAAATTGCACACTCTAAAAAAATTCACCCAAAAGCTACCGATCTTCGAGTCACAAGACATTCAATTCAAATCTTGCGAATCTTCTTCCTTCCAGCTGGAACAAAGACGAAGACAATACGTGCAGCACAAAACCCAGCCCTCCGGAGGGGTGAGCCACACTTTCGATAACGGAATAAACGTCCAATCCGGAGGATCCGGGATCACGGAGTCCGAGGAGAAAATGGAGATCGAGAACGAGGACGATTTCGGGGACAGCTCTTACGCCTTGGACAGAAGACGCAACAAGACTCATAGTTCCTCTTCCTCCTCTTCAACCTCCTCCAGCTCCGTCTCCTCTTCGTCCACCGTCATTAAAGGGACGTCCAACGTCATCGTCAACAACGAGGGTGGAAAATCCGAGGTCTTCCTAACGCCGAGACCACCCGATTTCGGGGAAACCACGTCCTCCGTCGAGGGTGGCCACGGGGGCACGATCCATTTTGGCCACGAGGCATCCGCTGGTCGGAACTCTCACGCTTCCGTCAACGTCCATGGATCCTCGGACGTCCGAGTGACGTCATCCTGGGGCGACAACGAGAACCGTACCTGGCAAAACTCCTACGACAGCAGGAAGGACCTCGAGGGCGAGAGGGAGAAAGAGGAGAGACGTTTCTTCGAACTCCAGCGAATGCAGGAACGAGAGGAAGCTCGTCGTCGACTGGAGGAGGAGCGGGAGCAGCAGAGGAGGAGGCAAGAGGACGAAACTCGCCGAGCGGAGGAGAGGAGATTGTACGAGGAGAAGCTGCGACAGATCGCCCTGAAACGACGCCAGGAGGAGGAGGAGGAGTCGCGGCACCGCGCTTCCAGCTTCGACGAGAGGTTCTCCAGCTCCAGCAACCACAGCGGTACCAGCGGGCAGGACTTTTCCTTCCACCTGACGAATGTGACGTCAGCGGAGGGTCTCAGCAGCTTCTTCAGGACCCTCACGAGGGACGCGAGTCAGTTCGAGGTGTTCAGTCGACAGGGGAAGCAGGTGGTCCAGTTCCAGGCGAGGTTCAAGACCACGGGCGACCGGAAAGAGTACATCGAGTTCGAGAACGGCAGCAAGTTCCCGTTGCTGGATCGACACGGGGGCCAGAGCTACGCCCCGGAGACGGGCTACTCCGGGCAGGCCACGCATTTGTTGAGGATGGAGGGAGAGCTGGTCTCGGGGCCCAACGGCAAGAGCTGCATCCGGCTGAAGGACGGCAGGATGTTCCCCCTGGAGTCGTCCTACACCTACACCGAGGAGAGGACCTACACCCTGGGCAACAACGGCTGGGAGACCTCGTCCCCGGGTGAAAACGAAAACGAGGACGAGGAGTATTATTACGAGGAGGAGGGCGACGAGGAGGGTGGGTCCTACGACGAGAAGGACTACAAGTCCTCGGAGGCCCATGGCAAGGCCACGACGAGCTCGATGTACCGCGAGGACGCGGATTTCCAGAGGAAGGACTCCTCCTTCAGGAGTCCCAGGTACAGGAGGGAGAGCGACGTCCTCACGGTCCAGGAGTTCCGGAAGTTGCAGGCCAAGAGGGCCAGGAGGGAGCTGGAGACGGGCCCGTTCTTGCAGAGCTCGGATCTGCAGAACATCCAGCTGCCCAGCTGCGACGTGGCCAGATGCGTCACGCTCAAGTGCACCCTCGGGCCCCTGGCCAAGGACCAGGAGGTCTGGATAGGCGCGAGGTTCCGGGTGAACGCGAGGACCTTGATGAAGGTCGCGTATAACGAGAAGGTCAGGGTGTCGACGCAGCTGGTGACCCGGGTCACGAAGCAGCCGTTCATTGGGACCCCGAACCAACCGATCGTCAAGACCAACGAGATCTACACGAACATAGAACCGGTCGCCCCCTCGACGCCGTCCAACGTCCCTCCGCTTTGGGTGGTCGTATTGTCCGCCTGCGCCGGAGCGATCATTTTGTTGCTGCTTATTTATTTGTTGCATAAAGTAAGTGCAGGTTTTCGAGTGGGAACTGTTCCAGCCTTGGGGGAAATCTAGTAATTTTAGGGGCGGAGAGGATTTTTTTTAGATATTTTTTTTGCAGCCGGAGTTTAAAAATTCGTAGCTTCGGAACGAAAAATTCCAGAGTCTTCGGATTAGGTGCATTTTAAGCCATGGGATTTCTACTTTGTGCTCTAAAAAATTCAGATTTCGGAAAAATTTACCCTTGAAGTTACAAATTTTCAAACATCAAAATCCTCTTTTTTGATGCTTTGGTTTTAAATTTTAAAAATCATATTTCTGGAAAAAAAATTCGTGGGAGCTTTTACCGTCGCTGATTTTGGGGTATTTTGTTTCTACTTTCGAGACAAGAAAATTCAGCGTAAACTCAAATTCGAATTTTGTCTTTTCAGTGTGGATTCTTCAAGAGGAACAGACCCTCGGACGCTCCGGAGAGGCAACCGCTAAATAGAAACGGTCATTTCCAGCAGAACGATTGAGGGCGACGATCCACTTCATCATCCCTCTCTCTGCCATAGTACTTTATTCTCGTTAAACAAATGAAAATAGAAGAAAAAGTGCCTATTACTAAAAACGCGAAGGGGACATTCGAAATGGCCCCGGAAGTTGAAACTTTTAGAAAAAGGAGACAAGAATCGTGTCACAGGTGCTAGCGATAACGTGTTACTTACAAAGAATGCTTGTAAAATTGCAAAAGAAGTGCCTTTGCAATTTTCATAGATAACAAAAATGCAGAAACGAACAAAAGAGACTCAAAGGAAATGTTATATATATATATACAATCTTTTTTTCTACTCTGCGGTTTTTCGAAAAAATTTTCTATGAATTTTTTGAAAAAATATATCAATACTGCCAATGAGATACTCCTTCCGGCTCTTCCCGCAGCTCGATCTTGCAAGTTTCTAGTCAAGAAACAGTCCTGTGTCTACTTAATCAAAGAAGGGAAAGGCGAAAATTTCTTTGAATTTCATCTTTATCGTGTAAATAGATATTTTTTCGTTTACCTGTTATCCGCAATCTGTCTGACGGAAGAGAATTGATTTTCGGGGATTCGGCAAATTATTGGAATTTCCAAAAGCAGCCACTCAAAGTCCTGGAAATTCGTGCCCCAGCACACGAGAATTCATTATAATGTACAAAAACGAGACGAATCGCGATAAATTTTGAGTGATTTTTTTGGAAACACTGGTAGATCTCATATTTCTCTGTAATTGAAGCTCGGAAGCGGGTGGGAGTTTTTTTTAGACCGAATTTTCTCATGTTATTTTTATTATTAATGGTATTATTTATTAAACTGACTTTTATCCTCCTCTGTTTCTACCTACCGATGTACTGTTTCCAATTAATAATTTTGAACGAAAGAAATTTTTTGGAAATAATTTTTTTAATTCTCCAGTCGATGACCAAGTTTTTGGAATATGTTGAAGCGTTGAGAAAATGAATTGAAAATGATCCACGCGCGAGGAAATTTGTAAATTAGGTCTTTTTTTGGTTTTTTTACCCAAAAGGAAAAAAAATAATGTTGAAAAATGGAGGAAACAGAGAGAAATCGACGAAATAATATGAAATTTAGCAATTACGATTGATGAAAAATTAATGATACGTGTATGTATGTGTTCCCCTGATTTTTTAGGGGGACTTAGAACTGACATTGTAAATATATATTAATAATTAAGATTATAATTAATGAAAAATATATATATTATATTAATATTGATATATCTGTCTCAATTTCTTTTTCTCAAAAAATTCTTTCTCTCTTAAAAAATATACAAAATTTCGAAATCCAGAAAATTATTAACAATAAGACACTAACGCTCTTTATTTTATAGATATTTATTAAAAAATCACAATTACATATTTTTATTGACTGAAAACTGCGGAAATAATATTGACAATTCTTTTTTACCGCATTATTTCGGGGAATTTTTAGGAATTCCTATTACCTTGGTTCCAATTAAATTAATTAAAAATATAATAAATTCCTCTAGAATTTCGGAAATATTTTCGATGCGTCGAAAATAAATTCAACAAATTTTCAATTTCCGACCGTCACTTTTCAGTCAATACCAACGATGATAAATAATAAGAGAAACGTATAAATTTGAATTTCTTCCTTTTTTGCATTGATAAAGATTTGTTTACAATCGCACATGAATTTAACGGACAATGAAAGATAAAATATTTGAAATTTCGAAAAATATATATCAAATTGTTCTTTTTTTATTTTTTTTGCTTATTCAATTTTTGTCTTTATTTATTTTCATTGTTGTGTAGTTGATTTTTTGACATTTTTTTTCTTGGTTTGATTCCCATCCTTCCCCCTTATTCAAAAAATTGATATAAAAATAATGTAGCATAAATTACAATATCAGTAATATTTTTTTGTTCATTTTCTCTTTTCAATTATTATCTATACGTTTTTTGCATTTTTCACGTACAAAAAGGCGAGAAAGTATGATTGTATAATTTTTCTTTGTTCACTATTCATTGCTTCTAATCGAAACGAAGAATCGTTAAAATAAATAGCTGCTCATTGGTGGACTTTTTGTAAATATATTTCTTTTTGGAGTGAATTTTAAAAACTATCAGAAGTTTCGTTATTTTTTGTTATTGCAATTTGATAATTCTCCGTAAACTTGCTGGCCAGAAAATGAAAATTTTCCGAAATTTTCATAAACTTCAAAGAATATAATTAATTATTTTTCAACATTTAAACACCGAACCCAAATTTTTCTTACACTCTCACAATTCTAATTTGCATTAAATTTTTAACCATCACTCCAAAAATGTTTCGTTATCGATCGCTTCGTGATAAAATCGTATAAAAAAGAATCGACATATATACCAGAAAACAGACGACGTACAAAAATAAGACAACAATTATAGAAGAAAAAAGCAACAAATTAAAAAATTTGTTTCCTTTTTAACTCAGAATTATTCACCTTCTTTTTTTTCATTATTGCTATTGAGATTTACGATATTTACAAATATTATTGTTTGACAAATTGCAATGTGTAATTGATCATCAGACTCGCTATTATTATTATTACTATATTATGCAAAATATATCATTCTTTTTCCTGTACTCTTAAATAAATTATAATAACTTGAACGTTCAATTATAAACAGTCACAGTTTATGTATGTACAAATTATTGAAGGTATATATGTACAGATTATTGAGGTCTTAATTACGTTTCTGTCCATTTTTTACACCCTTTCTATTGAACCAAAGAAATCGGAAAAATTTTACATCGGCAATTTTTAGTTTTCACATAAATGAAAATGGATAATTGATATTTCACTTCTCCCATGCGATCAATTCGAAACGTATAAATATTTAACGTGATAAATTACATTTTTTTTTTAGGGACAGGGGGGCAGTTTAAGTATTATAACGAGAATAGAAAAAGGAATTGTTTCTTTTTTTCATCATTTTGTACCCGTAAAATCTTAGATTAAGAAAGTATAATGATATCATTTGTTAGTTAGTTTGTTATTCCCTAACCTTTGTATGCTGCCATTTCTTTCGGAGTTTCCTTGTACTGTTCGAATTACAACTAACGCGCTGGACGATGGACGTTCTTGTTTCGGATATTATTTTTATACAAATCTCACATTTTTTTCCCTTTTTGTTTCTGTTCCTTTTTTTTTTTTGGTGATTGGTATTCAAGTTTTCCGTTCCTACAATTACTTACCTAGTGTTCGGGGTTCAATTACTGTTATATGTCGTCCTTGTATCAGCTATCTGGTACCTGTTCGGGCCGATTTAAAAAAAAAATCATTATAATTCCCACCAATAATGGTACCGATCTTCTATCGCCTAAAAAAAAATTAATTCTCTATCTCTATCTCACCTTCCACTGCAACCGATTGCCAATACTGTACAGCTTTTTGAGACTTTCCGTCAAAGTACCGGAACTCTCCAGCTCCCGGTACTTGTGGTACAATTCCAGGGCAGCCCTCGCGTCTTCGGTGGAATCGTGGGTCTCCGACTGAATCTTTTTGCCCAGAAAATGCCAGGCCAGGAATCGCAAAGCCACCATGCGATGATGGGGCAGGTGAAACAACAAAACCGTGTCGACTATTTGCTCGGGGGGTACCACCAAATTTATCACCCTGAAAAAAGCATTAATTAATAATTAATTAGTACCGGTGGTAAATTTCTCGCAACCAAAATTTCATTATCCGCTTAAAGGTCACCTAAAATCATTTTTCAATCCATGTCCGACGAAGATAATGCCGTTATCCACCAAAAATCGCAGCTTCTGATACGTCGATTTCAGTGTGGTTAAATGCTTGCTGCTGAAATTCGCGTCCAAATCACCCGGTTGGATCCCACTGAATTTCGTCAGGTAATCAACCACCTGTTCCTGCGTGCTGATGTAGTCATCGATGAAAGGTGTTCCCTCCAAAGGTCCTTGCCTGCTTTCAAAATTAATGGAAATTGCAAATAAACGAGTTTTCTTGCTTTTTAAAAAGTTTTTTCAGCGATAATACACCGCGCAGGTGAAAACTTACCCTCGGATACAGGTGATACGAGCTACGGACATGTGACTGGGCTTTATCGTGGACATTTTCCCATCGCTCCTCAATTCCGATTCCTCTTGATTCAACGTTACAAATTCCGCGTCGATTCCGACCAATTCGCCTGCAAAAATCGACGTTATTAAATATTTGATTCCGAAAAAAAAATGAAAATTTCTTTCCCGAATCGAGACTATTTACCCTTTTTCGGCATTTCTTCTGACGTCAACGGAGTGAACGTGATTCCACGGGTTCCTCCGCTACGCGCGATGCATTTGTCTTCGCCGAAGACGTCGTACGTCAAAGGACTTATATGCTGCGAAGGTTCCGGTGCAGGAATGGCGGTATAATGCAGAACGCAAGGTACTTTCCAGTCCAGGTTGAACCAAACTGCCTCTTGTGGAGTCACAGCCGATATACTGCAAGTTCAAAATAAATCAATTAATAAATTGATGTAAAAAAAAAAACAAGAAAACGAAAAACTCACCAAAAATCATTAAAAATGTACCACTGCGAAACCGCGCTACCGGTGGAACGTTTATGATATGTGGGACCAACTCGTAGCAGAGTCACGAGGTTCCTTCGATCGTCGTTGGTTTTATCGTCGATGTAACAGACAACGGCACTGAGACTGTATTGAACAGTTTGCGTGGTTGGTAACGAATTCTCCTCAACTGCATCGTCCGCCTGGGCTTCGACTTCGCCTTCGAAACTATGACTGTTCCAGTTTTCGTGATTTTCCTCGGGTACGTGGACACTGTCGTCCCGATCTCCGTTTTCCTCCACGTTGTTCTGCACGTTTGCAGCGGTATCGGGGGACGCAGCATTTGCCGCGGGGTAGCTTTCGTTGGAATGCTCGTGATTGATTTTGTCCAGCTTCTCGACCGTCAAATCCCCATTTGGTTTTATGGAAACCTCGATATTATGGGGGATCCACGAATGGGAGTAGTACAGGTGACTCGGTGGAATCGCAGCTGGAGTTATAGCCGTCGGTGGTGTGGCTGGGGATGACGTAGTAACCGGTTCTGTGAAATTCGGGGGAAAAAAAATTAAATTAATATATCATTAATTTCATAAACTAACTTCCGGTGGAAGGAAAATAATGTTTTTTGCTTCGAGTACCAGAATCTCTTCCGATGTGACGAAATCTGCATCCCACTCGAGTGCAATTGACACCGTATCTGCATGGTTTCACGGTAACCGGGACCGGACTAACCGAGGATCCTTCTTTGCCGTTTAGTACCTTTTGTACAACAATATCCATTTGATTTTGCCAGAAGGCCTTGTCCTGAAAAAGTATTGTTTAATTGATAAATAAAAAATGACCGACGAGTGCCTTCCAATTTTCTAATGAATTTACCTGTTTCTGTGTTTTTACCTGTGGAGTATCTAGACCACAATTAAGAGCAAGGATTTGAGGTAACTTTGTTAATTGTCTGGATTGTAATGTCGGTGTGAACTTCTGGCAACTGTCGCACCAAGCCGGTGTAATTTTTTCGGGTCTCAAGCTACGCGTGAGAACAGTCGTAAATGGAACTTCTCCGGCTGGAACAATAAATGACACATTTTTAGTTTAGATGGAAATTCAAAATGGAGCAGATTCTAGACACTATTTATTTTTTTTTCTCCTAAAAAATTAGAACTTATACGAAAAAATGGACTTACACGTGTTGGCTTCGGAGTAGACTAAATTACAAAGTAACATAATGGAATGTTTTGATGCTTCCTGCCCACATTTTAGACAACGATGGATATGGATTTGCTCCGACCCAAACAACCGACTGATTTCAGTTTCCTCGTCTCGAATTTCGTTTTCTTCGATCGTTTTTTTACTGCTTTTATCTATTTCACCATAAAAATGTATCAATAATTAATAAGATCTCTTGAAGTTACTTCCGAAATCTATTTTTTGCGAACTAACTCTACTTGTACGCACTTTCGATGGACTATTTAATTTTAAATAAATTAAATTGTTGCACACACTCGCAATAAACAAATGACGAGCAGGAAAGGATAAAATTGACCTCCTTGCAAACGAGGAATTATTTATGGTGAACCACAATTCTTGTTATTTAATTCTTTGGTGTCTTTTTTCTTTTCATCAAACGATAATAAAATGATTTTTATGATAAATAAGAAAAGCTTTCATTTATAAAAAATTGGGGTTGGAAAATCAAAACAGCTATTCGCGTCGTCGTTGGGAAGAATTTTACGAGGGTGAAAGTACCAAATACTAATTTCGGGACAAGGGAAGAGCTGCCCCGGTATTTAGCATTTTGGAAACTTTCGAACGTACCTGCTAAAAAAAAGAAAAAAATAAGAATGAAAAAAGCGAAAGTAAAGAAATTGGAAAACAAATTGAAAAATAAACACAAAAAATACCCAGTGCAAAGGATACACGTGAATTGTGTTTACCTTTCGATGAGATCCACATATATTTACCATCCTCCTCTTGCTTCCTCCGTTTCTTCCTCTCTTCCTCGTTACTTTTGTACCGAGATCCCAGGTCCTGAAGGATACTCGGGAAATCCTGTTCGTTGTAAACGAAAGCCGGATATTTCGGACCGGATTTCAATCGTGCCGCTTCTTCCTCCTCCTGCTGGCGTTTCTTCGTCTCCGAAATTTCATAGTGCATTTGATGCAGAATAAATCTGTTCCAACTCTGCAATTTTATAAGAAAAAATTTTTTTAAAGTCGTTTGTTGTCCTCGTCGTCGTCGAGTCTTCAGGTGAGAACGAACCTGGATAAGTCTGATCAGACTCGTCTTCCTCTTGGCTTCCGGATGTAAGTCGCTGATTATCAGACCCAGAGCTGCAGCTTCCGGAACGGTTCTGAACGCCCTCAGAAAATTAGCCGCTTGACAGGGCAATCCCCGTGACGTGTCCAACATGTGAAAGAGGAACCCCAGCTCGCAGGACAAACAGAATTCTCTTTGGCACGAGTGCGAAAGCAAAGCTGTTCTCACTGGCTCGCAAAAATATAGCAGCTGAAAACGAAATTTCTTTTAATAAGAATTTTTTTTCTTTTTTCGCAATTCGATAGATTTAAAATCTTTTTAAGAAAAAAATTGTAGAAAAAATTTTCGTAACAGTAACGTTGCAAATACTTACCTGTAACATCGCATTGCAGTAACTATTTGGCAGAGTAGCTTCCAGACCACAAAAACTGGTACGATTGTACTGATCGAAATCAGACTCGTCGTATCCAAGACGTGAATATTTCGCTTCGATTTTACGATAACGTTTAGGAATTGCGATGAAAGCAGTATCGTCAGTTTTCGCCCGTGAATCCCCCGGGAAAAGTTTCGTGACAATGCCACGTCGTTTTTCCAAATTGTACGGTATCTGCAAAAATAGGTATTATTTATTTTCGTGCCACTCTCCAAATTTCTTTGGTCTTCATAATTATGAGAATTCATTCAGGGCGATTTATTAGAGACTTTCCTTTTATCTTTTTCATTTTTGCTCTTTTTTCGTATTTGTGAAACAACTCAAAAATAAATAATACCTAATACGTTTACGATCTTGCCAATTGGTCGAAACTGGCGACAAGTAATTCCGGTTTCTTTCATTTTTTTTTCTTCTTCTCGAGAATTATAAGACATATTAATATGTCATACAACCTTTATTATTCAATTCAATACAACGTTTCGATAATACATTTTTTTTTGTAACTATTTAAGCTTTCAAGTTATGAGTAATAGTATTAAACCTATGAACTGTTCAAACAAAAATAGGAAAAGTTTGAGTAACCTTCGAAAATTGTGCGTACTGGTGGTTTAAAAAATTGGAAACTGGGAAAGATTTCACAGGGATTGCTCTTTTTTTCTTGAGATTTTGCAAGATATTATTGGAAAATTATGTGCTTATAAGATAAAATTAAAAAAAAATGAAAATCTTTCCTAAGAACGTCTCCTAAAACGACAGGGGGCATTAAACACTTTTTTTTCTCTTTCCAACAACACTTTTCAAGTCAACCAATGAACGCTAAAGTGGACATTTTTTTTTCAGCTCTGCTGTCATCAGTTTTACTGTCCCTCTATTGTTCCATTCAACAAAATTTGAAAAGTTGCAGAAAACTTTGGCACGTGACTGAATAAAACAAGGCCTCGTTTGAATCCATACAATTTAGAATTTTGTTGCTGTATTGCTTTTTTGCAAATCGAGACAATTTTCCGGGAAAACTTGAGATTCTGACAATCGAGTCTCGTCCCTAAATTCTGAGACTCTTTTTGTTAAACCGACTGCAATGAAATTTCTCAAAAAGAGTTAATTCATTTTTTTTTCCGACCCTGAAAATGACCTGAAGATTTTTGGAATCTCTCACATTTTTTTCCAAAAATGTTCGGTATTTCAGGGACGTTTTATAAAACCCTTCCGGTTATAAAAGCAAACAAAATTATAAATCTGCGAGAAACAATGAAGTTCGTAATAACAAATTACTTAAGATTCTATCTTCAGTCAAACCAAACAAATTTATAGACTAGTTTAGGAAAATATATCACGTTTTTGTTTGCTCACTCTCTCGTGCTTTCCAAGCATCAAGAATATCGTAACTTCAAGAAGCTGCGACTTATCAACTTTCACGAGACTTTTCTTCTCTCAGTCTTACATATTATTATAATTATTTGTATTATTACTTGTACGATATAATTATTATCGGCTATGAAATCACATTGACGTGTTTGAAAATGAAAAAAAAATAAATAAATTGGTATTGCTTGAATTTCTCATTCACGTTTTTTTTTCTCTTGCCTTTCATTTTTTTTATATCACTGCACTTTGGTACTAAAAAATATATTCTTGCAAGTTAGTAAGAATCGTAACGATTCCCCTCAAATGCTACATCGATTTCACTAATTTCTATTAAAATAAAGTCTTTTTCATTCATAAATTCGAATTTCACTGAAATATTTCTTACTTTTCTCTCTCTCTTCGTAATCGATAGAAAACAAATTAATGGTTAATTTCTTTTCCGTGCGAACGATATTTAAGAATCAACTGCAATTTCTTATTCCAAGATTAAAATGACTACTATTTTCCAAGATATGAGCAGAGATTGGGTAAAATTGCAGAGCAAATTTCATTCTAGTACAATTTCATGGAAGTTTGAGAAGTGACGAAGATGAATATTTTACAAGAGTGGGTGAATATTGTTTCCTCACTTGGTTTCTGCGGAAAGCCTGTGGGTTTGGAGCGTATCCGATAGTTCCTTGCATTTTCATTGTACGTAAAATTTCTGGGTCGATCGCTGGCGTTTTTCTGCGACACAAAGAACAGAAACGAGGATCTTTAAATTCTTTTTTTTTCGTTTCAAAATTAGCAAATCAAGGACGTTAATTTTATTTTCAACTTATTTTAATACTAGAAAATTTGCCACAAAAAATTAATTTTCGGGCGAAAATTGCTCTATTTAAAATTCTTAAAAAGTTATTGAATAATAGAAAATGTACCTTTTTTCAAAAAAAATCTCGACTTAGATTATTGGAAATTCAATATTACAAAAATTGTCTAAAAAAATTTGATTTCAGGTGAAAATTGTTGTACTTCAAATTCTCAAAAAATTACTCATACGTAGAAACTGTGTCATATTTGAAAATCAGGAGTTCATTATTACAAATACTTAAACATACCTGTACACTTTCTTGAGAAACTCTTCGGGCCAATCGCTGAGCAAAGCATGTCCTGTGTACATCATGGGGATAGTACTGTACGGTGTTACCTCATCGTCGAACGAAATTTGTTGGAGTGTTTCTACAGGATCAGCAAATTCCGTGGGTCTGCAAGCAAAGAAAAAAAGAAAAATTAGTATACGAAGTGAATCAGCTTGAAAACATCAATTGATTCGAAAATCGAGTCATCGTACCTGGAAAAGGTATTGAACTGTGGCTCGGGGGTGTTCGTGGACATCAAATGGATGGATCCAGCCGAATCTCCAAAAGCCAGGCACTGGGAAGTCGGAGAAACATCGAAGGAGAGTATCATCGCTCCCCCAGTAGCAACCTGTACGAGTAAATCACAGGATGCTGTTGATTTTTATCGAGGGTCAATTAATTCTTTTTTTACATTAATTTTTTTGTTATCCTTTTTTATTACAAAAATTTGTAAATTCTGTAAGTTACAAAAATTTTTATTTGTAAATTCTATAAAACACAAAAAAAGTAATTTACTGATTCCAGGAGTTAATTTCAAAATTATTACCTGGTACAGACACGTCATGGACGGCTGCACATTGGAGTAGAAGGTATCCAGCAATTGCATCTGCCCGAGTGGAGACACGACTGCTACTCGGCTTGAGTAACTCGGCAGGAATTTCAGGAGCAGCGGGTAAACGAGCGTAGAAACGGGACTCAGTGCCCGCATTTGTCTAAGGTCGTAAACCATCAAAAAACGATCCACCGTGAGTCCTTGCCGACTGAAACGCACGAAAGTCCGAGATTGCTGACCTCTTCCGATCCAAAGTACATGTGTTAATTTAATTTTCACCTGTTACTGAACCCACAGGTGACAAGGTAATTGCCCTGGACGTCGAAGTCACTGAGAGAGCCGCTGTGGGTCTCCAGGGTGTGTTCTATGGACAAGGTGTTCGGATCCCTGAGGTCGATCCTTCCTACAGGATTCCCAGAGCATATGAGTCTATTGTGTTGCCTTAGGATAGCACATCCGTGTTCACCTACGTGAATCTGAACAAGTTATAAATAAGATAATTTCCTGTTGCTGCGCCGACAGCGAGAACGATATCAATTGCAGAAATGGCTCTTGGTGCAGCTAGCTGCATTATTGTCATAATTAGGATCGGTGTTCGGATAGCGGTACAATTATATATGTGGCAATAAAATCCTGTGATTTTTGCCCGAATGTAAATGACTTATGCAAAGAATCGAGAAACTCACCAAACCAGTCTCTTTGCCTCTGGTAAGGTTTAAATCAATTATTTTCTCCTGGTGCCCTCCCATAAGTAATCTGGTTGGCGAGATTTGCAGCATACATTGCATATCGATCATATTCGACGAGCTAAAGCAGTTTTTAGAGCAACAGTAATTAGCGAAATTAGCCTGTAGAGAATATTTTGTAAGCGAGGCATTGTTTTATTCGAAAATTTTATTACAAGTCACAGTTTAATTCAAAGTTATTTGGTATCGAATTGACATAAAAAATTTATGCGGGTTCATGAAAAATTGAGATTGCAAGATTCGACTTTATCTCGAATTCCAAGTGACCCTGAAACTTTGTCGAATTGGAAATTTCTAATAGCGATAGTTATAATGGAATCAATAAGTATTTTTTTCATAAAAATTTATATTCTAAAATTGTTTTTTCTTATTTTAGTATCGAACCATATAATTTTCTGCACTTACTTATGGGTAAAAATAGGAATACCACGACGTAACTGATAACGTAAAATACTCTGAGTGAGGACCAAAATTCCCTCATCCACAGGATGAATGTGACGGACCTCTTGCGTTGCGTGTACTTGGAACGAAGTGTATTTTTGCATTCCCGAACCATAGTAAGATGTTACGTGACCCTATTTCGCACAGAACAATAAATTTCTTTACGCGTAAGACCTTTGAACCTCGCCACTGAAGACTAACAAATGCTAATGACGTTGGCAATAATCACCCCTTGGTTTCCCATCCACATGAGCTCTTCGACGGTATCGAAGGTAATCGTGGAAACGCCAAATTGGTCTCCGCCATCGGCAAGGACCGTTCGAGTTTCCTGAAACTCGGCACCTGTAAACTCCTCTCCAAACTGCTCGCTCGTAGCGACAAATCCATCTCCGGGTAAAACATAATTTGGATTATTTATGTTATTATAATTTGGATCTTCCCCTGCATGAAAATAATGACGTGAAATTAATTATCCTGAATATTGGATTTATTTGTGATCTACGAAAAAATAATTAAAATGTTGTGGGTGACTAAATTAAACTTGAAAAATATGAGATATTCTCCAAGAAGAGATAAAGAAGTCTACAAAAAAATATAACATGTATATTTTGTTATTCAAATAAAATTCTAAAATCGGCGTTTCTGAAATCCATGCCAGAATCAAGAAAGAAAAATTGAAGTGTAAAAGGGTGAATTTCCAAAACATGGCGGATGTTCACCATCTTTTTTGTAATCATTCTTGCATTTATCGCATTTTCCCACTTGGGACGCATTTGGATTTAGAAGGAGCTACTAGTAATAGCAAAGGCCACCGAGCAACTCTGTATCGAAAAGAACGGGTAGAGTTTCGAGCGAGTTTGTGGCCATTTTTGGGATTTCGTTGAAAAGTCACCTTTATTACTGGAGGGTTGCCATATTTGTTTGCTATTACGATAAATAGATCCGAGTAAAGAATGCAAGTATACTTATGCATCAAGATAAACATAACCTGAAGATCGATTCGGTTAGACTGAAGCAGTAAATGTGTGACAGAGTTATTGCATTTCACGGCGGAGGGAAGATAACGCAAAGGTGAGAAAATGATTCGTATGAAATCAACGCAAAACTGTGAGCCAAAGATGTAATTATGAACAGCACATCGAAAATGTGTAATTTTTATTGATAAAAAAACGAAAAATATCTTTGTCCTGGAAAAAGCGCGATAAAAGAGAGGAGGATTATGCGTGACAAATAAATAAGAGTAAGGTGTCAAAACAGAGATAATGCGATGGATGTACGAAAACTCACATAGTAATTCTTGCTCGGTGCCATCGCCAGCAGGATTAACAACTGTGGCTTCCACCGAAGGATCGTAATGACCCAAAACGGAAAAATCCATAGTACCAATTTCTCGCGGTATTACCGTTTCCCTGACATTTGGTTATGTTTTTGCACTCAAACAAATACGGACGCCACCGGAGCAACTTCTTTGACCATAACAGTAAGAGACGCACGCATATACGGATCCCACGTACTGCTTCGTACGCTTAGTCGCCTTGGTAACTGTGCAACAAGCGAGCCTTGAGTATTATGCGCGTATCCTGCCGACTCGGTGCTCCTTTTTCCCAAAACCGACGTGACTTCAAGTACGTTCCTCGCTCGCGACACTGAACATTTTTCTCGGGTTTACTTTTCTACGGTTTTTCGTCGAAAATTTCTTCACGCGTTACGTTTCATTCATGATTGTGGTTTTTTTTTTGCCCGATTCCCTGACACTGAGCGACATACGAACATTCACTCGGACCCGATACCAGCGCCATCTGTGTAGAGAAGTTAGCGGGTAAAGCAGAGATTTATCTTATTCGGTGCTGCGCCGGATCGACCCTTTGCAGCCTTCTGACTTATTTCGAATGATACTTTCCAGTAGCCTTGGGAGCGCAAGGGGTCAGATTATGGTACAAGTAAGTGCAGCTACGTCGAATCCGTCCCTTTTATAAAGTAAAAGGGTCATAAGGTAACGCACTCGCTAATTATGAGGTACGCCACGTAGCGAAACGTGCCGAGAGATGGCGCCACTTATCAAATCTATGAGAAACTTCAAACCACGAATTCTTTCAAAACTACCTGTCACTACCTGTGTCCTCGAAACTTGACAAATTTGTCAACAAACTCAGGCAACGAGTTAAAAAGTCCTTGGAGGGGTAATTTCTAGGTGTAATTTGACGCATAAAACCGATTATCCAGTAACAATATCTTAAAAGGAATGGATCCGAAGGAATTTCTCAAAAAAAAAATTATGATTTTTTTTGGGGGGGAGGGGATTTCCTTTGAGAATTTTTGGCATTCCAACTGATTCGTCGTGCAGAGATACGTCGGATAGAAACTTTTGGAAAATCCCAAAAGGGGTCGACTTGGTCTTCCGCAAAAATGGATAAAACATGAATGAATTCCTGGGTTATTTATTTTCTTGCGAACACCAGCTTTAGACTCAACCCAACAATTTGAATGTCAAAAAATTGTGCAATAAAATTTCGAAGAACAATCGTGTAGGTCAGTTTGTCATACGGTTATTGGTTCATCTCTTGTTCATCCAGACAGTGGTGCCTCTGCATTCCAAAAGAGTTTCAGGTATATAGAAACGCGTAAAAGCAAGCCTGAACACAAACGTGCTACAAAACATGGCGGATCCCCTCTCCTTCCGTAAGCGTACTACTATAGTAGCACATACGGCGTTGCTGGTACTACATGCAACTAATCAGTATATAATTTAATGCAACTTATTAGGAACCTATAGCGAAGATTATGGAAAATACTGATATTATTATTTCTATTTTAATATAAAGAGCCATTACAGAAAGATTTACTAGAAAATAAGAGAGACACCGGATAAATATGAATAGGAAAACCAATAATTACGATAAAATAGGAAACTTGTTTTTAGGTAGACGCGACGAGGAATTCGTACCCGGAAGGACGTCACGACGCCATTTTGGTACCCGCTCTACTTCCTTAATTCAAATGGGAGTTCCACAGGTTTTAACAGGTAAGTAAACATATTGGCAATAGATCAACAAATAGTTTTTTTCTTTATTAAACGTAATCGTATTATTTAATTATCAGTTGTTGAGTGAAAGAAATGCAGCAAATGAGAAATTGTTATTCAACGATCACCGAGTCATACGTAACGACGATATATGTATATCTGTAAATATTCTTGACAGTCAATCTGCACATCGAAAATATCATATTCAAAATTATGAGTGTTAGTATCCAGCGACGGGATTAAACATTTGATTAAATTCCTCATTTTTTAAAATATAATTCGTGCCAAAATAGGGGCACCGTTGTAGTAAAAATAGCGGCAACCTTTCCCAAGTGGCGCCAGTGTCGCGATTGTCATAGATGCGATTGTAATTAATTCGATTCCTGCCCTTTTTCATTTCCATTCACCAAAACTGGTCCTTCCGGTTTCTAGACGTTACCGAATAGATGTGGAGTAACTATAAATATAAAAAGGAAAAATGTAGAAATCGGAAGACCTGGAAAAAAATTATAGGGAGCGCAAAATCTTACCTTTGACTTACAAAAATAGTGGTTTGGTCGATAGATAGAGAGATATTAAAATATGAAATCGTAATTGGTACGAAAATACTTGGAAAATAGTTTCTCGTAGTGTTTTATCTGAGAGACAGGACACGAAGATTCTTTTCTGTGCGTTTGGAGTCGAGTGTCATTTTTCGATTCTTCGAAGACCGTAGGGACGCAAACGGAATCGTTGTGCGATCGGTTGAAATCTGAAAATGAAGCGAATAATCGATTAATAAAAATCGGTTTCGGGTGAAGCCGATCGACTTACCACAATACAGTTCTTTTACTTGTTCGCGATTGTCGAGTGCTCGGAGTTTCATAGACATAGAAAAATAGCTGGAATTAATTATTAAAATAAATAAATAAATAAATAACGTCAAAAAATTTTTTGAAACAACCTTTTGGAAACGACCTTTTTGGGGACGTACGTTTTAGTGACGTCGAATTAAACGAGTGCGATGATGGGACCCAGAACCGTGGCTGACAACTTCTTCATCGGATTCAATGGACGTTCTTCTGGATTTTCGTAAAATAGGTGGCGTTCCGGTTAAGGGGTTGCTTGGTTTCACGGGTTGTTGTTGCGTCGGAAACGAGGATCGGCGAATTAGAGGAGGTGGTTTCGCCTCTGGAATGTTAACCAAAATTTTGAGTCGAAGCAACTTCAAGGGTTTCTTCCTTTTTCGTCTTTTTTTTTCTTCCACCCACTATTCTAACATTCGGACAATTCTACTGGCAACAACTACTGGTTCTAATACGAATCTCAAGCCTGGACCACTAAAAGCAGCTACAGGGATATCGAAATTTTGCAAAAAATATTTTGTCCCCCACCGCGAACCTGTTATACCTAACAGACGTACAGGAGATCGCTGGATCTTCGGGTAGTCGAGGGACCTTTGGCTCTTCACCGGTTCCTTCGTGAGGAATCCCTTCGAAATGGAAAAATCAAAAGTCGGCGCTTTTCTCAAAGGCAGCCTTCTTCTGCTCGCGGACTGCTCCTGACGCTGCATGCAAAACAATGCAACAACGATTATTACCCCTTATCTCGAGAATTTCAACGTTACGGCACAAATGGACTGCAACCGCCGGAGGACTCGAGAGCGAACGAGTCCTCCAATTACGAAAGAATATTCATGCGTATTTATTTAGCGGAGGGTGGGATATTGATACCTTGCCTTTCGAGAACCGAATGCGCAGCACTTCGATCAAAGCGCCCAAAGCTGACACAATCAGCATCGTTGCTAAGATATTGCCCGCAACGGGCACGCATTTCGACTGCGTTACTCTGACGATCTTGTCTTTGAACTCCACCAGAGCCTCGGAGGCGATTTTCAAATTGATATTCTCGAGTTTCTTCTCCAAATCAAAGCGAACGATGTTTTGCTGTTTCTTCCTCTTCTCCTTCACCTTCTTCGCTGCGTTTCTGTAAGTGCAATTCGAGTCGTAGTTCGTGAAGAGGATGGACTTCGTCTGGTCCTCGTAGCTCAGTCTCGGGCAGAGTCGCAGTTTCCGAAGGTTGATGGCTCTCTTCATCGGGCTCATCTCGGCCTTCGCGTCTTTGCCCCCCGAAATCGCGGTTTCGTTCCGAACCGATGCGTTTTCGTGATAATTCGTGTTCAACAGCAATCGCAAGGGCAACGATAAAAGCGCGGTGAAAATAATGAGGATGACGATGATGCTGACGTTTATCAGCATGGAGAGACGTTTTTCGACCATTTTTCCGCCCTACTTATTCGAGCCAACGTTTCGACTGCACTTCCTCTAAAACCACGCACTCTTTCTTTTTTTTTTGCTCGATCGGTCGAATATTTGCGTATAAGTATAAATGCACGTAGGACGTTAATCGAAGCAGAGGGAGATGCTGAATAATTTATTGCGTCCTTTGCAACGTGTAATCTCGGGAATATGTAAATATCCTTTGAAATAATTTTCTGTTATTACTCTAATAAATACATATTCTCGATGAAAAAAAGTATTAATACTATAATCACTCGTGGTACATGCAGCAACTGTTGCGCATCCTGCTGCAACTCGTGTTCGCAACGAGCCTGGATAGCCTACGTCGATATTGATTTCCACGTACGCGCAGGTTTCTTAACCGCGACATTGAGACGGTGTCGATACAATTTAAGGATAAGATATACGGGTACGGCCAGGATTCTCATTAATTGGCCGTCGAATTTTCGCGGGGACCCGTTATCTCCCGGCTCGAAGCGACGCGTGTCTCGGAAAAGTCAATAGGGTTATCGCAAAAGTCGGAGTTTGGCTTTCGCGAAAAGCCAAAACGAGGTATCAAAGGATAGAAACAAAGGACAAAGGGTAGCCCTTTGATGCAACCGCTCGATCTAATGTGCATACATAAATAATATTAGACAATATCAAATTAAAATTCGCATATTTCCCGAGGCAACAATAGGTCTCGTGGTCTCTTGGCCCCAACAAAAGAGGCAGCGCCTTCGGATAGCGCTGCTGGCTATGGCTATATACGCTTGAAGTATATAGCGGAGGCGGCGGCATTTATAAAAGTAATAAAACAGTCGAACAACAACTCTCAAGAGTGAACACACAACTTTCAGAGGGATGGTAGAAAGAACTTTAGAAAGAGATAAACACGAGTTTGTAAAAGGTACGTGAAAAGAAGAAAGGAGATGAAGAAGGAACAGCAAAACACAAGAGAACAGCGACCCGACCCGACCGACCAGTAGCATCTTGCTTTGCTTCTGCACCGTACTTTGATTCTTTGAGGTTCTCATTGAACTTTCGCATCGGCCTGGAACTGCATCGTCGGCGAATCTCCGTGGAAACACTCCGAGCCTCGAGACCTTTCCAGGCGAATCGACGAAAATCGGATGGAAATCGGCCCTCCCGAAACACGGAGTTGCACCGCAAAATGCACTTATGACGCAACTCGAATTAACCTATTTCCTGTAACTCGGCTCTGGAATCGGTTGTAAATCCGCTGGAATCGGGAGCAGGTGAAGAAGAAACGCATCGAATCTCGTACGTACATGGCGAGGATCGTTTAAGTGCAGAAGATTGCAGGTTGAGAGCCAGAGTATGTAGAGCAGATGCTCCGGCCGTGGCTTTTGCAATGGTGGCAGAGTGCGTGATTTTTCACTGCCGACAGCTCCTTCTTTCGAAGACCCGCGCATTCCAGCGTCATCTCTTTCCTTGCAGCTTCTCCTCTCCGTCTGCTCTACCGGGCTCTCGCTTTTCGCTGGAAGCTCCCATCCGAACTAGCCAGCGCTTACACCGAATGCAAGGTGCCTATCCGCTGCAGACACGCCATTGGACACCGGTTGCATCGCGATCTTAGATTTGCCGATCCTTGCATTTGAGTGCACCGAAACACACGCGACACACGGACGAGCCAACACGCGTCTCCGCACGCATCCTCCTACCATGTAGGTCGAATGCTAACATCGCGTATCCTCCCGAAGAATCGCATTCGTTCGTTATGACGATCATTCCTGCATTTTTTTACCCGAAGATTGATACACATCTACATGCGCCTCCTCCAATTCTTAACACAAGTGTATTTCGAGAATCTCTTTATTGAACAAAAAAAAATTATTAATCATTGCAGGAAAGAGAAAAATTTTCTCTAAATTTTTCACACAAGTGCAATTCAAGAAACTTTTAATCGAAAATCGATTACCGGGGATTTATTCGATGGAAAGGGAAATTCTCCAGGAATCGGCATCCTCTAGAAGACGCGTGAAAAATCGAAACGTCGGCTTCCGGGGTCTGGAGAAAATTTCTTCCGTATTTCCAGCGCCTTCCCGAATACAACCGAAGTACCGTTCGGTACGAACAGTAATCATTGCTCGGGGGCGATCTGGAGGACTGCTATCAGCGAATGCGATCCAGCAACAATTTTTTCCGACATTCAGAAAATCCTTCCCTCGAAATCGCGAGCTACTCGTGATCCGGTCGGGCGATAACGAAATTACGCTGGTACCTACCACAGTTTCGCGAGATTGCACCTTCCAGAACCTGGATAACGCACAATTCGAAGGCTCCAGACTCCAAATCGGGAATTCGGATGCTGGGGGACTCGGAGTTGCAATTTTTCGAGACGCTTGCATCGTACTTCCGGCTCGGGAATCTCCAGAAAATTCGAGCCCCTTTTCGATAAATTGAAAAGGCTCGACTGGAATTGGGATGCGTTCCGGTGGAGTAACAAGCAAAGAAAGCGCACATAAAGGCGGAGTGTGCGGGTATAATGTTGAGAAAAAACATAAAGCATCATTGAAAATGTTTTCTAAACAGCTGGTGAACATCTAGAATGTGGAAGAAGTTAACCGGCATAGCACGAGCCAAGCCAAAGTGGTGTGTTGCAGGTACCGCATGACTGCGAAATTTCCATCTAACGTTTCAAATCGCCATGTGTGTGAAAGAAGAAGAAGAAGAAGAAGAAGAAGCAAAAGAAGAAGAAGAAGAAGAGCGGTACTCTTACACTGTACTGCGGTCAGGCTGCCTGAAGTACCGTCGGCGTCGCAATTACGTAAATTGCGGCTCTGTTCTCGCCTCCTCGAGGGGTTTTAGACCCTCGTGGTAGAGAAAATATACTATAAAGAAGGAGAAAGATGAAGATTCGGCGCGGGAAGGAGCGGAGGAATTTAACATGTATCGCACGTCTTGTCCCGGCGCGTTTAAAGCCTTGCACTCGGGTGCAGGCAATTTGAATGAATAGTGCAAGAGTCGAGTTTGTTGTTTGCCGGAGACGAGGCGCTGCTACTGTTCCATGAGATTGCCGAGCCAAGTGCTTCAGCAGGAAAACCATCTTGGACGATGTCGAGTCCTAACCGACATCATGTATTTTCTAAGCATGAGTTGAATGCTCTCTACTTAAATATATATATTATGGTTAAACCTTTTCTTTTGAAGATTAGTGTTTATGTCATAACGTCGTGTACGTAATAACGATAAGAAAAATTGCGGCAGAAAACATCATTCTGCATTCCTCCTGTAATGTTCAGCGCTCGACTCGATCATTTAAAGACTCTAACAAGCTGAATATAAATAATTTTAATGAATAACGTCAAGTTATCGGACGGACAACTTTGCTACCGTTCACGGCGCGGTTTACATTTATAGAGATGAGAAAATCCGGTAGCTTTGCGCGCACCTCAAGTCCTATCCCGGAGATATCACCCGAACGTGAAAAATATCGCAGTGATAAATAAAACTGGTTCAAGATAGTTACCATACGCACTTATTTCATATTTATTTGCGTCCCGGCGTTATTAACATATTCCGTTCTCTTATTAACTGATGACGATTTCGCACGAACACTTGTACCGATATTTTTCTCCATCCTTTGGCTCCTTCTTCTTCTTCTTCTTCTTCTTTTTGGATGCATCCCAATGGAAAACGTGGGATATCGCGGTGAGGGATTACCCGGCGATCTGAAATATCAGTCCCCGCAGTATAATCGAATCCCTGGCAGCGATTTCAGCGTCTCGGGTCTCGATTATCTCTCGATCTCGTCAATTAATAATTTGTAAGCGAGGGAATCTTCGGATCTAGATCCCAGCCGGCGATAAGAGCGACTGTATATTCATGAAGACGTCTAAACATCGTCCGGAGTAACATAGAAATATACATTACATCGGTATTAATACCGTTTAAACGATCGAGATCGGAGGAGGAAATAATGGCCGTAACTATCGAGTCGCGTGGACGCACACGCAGCATCCAGAGGGATTCGTTTGTGGACACTGGCGAGAGCAGAAAGGGTATATACGTTATTTCTTTATCGGCGGCATCCTGAAACGTCTCTTTAGCGTTTTAAAAGCCGCCACGGATGGGATGCGCACGTAAATGGAAAGAAAAAGGAGGTGGATTAGAGTGAGTGAGAGAGAGAGAGAGAGAGAGAGAGAGAGAGAGAGAGAGAGAGAGAGAGAGAGAAAGAGAGAAACGTGGAAATTTACGCAGGTCTGATAATTAGCGGCAAAGTCGAATCTGCTCCGGGGCTACTTGATAATCGCGGTAATTTATGCACGCGGTCTCGAAGATAGGCCACGTACGTAAAAAAGTACGGCGAAATGTCGCCCAATTAACGGCGAATTGGAGCGTCGAGGTCGTGCATACGATGCAGAACGACATTAACGACTTATGCTCCACTCCGCCAAAGCTGCCTCGCCTATTAACGTACAAGCAAACTGAGCTTAAATGCGACAGAGCGAGAGCGCGGCCCGCTCGTTGTCGTTACTTTGTCCTTTTCCCATCCGCTGAACTTAGGGATCGAACAACTTTTACGATTTTATTATTGGCTCTTACACTCACGATATTTACGCGACACCGTCTTATTCCAGCGATATTTCCACGTACGTACTTTCCGTCGCAAACGTTGACTTTAACGACGGTGCCATTAAAGCCTCGTTTTTGGAAAGGGGGGGAAGAGAAAAAAAAAGGCCAATAATATTTTTCACCGAGCGGAACTTAATTAAGAGGATGACATTCTCAAGACCGGGAGATGACTCTCCGCGTCCGCTTTAATGCCCCTCGAGATGTTTACGACGTCTTATCGGTTTCCTATTCAGAAACGGAGGCTGCGAAACGCGAAACCGTGTTTCGGGAAGAGGCGACGAATTGTAATGACCCCCCCCCCCCCCCGACCCCCTTTTTTTTCGAGTAACAAGTTATGAACTGTTGATGATATTTACGAGCCATTGGGGCACCGAGGATTCGACGACAATAATGGGGATAACTAATTGTAATGTCAAAGATATTATTGCCTTTTCTGCATCGAATGTAAATAACCTTCGTACACGTATATGCATGCATACACGCATATAAGCGAAGCAGGTTTCCGAGCATTGACATTTAGATAAGTTGATATCTTCGCATCTCCATCGGCCACTCTAGTTATAATTTATATATTCATTCTCCATCGAGTACCTTGAAACCCGTTTGACGACATGGGACCTTCACAAACATCTCATCTAGGCACGACCTAATGATGACTTGATTATAAACAGATGAACTTGCAGTTCTTTCCATTACCTCTGGTATCCTGGAAATACAATTTTTTTTTGTAATCCCTACCGATTTTCAACCCATGGGAAAATATAAAAACATCTAGAGTAACGTAAATTTGAAAAAAATACTCGGGAATGGAATTTTTTGGATCGAGATCGCGAGTATTTCGTGAATTGAGAAAAAAGGAATGGTCAAAATTGTTAGAAAAAATAATAATAGGCAATAGCAAAAATAATAAAAATTCATAATTAACTACAATTTTGTAGCAAGCTTTCCGGTCAATTTTTTTGAATATTATTTTTATTAAAAAGTTTGTATATCCCAGAAAATTTCTCGTATTCATTTTTGCACAAGATTTTACAAGAGTTGGTCACGGGGGCGGTTCCTAATGAACCGAAAAAAATCGTTATTCCGCGTGTGAGAACGAAAGTATTTAGAAGGTAGCGCTTAACAGGCTCTAAAATCCTAGAATAAGGTAAAATTATAGCCGAAGATCTGTAATCTCACGTTCCATTCATTTCCACAGTGTGCACACGTGCGTTCGATTTGCCGGTTGGTAGTTCTCGAAAGCAGCTGTAGCTGCCGTAAGACGACCGTTAGGGTCCGATAACGATATTCGAGTCGCTTAAAAAGAGGTCTCTTACCTACACCGTACACTTCTTACCTTCTTTGCGTGTTTGATTTTACGAGGTGGGAAAGAACACCTCTTTTTTTTCTTTTTTTTTTTTTTCGCCGATTAACCATCGAGAGCCAACGCCTCTCGGACGTGTTTTAGTGCCTCGAATTTATCTTGTAAATAGAATTTAGATGTAGTTCAATAATAAACGAGAACAAGCGCGCAACATAATATATAAGCCGATTTTTGCCTCAATAAAATATGTAACTTGCGTCATAAAGAACGAGTCGTTATCTTCAATTTCAAACTCCTTTTATGTAAGTTGGTAGGTGCTCGGGTCATTTCCTAACATTCTTCGTGCGGTAAACCGCAGGAAAGGTTGGACGTATTAGAGCCCGGAGATATATATAATGATACTCTAGAATTCGATCTTGTTATTATTATCATCGCCTTTGGAACGCTCAAACCTGGAAGTCATTTCTGCCACCATTCCGCATGGCTGATCATAGCTATGCCACTACTACTAGAATCCTTTAAACGTTAACAGCTCCTATATATAATGTCAGTGCCAATATCATCATGTCCAACGGAACGTTATCTTCCTTTTTACTACCGAGATACGCCGTTCCCTTTTTTTTTTACCTCGATCTCGAAACCTCTCCTACCGACGCGCGATGCTGCCTCCCATCGAAATAAATCGATCTCCTCCGCAACTACATCGGTACATATCTTACAAGCCGCAACACGATCGCGTGTTTCCAATCTTTCTGTATTTATAGAACTTCAATCAGCCGATAATTAATTATCGAGATCACGGCAGCTGAGAAGTATCCTCGATCGATAAATCGGTTTTCCAGCAGAAATCGTCACATTTCGCCGTTGGATTTGAAAAAATACTAGATACTTCCGCGTTGAAGGCGAAAGGAACCGTGTGATTTCGTGCACGGAGACGAATTTAGTGAAGAAACCGAAACGGAAGGTTCAGTTGACTGGCGCAGATGAGGCACATGACGCGGGACAATATCGCAAAAGCGACACACGTCAGACACGCTCGTGCCGTTGGAACAGAAGCGGTGGATTTCTCGTGCAGTTGCTCCTAAAATTGCAATTTCTTCACCGCGAGTTTCGTAAGATCGAGAATCGAGGAAAAGAAAGGCGCGCGCCAGGTGCGTCCGATTTGTCATCCGCGCGAAGAAACATCAGCGGCCTCGGTCAACTTGGCCCCGATCAATCGCCTTCCTTCCCCGTGGCACCGGCGGTGCGGGCGTTCGCGATCGAAAAAAAAGTGTCAGTTTTCGGAAACACATGGCGAGTGAAGTTTTGTTTCCTACGTTTCTCCAGAGTCTCGTATCGCGCAAACGCGCTCTTATCTCCTCGGAGCTCGACCAGATCCAGACTATGTGCTTTCGTCACGTGTGACGCGTTAGTGTCTCGCGAGTCGGTGATTGGTGCCCTGGTCACGTGGTGTTGTTTCGTCACCATGTGATTCACCACCAGCTTGAAATTTCCAATTCCAATTCCGCGATTCCAAGGATACGGAAACTGCAACGTCCCGATGCGTCTCTCCGTTTTTTCGTGACCAAAGAGGTTCGTACACTCGCACGTGTGTGATTTTTTAGCAAATCGGAGTTTGCCGATTGTCTCGAAAATCGTCACAACTCGGGCCCAGGTTGCGCACACACACACACACGTATTTGTCGACCGGGTGTGAAACGATAATAAAGAGGGAACGGGGAATTTTCATGTGATTATTTTGATTACACAAGAGTTCATGTCTGCCGTCGTGTCTGCCCGTTATCGTACGTCGACCTTTAAGGGACACGTACGTATTCATGTTGGCTGCAAACAAACGGTGCTTTTACTCCGTACTTGATACTTCGGTTGTGCGCGACAAGACAAGAACGCACGTGGTTCCACTCGGATATAAATATCGTCTCGTAGGCGAGGAAGGAGGCAAAAGAGGTGTTGTTTGGTGACATTATCTTCACGGAACTCGGGGTCTCTTTTGCGCTCCACCCACGGCTTTCGTTATTCCCACTATGCGGGAAAGATCGCACAGGCTTTGCCCCGAATGCAAGAATAGGCACCTTGTCATACCTTTTGCCTCGAAGGCTCGAATTGTTCGTCACCAATTGCGAAATATGATACCGAAATCGGCAGCCGATCGTCCGATTGATTGAAGAAAAAAAAAAAAAAAAGAAAAAAGATGAACTCGATATCTGCGATCCAGGTGGAGGTAAAAAGTGAAGAATGCAAAAGTGGGCACCTATATAGCACATGCACTTAAGTATGCAAGCGAGTAAGGATGCAAGGGAGAAAAAGAATAAGAATGAGAAGGAGAAGAAGCAATCTGATTGTAATTTAAATTCAGCACCTCGAGGATCTTAACGAGTCGAAATCTCGTTTGCGGTGCAAGCTATAACGGCGTAGGTTCCTAACCACCGTGGTACGGAACGACAACGGAGTTCTATAGCGTACTTATATTTTTTTCTTCTTGCTTTTGTATAGGCAGAAACTGGGCGTACACACTTAGAAGCCCATAGAAACGAAGCCAAGCGATGTATCGGAGCGAAGTGAGCAGATAAGATAACGGGCGGTTATCGACACGCTTACGCTTAGTTCACCTGCGTCCGAGTCTTTTCTAGTACCCTTATCTCGCTCTTTTATCTCTGACCTCTGCACCAAGGAGTTATACCGATACCACGGTTATAGCACACAAACCTTCGGGTACTCAAACGGACACGTATGACCATAAAGTGCGAAGTGCTATAAGAACACGCAATGAAACTATCCCAAGCCGCGATGATACCTCATTCGAGCGTAATGTCTACATCGGTGCAATGGTGCAGCTAGCCATGCACCGCCGTTTCCTGGATCGTTCCAATTTCTAGGATGAGCCTCGAGCGTCGCTTTTCTTAGTTTTTTTTTTAAATTTATTTTGTGGTTTTATAGGAATTTCTATGGAACACTGATACGTGGAATATTTTAGCTCCCCCTAGAGAAAGTGGATAAAAATTGGAAAATTTCAAACAATGGACAATTTGTCGTATAGAATCGATTGCAATGATCTTTAACCGGATCATTTCAGAAAAACAGAATTTTTTTGGAACCAATTAATATTGCAACAAGTAAAATGCATTTATTTTTGCAAGAATGCAGTAATGCAATTTTTTTGCAACAGTGTCGGTCTCCGAAAATTGTTATTACAACTCCTACGAATCTAACGTTCCTTAACTTTTGCACGTAAGCGCGTATCTGTCGGATAAATCCACCCAGTGCGTCGTGGCATGCCCGCACTTCCGTCATCGCGGCGTCTAGAGTCACGGTTCGACGATTCCTGAAAAATTAGCGGCTATACAATGAACTCGAATGCGGGTCTCGCACAAAGTCTAGGCTGACATCCTCGCATGATTTATCGGATACGTCTCTTTATTATTAGTCGCGAGATTTGGTTGCACCTCGGATGCATCGCGGCAGTCCTCGGCTGGGGTTCGGCAGCATCCCCGTGGACGAGTCTCGCAGGCTCCGTATATCTCCCAGCTGCGATCGGTACCCGGTAGGAAGTGGCGATTCCCGTTTCGCGCATTATCCTATACTCCTGTAGCATTTGTCCAGGGTTTTCTCGACCCGGAGTACACATTCGCCGTGACATTCGAGCTCAGTTTATAATTCTCCCGGGGAAAAATATCGCGCGGTGGTATTATATCGAAAGAATGGGCTGTACAACGTATGTAGAGTCGGTGGTATACCAATGTACATATGTATACAAAGGTTGGTTGGTAAACAAGAAAGGCAGGTGGAGATTGTTCAACCTGTTGCTGCAAAAGGGGGACGACGATGTAAGACGGGTAGGATGAGAGTTCAGTTTAACCAACTTGGTAAGAGACGGCGATGTATAAGGGGAATGAATCGCCTATAGGTATATGTAGTAATCACAATGGGGCGAGTTTTCTACCTTCTTCACGTATGGTTTTTACTCCTCCTCGTTTTTCCATTCTCCATTCCACGGTGTCTCTTAAGAGTAATGCTTTCTTTTTTCGAGTCTTCCCCCCCTTCCCTCTCGTGTCCTTTCTTCGTTCCCTTTCATTTCGCCTGTTCTTATTTCCCTCCATCCACCTTTAAACGCAACACCCTCGGGACACGATCCCGATCTGACGCGATTTGCATAATTCCCGCATCCCCGCCCAACCGTTCAGCTGCTCAATTATTAGCTGGAATTTAAGACGTGTTTAAGAAAATAGCTCTCCCTGACGCAGTGCTTTTTGCTTCTGCCGATTTAAAGGCCCCCCCTTCCCTTTTGTTTTCTTTTATCCCCCCCTTTTTTTTTTCTTTTCTTCCGGAGAACCTTCGAGTCCCAAAGCCCCGTCATGGGATTGGCGGTTGTTAAGATTCGTACGCGTGCTCGGAGGCATACTTTCGTATTCAAAAATCGCTTCCTCAGCGCTAGACTCGGCTCTCAGTGACGACAGGTCTGCGGTTGTATTTTATAATTAATCGAATCCATCGCGGGTTTAATCTCATCCCCGCGTATGAATTCAAAGGCCGAGGCTTTTTTTCTTGCATACGCTGATTAATTAATACGATCAATCGTCGAATTGAAATTGTTGGTTTTCGATGCACGATGCACCGGATCGACTTTGCTCCTGCCTCTGCTCCCTTTTTTTCTCTCTCTCTCTCTCTCTTGCTCGATATTTCGAAAAGAAGCATAACCTATAATTTGTCGACAGGTTACGGAAAAAAAGGGGTAATGTCAATGTTAGGTACTCGGTAATTTCATTGATTAAGGTGCGTGCGAGCATCGTCAGCATCCTTCATTAATGCATCGCATCGGTGAGCGCATCGCGAATCGGCATTCCCGGTTGGCCGTGTGTCTAAAGGCCCCCGAGAAGAATTGGATGCAACGCGTTAGGCCACATTCCCACTGATCAGTCAGGCAAGAAACGTGGTCGTGCGTAGGTAATACCTTGACAACGAAGTCCTGATCGATCGCACGTCATTATAATTCACTTTATTACCGCCTACCTTCACGGGTACTGGTTACGATCGACTTTTCTTTTCGTCCTCGTCCTCCTCTTTTTCCCTCTTTTTTTTGGTTGTTTCTCCTTTCCACTCCTCCCATTCCCGAAGAGCCGTTAAAAAATCCCACAATCGGCGGAATCTCGAAATTTCGATCCAATCGCGTCGAGGTGGAGCCTTCCGGTGCGAGGAAAGCAAAGCGCGGCTACCGTTGGAAACGCACCCTTAGGAATGGCAAGAGAAGATCGGCAGGACAGGGCAGGACGAGGCGCATCGTATGGCATCGTATCAGTGTGCTCTCTTTAAACTGTTGGGCGTTCACCCCGACCTCGCTTGCCTGGTGCAACTGGTTCGAATGCATACTACCTAGTGCAAAGGTGCACTACTGGTAGCTTTCGCTTCTCTCTCGCTTATCCTCGCCTTAGGCTGCGGTCGTAAAAAATGCAGCGAGCTAAAACGTACAACTTTGACAAGTCCCGGCATTCCACGATGCACGCGATAAACCTCGTACAGTTCGAGTGCATATAAAGTTATCATCGCCAACGTTATCACGCGCGTTTCCAAAAAAGGAGGCGAACGTCTCGTTTATTTATTTACTCGGCCACTAAATTTCTAATGCAACGTATCTCGCAGGTATTTCATTACCGCGACGTCCCACGCGTCCATTCTCGCAAAATGGGGATTCTTTTCCGATCCATTTCTTTGCTTTTTGCTGCTACTCCCGGTTGCAGTTACCGCCGTTGCAGGTGCACACTCGAGGAGTCGGGCGTTTCCCTTCACGAGAAATGGGCGTAATATCTCACGCGGGTCAATGCAGTGGATGTTTATTGTCACGTTGTTCGACTTTTCTTTTCTCCCGATGCGACGAACGCGATCTTGACAGTGATCCCGCGCTCGAAGGCGGAAGTATGGCAAAAGTCAGACGGGGTCGAAGGCGGGCGCTGCGAGTATACGCGGGGGATCAATAAATTTTAGCGGCGGGCATTCGAGCGAGGAATTCGACGAATCTCGTATCCGCCAGTCGCCGGAGTCTCGTAAAATGACATAATTACTCGTTCATGGAAGAAACACTCCGAGACTCGAGCGAGCGCGAAATAAAAAGAGCGATAAACAGTTCTCGCAGCAACGAGTTTTACGCTTCCTCTGGACAGTTTATATCAGCGGAATTGTTGTACGAGTGTTATATCGGGACTTATACCGTTTGATTTCTTTACGCGTGGAAATAGTACAGCTCGGCGCTGTGTGTAACCTTATTGTAATGGCTGTCGTAAAAGCGGGCTGCCATAAACGAAACGCACGAGGTTATCATTGTTACAGGAAATATCGCGAACCAAGTGCATATAAAAATGTTGCTCGGATAATTACCTTCGGCTGGAAGAAAATCTTGCGTTTCTTTGCCCGCGTCTATAAAATGCAATGTCTTTCGGTGGTCACGTGATTTCCATATGACCCAATTGCTATCGATGCCTCTGTCACGGAATTGAATTTTGAAAAGAAAAAAAAAAAAAGATTTATTGTATTTGCAGTATTTTCCCGTAAATCGATTTAAAAAAAAAGGGAGAAAATAAATGGACAAAAGAGATTGACTTCAAGGAAACGAGCTTTTATCGGTGAGGGATATATTTAGATAACTGGATTCCGTCTATGTCTAAAAATACGCGAAGTATAGGGTAAGTCTATACGTACGTACACACACACGCGCGCTGGATTACTGCTTTATCAAACAAGCTTTTATCGTTATCGTGAAAAAGAGGTAATGTCAACTGTGCTAAATTAGGTACACTCGATGGAATGTCGTCGTCGACCACAATGAGAGCGGGACATTTTTGCAAATTCCTACGAATTTTACCAACAATTTTAATTATGTTTATTGGTTCGGCAAGTTTCCTTTTAGGAAAGCACCTGGACTTCCATTCAATGAAATTTAATGGTATCCGAGAGGGAAAGCGATAATTGGGTGGTGGAATACGGCGATGTTTCGAAAATAGGGCGTATCCGAACCGGATGTGAGTCGAAGGCTCCGAGGCAGCGCCGTCTAACGGCGACTCTCGGTACTATCTGAAAGGAAGAAGGAATTTCCACCGTCTGTGGGCTTTGGACCCTGTTGCCGTGGCACCAAAGGTGTCGTGTCAACATCGAAACGAAACTGTGTTATATATACATATCGTTACGGTGGTATATAGAAAGTATATATATATATGTGTATTTATACACACGAGTTCCTCTGGAAAGGTTGCCGTATTATTCTGGAAACCAGGGCGAATCAACAAACGCGTACCTGTCTACTAATATTTATTCACTCGATTAAGAAAGTTTACTCGATACTCATTTTTTTTTATTTTTTCCATTTCATGGAAAATCAGATGAAATGCCATTTTTAGAATCGCACAGTTTTTACACGACGGTCTTTTTATGTGTAACAGCGTTTTTATCGGAGCGCCCGCAATCGACGAAAGCATTTGTTGAACAAATCGCGTCGAAAGACCATAAACACTTAAAATACACGGGCTGCCTCTCGCGGCGGTATATAAATGTTATATAAAACGTAAGATATTCATCAGCTTCACGACTGTTTTGTAACGAGAACAAACCATAGAGATTTTTCCCCGGTGTCTCTTCGAAAGAATGCCCTTTTAGTATTGACTCGGAGTCGCGAGAAAAAAAAGAAATTCATGAATTTTCAACGCAACGATACACGGGGCTCGGGCCTGTGTACATGCTTACGTGGAAGCGTGAAAAAGCATAGCCGAGATATTTCAGTGGGTTTCGATATTACGTAACGGCGAATCGTGGTATTCTGCAATATCACATGAAAATGTTAGTAGGTAGATTATAAACATAGGAAGTTATACCGAAGGTTTCAATAACTTTTAGTATGGCACGAAAGATAAACGAAGCTATGTATTGTCTCTCTAATGTCGTGTATGTTACACATATACGCTCGCTATATTTATTCTACGTACATATGCAGGCATATAGATACGATAGTTAAGATTATAATATATACGTGTATAACACATTGGATTCACAACGATACCGATTTCATGTTAGAGGCAATCGTTGAATCACGGCAATTAATCTTATACGTGAATGGAGCGCTCGAGTTTCTAGAAGAAATTTACATGCTATCGTTTTGGTATATTAAGGCAATAACGTGTGCTAAGAGCGAGCTCTCTTACCTCCGCGGCGTACCTGTACCTCTCTTTATTTATTTCTAATCATGGAATTAGATTGAAAAGTCTCAATGGAAATTAGTGCTGTAATTAGTTTCACTCTGTTTTTCCTATCTGCCTCCATCTTTATTATTATTCCGTCTCTGGCAAATCTTCCATGGCGTTTCTCAGACTTTTCTCAAAATGGGCGAATCGCCATCGATGGGGATCGCCCTCGAGAGGGATTTGCCTTGAAATTACGCGAATTCGCAGCGTCCGTGAGGGAAACCTGCCGATTTTCGATCGTTCATGGACTCGTTTCTAGCCCAGAAGAGTCGAGAGACCCCGGAACAGGCTTCTCCCGGTCCTTGGAATGAACGTCGGTGTCAAAAATACCCATGATTTTTTTTTTCGGGGTGTTCGTGCTTCGGAATCGCAAGGATGGTCCATTGATGGACTATGGAGCGTCGAAATCCAGGATAATTTCGTAGACTCTGGCGGAACTCTCGGTATTCCTGCTCCCCAATACCGGAGACCTCATCTGACGGTCGAGTGGATCTTGCAGATGTAAATCTACGTAATGCGCATTTGAGTTTGTTGGTATTGCAGATGCGTGGGTGTTAAACTGGCAGGGTTCCAAGCTCTCGTGGGAGGCTGACCAGGCTTGATAGGGTGACCTCAGCCTCTGACCTCACCCGAAATAGCCTCTTCTTCTTCTTCTTCTTCTTCTCTCATTCCCCGGGTCGTTTCTCCCGCGCTTCTATTTCAGAGCCTTCCACTCGCGTTGTAAGACGAGACCTTTGGAAAATAATCGGGCTTTGGAAAAAAAAAATCCATCGAGTTTAAAGATAGCGTATTCGGGCTCGCGGGAGACGCGTAAATTGAATCGTCGGCGTTGGAATGGTAAACGAAAGGTGTAAAAAAAAAAAGAAAACGTCACGGCAGAAGCTTAGAAGCTTATACGGTAAATGTTATTTTCAGGCTTCATACAATTACTCGTTCGAAACCTTGTCGTTTTCTTGTCGCCGTCGGTAGCGAATAGTGCGAGAAATTATGACGTGGGTTGCAACGACGCTCGGGTAGGTAGTTTCATTAAGATGCAAATTCACCAATAATTTTGCCGCGGTAGCTGCTTGTCATGCCGGTCTCGTACGCGGGCTTTCTATATAAGAGGGATACCAAGATTTTTCCAATTCCCGTGCATTGGCGCCTACACCATATACCAGTTAATTATTGTCTTGGCGATTTAATTGCCTGGAATACATTCGCACGCACGGACACACGCGCACACGTACTCCTCGTCTTCTCCTCAAACTTATATTCGTTAAATTCGTTCATTAAGGGTTAATTGCTTCGAAACCGCATGTATACGACATGAGACTTCCGTCCAGTTAATCTGAAATTGTAGCTTCACTGCGATTTAATAAACGTAATTCCTATACGCGCTGAGATTATCGAAATGAAAAATGCCCAACGAAGAGGAAAAAAAAAATAATCCTTCACATTTATAGATTTGCTCCCGGGATCGGCGTCGTTAAAGTAATTTATTCCCCAACACTCCTAGAATCCGCCCGATGGTATCTCATTCCAGTTTCCATTGAAAACCGCATACGCACTTTGGACCGAGTCGCCAAATGGCGCGCTCGGTGCAACAAAATGGCCAGCTTCCCCTCGCAATTTCGATTTTTTTGACAGAGATTTCTGCAAAATAATGAATTCCATCAAGTGGTTGTCGTATTAATTGCTGCGAGATCACCGCGTTACTTTGTGTCATATTTAACCTAGGCTTTTGCATAAACGCACGCATGTGTAATTGATTAAATCACTCGATTTACATGCGATAAACTACCCGTAGAATGTAAAACAAAAGTCGACGTATTATTATAGTTCCTTCTTGGTATTATCAAAATCACAGTTTACGAGCGTAATTTATTATCGTGTTATTTTAATTACACAGCGACTGATTCCGCGAGTGGTACGTACACGCCCGGGTGTGTGTGTGTGTGTGTGTCTGATATGAAAATGTTAATAATGTTAGTGAAAGGTGTGCAATATTTACAATCTCCGTAAATCAATATCATTTATATATTTCCCTAGGACTTCTGTCCGGAGGACGTGGCTAACAGCAACTCAGCACCTGACTTATTTCCAGGGATATCTAATTACCGAGCTTAGGTGCATGCCTTCACGTGTTACGTCGACTGTTGTGTTACACTTGGATATTTTTTGCACGTTTGCGGTTTTGTTTTCTCGATAATGTTACGTGTTTTTCACCGAACTGCAGTTACCGGGTGTACGGGAATACATTTCCAGAGATTATCTTAATAGAAATAACCGGTAATCGTCCGTTTGTTGCCCAATGAAAAGCCCCTTAGCATAGCCATTACGCGAATTGTCACGATTAGAGCATTGGGAATTAGCCTTTGGCTCGACTTTTTCTGGAGATAAACTCCCTGTTTTTGCGTTAGTCGTAATTTAATACACGTTTCTTCTTCCTCCTCCTCTTTTTTTTTCTTTTAATGCAGAATTAAGATTACATTCTTCATAATGTTGCCGAGCAAGTTTCTGTAATATACTTCATCATCGCACTCATTTCACTTCCTGTAATATATTCCAGTAAATGACGATCGACAGTTTCGAGTGTAAAAGTAAAGGGGGATAGAATTATGTTCATGCAACGGGAGATGTTATCGATTACGATTTACCAAGCGGCCTGCTATATCATGAGGCGTGCCTCAGATTAATGGGATGATCCGTAATGAACGTTGTTAGGGTGACAGCAATCAACTCTATACTCTTTGGAAGGACCACAAATCGTATAACTTCCTTATGTCTTCGGGGGTTTCTTATCAGAACGAGTATACGTATAAAACATACGTTATTATCGGTTTATGCGAGTACTGGTACAGACGCGCGCACACATACGCGCTCGCACGGGCACACCGTGGACGCTATACCCAGAAGGATCGCTAGGGACTTTTTACCTACACGCATTTCAGTATATATGGTACCGCGGCAGCACGGCATTTGTTCCAATCTAGGCAGCGTGAGGTAATAAATATGCCGTTCCGTGGCTGATATAATGCGGGCGTGGGTTGGTACCATCGGAATCGGTCGTCGCAGCTGCTTGATTTACGCCATATGCCGCGATGTATCTCGACGCTATCGCTCCGCTTGCATTTGGTCCGACCGAAAATAGACTCGTCCTGCGGCTTCTCCGAAAATGGCACCCCCAGTTTTTCCCTATCGAGCTGCCAGGGTCCCGAAGGACCACGATTCACGGTTGGCCTCCCGTTTTCTCGTCCGGCGATGCCTCGCGCAGGTAACACCGTTGCGTGGAAACGGCAGCAGCGTGGAGACGGTGCTGGTTGATTTTCCCCAGCGTCCAGTGGGATCAGGGTGAAGGTTTAAGCACACATTCGTTATAATTCCCGGTGTTTGAAGCCCGTCTCGAGAAAAAGTACGCGTATACGTCTGCTTAGCATTCTCCGTCTGGATGTTATAAGTGCGAAGGAACACTTAACAGGCGTGAAGCTAAGTTTAATCGTACAGAAGCATCAGAGTTCTAATACGATTTCTACCAGAAGAGAGTACCCTGTGGTGCAAGAGGCCTTCTGATAGAATCGCGTGTCTGTCTCCAGGGCGTTTAGCATTTTAATGGACTTGGTCAGGAACCCGCATAGTACTTGAGGTCGGTACTGGCCATCGAGGTGGAGTCAATTCCTATCCCTCTTCTGCTCTTTCGCTTCTTCTCCTTCTCCTTCTTTTTCTTCCTCTTCCTTTACTTCAACCAACTTCATCTCCCTCTATTCCTCCGGCCTCTCTCTCGCTCATACCATGGACCGGTTTCGACGTAGCTACTGCCATCAATGAAAAACTGGACTTATGATAACGCTGGCTCCCAGCCAATCCCTGAAGGGTCCGGCGAAAAAGCTTCTATCGCCTCCGATTGGGAGGAATTGAATCGTAGGGGCACCGCTGCTACCCTTAATTGCTAATTGAGCCACCGAGAGTAATTAGCACTTGCCGTAGCTACGCGGTTGTCTCGTCATCAGCGTTCACCTCTTGCACCCGAGCCGGTACTTCATCACAATCTGCGTCTTTCATTCGTTTCTTGCTATCAATCGAGTCTCAGGAGTTTGCTTTCCCCACCAAGGTGGATTGCTTCATTAGACGCGGACAGGTGTGCTACCTGATCGGAGGTACGCTTGGGACTCGGACACAACCGTGACCACCTAAAACGCTGACGGTTGTTTATAAAATATCGCCATCGGCCGATAAAATCCGCTTGCATAGATCCTTTCCTTTTTTGCATAAGGCAAATGCAGGATAAATGCTCTTAGATCTCCAATGGTTTTATCGATATATCCAATCGATATGCATCGAATGCGAGGCGTGTATGTAATACCGTAGTGTGGAAGCAGAAGGCAGCAAACATCGACAAATGGCCATGGCCATGCAATAAACAAGCCGCGCAATTAAGAGAGCAGGTTAATTAATGTGGACCAACTAGGAGGAAAAGGCTGCTGCTGCTGCTGCTGCAGCAGCAGCTTCGTCTTCTTCTGCTCCTGCTGTTCGCTACTCTCGCCGTCTTTTTCTATCCCTCCTGGCTTCTTTCAATCCTCTCATTACAACTCCCCATTTTTTTCCGTCCTTTCTTTTTAGTCGCTGCCTCAATAGGACTTTTTTTTCTCGTCCTCCAGTGCCCAAACGTCACAGGACGTTTTCTACTATCCCGCTTGACGTACAGCCATAGCCGAGAGAAAAAGCCAAGATCCTACCGTTCGTGAAATCGATTGGTTACACTCAGCTTCTTCCAGGCTCTTCCTTTTTCACCGGCGGGGCAAAAAACGCCCGGAGGACCGAATTCCCGTGGTCAGGAGCCGATTGTTTCGTAACGTAGCAAGTGGAAATAGCGCGGAATGTTCAGACATCATCACTCGTAGGAGAGAAAAAGACGAATACGTACCGTACCGTACCCATGGCAATGTTGACTTACGATGGTGTCGGCGATAATTATCCGGTTATTTATGATCACGCCGAGTGTGCATGGGTGTCTCGACATTTTGACGTTTATCCGAAGCTGAAAAATCGGCACAGCCTTGGACAGTCGATACTCGATACGTTGCATTTCGAGCACACCTGTCATTATTTCCACGGTTCGGTAGTGCAGTTCAATACGGTGTGACGTAACAACGGCAACCCGGAGCTCGGTTGTGCGAGCAACAGTATTTGGAAAATGCAGCACACGCTCACCTTTTGACCCGAGCTGGCTTTTGCGTAGGTTTTCAGGCATTTAACCGCTCCAAGTGTTGGTCCCAAGGACTGGGTTCGGTTCCCGTCATCGGACACAGTTTCCAGGAAAATGACGCCTCGCTCATTATTATTCCAGTTTCACCCGACGTGACATTCAACGAGATATTCCAATTAGCTCCACTGTTCTCCATTGGATTCCCCCTTTTCCCTACTTACTTATTCCCGAAGACTGGATCAAGGATGTGCAATAGAACGCAACCTATGCCGTTATCTGCCCGTTTATCGCCACCTTCCATTGTTTCTGAACTTTCTCGCATCGGATATTGTAATTTCTGGAAACGATTTTTCTCCTTCGCTCCATCAAGACGAAGAAGGTTAATAAGATCGAAGCAGATTTTTCATCGATCTCCTATCCTCGTCCCACTTTCGATGCGAGTGCCCCGATGTTTCGCCACTTCGGCAAAAAGAGTTGTAACGCAAAGTCCAGGAATTTGCCGGCACGGAAAAATGAAAATTCAATTGTGCGGAAAAATTCTGCCGGTACCACTCGGCGTATCGGGGATTCCGTGCGATCCTACTTCTTCGGGCCGTTCGTTGGAACAGTGGACTGTTAGCGTAATCAGGTTGATACGATTTCTCACAGTACGTTATAAACCGTTGATCTACAAACGATAGTGTCAGTGAAGGAGGTCGTGTGTGTTTCGAGAGCGTGTTTCGTTTCAGAAACGATGCTTGCATATATATAAACCTTGCAGTATCCACCCACCTTCTCTACACGCGCGTGCACGTGTTTACAGTCGCGAGTGAGAGGCGTGCGAGTGAGCCAACTGCAGGGAAATCAGTAACTTCGTGCGCGAGAAAGAGACCCCACTTGGTGTAACCAATCATCTCATTACCGGTAAACGTCATTTCCATCTACTCCTTGATCTCTTGTCAGTAATACTGCGAACCATGAAAGTCGTATTATCTATTAACTCCGTTTGATCGTTTACACATAAACTGCAACCGAAGAATTTAGTTCATTAACTGATTGTTTCATAACGCGAAAGGGTGGAGCACCGGCTGCGAGTGACCGTGACCCGTTTTTGCCAATGCTTCCTCGAGATTATCCAATCCGACGCCGGGGCCGGATTGGATAATCCACTCGTGGAATAATCCGCGTCGACGGGAATCGAGTCTGACTCGGCTCGTTAGACCAAAAATCGGAGATAAATCACGATACATCGCGGGTCATCATTCCTATCTTTCCACACGTCATGCGAATCGGACAGTATAAGTGAGTTCGAGCGGCAGTAACAGTGGTGGTAGGCCAGGAGACTAATTTGATCACTTCCTGAGAGAGCATCTTTGCGCCCCTTCTCCACGGGATATCTTTAATGCATCTTTGATGAGTGCATCCAACACTCCCGAGCAATCTTTCGATTGTCGTTGCACGTAACGAACTCGCACAATAATAATTTTTAACGTTCATTGTCACTGTCGTTGTTGTTGCTTGTCGTCAACGAGTCCCGCTTTTTTTTTTTATTTATTTATCTCTGCGGGTCACCGCATGATGGAGGGACTTTTACATCCCAGCCACAAAGGCACAGCAGGATCGGGGTAAAAAGAACCGAGAAAAAGGCGAGCGCGTATATTTTTTTCCGACAAGGACACTTTAGCATCGGTATTCCAAATAATTCTGCGATCTTGCTTTCACGGGGATTCATTCTATACCAACGAAAGATGATATTTCGTGGTCACTTTCCGTACACGAGGACGTCCAGTGTGTCGGCCCTTTTCTTTTTCTTTCGTTCCCGTGAAATTCGAGACGGTTGGCACTGACTTCGATAGTTACCTACTCATTCTCGGGCACCTTTCCGGTAGCCGTGCAATTTTTCTTTTTTTTTCGCGAGTTAATCGCCAGAGGAGGGACTCGAGTCCCGATTAGGACCGTTCAGGACGCGAATCTCCGTGTCCCGAGTGTCCCGTAGACGCGAGAGTAGGGGATCCGACGACATTAGAGCCGCATTAGCCGGCAAGGCTCATCGACCAGCTGGTAGCCTACCGGGTCAACTAATTACACGTTGATTTGCGGAGATCGTTCTTCTGATTCCAGCGTGTGTTTTCAGCCGACGTGCCAACACGCTACCCTTAGCTCATGCGAGGCGTAATCAATCACGCGTGTAATTTTATAAGGCCACGGCTAATCACCCTGCCGGTAGCAGCGAATTCGGGCGACTTCCGTTGATTTGGAGAACGAGAGCCGTTGCGGTGCGTGGATTCAAACGGAATGTGCGGGAGACTGCAGGCAGATTCGCGAGAGAGAGAGAGAGAAAGACAAAAAAAACAATGACGGCAGTGCGGTGAAGTGCGAGAAGATTTCCTGCAGCTCACCAGCTGTCTCTTACGGTGCCACACTCGTGGAGTAATTGCCGAAGAGAGCGCAGTAATCGTCGTCATTAAGAATCGACCCTCTCGAAGAACACGAGTTCCCTCGGCAGGCAGCAGGAGAGCGCATCGAGTGCCGTCGAGTGTCATCAGACGTTTGTTAATGTCCACAATGGTTTTCGCGAGAAGCTTGAAGACGCGACCTGTCGACAAATTTCCTCCTTTTCATCGTACGCAGCCTTTCCTGCGTTTGCGTTTGGAGCACAACGTTACGACATCGCGACACTCGAGTTCCTCCGCTTTGCGGAGCGAGTAATCATGGAAAAGCTCTCCTCGAGCGCCTTCAGGTTCTCCTTTGAAGTTTTTACCCGTGCTGCTGCATGCACACACGAGAGGGACAAGCTGGGGCGGTGTTGTCAAAGCCGATCAACAACAGTCTGATCTTCATTTATCTCGAGTACTCTTGACCGAGCGAACAGGACATGTCTTTAAAGTTCCCTTTGCAAAACTTCCCTTCCGGTATAATGGTGGTCTTTCGTCAAGCCTTTCATCGTTGCGACTAGAGAGCGAATAATTCCCAATGTTTATGTTATTGTTTCCCGTGTTATTATAGGGGGGCTTTTAGTATCCGTTGAAATATCGTTATTGCAAAAGAACGTCGAGCGAATTTATTATAAACACTTTCTATGATAGATTGTAATTTACAAGCGGGAGATCGCGACCCGATAGGCCCCGAGATCTTGATTAGGCATTCGAACGTGTGGGTTTCGGATTAGCAAACCTTTTGATACGTTAAGAGCCATTGAGTGGAATAACAATCTCGGCGAAAACCCACGGATCCAACAGGTGAGGTTTCAGGGAAAAATCGGGACCAGGAGGATGCGATATTCCACGAGAGCGGGTTATCCGCTCTTCCAGAGACGACCAGACCTGAAATCCTAGAACCCGGGGTTTGCATATGCTTAGTAGAAATTCCTGTAAGGATGCGACCGAGTGAACCGTTACCGCGAAGTCGTTAAGCTTCGTCGTTAAGTAGATTATCCCCGTCCCTTGACGACAAGACTCTCGCTTCGCATCGTGTTTCCTTCTCATCGGAGATCACTCATCCATATAGACTGGAGATATTGTCATAAAATAAGAAAATCAAGATTCATTGAACTTTATGTAGGTTGTATCGAAAGAGCCTAGCGTGGCTTCAAAAAGAATAGAAAAACTGGTTGGAACGAACTCGTTGGAAATATGTCAAAGGAGTCTTTTTCTGGTCTCGCATTTTTTTCCCACCAGGAAACTAAAATTGATGACCCGAGCGTGATCTTCTCCAGTTCCACGGTGCGATTATCTCTCGCTCGCAGGAAATACGAGATATTGCGAAAAATGAAAATCTCCGGATAGGGAGGAGGCTCTGTTTTGGCCCAAAAGACCCTGGCTAAATTGATTACGTGACCAAAAAAAAAAAAAAAAAGTGAAAACGTCTCCGTAACGATTCTACCACGTGTTTCCAGATCCGTGACAACCTGGCGGACAGTTGGGAACGGGACTCCCCTGGGAGCTGCGGGGGTGGCAGCGGTGGTGGTCGAAGACCTCTCATCTCCATCATCGAACACCTACGCTCCTCGAAAAGCAGAGTTCACAATGGTAAGGAAGGCGCGAGGGTTTCGTTAATTAATCATTTTATTGCCGCGGATAGATTTAATATCCGGATAATGCTGTTTATTTTCCGCCCCCATCCTCCTCTCCCATAAACGCACGCAAGAGGAGAAATGCGATAAGGATGGATGATAATTGAAATCCAGAAAGTACCTACCCCTCCGTAGGGTGGACCGGGGATTCATTCAAGTGGTATCCCGTATGGTTCCAAGCTACCTACTCAATGGGAGATCGTTAGATAGCATCGAGCTACGGTTCTTCGGAGCTCGAACCCGCTCTATAAATCGTCCGCGAGCACAATTATGGTTGGGGGATAAGGATTATTGTTGTACGGCTCGCGCTGGAGTTGTTACAAAGCACACGACCGGGATTACCCTCATAAATATATATTCAGGCGACCATTATACGAATCCCCGGACGTTGATAACGTAATAACGAAGGCCGTGGGTTAACGAGACGTACACGCCGAGAAGCCTTATCCGGTGGATCTCGACGCACTCGAATGCCTTATCTCGGAATCCGCGCCACCTTCGATGCCGTCATCAACTTATCTGGAGACGAAGAAAAAAAAAAGAAGAAATTTTGGAAAAGTCGCTGGGTCGCGAGGTGCGACGAATTAGAAAAACCGGGGATGGTATCTGCGGTTTCGTGCCCCGAGGGGAATAGATCGAACTCGCAATTAGTAATTCCGGATAACCTCTGACGATGTACCTACATGCCATTACCCGAGCTCGTTTCTACGGTCCCCATTGTAGATGACATCATAATGCCATTCACCCTCGGGCAGTTCGTTCCGTTCTCTTGTTCCTATGAACAACACTACAACACACTCCTCCATTACCGTTCTCTCCAGGTCCCTAATAAGGTCTCGAGATGAACCACTGAGATACGTTCACGTGTCATTAATGGTCATTTCGATTCGAATTGCTCGTGAATGCTATTAACCGAGCCCCATCGGACATGATCCGCGGCAGGAGGATGCAAATTCCAGCGCATCTCGCCGCTGCAAGTTGCAGCATCCCGCAGATCGGATGAGTTAAAGCTTCGCCTTTTGAACTCCGTGAGTTGCCCCGGCGAAGGTAACGCAACCCCTTTTCAATTCCTACGTATACGGGATCCTTGGCTATCCTGGAAGCGTTAATTCGACACGAGGTGTGGGATACGCGGGATGCAGCGCGCATGCACAATTTATAATGCAATTAGAGCCTCGGATAGTAGCTCTGCGGATTTATGGCAAAGGAGGAGAGAAGTCGTTGGTCCGGTCGAGGAAAGAGAGGAAACGCCGGGGAGCGAGAAGGACGAAAAGGCGAATATCGGGGTACCGGTACCGGAGCAAGGAAGAAGGACGAATGAGCGAATACGCCTCCGCGGTAGCTGCCGATGCATTATTTATTGCCCGGCTTTTCATTACTTCTCTCGGCCGACGAAACTGGTTCGTACAGGGCGAAAACAGTTTCCAGCTACCAACCTTGCCTTCTGCTCCAGCTTCCAGGGTCTCCGGTACACGCGAGAAAAATTATTTGACCCCAAAGACGCGAGAATGATTTTTTTTTTTCGTGGATTCAATTTGGAAATTGGATTTTTGTAATTCTCGTAATTATTTACTTATTTTTTTTAATGCGATTTAACCCCCCCCCCCCCCTTTCTATTCAAAGGAGCTGCTCTATAATTAGGCGCAATAATTTAAGCCGATGTTATGATGCTAATGAGAATTCCCCACACGGTGTGAGTTATTTACAAGCGCGAGATTTTTATTCCTCCCCCCCCCCCTTGTTTTTTAACGCGAGTCCTAAAAGCTCCGTCGCTGCAGTGTCTCTTTGAGAGGTCCTCGGTTTTTGCCAGATTTTATTTTTGTAGCACCTTATTATAGAAAGAAATGGGCAAAAATTGTCCCTCAAATTTATTCCTCTTTCTTCGTAATAAAAGTAACACATTTGGCGGGTTTTTATGGTACGGCCAAACCGGACTGACACTCGAAACTTTCGAATGTGTCATAAAAAAGTTTTATTATACCAGAATTGGGGGTTTTAAAGGCAGCACTTAGTCTTCGTACCTTCAGCCCGTGTGGCGGAACTACAAAAAAAAAGAAAAGAAGGGTTACGCCGAGAGTTACGGTTCGACCCGGAGCTTTTCTGCCTACGGTGAATTTTTCACGTGGGAAAAATTCGGAAAAAATTACCGGGGTTCGGGAGACCCCCCCCCCCCATTTTTCGTTGTTCCCACAATCGGTCGAAAGCCACGGCCGTGGCTTCGGTTTCGAAAGTTCCCCGTGGTCGTAACCGCATCACATAAAATTTCCATATCTGATTTTTAAAAAAGGAAATGCCAACGTGTTCACTTTGTCATGCATGAGCGTGAATGAAAAATCGGCGGCTACCGCGCTTTCCGATCCAGTGAAGGTACTACCTGACGTCATTGGCGTGCTCCAGTTTGTGGGAACCCACGAACAGGGAATAAAATGTGACTCTCGAATTATTTATTTGAAATCTCGGTTTCCGAAAATATCGGAAAATCTCATTTCTCGGGATTTTTTAAAATTAAAATCGGCATTTTTTTTTCTGCACAGTTTCAGGATCGTATCTTCAGCAGACTCTTGAGAATCGAGTATCCGAGGTTTTTCGTAGGATAAGAGCGTCGAGCGAATAATTTATTTCTCATTTGAAGCTACCAATAGAACCACGCTTGATTAGAATTTTTAAGACTTATCACATTAGAAAGTTAGATGCGAAGTTGGTTGCTTAACCGAATGACGAATACAAATGCGGGTGTAAGGATGATAAGGCCAAGTTGAATCGTTAATCGTAAGCGTAATTACGATAATAGCTCACTGATTGCTCAAAGACGTACCCTTTTGCACTTTATTTCTATTACGTACGCGAGAATAATAATCCGACGTTCAAACCGGTACTTTCATGTTACACGAATTATTTTCCGCCTTATTAACGCCATTAATTGGACTTAATACCTTATTGCGAGTTGGCGAAAAACTGGTTTTTCGCGGAAAATCGCATTTTCAATTAAATATCACGAATTTTAATAAGGAAGGTAGACTCCTCGCAAAAAAGTACACGGAAAAATGGTCCCCAAAGTCCCCAAAAGTCGAATTTAGGACCGGAAAGAAATCCAAAAATTGGTTTTCGGCGATTTTTCGCGAAAAATCGTATTTCCAATTAGATATCGCGAATTTCAATAACAAAGATGCTTTTAAAAATGTAATAATTTTAAATTTGATAATTAAAAAAATTTTAACAATGAAAATGCTTTTAAAAAATTACCAAGACATACTCCTCGCAAAAAAATACATGGAAAAATGGTCCCCAAAGTCCCCAAAAGTCGAATATAAGACCCGAAGGAAATCCGAAAAATGGCTCTGGGCGGTGTTTCGCGGTTTCTCTCGCGAGATAACCGGTGTATTAATATAATGAACACGTTAACATTGTCGTCGCGCAGAAAATATTGAGATAACGTATTCAAAGACGTAGTGAAAGTTTCGGAAGCTAGATTTGTATTGTAATATTTTACCGGTGTATGCAATAGCATGACTTACTTTGCAATGATTTAGTTCGTGGATAATACATTTGTTCGTATGTCGTTACACTGGTATAAAGACATTAATAATCGGCGTTCGTGACGCTGCTACAATACAAAACGCAACCAGGAACTCGACGGAAAACAATACGCACGTGGTGGTAAGACACTTATTTCTCCGTAGATCTAGATGTAGGTGTAATGGATGATCTCGTTTCTTGCATTCTCATATCATCAACTTGGAATGTATTATTCCATTCTATTATTGTTCCTTATCTTCGGCCACTAATCGCGCCGACGTGCAACAAAACAGCCCGCGGACGATAACGGCGACCCCGGGGACCATTTTTTCTTTACTCCCTCTCCCGAATTTCGAGGCTCCTCCATTTTCGTCTCATCTCGAGCGGAAAATTCATCGAGAAAATCCCCCGATCGGCGAATAACGACATTTTAATTATCGATGCACGTACTCGCGACGAACGCAAGAAAAGAAAAAAACAAAAAGTGAAGGGAGGGAACACACGAACATCCGTGGTAGTGGTAAAACTTGATTTCACGATTTCGCATAAATTATGGTGGTTTCCTCGCGTGAATTGCTCGGAGGCGAAGGAGATTCGCGAGGATCAAGACGGGAAGTGGTTATTAATAATTTCATTCATGAGCCATCCGATTATCTCGCGTCTTTATCTACTCACTCTGGACGATGATCTAAGGAAGATCTATATATGGTGGAAAAAAAAAAACATATATGGGATGGGGGTGAGATTGGAGAGACATAAAATCGCGTATGGAAATTCGCATGTGGTTTATAAGTTTCCTATTAATCCGTAATACGACTGAAGAAGCATCCTCGCGAATGAGATCAGATCGGACGTGGGTAATAAAATTCTCACGGAATAAATTATCGAACAGGTATATGCTTTAATGCGCCCAAAGAAATGAGAGAACGAAAGGTTCGTTAAAATGGCAGCGCGCGGGGAGGGACGGCGACGGTGGATATCTTCATATTACAGCAGCCAGGCACCGAAGTAAAGTCAAGGTTTTCAAGAGCATACGTATTTATTTCGTTGCAGTTCGCTCTTAATTGGATGTCTCCTGCCGATAAGCGCGATATCGCCTCCTTCGGGGGAGATCCAAATTGCTCCGATGCCTCCGATCCCGTGGAATTGCTCAAATCTGCCGGAATTTCCAGCACTGACCTAATAAAGTCCGCACCGGGGGTGAGAGGGGGGCAAGCTTTTCCATGCGCGACGCGACGGGGATATAGAATTTCGAATTTTGGGCCGGCAAATCAGATACCACGGGGAAGCCCGAGTACGATAAAAGGGTGTAGAGACATAAAAAAGGTTGTGAGTAGACGACAGGTAGAATTAATAATCCCATTCACGAGTTACAGTCCGATATCTTAATTCGGCCGTTGCGGGGTCACGTTACAAGAAGAAGAAGCAGCGAGAGCAGCAGCAGCAGCAGAAGAAGAAGAAGAAGAAGAAGAAGAAGAAGTTTAAATGTAGCATGTTGCGAGAATAGTGGTCGCGTGTGTTGGTTGGGTTACCAGCAGAAAAGAAGAGAGAAGTGCAGAGAGATCTTCGAGACCGGACGCACCTGACAACGACTAATGGCTGGTGCTTCTTAGGGAGAACGTAATGGAATATGAGATAAACTGGACCGGACATGGTTCATTCCGTTTTCTCGTTTACAAGCGCCACGCAAACGTTTTGTCTCGTGTAAGAATTCTCCAATTGATCGTTATACATACGCAGTACTTGGTCATGTCATTAAAGGAAGCTGGTTCTGTTTTAACAACCAATGGAAAAACACACCGCGGGAGATCTTCCTTCTTAATCGCTCTCGATTCATACTAACGCGCTATTTTATTGGTCGACGCTCTTTCAGTATGCAGCGTTTTCTGGATCGGCACTTCTGCGCCGCAGGTGTTCCGTCCCGAAACCATCTGTTAATCCCACGGACTCCGCGCTGTGAGAAATTCGGTGTTAAAATCAACATCGACACCGACAGGTTCCCGGGTGGGTGTCCGACTCCGACTCCGACTCTCCTCCCGGCTCCGGAGCCAGAGAAAAGAAAATGGGTGTTCGTCTGTGAGCCGTTTCCGAAGCGGGAAAGCGAAGGTACTCGCAGGTACCGGAGGGGCCCCTACTTGACCCCTGACAAATGTGCAACTTAACGCGTTGTATAGGCTCGTGTATGCATTATACACGTACACGTGAGCATATTGTTGGCTGATGGTTAAACGAGTACCCGACAGTCTTCGCTGAAGAGCGAGGAAAAGAAAAACGCGTGTCGTACATTTCCCCGTCGAGGTTCGAGGCATAAATCCATGCATGCGTCGTTGTTACGTTACGTCGCTGCGATATAAATGGCGCGCGGGGCATACACCGATTGTTAAATTACCGATTGGCCGGATAACAAAAGCGTGTCAATAATTAATCGACACTCTTGAAGCGAAAGATTAATCAATTTGGTTAACGCCAAGCGCCACGAAGCCAGTTTGGTTCACGATATCGCAAACTATCTCTCTCTCCTCCGCAACCCAACGGGTTCTCGTGTTAATTAACCCTATTGAGATCTCAGTTAAGATATCATTGTTCGCACCCGTGATGTTACGTCTATACGAAAATAAACGAGACACCTCTGCCCCTTTGTTATCCTCGTAAAAAGACACCGTGGGTTCCCCTCTTATCCCATTGATGTTCATATTTTCTTGCCAACGCGGGTGTAGGTACCGTACACCAACGCTGCCTCCAGCTTCCCTCGCCAGGGGCAGACGAATAAACCGGGAATCAGTTGGGAATTTTAATGGGGTACAGTAAATCCAACTACGTGGGAACATCCCACGTTGTCCCGATAAAGGACGCGAGGGTTGGAACGTCACAGACGTTCGCCAGACTGTTGCCATACCAGGAACGCGATTGGAAACACCCGACCAGGTGGGGTTCCAGGTCGCGTGTGCGTCCAGAATGGCGCTGATTGTAGCGAAGGGGACGAAAAAAAAAAGACTTTTTCTTTGCCGATAAAAGGGACAAAGTTCCGAGAAATGCGCATTACCCAGACGTTCCTCGGTATGTGGCCGGTAAAATTATTATGAAGCCAGTTACGTATGTAAGAGCCGTAGCGAGTTGGTGTTCGCTTGGTTGTCGCCGCCCCGAGCAAGTAACCTTCCTGTTGTTGCATGACCTGTGCCTTCTTTAGCATCTTCACTCTCCTCCACTCTTCCTCTCCCCTCGCGTCCAACCAAAGACAGATGCAGTCTTTTACCGTATACGCGGTGCACGAAAGCAAGCTCCGTAACACGCATCACGAAAGTGCGCTGGCTGCCGTTGATGATACCGATGCCGCACCCGACTGCACCTATACGGGAGCCGGTCGGCCCGAAATTCGAATCACGAAGTCCATGGCGGTAATGGCGATTTTATTTCGCCCCTGCCGGAATTTTACCTTTAAAATGGCACCAACCTCGCGCTCTTTGCAATCCTTTTTGCAAATTAATTAGAATTTTATTTAATATCGGAACGTGGAATCAGGAGCTATCTTCTTTTTATGCTTCATTCAATTCTTGGTCCAAGAGACTTGTATACCAAGTGATTGGTTTCTCGATATCAAGAACGCTTCGGGCAACTCACCTTCCTGTACTGTTGACCTCAGAGGATCTCGGAGGAGCCCATCCCAACTATACAACAAGTACACAATTGGTATCTTATAGAACAAGTTGCGAGATACGACGTTCTCTCTCTCTCTCCCTCTCTCTCTCTCTCTCTCTCTCTCGCTCCGGATGGTAAATTTATTCCGCTCGGTATTTCGGCCCAGAAATGTGCCACTCAAGAAGTTCCATCGCCGTCTCCGGAGTTACGCGTCATCCGGGGCTCTATTATTCCGGTAGATGGTAATCGCGATCGAAGGGGATACATTTTGAAACGATTTCACTCTGAAAATCGAACCGTGATCAATGTTATCTATCAGCTCCTCATTGTATACCAACGCATGCGAAGATAAAGAAGTAGCAAGTCATTAATCAACGGTAATTACCGATGGGAGATACGTCATAACGCTTAGCGCTGCGATATAACCTTCCCCTCGAAAACGGTCCGAGCTGCGATCCGATCCCGGCGATTCGTCTTTTCCTCCGATTTCTTTTCTTCGCTTTGTTACCTCTTTATCCGCGGACCGGTCGTCGCTTGAAAAGGAGATTTCGAGAGATTCGCGATTCTTCCCGATCCGGGGCAACGGCGAAAACGATAAATCCGACGATCGCGATAACGATTTTTGTTGTCTTCAAAATTGATATTAGAAAGACCGGGGACCGAGCCGAACGTACTTATATAGGCTTGACGTTGCGAAAGAGCGTGTCGGTATCCAATATCCATCCACATTGCAACTAGGAACAACATAAGGCAAACCCGCAACACGAGTACTTAAGTACACGACCGCGGGGTATCCAGAGGCACGGCCGCCTCATACCTTCTTAGCTTGACCTTTGGCTCGGAGGAATTTAATTTTAAAAAGTCGTGCAGCACTGGTAACCGGTATACCTTTTTTCCTCCTCTGCCCCTTTTTCCCTTACTATATACTTCTCCATCGCCATGTGCTCCTTTTGCCGACGGCGATTATTTTGACCACTCACGCCGCTGGTTATACAGAATTTATGGAGAGCCGGTCTTTTCCCCTTCGTCGATTATACGGCTAGTTTCGAAACCGTAGGAGAGTTATTCTCTGCCACGGAAGCAATTCGATGCCTCTCCTCGGTGCTTCAACAACAACGTACCTCTTAGCGCGACTCTCTACGAAAATTTATAGACGCTGACCCCGCTTGAACGGTAACGTTCGGCCCTTTGACCCTTCTCCGGGCGCTCCAAAGTGAAATTCCACTTAATTACCCTGCCTCGGCGTTATCGGTATTTTTGGAGGGGGGGGGGGGGCAGAGAATCGCCCCGAAATTCGATCCCCCCGTACGAATCGCATGAGAAATTGCAGTTGCCATAAATCTGCAATTCCTCGCGAGGGAAGAAAAAAAGGAAAGGATACCGTAGGAATTTTTTTTTTTTTTTTTTTTTTTTTTCGGGGCCCCCACATTATTTAGAATTAATATACACGAGTTATAAAAGCGCAATTAGTATATTTCCTTGATAGTAATCTTATAAAGAATTTTTGCGTGATATGTAACGAGATCCTTCGATAAATCTTCATTTAATCGTCGTACGGGCTTATGGCCCACGAGGTAAAAATGGGCATAGGGGTCGCGAGGAATTTGAAAAAAAAAAACGTAGCGACGAAGCTACGCATAACAGTCGGCAGTGATCGTGCATCATTTGGGCTGGAGAGGCCTGATCTCAAAAGGGCCAATAGTTGCTCCGCGTTGTGTGCATCGCGCACACATGCACACGTATGTATGTACGTGTTCGCTCGGAAGGGACCGTGACAGGCACCTTCCTCCCAAGTTCTGCAGTTAAGGTAGCTGTGGGCAACACGCGAAGCTGTCGTGTTGACTTCGTCTTCTTTTACTTTCTCTCGAGAACCTCCTTGCCGATTTATTGGAACTCTCTTCTCTCCTCCCAAAACGGATCGGTCCTCCTGGAAATCGCTTAAAAACGCTCCAGAATCCTCCGAATCCTCCCTCTCCCACCGGGTTTTCCGTCATTGACACCCAATTTGTCGACCGATCGAGTCGACGATACCTGCTCTCGATCGGTCCGGTTGTCGGCCGATGGAATTCAAATGGACGCCACAAAAGGGTGGAAAATGGGCTACCGGGAGCGTACAATGGCACGGGTCGCGAACGAAGGCAATGGATGTGAATTTCTCGGAAAGTTTCGTGTCTCTCGATACGTTTTTGTCAACCGCAGACAGGATGCGTGTAAGAATGTTCCTGCGAGAATGAGAAGAGGAGGAACGGATCTCTCTTCAGAAGAGGAGTTTTAGTTCTTAAAGAGAAGAAGGAGAGTAGTATAAGCACTGTGGTCAAGCTACGGTCAAGTTACCGGTACTGCCTAACCTCCTTCTTCTTATTCCTCTTCTTCTTCTTCTTCTTCTTCTTCTGCCTCTTCTCCTCCTCTTCCTAAGGATTAATTCAAGATCGAGATGGTTAGGGTGTGTATATGTATAAAATCCAATGCAAGCAAAACATGCACGAAAGTATAAACCGTGGGTGTGGTTATAAAGTTACGGATAGCCGGTCTTCTGAGGTCACGCATGCCGCACTATCGGGCGTCATCCAAGTGTTTATGATCGCTCTGCCGTCGTCGGCTTTATGACAGTAACTTTTGCTCGTGACACGTCGTAAAATTTCTCGTGGTCTCCGCTCTTCCCTTTTTTGTTTTACCCCTTCTCCCACTTTCCCGTGCGAATTTTAGGGGTGGCTTTCTCCCGTCGATTTTCGTTCGACCCTGCCGGTTTTTTTTCGCTGGATAATCGCGGATTTCCAGCGGTCAAATTTCAGGGAGGTCGTAAAACGGATCGCTGTTCCAGGTATATCCCGGGCAATTGCGACACGGCTCTTTATTAGACAAGATTAGATGGGGCTCGGATAAGGATTCGAATAATTGTATGATTTTCTTGTAATTCCCGAGATACGCTATCGCCGAACAAACCGATAAACAAATATATCCAGGGGACAAACGCCCTTACGGATACGACATGCTTGAGTAACTTGTAACAATTCTCTTATATACGTATCGTACGTGGACACATGGCCCGCGATAGAACAGCCGTAATATAGTTGAAATAAGGGGGTACCGGCTGAGCTTTTTTCTTATTTTCCCGCGGCCCCCTCCCTTCTCACGGCAGTGGATTAAACGTAAAACGTGTAATCGCGATAATAAATAACCTTTTAACTAAAGGTGGCGAGAGTTACAAAATCTCGCTTTGCATAGCGCAAGAAAAAGGTCGCCGCGTTCGACGTCATCTAACGTCTCGGTATCAGTTTCCAAGGGGCACGAAGGGCGATGGGAGAGGGGTTGCGATTTTAGATAAATCTTCGGGGCTGATTCGTTTTTGTCGCGAAGCAATTACGTCCCCCCATAGCGAAATTCGAATAAAAGGAAACAAAATTAAGAAAAAAAAAATAAAAATAAATAAATAAATAACCGAGCCCGTCAGTACGTCGCGAGGCAGCTTTGACAATCGAGCCCGAGGTTCGAGGTCTCGTAAAGTCATGAATCACGATTTCTTCGCGTATTTGAGACTGTCGTCGAGTCACGGTAGGCGCTCGCAAAACGTTTTCAACGCATTCGATTTATTGCATCCGGTTTTGTTGTTAATCTCTTGTATATCTTTTGAAACACCTTACTAGAAAAGACGTTGTAAAATCACTTAATGACACACGTTAATACAACTTATGGCGACCGGCGACAATTTGTCTCGTTGCATTTCATGCCACTGACGTCCAAAACGGTCCCGTCCCATAAATCTGAATCTCAAAGTGGGCGACGCAATCTCTCAACCCGTATACTCCTGCGATTCGCTGGGACATACTGGCATATACTCGGCGAAGAAACCCCGAAAATCCCATACTCGGGAGCTCCCATGCGAGCCACGGTATCTCCATGGAAACCCATGGTGCATCTCAGTTGCTGATCAACAACGTACCCCATTGATCTTGACAGTGCATTAATAACATCGAGAACCGTCGATTGTCTATCATCTCGTCCAGGAAATCTTGAAAGGTTCGTACGCACAAATACGCACAGACGTATTTTGTGTGTGTGTGTATATACATGTTGCAGTCAGTACACGTTAGATGCAACAGGTTTATGGTATATAGATACACATATTGGATTAATTTATTATTTGGTTTATCTGTAGGGCGCGCAAAGGCTGTCTTCATATTTCAATGCGCCGGTGCATTAAAACGAGCAGGTATTACCCGCATATGCAGAGCCGGTGCGGTGGTAGTGGTAGCAATAGTATTAATAGGACACGTTCGGTAGCTCGACATACGACGAACGAACGATTTAAACACTTTCGAAGAAAAGAAGTCTACATGCACTTTGCTAAATATTGCGATCCGATGACTAATGGGAAATTCCAGCTACCATTAGTGCGCTATCGTATCGTTATCGTCCTCGGATAGGTACACATGGCTCCTTGCTTTTACTAGACGGCCTTTCCTCCCCTCGGAGATAAGCCAGCCTTCGCGCAGGTAACCATAGGGTTCCACGATATTCGCATTTTGCGAGAGACGCGAGAAAGGAAAATTCAAATTCGAGCAGGATATGAAGACATTGGCGTTGCACTTTTGGAGACGAATCCCAGCTGGCTCTGAAAATGGCATAATGGGGTAAAGGGGAATCGATAGTTGTTGCGAGTCGAGGCAGATAGAAGGCAGCCGCAGAGCAGCCCATCGCGTCTCAAGGTATCGGATCGCGCATCTCAACGGGATCGAGTCTTCCCTACATGGAAGCCGGGCATAAAAAGTCGCAGCCAAGACAACTGAAGATCGCTTTGTGGTCAGCAGCTCGGACATCGGCGCTGCTCGAGACGACACCGATGGGAATGGGAAGCGCAGTGCCATTGTTGCATCGACGTTTCCCTTATTTCGCTACTTTTGTCCAGCGGAGCCGATTCCCGTCGTTGTAATGATTCACTTACGAAATCGGCCCGCGAGTATCCGAGGAATCGCCTTATCGGGTTTTATCTAAATGCGTTACCTTGGCGAATAACTCCGGTGATATACCGATTTGTAAGGTTACCCGCGTGGGTTCCTGGCGAGACCAAAGGTCGGCGTATACAGAAAACGTGTACCAACACATACTTCGGATTATAAAGATGATGAGAATGTGGAGAATTCCGGAGGTTCCCGAAGAATCCAGGAGATCATGGAAATCGTACTCCCGTTCGAAAGAGACTGATTACCCGTGCCGGGTTCACAGAAAAAGAGGCATACAAGGTCGTGACATCCGCACACACACACACACACACACACACATAAAATCGAAGGAGAATTTCACCAAGTGTTTGGAACACTCGTCATTATGAATTCCTCCGAGCAGTGACTAGATAAGGGGGAATTCTTAGATCGCATCGTTGGAAATGGCACGTAATAACCTTAAGGCCTTTTTATATACGGATCGTCAGAATTCTTTTGTAGATTCTGAAGTATCTTAGCATCGGAATTCCGATAGTTACCACCGTCCAAGCGCATACGTAGGTTGCATGTGTGGAGAAACAGTCTTATGACTTAGGAATCATCGCGTGGAGGAATTCGATTCCTCTCTTTTGCTTAAATCCTGCGATTTCTAGAAAATGTTCATCCCGAATTTCCCTAGAATCGAGGCTCTATTTTGAAATAGAGGTTTTCCTCCCCAATTTCATTTTCCGAGTGTAAAAATAAATAATCTTTTATGTATAAAATTTTCAATCTGAATTTCTCTGGAATCGAGGCTCCAATTTTAATAATTCCCAATTGAATTTTCTGTGTATAAAAATAAAGCAAGAAAAATATAATAAATTTTGTCATCAACGAAGGGTGTGGATTACAAAATGGCAAGAAGAAGAAAGCTCTACTGGACTCTTAATGCATTCGCTTCTATATATATATAGAGGTCCGAGGATAAGTTGGGCGTACGTAGAGGAAGGTAAGACGATTGCAATGTTACGCAAAAAAGTTTATGACCAAACGACTTAACGAGCTGGCTGAAAACCCGACGACCACCTACGGAGTAATTTCAAAATTACGACAAAAACACGTACGCGCATGGTGAAAGGTCCGACAGTAGAGATTACACCGAAATGAATTTATCCGGCGAATGATTAGTGGGTTCGTAATACGCTCGCGAACTTGTAAAAACAAGCATCAGGCAAATTTTACCTGCCATTGATGAGACACTTATAGCCGCAAATAAGTGGCCGCGATCGTCGATGGGTCGTCGTGCGTTTCCAACTTTCGCGCGAGAATCGGGGAAGGGTCGTGAGAGCAGCCCTTCGAGAATCGATTAATATTCCACGTCGATAAATCTCGAGGTAGTAAAATCAATTACACTTATACTAAAAACAATTTCTCCCGTCATAAATAATGTTATCGGAGACTCATCATTCTTCTTATTAGATTCTTCTATTCTTAGACATTTGTTAAAATAAAAAAAAGGGAAAAAAAATGAGGATGAGGAGGAGGAAGAGAGAGAGAGAGAGAGAGAGACGGAGATACGGCGAAAGAATGTAGAGAGTAAGAGGGATCTCTCGAGGAAGGGTCATCTTCTGGAGCCATCGATCAACCTTAGTTTCAAGGGGTCACCTCGTGGCCTATAGCAGCTGTACAAGAGAGTTGGTCAGTCATCGATCTATCGATGCTGCTGGGCTGCCGCTGTTACTTGCTGCTGCTTGCTACTAAGATCACTTGATTCGATATCCCTTTAAGAAAATAACCTACGTGTAGGTATATATACATACCTACGTAGGTATCCCACCTTGGCCTCACCTCCACAGAGATCTAAGAAAGAGCTTCTTCGAAATCTCTCTCTTGTTATAATTTATGTGCTCGTAATCTGTCATAACGTAGCTGCAAGAAGAAGAAGAAGAAGAAGAAGCAGCAGCAGCAACTGTCTTATGTAACCTGACGATATCGTTATGCTGTAACGGAAACGCCTGCCGATTCGGATAAGTGCCTTCCCTTTAATGGTTTTCTTATTAATTTTCGAAGGTGTGTCTCTCATGAGACGGATTCCACGTACGATAAATCGGACCCAAAATCTACGACGCTACGAGAAAAATGTGTTCGTTTATTTTGAAAGTGACCCAAGTCCATTTTTGAGAATTTTTTTTGATAACTCTAACAACATGTGCCGCTTGAAGTTAGCTGCGTTAAAAAGCATTTTGCGAAATTTTCAATCGAAATTAATTGTTGCTAGAAATAATAATAAATAAGCTCATGACGCGATAATTATTTTTTTGGGGAGAAGTTTTTACTTTTTTTTTCCGAGATGTTTCTCATTTTTTTTTCGCAGCGAATTTTGCAAATCATGTTTCTTTCCCCAGTTAGTTTGCATTTCCCGTACGTGTGTATATTGAATTTATACATATATATATATAAACAGAGAAGCATTGAAAGAAGCTACGAGCTTCTGCAGGAGCAAACCCACGTGTGCGTATGATCAGAATGGAGGTAGCACGCACAGGGAGTCCAGATAGTGCGATTTCATTCTGCAAACCTGCAATTTGCGAAATTGACGGGCAATTTGTTTACTCGTAATTGCGATACAATCAAACAGGAACTCGTTATAAACGACTAGGGAATCGGAGTTATTCATAAAAGGCTATGATCCTTTTAAAGCGTCATTATCTTTTTTTTGCCCTGCTCGACGTCGTTTATGAATTTTATCACATGTCTAAAATCTGCCGAGACGCTCGCAACGATTTTTACCTATCGATGCTTTTTTATACCCAAGTAGGTGTTGCGCGGACTCGAACGAGTCCGGAGCGAAATCGCACTCTCCAGGGAGATGACACCGATTACTGGAAAGGACAAAAATGACGAAGCCCAAGAAAAAACCGTAACCGTTTCGACTTTGTTGCGCGTCGGGTGGTTATGAAACAGCGCGACGTGACCCGAAATGCGGCGAAAAAAAAGAAATTGTAGAAATTTCTGGAAATGAAGGGAATCGACGAAAAATCGCAGTTTCGAGCTTTCAACCGTATCACGGTATTTCTATTAAACGTACTACATATATTATACCAGGTACACCCATTTCCCTTGTCGCCAACTGCCGCGTACAATGTTTCACCGTGATTAATTGACTCCCAGATATAAATGCGTTTCGAAACATACGACTTTACAAACTCCTGGCGTTCTACCAACAAGATGAAAGATCCCCGGCAGATTGTCCGGCCGATTAGTCGGTACCTCGTTAGAATCGTCATAATTTTCTCGGCTCGGTTAATTACTCGACCGGTCGCGTTTGCACGATTTTCGCGTATTTTCGAATTTAATTGGAACCTTTTTCCTCCCGCACTGAAACTATACAAAGCGAGAGGGGACAAGAATAATTACACGGTATTTAATACGTTTCTAAAATTATAATAATGACAGTGGCGATAATAATCACGGTAATAGCCATCAACGTAACGATAATGATTAAGTAGAAATTGAATAAGTCAAAGTAACGTGATAACTTTGAAAATAATGAAATAAGAGAGAGAGAGAGGGAAGTGGTTAATGAGAAACAGAGGCAAAGGGTGGAACGAAGAAGAAGAAGAATAAGAAGGGAGTGCACAAGCGGATTAATGAATCTTCGTCCACCCTGTAGGCAAAGGTACTTACGATACGCCCACGCATCGGTGGTCACAATATAAAGCAGTTCAGATGTCGGAAGATACGCGTATATACTTGCTTCTTAATTAATTATCCTTTCGATATTTACAGGAGTTTCGTAAATACACAAAGTAACCGCTATAAAAGTATCCGCTATATATAGGTATACACGGGAAAGAATATATACTTTTACCCGATGCTAATTTGCATTGTATAGTAAAGATATCCATTTACAGCGCAAACTGTTCTTCTCTTTTTAATTTTACAAGAATTTAACGAGCCGCCCGAGATTTTTGCCGAACTAGAGAGCAGAAAATGCTAACGGTACAATTGTTCGCGCGAAATTTTCGGATCCCTCATTTTTCTTTCGCGGGATTTCAAATTTTCATTGCACGAAAAGCTGGAAAAGAAATTGGCAAAATAATGAAAATTGCTACATCTGTTAGTGACGTAAAACGATAAAATTTGCCCGATAGAAAAATACTAGATTTTCATAGGAATCTAATAAGTCGAATTTCATAAATATTTGGAAATTTTAGCTCTTTCGAATTTTTCTTTCAATTCTTTTTATATTTTCGTTAACTTTTCATATTTTTTTGTTAGCAAACATGTCTCAAAATTAATACTTCGGCAGGCGTTGAGTTTTTCAATTATTTTCTACATTATTTTCGGTAATTGAAAATTTTCGTGTATCTACAATTTCTCCGAGTACGATTGCCGATCGTAGGAAATTCCTCGGGAGAAGAGAGAATTCCGCTCGCGCATAAACCTCCATAATCCATAATTCCGTACTTTGTATGGTCATCATTAACCGAATTGTATACATTTTATCGCGCGTGGCTTCGTATAACGTTGGATTTCGCTTGTATTATAATAGGGAGTGGCATCACGCGAGAGATATCCACAGCTGGCAGAAAAAGGAGAATATAGGACATGAAGTTAATAATTATAAATGTTAGGAAAACATGTTATCCGTATTTCATGGCAACGTATTACAAGCCGTGCCCGTATAAACGCACTTTACGGTACGCATCGCGCCGCGATGGAAATTCAACTATGCTTTTCCACTATTTAGGAAGACATCTGCGATAACTAATACCCGCTTTAACGTCCATTCGAGTCCTTTCTTTCGTGGTGCTTGTTTTGCGGCATTCGTGAAATAAGTCTCCCGGGACCTCGAGGATCTCCGGGATCTCTCTCTCTATCTCTCTCTCTCTCTCTCTCCCCGTAGGTAGTGACTAGTGCGTTAAAGTGATATAAGGCCGCAAGAGCGTGCAGTGGCCGGTATTAAATTAACTAACGAACGTCGGCGAGGTGAGTCGAGACGCAGGTATTATAAAGTACTGCTGTAAGGAAGACTCGGTTAATAAAAGAATATACTTACTGGTATACCACTACATAATGTGGTATATAACCATAGAAGAGAGCCGGGTCTCCGGGTCGGCGATGATGCCCTTTCAGACGGTCTCGTGGCGGTGCACAATCAGCGGAGCGTGCTTATAATGACCATTACCGTCTATCCAACTCGCTACTAAGCTTTACCTTCGCCCACTACACGCTCCGTAATGGCTCGTGTCTGCTTCGGTTCGCTCAGGTGTAGTTTCATCATCCACCTGGAATTCCCTTAAGGACGAGACTCCTCCGGCCCTTGGCCACTACCTTCCACCTGGAGCACCTTCGTTGGCTCCTTCGGGACTAAAATCCCGTCCTAAAAATTGCAACTTTCATTTTTATCGTTCCGTCCAACTCCAATTGACTCCAGGATACAAATCCCATAAGAAATTAAACGATTACCAATTTTCTTATTTTTTTTTTTTGTGACGAATTTTGGGAAGTGACACCTCGTTAAAGGAATGGTAGCTGGGTGCAACGGCGATGCAGCTAATTATCGCAGGCAGAAATGGCCTGTGTGCGCTTCGCGAGCGTAGTGGTACCGGCGTGTGCCACCATTACGACGAGCAGGTACCGTGAACGCACGCTATTCATTCTTACATGAGCGAAGGAAGTCGTGCTGAAGTAGGTATCATACGTGAAGTTCCTACACCGACACATCGCCGGGGCTCCTTTATATCAGTTTCCGGTTACGGCTTATCTTACACCACTCGGACGTGTCTGGCCCGTTCTCCAGCGGGATCGAATTTTCTTTCGGGGTCCGAAAGGATAATCGGGGGGGGGGGGGGGAGGGTTCGGGGTCCTCGAGGGGATTGGGTTCGAGGAACTCGAGGAACGGTCTCGTGGGTGTCACGTCCAGGAAGAACGACCGCGCGTAGGTATACCATTTTTTTTTCCGGAATTATATTGTTTACAAGTAATTAGTCAGCCCCTTTTGCGGGCTTTGAGGCGCGTTTCTTGCGGAATATTTTACATGGCGTGTCGGTAATTACACGAGTAAAAACAGAAGTAATAATGATGTAACGTCGATAAGTGTAGTCATAAGGATGGCTTGGAATCGCTGTTTAAGGTATTCGATGGCAACGCATGTCATAATTTCAACTTTACGCGTCGTAATTACAGCTGGAACTCTATTTCCAGAGCCGCGATTCCATACGCCTGCCGCACAGATCCGCACTAACAATTATCATTTTCACCCGACGTTACGGTTCGTTTTCACGTGGAACTGTTACTTGACCCCTCGCGCCTTTAATTACGGACATTTGTCTTCATTATTTATGTGCCACGTCGGTCCAGAAAATCCTAATTATCGGTCCGACTAAGTAGAAAAAAAGAAAAAAAAATTTCACCGGAGATTTTCCGTTCACGGCTCGAAACGCGTGTTTGAGTATGGAAATGCGATCGGATCCATTTTTTTCTCTACGCGAGCGATGAAATTTACATCGACGTCGAAGCTAATTAAAAGTTATTTAATTAAGATCACTAGCATGACGCTCCAGGATGGACGTGCGAGTTGAAGTTGAGGGTAAGAAGACGTCTTCGGTGTTATAATTAAGTCGGAGCGGCCTACGGTCACGGAAGGTGAGCACTGGAAACTTCGCTGCTCTTCTAGGTTTTATTGTAACGTAAAAATATACGGTTAGGGCACTCGCGCATTTTTTGGAAATTTTGCCTTTCTCCCCGAAAATCGAAACTTCGAGTGTCCCGCGAATTTCCAAAAGTTCGGATGCATTTCCCGCAAGGAAACCGAATGCGGACATACGTGCGTCTGTTTCTTAGAGGAACTGCGAGCTGAGGTAAGCGTACGTATACACGTACCCTGCCTACTTCTCGCACTGACTTCTTTTATTTATTTAGCAGGCCAGGAAGCCGTTAATTCTCCAGGCAGCTCTCGCGGTAACTAATTAAAGGTCAGAATGTACCAGGTCTTATTCCAGTGAGTGCAATAGGGACGTATGGAAATAAAAAGAGAAAAAAACAACTTTTCTATATACATATATATGTGTATAGAAAAGGAGGAATAGACGTAGAGTGCTCTTCTCTTTCGCTCCGTCCTTCTCTACCTATATAAGCGTTCGTTTCCGGCCCTCGGGGTCGACTTTCATGACTACGATAAACGTATGTCTTTCTCCTCTATGTCGTGTCCACCAACAACTATTCCTCTAGAATCTTAAATTCTTAAGAAATACACACCTTGCGTTAGAAAGACCGAGAGAGAGAGAGGGAGAGAGAGAGAGAGAGTAAGTGAAAAATATGGCCGGTATTATTGCAAATGCGGTAATAGAATATCATGTACCTGGTACTTAAAATTATTCATTTCCCTTTCCTTTGGAGATGAATATCTCGGAAAGAAGTACGTTTACGCTCAGAAAATTTATCTCACGAGTTCGCCTCTTTTGTGTCACAAAAAAACGCGCTTTTGTGGGTTACGATCGAACCGAGTGGAGACGCTGCATTATTTCGCTACGTTCTGTGAAACACATTTTTAGCTGCAATCGCGGGGTTCCTATTTTCGGGACTTTCCACGGCGGACACTTTGGTCCATCAGAGATTCGAGTGTTCGCGCAAGAAACGGATTTACGCGCGTAATTATGACACAGGCTTCGTTATTACCGGGTCTGTTATGACTGGCACGAATAGTAATAGCCGCAGAGTCAACTTTATTACGATATAAACGTTTAACTGCACGGCTCCGGAGGTGTTCTCGCGGTAACGTATATCCTTTTCGTATGGCACAATGCGTAATGTTTATCGTCGATGCGAGCAACGACAAGACGTTTCATTCGTTCCGTCTCGCTGCCAAAGGTACCCGCGATGCGCAGCGGACACCCGAAATCGAGATAAGCCTCTTATCACACCGGAAGGCTTATCTCGTCGGTTCGCGTTGACGTTGCGTCACTTTGTCGAGAAATTCGGGTGCCTCGATTATTTTTCTGGGGGGCACCCCCCAGGGAGACCCCGGAATGGAAGTAACCGCAGCGTTTTCAAACACTTTCCAAAGCGATCGGTTCAATTAGATGTCAACCTGTTAATCCCGAAGTCGGATACATTAAATTAGTGTCGTGTGCGAGCTGGAACGATGGTAAATGCGTGGCAACATGTCCCAAGCGGCGAGTCGTTACTTTCAATCAACCGTTCCCCTCGGAGAACAGAACGCTAACGCATTAAGACAGAGGCTTGCGCGCAGCATTTATTGAGTGTGGATTTGACCCGAATGTGTTAAAGTTGACTGGCTGCATGCTACTGACGTCAGAACGAACTACGTAATGCCCACGCGTGAGTCGCTTATATAGACACGCCGCCGTACATTAATTATTCCATTTTTCTATCGCCGCGCATTCTTGTTAATTGCATCAACGACGCAGATACGTACATTTATTAATCCGCGCACTTTAATCCCCGGCAGCTTGCGTCACCTCGCCCGAAGTGTGAGAAACGCTCGCACTGCCGAGAATTCGGCATTCGGCTAATTTATCTCCTTCCCGACGCGAGCAGAAAAGCGAAGTCTCCAAAGATTCGTCGGATCGACGACGCCCACGAGTGGTTCCAGTTTCCTCCGCGGGAGGGAGCTGACGTCGAGATGGAGGCTGCTTCCCTCTCCAATCGGAGTCGCGTCTATTTCGAAACCGACGTTCCCATTGGCTTGGAGGTCTCCGTGGCGACGGTAGCGACCTCTGGCTTGGCGTTCGGGTGTCAACTTCGAGCTCTCGTTTCGTGTCTGAAAGTACGGGAAGCGCGGAGCTCGTTTTTGCTCCGATGGAAACTGGAACTGGAAGAATTACGAGCGCATCTAAGCATGTCGGGTTAGAAGACTCGTAAAAATAGCCTTTGCCGATACTTGTATCGGCTCGTAACATCGTCAGCTGGCGGCATCTCATCGGGATAAATCGGTACCAATAAACCATAACTATTTGACATCATTAATAAACTCAATGTTAACACAACCATTATGGACGTTCGCTAATCGCGGAAGAAGTGCACGAACGTTCCAATAAATATTGATATATCAAAAGGATTTTCAAACACACCGCCTCCGATACCCACACACACACACACACACACATACGTATCTATGTGAAACCAGAGCCGTGTAAAAAAGGGGTTACAAGGCATCAATTCATGTTTGAGCAACGTTACGACTTTTTCACGTCGGCGTACATCTAATAATAAAAGTGACGTATGCCGGCAACACGCATATCGCGACTAAACTTTAATAATAATAATATTCATATCGATAATAATAATAACGATAAAACGAAACGAGATATGAGCTTTTCCCTCGACGATTCGCGGGTGAACGTTTATTCGTGGAAGTGCGTTAATGCATCTTGCTCTTGTTTTTGCTCTTTGCTCCGTGCTCTCGATTTTGCTCCGCGCTCTCGCTCGCTCGCATTGTTGGCCATTGGTATACCTATGGGAGCGGTTGAGTTACGGCCGGTAACAATCTTTTATGCGCGTCCGTAAAGTGGACGCAAGACCTTGTTAACGATAGAAATCCGATCGCGCACAATACCATTATTTAGTTGCTACGGTTTAGTTAAGACTCGCGGCACTTAAACTAATGATTTCATTTCAACGCATTCCTTCGGACGCAACTGCAGCGGGATTGACCTTTAAGATCGACTCCATAAATTCTCCAGTTTCCAGCGTTTTTCCCTTTTCCCGTTACCATGCCTTCCAATGACTGACTCATTCCCGAGCCAGCGCACGCAGGTACCGGGTATTCGATGACAAACGAAATAACAATTGTCCCTTTGCCGCATCAGTTGCAGTCTCATGCAGTTTTCCACGGGGTCCGGAGCTTCCCGGTGAAGGCTCGCATTTTGTACCATTTTGCGTCCTGGAAATTTTCTTGTAACTTTTATTCCTCCGTAAATCATGCAAGTGCATAGCGCGGCAACGGATCATTCATAAACTCGCAAGATGGGTAGTTTTTTTTTGTTACAAAGGATGCATTGCACGGATAGGGTAAAAGCTACCTTTCCCTCTCTTTCTCTCGTGAATGAATTGCGTGAGTGCAGAAGAAGGTTTGCAAGGCAAGGCCGCCATGCGAAGATCCGCGTGACTCCTTCTTCTTCTTCTTCTTCTTCTTCTTCTTCTCCTTTTCCGTTCTCCGCTTGGCATAGGAAACTTTGACTTCCTGTCCACGCTCACATGTCCGACTACTAGCCATTATAGCATCATCTACTACCGGTCGCCGTTGTGGGAGAGTAAGCATCGCTCACAACATCACGTTATGTGACCACTCGAACGGAGGAAAAAGGAAGAAGCTTTTCTTCTCTTTCCTTCATTCAACTTTTCATATTCGTCCTCCCATTCAACGCGGGCTCCTCCGCTGCACGCAGGAAAGCTCGGGCAACTGGAACTATACCGGGCTCCTCACTCGCTGTGGACGATAGCGGACCGAATTCTACAGGGCGAGTCTCCGAAAGCTCTCGGTATGTTCAGGCTGCTGAAGTTTACGGTGCAAAGAAGCGAGCGGGTCGGTCCGTCCCGATAGTGTAAGAAAAAAAAAAAAGAGACACGAGGCACAAGAAGCGTGGATAATTTAAATTACATTTCTCATCATAACCCGCGAGCCGGTTAAACCAACACCGGGTTTTTTGCCGGAACACGAGTGGTCCTGGAACGGTTCGCAGCTACCATTAGACCTTTGCTCGACGTCACGGGCGGATGTTTATCATCTCTGCCGGCAATTTTCATTATTTTGACGATTCCTTGTATTTTTATTTATTTTTTTTGGTTATTTTTCCTCCCGTCGTTGCGTCGTCGTTATAAATGCCTGCGTTGGCTCCGCAAAGAGGCCTGGCAGTGTGTCTACAAGTGTGAGACAAGAGAGCCTTCGATATTGCCATCTTATAATAAGACAGTATCGCATGGGTTGGCGGCATCGGCATCGGGACTCAGAGGGCGGTCTTGAACAATGGGACTGCATATCCGGAGTATAGTAAAAGATACTCCTTCTTCCCGTGTACGCGTGTAACAAGGACCGCATGCGAGGAGCGCACAGGGTGTGGATGGAAGAGCAATACACGCTATATATCAACATCCTACCGATAACGAGGTCCCCAGGAGGCTACCGGTCGCGTCCTGTGCACAGGCGGACAATTTTAAATCTTTCAAAGTACTTACGTACGTACACGAAAAATAAATAAATAAATAAATAAATAAACAAGCGACTGGCAACCGGCGTCTCTCGAGTACGTGGTACGTCCGATCGCAACGTGAGCGAGAAACCGGCGAGTCCGGGCCCAGAAAAATCGGTAAAACTCGTTGATAAGAGTCCCCTTCCCCAATGGAAACCGGCTGAATACTAAAGGGCAGCTCGAATAAGGAGAGACTCGGACAAATTTATTAATTGCCCCATCGAGTGGATATCATCCGATGCAGAGAGGGCCCGCAACATGCCGCATTGTTGCGCCGCAACGATCCTTATAAGAGAGCCCCCGGCGATAAAACGACGACGTCATGTCCGTTATCGGATCCCGCGGAGGACTTTCCAGAGGTCCGGTACCGGGGGTCGCGTTTATTATATTTCCACGGGGATGGGATTTGTCTTGGTCTCGACCCGGTGCACGGTCGGAGGGACGGAAGGAGCAGAAAAAATGGGAGGCAAGGGAGGCAATGGAGGGCTTATTTCCACGCAGCTGGATTGGGCGCGTACCAGTCGCTTGCCGGGACATTGTAGAGCTTATAAGGCAATCCGGTATAAATCAAAGGGCTAATATACTGCGGGCTTGGTAATGCAGCCGACGCGGCGGAGGTCTTTTTATCGGTGGAGTAAGACAATACGCATTTACATACACGTTCCTTGTTTCTCTCTTTCTCTCTCTTTCTCTCTCTCTCTCTCTCTTTCCCTCTTCTCCTCCGCTCTCGCTCGTATATGCGCTCCTTTTGCTCCAGGCGCACGGAGGAGCCTTATTGGAACGAAGGCCGTGCAATTACTGCACTTTTGCCTCCGGCTTCTATGGATTCTCTAGCCTTAAAAATATAACGTCCAACGAAAAGATCCCGAGCAGAAGAATTCCCATTGCCGGGGATTCCTTATCCCTCTCCGCTAATTGCCGGACGGATCCCGTCCCGGAGTCGCGTCCAGATCGGGCTTTCACGGGGTCGTTGCATGGGTTCGATGTAATTACGATAATCCAAGGATCCAGGGACAAGGGGATGGGGGGGTGGAAGTAAACAAGGGAATATACGCGTACCCCGAAAGCGAAGGGGGTTAACGAACGTCCCTTGGATGCACGGGCGACTACTAGTATTCATGCATAAAGCAAAGGCGAAGAAGGAATCAGCGGTTGACGTAGAAGAATTTAGGAGCGACGGCGAGAGCAAAGGCCCAGTTTGCAGTCGCGGTCCCCTGGGCCTTTGAAGTCTAAAAACAATGGCATTGTCTCTTCAGTCTAGCAAAGTTGCGCGTCTTCCTCTCCTCCGGGCCCTTCTCTCCTCGCCGTCGTCTCCCGCGCGGTGACCGGTAGCTTTTGCTTTCGCCGAGATGTTTTAGATGTTTTTTCCGTGTACGAAGAAATTCAAGCCGAAATCAGAACCAGGAATCGGTAAGGGAAATCGACCAATTTACATTTTTCATTTACATCCGCGCCCAGGAGGACGGACGGGACGGGTCGCCACCACCTGTGTGTGATTCGGGGGACGCCGCTGATATACCAAGGAGGCTCCTTAGAAAGATTGAAGGGCCAACTATTCTTCCACCGTCTGCGAAGTTAAGTTCGTTATTTCGTCGGTATACGTGCACGGGATCAAACGTATACGGGGGAGCTACCGAATAAACGTCGAAAACGTAGTGGACTATCAAACGGTCGCATAAAACTCTCCTTCTGCTCTCGTCACGGAATTTATTCGTCTCGGCGATACATCAGTCCTTACCTCCTCTCGTTCTTTATGTATTTTTCGATATACGCCCAGTAACTGGACTCGATACTCGTTTTTAGCCTTCAGCAGTTGAATAATTCACCGGGTAGGATTTATCGGGGGATGCCGCTCGATGCGTGTCGTGGTTGCATCTGCCTGAAAAATAAACGAACAAATACAAAACGCGCTCGAATGGATTCGGTAAGTTTCCTGAAATTGCACCTTTTCAATGGTCCCCCTTCACCCCTTTCCACGAGAGCGATAAGAAATAACAACATGTCACGGGTCCAAACGTAACGTCACACGCGTTGCCGTAAAAGGGCAGGCGGTAATTAATGATGCCCCTTTTTTGCCTCGATTATGGCTCGCGTAAGCGCATGTGTGCCTCGCAAAAATGGAATTGAGAAATTCCTGAGGCTCTGAGTAATGTTAGGAATGAGGCATATTAATGTTACCTGCGCTTCCCCACGGTAGCAGGGAACATTTATTGGACGACACCATGAAAGCGACCACTCCGAACCGAAATGTTGGGGATGATATTGATTGCGGCAATTAAATAAGCTCTCGTCGTTAATTGTGCCGCGGGACCTTAATTAGCAATCATCAATTCGTTGGACTCCGTGCGCCGGGTACTTATGTGTACCTACTTCTTATGATTAACGCGTGCTTGCTTTGTGCGGACCCTCGCTTATTGCGTCGCTGCAAATAACAATTTCGCACCCGTTTTATGCACTCGGTGCTGCAGTATTTTCCTTTTTTTTTCTTTTCTTCTGCCTTCCTCTCCTTTTGCGCTAATTATCGTCGGGGAGGGATATTAAATATTCGCGATCTTTATCGAGCTCGCGCTAGGAGAAAAAGGATCTTCAGTAGCCGAGTTACCGGCAGGAAAAGAGTCGAGTTCCTATAAACGTTATTATTATTTTTATTCATCACTCGGAAGAAAGACAAGGTTCTCGAGCGCGATGATGATTTCGATGCAATGGTCACAGTTCGAGAGGTCGCCCGGGTCTTCCGTGCGCATCCATATTGAGCGACATGGCAGCGAGTCAAACGCGTAAGAAAGTTAAAAGTATGCAAATGTATATCACAACCTTTGACCCGATCCCTTTTTTTGCTTCGACTCGACCCTGACTTTTGCATACGTGCGTTGCAAAAATGCCATATTTTTTTTCATTCGCATGCTAATCGCCTCGTCGTCGTTTCGCGTCGACGTAAGAAAAAAAAAAGAAGGTACGTTTTCGAATCGAACCTTTTTTGAGGCACAGCAAAATTCGAGACTGTCGATTCTCGCACCATTTTTCGAGAAAGTGGTCTCAGAAAAGATCCACAGTCCACGAGGAACTCTCACAACGTGCATGTGTGTTTTATCCAAGCAAGAAATACACGTAAGTGTATTGGGACACACATTGGTACGTACTCAAAGGCCTTTTACACACACACACACACACACATGGCGAGGTATTGTGCGGTTGTGGCGCGTCGGCTGACATTTGAGAGTGAGACAGGCCGAGGGAACGAAGAAAGGAAGAAACTCGGGGCAGCCGGGTTAGGAGAGATCACAGAGGGTCGCAGGTTATGGGTCGTATGGCATAGCCCTGACCTATGGCTTTATCCCTTCTTCTTCTCCGCCTCTCTTTTATAATACCTAACTTGACTCCTCCAGCCTGTATGTATGTACATGCAGAAATCCCCTACCCGGCTTCTATAGACACTCTACCTAAACTCAAAAGCCTCGATTACTTCTGCCTCGTAGTCTCTTTGAATACCGTGAGCTTTAAGCTTCACAGCGGAAAGAAGCTCGCGTCATAAAAATATCTCCCGTCGTCCTATGTAAGGCAAGACATAACGCGGCTTCTCGTGGAATCGGGTCGAAAGAAACAAGTGCGTGCGTGCGTGCGTGCGGTGGACTCGAGTGCAGTGGTTTTTGCAATCCCCGGGCCTGAAATCTAGAGACCTTGGATGTGGCGAATTTTGCCGGACTGCGAATGCCAATACGTGATTTTCGATTTTGGCATTTTCCGGGGAAGGAAGGAACAAAAGTCGCGCTTTTGTGACGCGAGGCTCGAATTCGAAAACTCCTCTCTCGCGGAAACGAGCGGTTTCTGCGCGCAAACGGGAATGATAATTCCCGAGGAAAGCTACTTACGTAGTAAGTAAATAGTCTGCGTGAACCCCGATAGCGAGAGCAGCTACTCACTCGTATATTCGCAGCCTTATACGTCCGTTTCTGATAAGGGGCACATCTTAGTAGCTTAATACGCCGCGATATGAGCACACGCATTAAAACACACACACACACACACACGCGTGCACTCCCCGGCTGCCATTCCTTATCTAACAACTAAGTATCCACATGCAGTTGTTCCCAACACGAGATACGAAACCCGTTAATACGCGGATAATTCATGGAACCTTATCGCGGTTTGAAAGTTCACCGGATTTCGCGAAATTCCACTCACCTGCGTTGAAGTTGCACTCACCTTTGCTTTCCCTCCCTCGCAATCTCGTTCGGGCCCCGATAACGTGCCCGTCGACGCTCGACCGGCGTGCGAACCGGCGATAAGGCCGCTCGAAAATCGGCTAATCGCTTTCTCTCGTTGCCCTTTGCGATAGAAATTTGCATAAAGCTAGAAGCAGCAGCAACAGCGTCGAAGTTCGCTGATTGCCCGTAATTAGCGACGAGTGCCCCGCGCCCACGTCGGGTCACCGACGATATGTGGAAAGTGCAGACTCGTCTCGGCAGGAGCATAATATGGACTGGAAAGACTTGTCCTAACGAACTGCAACATTTCTAAGGTCAGCCACGACCAACGCATGGCTCTGCAGATTCGATACGCCCACGCTAATCCGCAACCGCTTAGACGAGTCCCAACTGTCCTATGATTTCCTGCGATTTTATGGAATTCGGAAAAGCTCGGAATTGCTCGTCCCGAGATTTCCTCGGGTATCGATGAAAAAAGGGAAAGGTGTTTTGGCTGCTCGGATTTGGATTCAGCTGAAATTTGGAAAAATGCAGAATTTTGCGAACCCGCATCGACATTCGGGGATCCGTTCAAGTACGGGAGACTCTCGCAGGAGGTTCTGTCTTTCGACGCTTTCAGTCCCGGTTTGATCCCTTCCAAAGGCACCTTCTTAACTTCCACTACCTTTTCTCAGATCCGCCCACAACGCGTGCTCGTGCATACCTTCTATTTCCATCCCTCCATACTCCCACGCCACGTGCTCGTTTTCTCTTGCATTCATCCTCTTTGCTTCTGAGTTCCTGTGTTCTCGGATCGCGCGAAAGGGTGATTCCGAGGTCCCCGAAGGCACCCTGGACCGAACCAGACGCGACCCGTGACCCCGTCGACTCTCCTGGAGTCACGGGGATGCTGGAAATTCGAGGAAAATTTCTTTCAATGTTTTTTTTTTCTCTTTGTTTTTTGCGACCGGAAAAAAGGAGTCTCGGACTTTACGACCGTCGTAAGTTCTCCCAAGACAGATTCCGATCTCGGCTTTTCTTTCTTTTACGGGCTAGTTAATGAGATCGAGTAGGCGGCAGAACGCGTGCGTGACACGCGTGATAGAAACTTGGCAAAAATACCCGGATACTTACTTATGTATATATTCTCATTAACGAGAACATGCGAGCCTAGAGATGGGACGTAGGCCTGGAATATATTAGTGCCTCTTCCCGCCTGGAACTTCCACTTTTTCCAACAAGGGCCACGATACCTGTCCGTCAGGAGCTCCTCCCGGGCATCCGAATCGCGACTTTTGCGCTTTCACGCGATTAATTACAATAGGTATCGACTTTTTTCCGTATGCGAGTGCATTCCTCTTCCAGATAAATCGGCGCAAAGTCGGTATTATCCGCGATTCATTGTGCGCTGGAATGAACTTTACCGTAAGGTTGTTCCTTTCTAGTGTTAAACCGGCAAAAGTAGGGTGTTTCCCGTCGAAAGGACGTACGATCTCTCTCGCAACAATGCACGTTGCAATTTTTTTTTTTTTTTTTTCATGCGCCTCTAAAAAGAGAACCGGCGTTGCCGGCAACTGGAGCGGAGTTTCTATTGCTTTCCGATCGTTCCAGGGAATATATAAAAAAAAAAAAGGTTTATGAATATAAGGCAGGAGGTATGTGGAAAGGAGCAAAAATAGAGGCCGCGATGTGTTTTTACTCGATGGAATTTACAAGTAGCCGCGCGCTTTCCCCTTTAAACCGAGTACCGGCTCGTTAGGGATTTCCAAGAGAATTTTGCGAAATCGACGTTAATTTCCTCTGGAATTGAATGTTTTCGGGAAGCGGCCGGTGGCTTACGTTGGGGACTCGGGCGCAATTGAACCGCCGCTGACGTTCGGGTGCGAAGCTGGAAAATGTTCAGCCTCCAGTGGGGACTCCAAATTATGCCGGATAGATACGAAGGTAAGGGCACAGAAGGGAATCGATGCTTCTTTTCACGGGAGACTAATCTAAAACACTTATCTTCGAGACACACCTTAAGGCCAAAGGAGAGAAATGGTGGAACTTAAATAAGTAAGAAGGTATTAAAACAAACAGGTAAAAAATGCTCGACGCGTGTATGTGTGTGTAGATACATATACACACATTTAACAACCCCGAGCAATTTAACGGACTTTTAAAATATGTTTACAACTTTCGTGCTCGACATGCGTTAAGAAGGAGCGTTTGTTCAGTATGCAAACGGCTTAATGTCGTGTGCGTTAGTAATGCCACCACATGAGGTCTGCTCTCGTAAATCAAAGTGTTTCCCGTGAATAGGTTTACTTATAAAATCTCGGCGTTATAGAGAAAGGAACCATACGAAGGCAAAAATTAACGAAACAAAAAAAAATAATAATAAAACGTAGAAAAATGAAGAACAAGAAGGACGAGGTCGCGGCAAGACCGGAAGTTCCGTGAAGATGCACCGCTGGAAGATGCACCCGGTGGCTTGATTTTGACGTGAATGAATAGCGGGAGAAGAATGCACATACGCGCATATCGAAATTATGTATGAAAGTTCGCGATACACGGCCGGCGAAGTTATATGGTTTGCGCAGAACGTAACGTCCAATTAAACGCTGCTCGGATGTACGCTCTTTTATTGATTTAATTATCTCGTTACTGGCTTAGGGTAAAAGTAGCATCTCGAAGTTAAGCGAAGGTGGTTGCAGCTCTTCGTCTTACTCCGATGCAACTTCTCTCTCTCTCTCTCTCTCTCTCTCGCTTCTCATATATGTTACGCTAGTAGACACATATGTTCGATCAATTACTGGCTCCTCTTCGTTTATTCCTCCTTTATGTTCCTCCTCGTTTGAGATGCAACTTCCTTTCTCTTATTCCCCGCGCATTTTTTTACACGACTGGCAATGCCACCGTCGTCAGCCAAGATGGTCCTGCCAGGAGCAAGGAGCAGAGGAGAGACTTCCATTATTTTTCGGCATTGCGTTTTACATATCAATGCAATCTATAATCCCCCCCCCCTCCCTTCTCCTTCTCTCTATGCATTTAATTCCGATTCCGATGCAGTTGCATTCTCTCTCTCTCTCTCTCTCCTCTGATTTATCGACGTATTTCTAATCAAGCGACCGCGCGACCAGGGAAGCTGTATTAGTTAACCTTGTCAGATAGGGAGGTAGCCAACGTCCGGTCTTGCATGCTAAACAGTTGCGACGTGGGTGGTGCTCCGCAAACTGCACTTGGTTTCTTGCCGGTAGAGAAAGCCTTTGAGATTCGTTAATTGATTGATTGACCCGTGGCTCCTCGCATGCACGATACGCGGGATTGCATTTTTATGGTTCGCGTCGTCGTTCTCGTCTCAATTTTCTTCGGGAATTTCAGCGTCACCTTTGTTTCGGTTTCAGGTGCCGAGAGGAATGGCTTTCCCGATGGCAGAGGATCGCTCGCGTATCATTTTGGTGAGTCACCGAGGAAATTATTTCTTTATCCCCCGTAGGATTTTCTTTCGAGCTCTTCTTCAAAGGAAACCGGGTAAAAATTGAATTTTCAAAAATGGGATCGGGGAATTTTTGGGAATTTTTATTTTCCAACAATTCTGGGATAAAATCGAATCCACTGGAATTTTGGAACGAAATGTTTATTCAATTAATGACACGCGATAATAAACAAAAAATCCAACAAAAGTTCTCGATTTAATTACGAACGGTTGCAAATATCGATAAAAAAAAATATGAGAAGAGAGAAATCATTATTTTTTATTAAGTAGAATTTTTCCGATTCAGGCGGATTCCGAATTCGCCACGTTTTCATTGAATTTATTTATCGAACGTCAGAATAGTACGGCGAGAAATTCATTAGACGGTGGAAAGGGAGTTTCGATTTATCTCTTTGTCGAATGATAACGCTGTTCATCCACGGTGTCTCGGTGTTGGTATAAAAAGGAAAATCTCATGGTTGTATATATGCGTGCGAGGGCTTACCTTCTCGTTACATACTCGTTCAATTTACATAAAACATGTATTCATTGATTACCGGACCAGATTGCCCGAACGTTATTATTATTACTTTTATCTTTTAGCCAGAGCCGAGAGATGCGCCTCGAGTTTGAACCCACCCAACTGCGTCTATTTATTAACTCGATCGCTCTTTTCCTTTTTTTTTCCTTTTCCCCGTGGTTACGCTTCAATTATTTTCATAGTAGGAGTACCGGTTGGTACTTTTTTTTCCACTTTTGTCGTCGACGGAATTTTTACGTGCCGTTTTTCTGGACGTCGTGATTTCAAATCCACGAGTAGTGGCACGAAAAGAAAAAAAAAAGGAATCGCGTCGAAAAAAATGGATCGAAACTGGAGCGGACGAACGCAAAAGTTGGAAATCTCTCTGGAACGTATAAAGATATTGTAGAAACTCAGAGAGCATCGGCTGGAATTAGCAATCTCGTTCTCCGAACGTGAGTAGCATAGGTCGATTAATTATACCGGTCGATTCTAGGTCACGAAATGTCAAGGCTTCCACCTCAATAGAATCCTAACGCCAACCGCCGCCGCCTCATCTTCTTTGTACCCTCCTATAAAGGATCGCGAAAGAATATATACATATATATATGTATATATATAAATAAATATAAATCTATGTTGAAATGGGCACCATACCTTTCGTGCAGGTGATGACGATTCGCGATAATTATGTGTGAATGTATCGAGCTCTTGTTAAAAGGAAACCGGATAAAAATTGAATTTTCAAAAATGGGATTGGGGAATTCATTTATTGGAATTTTTATTTTCTAACAATTCTGGGATAAAATCGAAACCACTGGAATTTTCGAATGAAATATTTATTTATTTAATGACACGCAATAATAAACAAAAAATCCAATAAAAGTTCTTGATTTAATTACAAAATCTTGCAAATATCGGTAAAAAAAAATATGAGAAGTGAGAAATCATTATTTTTTAATTATCAGAATTTTTCCGATTCAGGCGGATTCCGAATTCGCTGTATTTTCATTGAAACGTCGATTTTTCTCCAGCTCGGTGATTAAGACATAATGAATAACGCGCCGCTGCCTTAATCAGCACTTATACGTATACGAATGCTGGCATTCGGAGAAAAGGGCGGAAATTTCTAAAGATAAGCCGCGAGTGTACCGTATTTGCAATAAACAAGTACTCATATACGTGCATATCTACCTGAAATCTAGTTACGTAGCATTCGCGGTATAAATTAGCGCGGGGTACCATAATTACGTCCATTTGCAGCTAAGCGAGCGCAATGGTCGTGCCTAATACCGACGCACACGTACGCGATATAAATGCGCAGCCCGCAAATAAGTGCGTGCAATTAGCGAATACTCGTATCTAAATTTGCGATCTGTCGACGAAAGCTCCTCCCGAGGATATAGTTACCGAGGATACCTCCAATTTGTAAGATCCTCGGCGAGGGAAGAGAAAAAAAGGGGAAAAATGCGGAGGGATGCTCGGAAAGTCCCTTTAAAAGGCAAATTTATGGCGAGTTAAAATGTCGCTCGATGGCTGTATCATCGACAGAAGTCGTACAGCTTTTCTTATAATAGATACGCCATGGCATCGGACTGAGGTAAGGAACTTTTGTACCACTGCAGTTGTATGCATGTATGTATGAAGTCATTGGTTAGTAAAGACGTTCCCTTCTTAAGCTGTCAACTATGTATTTTGCGTTTTACGATCCCGAGCAGATTCAGTTTAACAACGTTGGGATCGAGTCTCTCTTTTTTTAATCCCCCTCGTGTATGTATGTATACATATATATATATATATATTTCGAACGTACTTGTACATAAGCACGTGCACGTATGCACATGCACGCGTGCTGCAAGTATAATAAACATAATCGCGGTAGCGCGATGAGGAGGCCTTGGCCGTCTCCCTTCGGTCATGCTTGGCACGCCCACCAGCTACCAAGAGAAAATACTCCAAGAGAAAATACTGCTACAGCAATCAACGGCTTTACACCTGAGAGATACCTGTACACTCGCGAAGATATGATGTCGGACGAGAGAGAGAGAGAGAGACGGAGTAGCTTGGTCCCCTGCCTGCGCGGGAGAGAAGGATGGATAGACCGTGTCCCAAATCGTGCTTTTCCATCGAGAGCGCGGCGAGGATCGGGTTCGAATCCTGTTCGTGCAAGGACAAGAAGGATACACCGGAGTTCGAAGATTTGCAGGAGTCATCGAGAGGAATCGATTATTAATTATAAAAAAGTCAGGCAACCGGGGTCCTGGGATCCCAGCAGTTAGCGGTCACACATCGCGTGAGCTCCCGTGACAAGCTCCCGATCGAATTTCAACTGCATTCCTGCAGTTGGATCCTCGACCCGCTGCGTCTTGGTTCGAAGGAAAATAACGAAAGCGATAATTTCTTGGTATCGAGGAGATTCGGCACCGAAAGTTTTCTGAATTATGGGACGCGAGCCGCACGAAGAAGGTGCGGTTTACCTCGATTCTGGGTGTTGTGTATTTCGAAGCTCTGTAATTTTTCCGCACTTTGTAATTGAAGTTAAGGAACGAATATTGTACGTGTCGCATTTTTGGATACAAATAAACAAATTAATTAATTTGAAATAAAACAATATTTTGTTTGTTGGCTGTTTCCTTTAATCCTGGTACTTAATGTCATTTTTGAGAATTTCGATGAATTCTTAATTGCGAATGAATTTTAATTACAATTTGTATAAATCCACTGTATCTTAATAAAATATGAGCCGTTTATTTTGAAAGTGGCCTAAGTCCATTTAAAAAAAAAATGAAAAACTCGAAAATTTATAATGAAATTGCTGAAAACTAATTATTTATGCCGATATGTAATGACTCTTTAAAAATGGGCTTAGGCCACTTTCAAAATAAATTACTCATATATTTGACCGTAAAAAAAGGATCCTAACTAACCCATCTAAGCGGAGCTGGAGAAAGTAGCGTCCATCCGAGATCCTGTATTCGCAGACACCGTGGATTTTTGTCCAACAGTCACTCAGGAGTATGTATATAAAGACAGCGTATAAGACAGCATATGTTTTACGATGATTCATTTTGATTGATCCCGGCGTTGATCCTTTGGAAAGTGATACCTGCCCGGTTTGCTCGAATCCGAAAGAGAGAAGACGAATCGTTAGCCGGTACGTGCCGAGCAGAGATCGCACGTGTGAGTAAAACTCCGAAGATCGGTGCTTCGGAGGTTCGGCTGACGGAGGAGGAAGAGGAGGAGGAGGTGGATGAAGAAGATGAAGAAAATGAAGCCGAGGGAGAAGACGAAAACGAAGAAGAGAACTGCTGAACATGCTGCAGAACAGAACATAAGTCTATACTTATGGCATAGGTGGTAGATATGGAGCGGTCGATAATGATCCAATATACTGCTACATCCTCGCGAAGTAATTACAATGATGAGCGAACCCGCTACTACCACGGAGAATATATACCTACAGCCACTCTTTCGTTCCACAGCTTCCTCGGAGGCTAGGCGTTGGGTCTAAAGCCTACCTTCTCCTGCTTCTTCTTCTTCTTCTTCTTCTTCTTCTTTATCTCCTCTCCCACTGTTCCTCCGTTTCTTATAAGTTCCTCTCTCCATCCGAGCAACGGCAACAAGAGCAAACATCTCTGAGGTCGTCACGGGGCCACGAAGTCACGGTGGATGAATCTCTCTTCGACGATCCTCCGGAATTATCACGAGGCCACCAAGAGGGTTCATTTGGCCGGAAGTGCGTCATCATCATCGTGCTTGCCTACGTGTTCGAAGAACGAGCGAACAAAAAAAAAACGAGGAAGGAAAAAGAAGAGGATCGTCCAATCTATCGACGAAACTTATCTCTTTTCAAACGTTGGATCGGAGAAATCGGTATCGATCGGCTGATTTATCGTGTATCCACGGATTCGTCTCGACGGCAAACTATAACGTAGGGATAAAACTCGCGCGCGATGATGAAATATGACCGGTACATACGTATATCGTTCGAACTTTGACCCACGAAGAGAAAGCCGAGACGTAAGCGAAAGAGCTCGACCTCGCGCGTCTAATGGCAGCTGCGCACCTGTTTCCGTTCGATACGCGAAGTGTTCCCGTGGAATTCGGGACATTTTGCATTTCCCGATCGCGTCCGTGCCAAATGCGACGCCAATGCCGAGCAACGCGATCCGAGCACGCATCGAACGTGCGGGAACACGGGAACTTACTTGGAACTCTCTAGCCCATGGCACTCTCTCTCTCTCTCTCTCTCTCTCTCTCGTTGCAAGAACTCTCGAGGTGAAGCAAGGGGCAGCATCGGGAGTACGGGGGTTAAGAGGGGCAAGAAAGGGAGAGGTCGAGCAGGATAAACATCTGAGCTCCGCCCGGCACCCGAGGCTGGACTCCTTCCTTTCTTCTCCTTTTGTTTCTCATTTTTCCTTCTTCTTCATCAGCATCAGCATCAGCATCAGCATCATCATCATCATCATCATCGTCCTTCTCGATCTTCTTCCTTCTTCGATTTCGCTCCATCGCGGAATTATTGAATCATCGTGGCTCCGAGGGAGGAAAGGAACAACGGACCCGTGGGATTACGCGGAATTCCGAAGGATCCGAGGCTCAAGGATGACGAAGATGTCGCTGGAGGAACAACGACGTTTTATAGTAATCGTAAAAAGGAAGTAATGCATGAAGGAGACTGTAAGAGCCCGAGAGATTATGACTTTTCTTGCTCTCTTGGCCAGAACACTTCATTTCTTGGCGTCAAGGTTGTTACGAAGACACGATACCGATCTTCTACCTGATGTCCCTTCTTCCCGCGCGGCATCATTCAGCAAAACGGCTCGGGGAAGAGACTATTTAATTTCCGGTCTTCACGGGTCACCGAATTGGATTTCACAGCCAATGGACCACAAAGGCTTTCAAGTATCGCGGTGGTATTGCTCGCTTTCGTATCCGAAATCCAGGAGAGACTTCGATTTTCTTTTTTTGCCATGGGAGTTTATTAATTGCAGAAGAGGAGGAAAAAAAAACCGGGCAGAAGGGGATCCCCTGCACCTATTGAATAGTTTACGGCTTTTAAATAAGCGGCCCTCGTTCCCAAACAATTTGCTCGTACCGCAGATTGCTCGTAAATAAAGATAATCTATTCTACCCGGAAGATAAAAATCGTCCAGCGGGATGTTCCGGGCTTATGAGTGTATGGGAGACGCGAACAACAACCACCGTGAGCAGCAGCAACAGCAGCAGCAGCAGCAGCATTGAAAGGAACGGAGAAGAGGAGATACAAAAAGGGAAGGATAAAAATGGAGAAAAGGAAGACGAAGGAGAAGAAGAAGAAGAAAAGGTGTTCCTTTCGCGGGTGAACGTTCCTCCAGTTATTCATTTTTACGTCGCTCATTGCTCGCATTTTACGAGGCAAAAATTATGAAATTGCACTTTGTGCCGCTCTCGCACGCCTCTTCCTCTTCCTCCGTCTATCGTCACGGAGTTAACCCACGCTCTTGTACGTGGGTACACGCGAATGAATCCGCGGGTTCTTTCCTTCCGCGAGGACGAAAATCCGAGAATTTCGACCCGGAGGCCGCGTATGATTCATCCGCGCTTGATTAGGGGACCATTTGTTTACGGATTAAGTGCAACTTCATAGATCCTTCGGAAGCATCGGCGCCCCTTCCTCTCTCCTATCGCACCGCTTGCACGAGCGAACATGAATTATCGCTCATAAATAATCTCGGGGTACAGAAGGAAGGTCCTCGGTCTTTTCTTTCCTCCTCGTAGTAATTTCAGCTTCTCGCCGGTATTCGCCTTAACGAGATGCCCGTACGCCATTGGAGAGACCACGTACGCATTTATTTCAGCAATTGTCAACGTTAATTGGCTTACCGATGGATCTAATGACGTTACGGTTGTGATGATTAGCACATCTGTCGAGTGGAAGGGGAAAAAAAAAATAATAAAGTATCCAAACAAAATCCGTCACATATATCTTCGATAATCTCCAGAAAAGCGAGAGAAGCTCCGAATTGTATTTTTTACGAGCGTGGCTGCTTATTTATTCCCCAGTTGACAGCAGTTATTGCCTCTTTGGATTTTTTGATACGTGACGAATAAAGATAAGCGACGGCATTAATTAACATCGATATAAACATATTTACGTTTCTTGACAAATTTTACCTTTGATTCATGTGAAATGGAACGCCGCGGTGGCGGCAATTGGCGCTACGGGAGAATACGGAAGAAATTAGTTACGGAGCGAACGGTCTTTCCTGGAATCGCCGTGATAAATTTTCTCTTTTTTACGAACCAACGGGATAATTGGGAATTATTTGTGTCCGATCGGCGTCAAAATATTGTAAACAAGGTGCGAAGAAAAAGAAAAAGAAGGGGGGTATAGGAACCTTCGATCAACGGAGGAATATACAAACTGGAGTGGTTCTCCAGCTGGAAAGCTGGAAAAGTACGAGCTCCCGCGGGGCTGTAATTTCCTAGAAATCTCGGATCTTTTCATCGGAAATTGGCAGTGAAAGGCCGTTTTAATATAACGCTTCGATAGAATATACCTATAAAATTGATGAATCTTACCTGAAATGATAGGTTTTCTATTACTACACGTCATTGTTATGTTACGTTTCATTTGCACAAATCATTCACACACATGCTTTCGTAGCGAGCTTTTCGTATCCCACTGACCTTTCCAACGTACACTTATCCTCCTGACCTTTACCTTCGCTGATTCATCAAGATTCTTTGCAATATAAACGGTATAGAGTAATTGTACATGTTTCCACTTATTACATACCCACATTTTTCCTATCAAACACAATATATAAACATGAATATTGGCTCTTACGGAGGTACTGGAATTCCCATCGAGCGAAAATTGGGTTAATTCAAACACCCGGCGGATTAATTACGGTTTTAGGTGGTACACCGAGGAGAGAAAAAAATCTACAGCATAATTTGTGGTATTTGTAACTGTGTTACAGTAAAAATACATTTTTTGGTAACGTCCAGAGATGCGTGGTTCACGTACAGCCGCTAGATGGCTACCACGCCCGCAAGAGAAGTGGCACGAGTCGCTTATGTAACCGTCCACTTAGTCATTCTAATTTGCTTCGCTCACCATGACTCGTTCGTTTCGTGGAACTTGACCCAGAAGCTGATAAACAATCAAATATTGGCGCAACATTATTTGGTGAACTGATGTTTGGTCCAATTAATTTTCCACATGAACTATAAAACCTGTTTGATGCCCTACGACACTCAGCTGTATGGTAAAAGTATGGTAAATCTGACTATATTCTTTCTTCAGCGTAATCCGACCAGGAAAGAAGGTTAATCCCATGAAAAAATCCTCGTGCTCGTGTTTACCATAAAACTTCTATAAATCTGCCTATTAACGCATTCCTTCCTTGTGCTTCAATCTTAATCCCCAAAAATGACTGCCATCACTCACGTTTACCGTCATCAGCTACTAATTTTTGTCACCAGAAATTTGTACCCAGGAAAGCCCCAGACGAGGACTGGCGTCAATCCGATTCAATTAATAATAATAATAAAATAATAATAATTCAATCGACAAGTCTAAACTATCAGAAATTTTTGGGAGGACATTATTTTGTTTGTTTAACAATGTTTCGACAATCGATACTCAATAATAAACAATGAAATCGACGGAGAATTATCGGAAATTGTTTGTGAGAATGAATATTAACAGGAATTTCGGTGGAAATTAACGATCTCTCGGTTTTGGAAGTTGGAGACAGGGAGAAATTTCATCTCACTCACCAGGGACGTGATCTCAGCAGGAAGTGACTATTTACGGCCAGAAATGACAGTAAAACTTCCGTGACGTTAACGAGATTTTTCTGGAAAAAGACGTTTTCCCTAATCTCCGATCGATTCTGAGCGTCCTCCTCATTATTAACTCGGTCTTGGTCTCCAACGTAAATCAGAGCCTAGAAGTACGCAGTAAAAACCGGCAGCTACGCCATGGGTTGAAGTGGTTATGAAGGAAGGAGAGAGGATTTTATGGCTCTGGATGTCTCAATTAATCGTTAAAAAAAAAATCACGGGTGTCAGTGTTTCCGAATGTAAATTTTATTAACGACAGTTGGCTCTCGATGAAGACGTTCGTGCTTTCTGGAATTTCGACGATCGATAGTCTAACGGCTGTTTATTTGGAAATAAAAAGAAAGTACTCGTTAAATATGGTACTTCTTTATGCGCCTCCAGGATATCTCCGTTTCGTGCCCAATTCCACGCTTCAGCAGCAACGACTCCAGTACGCGTCGTAAAGATAAGAAGACACTCTCCGCGCAAAGGTCAGCGGAAACGCACATATTGTTTTATCGCTGTGTGAATTCCACGGGATAAAGAATTCAATGCGGATTCATTCTTCAATCATATTCCTTCCACCCGTTCGGTTGCTTGCCATTCTTTCAGTTGCGCTGCGGGTATTGTTTCTCCCCGGAACCAGCAACTCCCACATTTTACTGTAATACCAGGAAAGGAGAGCGAAAATCGTTCGCGGATTTGCTCGCATTTCTCCAGCTGGAATTTCGAATTCCTCAGAGTCTGGACTCCAGATACGGTTGCCCGAGAAAATAACGAATATGTCTCCGATGAAAACAAAAAAATAATAAAATGGCACGCGAGAGTCATGAAAGTTCCAATTTCTGGTATTTAATAATAAATCATTAATAATTCGAACTAATTATTTATTTTTCGAGAAATTTTTTACATCGAATTCCAGTCATTTGCGAATTTTCCCTCGTGCCGAGAATTTTTAAGCGTCCAAAATTCGAGTCTGCAGGAAGATTTCTTCTCGTTCTTATGGCGGAGAGAGAACCTTATCAACGAAAAGTTCTTCGTTGTCCGATAAATCATTGATTCATCGACTCCTTTGCCGCAACAATCGCACACGTGTGCTTTTAATTATCGGGGAAGACAAATTTCGAGACGTTAATACGTTACGTTCTCCAGCTTCCCACTGGAAGGGCCGGGGCAACGGCAGGAGGAGGGTACAGGGCGCGTATATGTATGCTCGGTTAAAAGGTTGGACCAGTTGCGATGTTGAGAGAGGCGTTGCTCATAAATAATGAACACGTATTCATGAACGCCACTGGTTACCTACTTGAATCTGTGAAGATGAGCTTTTGCGAGGTGCTGGCATCCATCTTCTGCACGCGAATTGAAGGCTATAACGAAGGAAGCCGTTCAATCTTTAACCTCCGCAGCGTACGAGAAAAATGAGAAGCCTCTCGGTCAATGAATAGTAATTGCTTTATGCGCCTCGTGATTAATTTCTTTCTCGGAAACGACCCCTTTTTCAGATGGAAGGCAGCCTCCCGAGTCGATCCCATCTCCCATCTCCCGTCTCCCGGGCAGCTCGTGTCTGCTGGCGGTAATGACGGATAATGCCAAAAGTGAGCTTTGTTCCCGGGTGCCATTGGTCACGTCGTCGCAGTTTTTCGGCCTCTCGTCTTTCACGGCGAAGTCCCATATTTGGAACTGCCTCGCTACGGTTGCTGGAAAAAATGGCGAAAGGGTGTCCATTGAATTCCAGGAGTTGCCAGGGGAATTGTCAGAAGCGCAGACCCTCTTCCAAGCCCGTCGCTCACTGTCCAGCTGCATCGTTTCCACGTCTCTCTTTACGTTTTGCTGAATCGTGTGTCTTCGTACGCGAATACTGCTGAACATCGCTGTTAAACGAGACACGAACACGTTTTATTTCCTCCCGGTATGCTATTATACAATAGCGCATGGTCTTGATTCACTTAGCAAACTTCAACGGAGCAACTGCGAATTTCAAAGAAACGCGTGTACGTACGAAACAACGATGCAATTATTTCCCAAGTCCTGTACCACTTCCTCCTCCGTGGCCGTAAAATAGGCTATAGATTGGCTCGTAAATGTACCGCGGAGACTCATAATCGTAGTTCACACTTGCTACATTAGAGGAAGAAGTGCTCGTTACACGCTAAACTGGACAACATATTGTTTCTTAAAAGGGTGTGGTTGTACATTATCCCCGGCTGCCGTGGAGAAAATACTCAAGAGATCTTCAACCTTCGCTGCGATGGATCCCAACCTCCTTCCTTTCCAGCAACAAAACGATATTTCGATGCCGAGATGCAACAAACCATCTTCGGGGCATCCGTTTTCACGGAAGCTGTGGGACTTTATCGCGACTCGAGGATGATCGGGTCAGAATTCGACTCGATCCCGAATTTCGGGACATCGGCTCGCATCTCGTCTCGTCTCATGAATGGTCAGTAGCCATAAATTCAAAGAGACGCAGGAACCTCGAAAGGACCATTGATGGTACCGATTCGGAGCTACCTTTTCGGTAGCCGAGGATTTCTTTCTTTTTCACGGACCTCTAGGTTGAAGCATAGGCCGAGGTATGAAGTACGGTCTCGTGACTACGGTGTATACCCCTACCTGAGGAATCGGCTCTACCACCTACGACCTACCACCTCTTTTTCGAGCCAAGAACTGCCGTACTTCACCAGGTGACTAAATCCCCTTCTCCTGCGAGTTGACGAGTTGTGGGCCAGCCTACCTGCCGCCCGTTACCCCGCTCCCATTCCGACGCGGACTCTCGCGGCAGGTGCACCAAGCTAAGTGCTACTCCACCGTTCTTACCTGCCTGTTCGTTGTGTCGCCCAGTGCCTCGAGTACCTGTGTTTGATGGTCAGGTGTATCGTTTGTCACCCGTACGAGGAGATCGCAATTGCTGCGTGTGTCATTTGGTATCAGTGTCCGTGAGCTTCCCCACCGATGCGATGTACCCTTGACCCTCGACCCGCGGGAAACGGCGAGACCAAAAAAAAAAAGAATTCCCGGTTCTGAACTTCCACCCGATCTCGCAACACCTGTCACGTTGTCAATCAAACACGTACTCGTCGCGTGATTCTTCCGTGGCTCGTGGTGACGCTCCTCGAAATCTCGAGAGGAAAGACTGAAAAAAAAGTCCACTTCTGCAGACTCGCGTGTTTTTCATTTTGTGAATGTGTGACCGTCAGTGAGAACTGCCCCTCGATCGAAGGACAAGACCCTCGTTCCCCCGGGGCTCGACGACGACGACGACGACGACCCGCCGAAGGGTCGCTCGCAAAATCCGTAGTATCGTGACGAGCAACATGCAGGTTTGGGAATGATGACGTTACTCGTGGCGTTGCTTCGTGTCTTATCACCGTGGAAGCTTTAGGCGCGGGTGAGTCTGAGGGTCTCTTATCGCAGAAACTTATCGGTCTCCTGGAACTACGACGACGTTTGACCGTTTCTTTTGCACGTGCATCCTCGATAACAGCACTCGATGACCTCCAACGATCAGACACTGCTCACAGCCAAGATTACGACTCAACTGCCATCGCTCCTCTTACGACTGAGCTGCTGCCGCGAGGATTTTGCTGATTGAAGGATGATCCAATCCGAGGTATCCTCGTGCTGTTATCTCGTCATGCTCCAGTGATTCTTCCGCGAAACTCGACAGGTGCGCTTTTCGTGGAACCTCATTGAGGCCTGAAGAAAAAAAAAAAATTGGGACGCGTCCCGATTCGCATTTTCGGTGCTAGGGTTTTTTTGATCTGGGACAAACTGGACATTTTAATCGCAACATCGGCAAGAACGGAGTGGAGATGTCCGCGGGTCGCTGAGAGAATGAGGGAGCTGGACACCGAGAGTCCCGTCGTCTGGCCGGCTTGGTGTTATACTGGTGAGAATCACGTCCCTATTTTTTTTTTTCAATTTCCCCGTTTTTGAAAATTCCACGGAAGGGGCGTCGAATTTCCGGTGGGATAGGGATTCGAAGCACCAAAAACGCACAGTCGAAGAACGAAAAGCCTTCAATATGACGTCACGTGAGTTCCGCGGTTGACAAGAATGCACCGAATGCTTTTATCCCCGTAATGTTACACCCCGGGTGTCGATTTCCACATCGGCGCGAATTTCCTCGTGGAGTTTAATCACCTCCTTAGCCCAGTCGCGGTAATAAAGTCCCTGGATGTCCCCTTTTCTTCGACCGTAACGCATTCCGTCGAGTTTCCCTTCCTTGGGCGAAATTGCAAAAAAGGGTATTATGGCGTGACTTTTTTTTGAAGAACAATAGTCCCGTGTTTTAGGTCTGGAAGTGGCTCTAACGCACAGACGCTTTAATGGTATTGTGGTGAGCCGTAAGAGAACACATTCAGTGACAATGTTATACTCGACCTACACATAAATCTTCATGAAAGACAAGAATCGTCTTTAAGAAACGTATCTTATACATACAAAAAGGAACTCCCTAGTTGCTAAAAGAATCTTTGTAGTCCCATTAGTGGTTGCGGTGAGAATGGCATTTGTTACGCGTCTGCGAGCCAACGTTTGCCATTACCGTGCCATTATACCGGAACGAATTAGTTCCACCAATCAGGAACCATCTCTGTGTCACCAAATCGCCGCCAACTTCATCCGCGCAGTTTCCCCGGAAAAATCGATTGCAACCGGTCCTTTTTTCCAACCGCTTTCAACGGTGTTTGAAAATGCGCTAAAATAACCATAAAAAGAAAAATAACAGAATTATCTAACAGTTTGCATTCTTCGCTTTCTTTCCAAAAATTTCCAAACCAAAAATATAATCACCAGCATTTTTTGTGCAATTAGGGCGAATTAAAATAATTCTGTAAAAAAGGGGACTCGATTTCGGGTCTCGGACTCAATACATCCTCGCCTTTGTAAAAATTTGTCAAATTAGTCAAACAAATTGACCCCAAGTTCCTCACACGCTTGGAAGCGAATTCTGAAAGAGAGAAACAGAAGCGGATAATTCGAGTCCGCTTTAACCGGAGAACACATATATATATACGTCTCTAATGAAAATAATTGAAGAGCACAATTTGGAAATTTGGGGAGCGAAATAAGAAAAAAAAAAGACGATTCTTTTTGTGTAAAATCGGTTTGGAGCCGCCCTTAATTGGAAGAAACCGACGAATAACGAAGAGCGATCAAAGTAGATAACACTGCTGGAGCTCACAGAAGTTAAGTGGCCCTCTATTCGCTACCGACAGCTACCAAAGGTCTCCCTAATTGTCAAGATCGAGAACCATAATTACACCCTTCCGATTTCGTCGTCCTCCAGAAAAGTAGATGCTTCTGTTGGCTCTGGCAGCAGTTTTACCGTCAGCGGGATAAAAAGAGGCAGATTCGAGAAATCTCCCTCCTTAAAAGTAATGAGCAAAGATTTAACTTCGGCCAAAGCAAATTTCTCTCTATACTGAAATAATGAAAATTAATGAAAGTCATTTAAATCCCATTCCAGGGCAGGAAACTTATTCGATCGCTGCTGCGTCTTTAAATAAAACGTAATTAATTACGGACCAGTTCTCGTACGTTTGCGATTTTTTTTTCCCCGGGGAAATTCGTGCTCTTTTTATCCGTAAATTTCTATTTTCGTGTCAATTAATGTCGTATAACATTTTCCCTCGAATTTACAGAATTTTTCAGACGAGTCTCCCATTATTTTTATTTTTCTCTCCCGCCAAGATGAAAAAAGTGATGAACGATTATTTACACGGAAATACCGGTAATAATTCAAGACAGAATTTACGGTACGATCAATTTGTTTGTCGAGATAAAAAAAATGACGTTGGCTCTTTGTTTCGTAAATCCTCGGGAGGAAAAAAGTCGTTTGGTTTGTTCGAGAACTAAAAAGGGTGTCTATAAGGTAAATAACTCCCGGCGACCTTTTGACACCGATGTTAATTTAGTCAAGTTGTCTCCAGTAGCTGACCATAAAAGTTTGCCGTATTTACCATTGACGGAATAAAATATTGGCTGTCTCTTGAAAAACCAAAGACGAGCTTATACCTATTTTCTGTATACCGAGTGTGTCAAGGGTTCCGTCTCGATGGACTTATTTATGGTCCACAAAGTAACAGGTTGACTATTCTTTCCTCCTCTTCTTCGAGGAACCGATGCACAATACGCTCATAGGACATGACACCTTGTCATTTCCATTCCCGCGTCGATCTCGCGCTTAATTGCGCATTCTGGAGGTTTCGGAGCTCTAGGTCGAAGAAAAGTGACCGAAGCTTCCGCGGTGCCATTTTTCGTAGCCGATCCGATTTCTTCCATTTTTTTTTTTACGTAACCGTCGCATCACAGAGAACGATAAAGAGAGTCGTCAATGGTGTCAAGACTATTTCAAAAGTATGAATCACGCCAGTCACGTTGTTTAATTGCTCCTGGAAAAGCGGACAAACGTATGAGATAAGGCCTCAGAGATAAATACGGCACACAACAATGGCGAGCGTGCACGTACGTATGGGGATAAAAATGGCATTCGTCGAAAAAAGCACCGAGGAAGAACCCGTCGATCGCGAGAGTGACTTTGTTGTTGCCGGGAACCGAATCCCCTGAAAATTCGAATCGGGGCTTTAATTGCAAAAATTCGACAGCTAATTATGCCGGAGCCGAGGCGACGGAGGAAAAAAAAGACGGGGCAGTCGGTATGACATACGATTAACGGTTTTACGATCGTAACGGATTCGAAACTACGAAGAGATGACACGAGGGAATAAATATAAAAAAAAAACGAGACGAATGAATAGCTTCGCGAGGTTTGATTGCTGGCGTGAAAATTAATTTGTTATTCACACACCGTAACACGTAAATAAGGATTTAAATTACTGAATTCTTTTGATCGGTACCATACATAATGACACCGTCGTGTTTCCTCGCTTTTTTTCTGCTCTTCCTCCTAGGTGCTATCTATAGAACAGCCAGATTAAAATAACGTATGCGAATCTCACGGGTTTCGGAAATTAATGGTTTGTAAATCCACTTACGGTGGCCATTCGATGCTCGCTATCGATGGAATTTAAATTTACACGTCGTCACTCTCGCGAAAATCATTTATTTCCGGCCTACCGTGCGTCTCTCCGTTTTATTTACGACCTTCCGCCAGGTTTCTCGGCTTGAGGCTTGGATTTCGAATTTCCATTTTTTTCTTTGTTTCATCCGTCAATCGGAAGTGATCCCAGCGCGAGGAGTCCACGGGGGAAAAGGCTGGAATTTGAAAATATCCAGAAGGAATTGCCCGTCAAGTTACCTCCGACATATCGACAGCTCGGAGAATATTAAAATATATTCTTCCAGCCGCGTCCTTCTTTTCCCTCGCATGTTTGTGTCTCACGTCGGATGTCGACGCCACCGTGAGAGTATGATGGCCCAGACGGGACACAGATGGAATATCAAACATTTGCCTCTTTATACGAAAGCCTGCAACACACTGGCTATTGTCTGCCACGATCGGCGTCCCTCGAAGACTTTTTCCTTCGCTTTTCAAAGATTTCCAAACGAGGGATTGGATACCGAAAGTTGGGAATTTTCGAGCGAGCGCAATTCGAAGAAACTCCATTTTCTTGCTCCCAAATGCTTTCATAAAAAGCGTGAATTCAATAGCTCGGGGGAAAATTGATTGCATAAGGTTCTACCCGATCGCTATTCGATTAAATCGAACAGACAGGTTTCGTTGCAGCAATGGAAAAACTATCGGGATAATGAATAAAATATATGTGTATACATCCACGTAATAGTAGTCATTATTTTGCCTTCACGGTTCGCACAATAAGAATCGTAAAGGTCAAAGTGTTATTGTAACCTTTGGTACACGTATTACAACCTTTCGCAATCGATCTCGCTATCAGCGGATATTGTACTCGTTAAACATGAATGAACGCGAGGTATCCTTATCGCGTCTAATCTCCTCGGGCTCTCAAAAAAAAAAAAATTACGCCAATTTCTCGAAATTTCCCGAACGACACCTCCGCGTTGCTGCCTTCAACCTCGAGGCCTCGGGTTCGAGTCCCCCCTTTATCGGGTGAAGGTCGAAATCGGGCGGAGGATTAAAATCGAAAATTCGACGGGTCTTAAAATAAAGTTGACGTGCGCGCAGAATTTACGAGCACTCCAATTAAGCTCTTAATCCAATCGTGGTACGTTGGAAAAGACGCGATCGTTAAATCGCACGGCGGAGATAAGGTTTTAAGAGTGGCATTGGACGTTGCTCCTCAGCGCGTTAGTTGGTTGGTATTCGTCTCATCGGCCTCCGATTCTCGCTCGGGAATGAAGATGCGAGGCGTTCATCGGCATCAACACCTTACGCGCGCGCTTGTCTCTCAATTTAAAGCTCGACCCCATGGAAATATTTGCCCGTAACTATAGAAATGCCGTAAACACGTCCGAACGGCCGGGACGGGATAAAATGTCGAGGTTTATGCGAAGGCGTTAACTGCGCGCAGGCTACGGTGAAGATTCGCATCGCGATAGAGACATGTTTTCAAGTATTACCCGGCCGTGGACAGCTACGGGCACTTACGATCGCTTTGCCGCATGCAGCAACATTTCGTTTCCGTTGGGTCTGGATCTAAGGACGAATGCTAATGACATTACTTCATTTCGCTCTCGGCCTCCGCCGTCAGGATCCCTAGTAGAGTGCGCAATTTACGGCGTATAAGCCACAACCTTATTCCACTTTTTCCCCAGCGCCGTGCACCTTAATTGACCCCCGCCCCTCTACGCTTGTTTTTCTTCTTGTCCGATCCATTCGTATTTTTACAATAGAACGATATCCCCTCGAAGGGAGAATTCCTCGGTTTTCCTTTCCTTTTATTATTATTCTCCTTGCGCCGCTAAATCCGATGGCAGCGGAGGTCAGTCGTTTGTGAAGTCGATGCGTAACCCGACCTGACTCGGAGGCACGTCCCGCGGGTCGTAGCCTGCTGTTTTTATCTGACCATATTTCAGGATGATTCCACGCTTAATGCCTTCACCAAACTACCTTTTTCTTCCTTTATATTACATACCCAACCCATGCCGGTATTTCTTCGGCGCAGTGACAACTCAACCCTGAAGATTGGCTCGCATTATACGGAACTCCCGGCGTTCTCACGGAATTCACGAGGAGAGGGAGAGGAAAAAGAGGATAGTAGTCCTCCAGGGGCGATTCCTGGTGAGCGAAAAAAATAGGCTTTTCCAAAACGGTACCCGGGTGGAGCCCATAAATGCGCTCCATGGCGGCGAGCAACTGGACTATGGGTACTACCTGTACTTGGAAATCGAGGAATAAAAAAAGGATCTGGAACCTGGTGAACCGAGGTGATGCCCCGAGGGCGTTGGGTCACCCAGATTTCAATCTAGATACAGCATTCCTCGGTTAATTAGTACTGGCTGACTGGCCGTGAGCTCCATCACTGGAGGGAACTCCTGCTACGCGTTACTCTTCTGTCTTTCTCGCTCTTTACACGTACGCACACACACACATGCACATCGACGTGTAAATTTATCCGTTCACGCACAAGTCGCTCCACACGTACCTGCGGAGCCTCCTCCCCGTGGATGGTAAATGTGTGCGGCAGCTTCTTTCTTCTTTCTCGGACACTACTGACCACTACTGTCCATATCTATACATGCACAGTGTACATATATATATAAAGTCGGGTGTGTCGGAGACAGTATGAGAGTATATACGTACCTCTCCTGGTAGCCATTAACCGCTCGATTCTGACCACCGATTCTCGGCAGGCGTTGCTGTTCCTGCTTTTGCTGCACCACTACTACTGCAAGTTTGCTGCTGCTGCTGCTGCTGTTGATGCAGCTACTCCTCCCTTGGTCTTTATCTTTCCACGGTAGCGCGCTAGAGAAATTATTACCGCACAGGAATGGATCTAGGAATGGATCGCGAGAAGTCGCTGCCTTGGAAAAATAGAGAAACTGCAGTGGATGCACTCTGGATGCACTCTGACTGAATTTATTCTACAAATCCTGGAAATTATTGCACCCAATCTGGTGTCCAGAAGTTTCATGAGTCAATTAACCAGATTTGTTTTGTTGTCGAAATGGACACTGGAGGACTTCTGGACCAGCATGCTGGAGAAATCGCGCAAAACCTCGAGGCTTTTAATCGTCAGGACCAACTCTCTTTAAAAAAAAAAAGAAGAAATTCGTCCCGCTGTCGTGTTACTTATAGGGTCGAAAAAAGGCATAAAAGAGTGTTTCAAAGGAGTTTGCGAGAAGACGGGAGAGGTAGCAGCAGCATCAGGAGCGGGAGCAGGAGCAGAAGCAGCATCAAGTGGAAGCAGAAGCAACACACAGCGGTTGCAGGAGCAATCTCCCGGACAATTAGCCCGCAGTTCGTGACGGGTCCCTCCTTCTTTACCTGTCTTCCTCGTACGTATATGCGCTGCTCGGTCCTCCTTCTCTCTCTGACCTTCCCTCCTCTTCGATGGCCTCACCTTGCTGCACTACCACCACTTCAGCTCCAGCCGACGTTTCTCTCAACGAAAAAGCCTCGTGTCTTTCAAGACTCGGATCATCTACCTGCCGTTTATATCCTAATGATCCGGCAGGTGCATCGTGCCGGTAATACTACCTGTTTTTATTTTTCTCAATAGTATTTTAGCCCACAACTTTTTCCCCCTTTTCCGGGAAGCAGCGTGACTCTTGGCGTCGAAATCGGGGCGCATTCGGGAAATTCTAGATCCACTTCGCTTAGGTTGCACTCCCTCGAGTGGGATTTCCTTACGAAGGGTGCATTCGAGCTCGGTGCAACAACATGCGGGTGCATTCGGTGCATCCGATAAAATTCGTTAGGAAAAGGTTCGAAGCAAATTTCTAAAATATATAATTAGCCGGTTATAGGGTTCAAGAATTTTTCTATTAATTAATTTCATTATCCCACGTCACGAATGTATATTAATTATTCTTTGTGGCGATTTCCATTATTTTCGACGATTCCTTTTTTCTCATTCCCAGTGTGTACGTGCATGGACGTATACTTGTACGGCTGTTCAAAGTCATAGGTGACGTGTCAAGCAGGTGACAATTCCCGCACGTTGCGTAACCGCAATGACACTGCGCCCGAGCGGCCCGAAGAAATGACAACTCAACTCGGACCTACAATGCGCTCGTTTAATTCCAACTGACATTTAAAACGTCGGAAACGCGGGACTTTCCCAATCGCGAAATTGATTAACCGGCTAAAGCGTGGCAATTATAAGAATGATTAGCGACGACCGCGCGTCTCAAAGAGAGAGAGGGACAGGAAAGTTGCAAAATCAGTGACATTTAAATGAGTCTGGCAGGATTTTTTCTCCCACGAAAGCACTCGGCCCGATCCGCGACGATAAAGAGGAGGACAAGAAGAAAAAAAAAGAAGGTTTTTACTTGCGGTCGCGCGGATGCAAATGAGATTGCATATTATAATTATGAAGCCCTCGATGTCAGAAATTGACACTAACGCGGGAGATGCGGCGGGGGGAGATAAGAATATATAAAGGAGAGATTTTGAAAAAGGAAAGAAAAAGACGAGGACGAGGATGACGCTGTTACGAAATAGTTTAAATGTTAATGACGTCCACATTTATATATATACGTATATATATATATATAGCTACAGCAGATTTAGCGTTTCGTTACCGCATTAGATGTTCCTCAATAACTTGTATAACCATATAAATTGTATATAACGCAATTGCTTTTCAGATACATATAAGCTACGACTTCCGGTAGTGCGTTTTAAAGAGTCATTGCACGTTATGACGGTTTCCTTTGCAATATCTTTACTACCATCGGTATCGGCATCGCTAATGAAGACTTCGGGCTCTCTTCGATATCCACAGAAACGTATCCACCGGTGCTCCTTTTTTTTTCTCGTTGTTTTTTCACTCTTATTAACGTAACGATGCCACGAATCGGAGGTTGTGATAAATCGGAGCGGAAGTCGGGGGATGAATATCCAGCCTCTGGCTTAGAAATCTCGTTTGTGGGATGGAGGCAGTGGCACGCAAGAGATTTCAAAATAACCGCCGCTGCTCTCGGAGAAATTCCTCGGCTTGAAATTCCGCTCTTTTACTGACATTTTGAAGCATAATTTTAATATGAAAAGATTACACCTCGCTTTGAAAGATATGTCAAAGATCCTTGAATGAAAACGAGTTTTAAAAATGATAGCCTGATGCTCGAAGACGCCATCAAAAGGAATACTCGAAAGTATCTCATGAGATTCATTATATGCGGGAGAAATAAAAATGTATAAATAAATGCACGCGTGTGTATGTGCGCAACGATAAAAGTAGATTAAGAAGGTGGAAAGATAAAAGGGAAGAAAATGAGGAAAGAAAAAGGAAGAGATGTCGTCCTCCTATGTGTACATATCTGCCTTCTGTCGTTGATATTCTTTCTGGTGTCACAGGATAAGAGGCTCTGCTCGACGAAACCTTTCAGACCGAAATGTCAGATCGTGAAGACAAAGCCATCCATCCGAGCTGGCGGGACGGGCACATTCCATCGCCTTACAGGGCGCCCCGACACGCACACATGTTACCATTTATTCCGTCCTTATACACCCATTTACGATGTATGCGTGCCATGCGAAGACCACTGGACTGTCAAAGATCGTCCTGTCTAGCTCGGGGTCATGCCGTTCGTCCCGAGGAAAAAGCACCTTCCCTTCAAAAAAATGAAGAAGGACGAGAAAAGAAAGGTCCCTGCAATTTCTGCCCGAATCGACCCCAAAAAACCCCTTGGATCGGTTTCGAATTTTTCTGGGCTTCCAGATGAAGGAATTGGAACTTTCCTGGAGCGAACCGGGTTGGAAGAAGCCGAAGGAAGAAGAAGAAGAAGAAGAAGAGGAGCAGCAGCAGGAGGAGAAGAAGGACGAAGAGGAGGAGGAGGAGGACGATTTACTCGAACCGGTCGTGGTAAAGTTTTGAACCGAATCCCTTGAGACTGGACACTAATCCTTTAATATCACTTTACAAGGTGACTCGTGATCTTCTCGTGTCAGGTTTTATATAAGGCGGGACACAAGTTGTCGTGCCTATCAAGTCTATGGGATCTCACATACTGGACGTTCAAGGGGGACATCGATCGACGATATTGGTTCCATGCACGGCTATTTCCATTTATCCTCCTTTCAGTGCTTCCTTTTGGGTACTGCGTCTTCATGCCCGTTCTTGACGTGCACCAATTGCATGCGTTTCGCCATCAAAATTTGCATATAAATGCTGCGTGTCCTCGGGAACTGGGACCTCGGGTCGCATTTTTCTTCTTTTTTTTTTCACGCGATGTCACGCCCAAAAGCCATCGAACGATTAGGATCCGCTGGAAGCGTTCGAAAATCTGGGACGAAATTCGTAAGAAGATGAAACGACGTTCCTAATATTAGGCATCAGGGAAGAGGCAAAGCAAACTCCAGTCCTGTTGATGGAGCGTGTAATGAATGGATTGTTCACACCTCTCCCACGTCCTCTCATCTCTCTCCGTGTCTTTCTCCTTCTTGTTGCTTTCTTGGGTTGAGGATGAAGTCGATAATTAATTACTGCATAGCCACAAAGTCCCCATTAATAGGCTCTGTCTCCCGCTTCCTTCCATACAAATATCATACTTCCGTTAAAGGCCACGTGGAGAAAAGTGAAAGGTGTGTGTATACATATATATATATAATGGAACTGCGGATCGTATATAATCTACGCTGCGCTTATATGGAATGTCATCCAATTATGAGAAAGATATTGTCTTTTTTAAGGGGGAAAAAAATTGGAAACCTAGCGTACAGGTAGTACACGACACACTCGGCAGCTTGCGGATAACTATTAAAATTGTTAACATAGTTGCACTTCACTTTAACGATATCTGTAACGCATAAATGCCTATTCCTGCGCGAGTATCGAACTTGGCGAGGAAAAGAAAAAAAGGAGGTACCTTTTCCATTCGATTGCGGAACGCTGACAGGACAATTGCGTATTGTTGGGTTCAATAAAGGCCCGTCGACGCAAAGGTTCCGAGGTTCGGGGAGAAAAAAAAAGAAGGGAAATCGTGTCGAAATCCCAAGAAACGGGATAATTACTATCGACCCGGAGCGCGGGGAAAATTTTCATGCCCTCCCGTGACAAAGACGGATGAGAAGTTTCCAGAGGCGCGAAAGCGTGGCTAACCGATACTTTTGCGACGGTGATTACTCGGGAACTTTTGTCCTGCCCGATGACGTCAGCGGTGGCCGCGATTTTTCTGTCCCGAGGAAATGGACTTTGTTATTCGAAAGTTTATGTATTAATCAGAGAGCCGTGGTAGAAATAAAGTAACGTATAAAAGCTACCCGAAAAGATAAGTGAGCGAGCCGGGGTGCATTGGTGTGAGGATTGTCGTAAATGTCTTCATCTGGAAGATATGAGATGCCGTGGGCGTCCACGAGCACATACCCTTCTCATGGACACTCGTTTAGGTTGCATTAACCTTTACCCGGCGGAAGAAACTCGAGATAAAGTGGCAGATTATAGAAAAAGAAGAGACGCTCTCGAACAGGACGTGGAGAAATCCTTATCCGGATTGCGTTTACCACAACTTTTCATGCGAAGGTCCTTTTTTTTCTTTGGTTTATCGAGGAGATACCGCAGCACTGAAGAAGAAATTATCCCTACCAGTGCCCTATCAGTTTCGCAGGACATTCCGCACCCTCGTTCCGGGATTCCAGCTCCAAATTATCCATTAGCGCGATGACGCGTCCTCGGCGGCGCAAAGAGGTGCCCGAATCCCCGGGAAATCTGCCCAAACGGATATCCACGCAGATGCAACTGCAGTGACGTGACCCTCCTGGTCGCCGTATATTCCTGGAGCGGAGAAATTCCATGAAGATCGTTTGTGTTGGCGTTGGACGTGGGTTGGGCCTTTACCCAAGTTGCCCTCTCACAATGATACGGACGTAGGTATAGGTATAGGTATAGGAATAGGTCGAGACCCCGCGATGTCAGAGGTGAAGCCGCACCCTGCATTGTATCCGGCCCACGTGACCAAGAGAAGTAAAGGCGTCGTCGTCATTCATGTCAACGTTAGATCCTACGAATATAACCCTCTTCTATTATATTTTCAAATGACGCCAAACCGACTTGCCACCCGCTGCATTGTGTGCGTCGAGAGAGACGCGACTCGTCCCCCTCATGAATTTCTTAATAGACTCAATCGAATTCATGAAATCATTAGCACAATGCTAAGGTGAAATCGTAGGTAGTTGTTATGAACATCCATTGTGTCCCAGAGCGCGTCATATTTTCGTCGAATCGGTTTGAGCCACGAGCCGTTCCTTCGATGGAGGCAAAAGGGTGACAGGAAACTGCTGCTCGACAATGGGCTTTTGTCAACAAAAGTACCCATTCGGAGCAAAGCGCGATTTCTCATAAAATCGAGATCCTTGAGAGACTCGTCCAGGTTGCGCTAATGAATGCGTTTTTTTTTTGTTTCGTTGCAGGTAAGCACAAACGATGTTGAGTAAGCTAGCAGAAAATTCCATAGGACATGCGAAGAGGTTCGATAAACACGTGAGTCAAGATGACATGTGAATTATGTAACACAAGTAGCTTTAGTTTGACGCAGGTCAGTTTTGGGAAGAAAAGACACGATGACGAGTCGCTAAAGTCGTTTGCGAGGTTTTCAGGAATTTGGGCAAAACGCTCATTAACGCGTACGCTCGACCCGGAGGAATTCCCACCCTTTGAGGAATTGGTTGAAAGAGAAGGTAACGGTGTGTTCGTTAGAGGATTTATGGAAGCGTTAACCTTTTACGTTTGGCGAAGGTTTTAATAGATTAGAGGAATAGTATCGGACGAGTTTTTTTCGAGTCACACTTTCTAGATTACACTCTCATGGATTAAAGGTTCCGTCGAGAGCGCCGTGGTTTCCTTCGGTGTGTATTGATGCCGCTGCATCGAAAGTTATGTAGGACAAAAATAATTGCTAAGTATTACTAAATCGTAAGAATAACGTCTTTTCCGTATCGGCAATATTACATCACTGACAGATCTTTTTACTACGATAATATCTCTTCTGATCCGATCCCTCGAACTCGTTATGTCAAGATTCATTTGAAGAATCGGCCATCGAGTTATTTATACGGGATACGGGCACGAGATGCTCACGCTTTCAGGCTTGCGTTAGATTTATCGAAGCAATAACCTTTGACGCTCGAAACCGTAGAATCTATTTTGATGGAAAGAATTGAATTCGTGTTAAAGCACATCCGTCCTTTCTTCTCTCGGAGCGTTGCCGGATCTTTCACGGTTTCGACGTTTCCATGTAAACGCGTCGCTCGGATAATCACGCGGAGAATTGACAACATGTGTTTGATATTTCCATTTTTCCTGACCTTTCGTACTTTATAGAGCCTAACTGTGGGAAGGTATGCTTCAAAAGCGTCATATGTTACCCATTACGACGCAATTTGTATTAATTTATGCACTCATTTTTGTGTCAAGGTGCCTGATAATTGATCATCGCGATGATATAAGCTATTGGAAAATGATACGTGTCCACACCCTTTCGGAAAATTATCCTTCGCTCTCGACGTATCCTTTCTAGGAAGCCAAATGCCATTTCATGACGCAAAACTGTACTGCCTCGGTCTTCCATTATGGCTCATCTTGCCGATTCCTGGGATCGGGGGCACAGTTGCATTCGGTAGCTCACTTCCGATGCCCATAGGGACGAGAGGAATCGGTAAGAAAAAGAGTGTAAAAAGGTAGGATGCGATTTGTCGCGTAATGTGCGAGATATCAATGATCTTGAGGTCGGCATCGCCATGACCGTCGCGTCAGACACGTGGTACACGTGTCTGGATTCCAATGAGAATTTAATTGCTGTTGCAGCTTTCATTCGCTTCTACCAAGCCACTGCTCCTATATACCAGCTCTCATTTGCATTGCCAGAGCATGACCATATCGGGATGCTTCTCTATTACGCGGAGTCACTGTTAGATATCGATATGTATGCAACCGTAAGAGCGGCGAGTTGCAAGCAACCGAAGCCCCGTTCGTATATAAAAGGGGAATTAGCGAGATTAAAGTACTAATGATATTAACACGTTAATAATTCTCGCGAAAACAGGTTCGAAGCATAATATCATTGTAACGCGATTGATATACGAGGCTGAGAAATCCCTCAGCGGCGTTTCGTGATAATGTTGTTGCTAAACTGCATTGGAGGCTGCCGCAGTTGTCGTGGCTCGAAATTGCCCGCGATGCTAAACACTCAGCGGGAGAAAGAGGGTCACTGACGCCAATCGGTTCCAGTATTTTTTTACGGCCTCGTTAGATTTCATTTTTAACGAGTATTTATAGGATGTCGGGTGGAAAAAATGGACTTCCAACGAGCAGCTTGATTATAACTTTTTAGCAGAACGAAAGGTTAAGAATGAAATGGACCGCGTAAGATCTGAGACCCGATTCCCGATACGCTCGGCATTCGAGTTTTTAATTAACTTCGATGGTTAAATTGAAATATCCCAGATGCAGTAGATACCCGAGGAAGTAAATTGGCGATTGAATTCTTCAAAATTTGTTAGAGGGATTCTCGTTTCAACGAAAATTCCACGGCAGCGTAATCATTTTTCGTCGAGAAGAATTTCTTCAGCTTTATCTTTGCCCACCGTAAACCTTTTTTCTTCCATTTCGTCTCCCGAGAAGAGAAGCATCGGTTAGCGTATTACTGACATAGCTGCGATCCCCAAATGTTTTTTCAACCTGGTGTGTTCTCTCCTGCCAAGCGGATAGATACAACCGACGGTAAAGGAGATTCGAAGGTTCATTAGCGAGGCATATCTGGGCTTCTCCAACATTCCTTGACTGTCGACCTTTAGACCCTTTCCTGAGGTCAGTCAAGAGAACTTATAGCAGGTATCTTTTTTTCCCTACCGGCTGCTTCGAAGGCATTCACACAGACGAGTCGGTCTTCGTCTCGTATTCCTCAGATTTAGGGCCGAATTCTTTCCACGCTCCTTTCAACCATTCACCAATTTTTTCCCAGTCGAAAATGGGCTGATATTTGTTGAAACATGTGATTTTTGAGACTCACGTCAGCCAATGCACGACCAAACGTTTTTTTTTCGATTGCAAAAGCTTCGTTCTCGGGTCAGGATCGCACACATTTCCTTGAAAATTCGATCATTACGACGTTAATTTAAGCGAAGTGCTATATGGTGTATTAAAACCGTCGAATTGTCGATGCTGATCAGACTGCTATCGGGTATTGACGAGGCTCTAACGACCATGCTCGCTGTTCACGATACGATAAGTTGCTAATTTACCTTTGGAAGAACGACAACGACGACATGGGGGCCTGTCGTGGGTGGCCCATCTTCCACTCTCTCGCTCGTACGGGAAGCACGAGACATCCTCTTTCAGTTAGAAGAAGAGGATACGACATGCTCGCGATTAATTAGCCAGGTTACGATATCGTTTGAACGAAACAGAGTAATCGGTGAGATCGGTCACGCTTTTTGGTACGGTGGACGTTGGCCACGCGATTCTCTGCTTCGCTATGCTTTCAGCGTATCGATGCAACGAGCGAGATTTACGATAAAACCACCCTCACGACACTGCATACCTAACATTATTGCGGGATAACGTCGTAGTTGTGTGTCGGTACACGGGATGATAAGGTAGCTCCTAGTATTCGAACACTATCTCGCTAATTTTTCCAGCACCTGCGTCCTTTTCCCCACCGAGCTGATCCTCGAGGAGTTCGTGGACGTGAAGTCAGAGACGGAGTTGGCGTCAGATGTTTCGTCAAATATATCACACCACGGGTGACTGGAGCCGTGTAGTTTACTCGTGTAACCCTTTAGCCTAACCCGCGTTACCTGGTTTCTTCCTCCTCGGAGGCTCCCGCTCCTCTCGTTTCCCTCCCGTAGTGAGCTCTTGCTCGTGCTAATCGTTCCTCGCGCATGAGGCGACGAGGCCACGAGATTCTTTGTTTGTCATCCGTTTGCAACCTGCTACGAGCTCGGCGAGATACCATAATGTTTTATGAATATAATACTTCCACGACAAGGTATTATTTCTGAATACACGCGCGATTCTTTGTACCGCTTATCGGTAATGCGATCTATCCGAGGTAAAAGAACATTTGCCTTACATTACATTTGCCGTATTGTGCCTTATTTCACAACAATGTCAAAATAATACATCATAATGCAATCGGTGTCTTAACGCGTACGTATTTAGCCAGTATTTTCTTTGTCTGCGTGTTCCCGGGTACTAAGGAGTGTCGTTTAGAGTCTCTTAAGGCAACAATCGACGATACCGAAGATCTGTTAGATACCTATGCGGATTCGAATGAGTGACATTCGAGTCACGCCTCAGCATCCGCGACACCTACGTATTTATATAACCTATCCTCGACCTATCGAGGATTAGGCTTCGGAGAGACTTCTTAGACTCCTACGTGACCCGAGCTTAAGTGCAGAGACAGAGGTTCTCTTCTTCTCCCGCCTCTTCTCTCCCTCCTCCCCTCGCATTGGGACAGAGGAATGACCCTCGGCTCTGTTGTATACGCATAAATGGTCCCGTACGGGGTAACATATGCGTGATGGGTTGCGAAAGCCACGTCACGCAGGAACGCACCTTATGCTGCCCCTCTTCTTCCTTTGACTTCTCCTTATACCTCCTCGGGGTGTAAGAGGTCACTGCGAGTTCCTTGCCACCGTGAAATCCTCGAAACGATCCTCCTCACGGAGTCGTTCCTAGTTGCGTTGTCCTCCATTTGCAACCGATATTGTTTCATCGAATCGGCGTGTATGTACAGTTAAAAGAGCATAATGATTGGAAACAGGTGCGTGACACCTAACTGTGCGATGACAATGGCGATTTAATTAGTTGCAGGAATGCGTTGGTGCATAAACACGGCACGTTTCACGGTGTATTCTGCGTGTTGAATACGCGACATTCGTGTACGGAGCCTTCCCGGTGGAGCACACGTTCGTCGAGGAGAGGAGAGAGAAAAAAAAAAGAAGAACGAAGGCGTCGTGTGACCTTCGTTTCGAAACTCACTTCTCCGCCGATGCCATAAGTCATTTCACCTTACAGTATGGTAGCCTCACAGTTACCTCGTTTACAAACTAACTTTGTTCGCTTCGACGGTTAATAAATGCTCGTGGATCACGTGACCACTATTGTGTTCTCACCTCCCACCAGGGCGCGACCAGCTGATTCCCTCGCTCGCTCGCTCGTTCGTTCTTTCGTTGCTTCGCTCCTTCGTTCTCCATACTACTTTCAAGGTTAACATAGAACGCAGAGTCGTGGTACTTACATACTTTCGGAATTCGATCTTGTCATCGCGGCGGAGGCAGAATCGGCTCCCGACTTTTCTCGCGTTCCAGGCCATACCCGAAAGGAGGAGTACCCTCCGTTACCTCGGGATTCGAGCTTCGTGCGACCCCAACGATCGCGAGAAGTGGGGGGGGGGGGGGGGGGCGAACTGTGGCAAGGGTCACGTGGGTCCCCGTGGCTGCGCGTAGGGACGGAAAATGATACTTGCGCGCGAGGCAACCGAGTTGGCCGATCTCCGGGCGAAGAGGACGTAGGTATAATTTGTAGATTATGAGTCTCCTCGTTTAATCTCACTTGCAATATTCTCGGCGTACACGCTCTAGCGTGACACGAAAAGAAATGCAGACGGTTGCATCGAATGGCAAATGCGAATCGGGTTTAATGATAGCGGTCTGCGATGAACAGCAGTAGTGACGCGCAAGAGGTCGTTTTATCGTTCATTAAGTACCAGTCCAACCCCGGATGTGAGCGAACGTGTGCAGGAGAGTCACACGGACGTGGAAATAAATAGGCGTAGAATGTACGTACGTACGTACATGCGGTGTGTATGTTTATAGTAATGCAAGAGATCAACCTTGCCGAGGCCGGTTTGAAGGAAACGCACGCATCCGGTTTTATATACGGACACGCGCCCGTCAAAAACCATACGACTATAAACATTCACTATAATTTCCATGGATGGAACGTTATGAATGAAAAAGCAATTGAAGCTCTCTTATACCGGCTCGCAATTCCTCTCTTTCCTTTGTGGCTCTCGATAACCTGTTCCACCACCTCCAGTCATTTATATACACGCTGCACCTGACTGCAGTCTTTTCCGCTGGAAGAAAAAACCGAAACTTTCCAGCGGAGATTCGCTTCCTGCTGGAGAAAGCTCCAAAGTTACCGAAGTTCTACTCAAAAATATACGATTATTCCAACTTTGGCTTGTTTTGTGGCAGTGGCCATTATTTCGACTGTTCCGTTTAACATCGAGAATCCTGATACTGGGAATGGAGTGAAACGTGGGTTGGTGAATAAATAATGGAAGAAAAAGGGGAAGACTCCACCGTGGATTGAAATTTCGGATTGACGGAAAGAAACTCCGCTCTCGACCTTCCGCGCTATTTGTTTAGCCGTAACGTACGTGGAAGAGTGACAAGATGCTTGTCAGAGGCAGACGTGCACAAAGTACACGTTATTCCCGAGGCTGACACGAGAATGGAAATCTCACGTACTCCTAATACTTTTTCTTTCAAACGAACGCTTTAAAACACGCTCGAGCATTAGTTTTCTTCCCCTCCGCTGGAAAAAATGGCACCCGTAGGTACCGCTGATACCCCAGCGACGAATCAACAACAAATTGATTACACGTTCGCGAGGAGAAAGGCATATATCGCTTCGAATGTGGAACAAATAGGAGAGAAAACAAATATTACTACATATATATTCCTACACTCGAGAATTGTTTAACAACATTCGAGGATTCTTCGAATAACCTACGGATGTGGAAAATGTCGTAACTACGATCCGATGTTACCCGAACCTTAGACTTTACTTCTTTTTCGCTGTTATTCCTGGAATTTATAAAGAAGGAGATTTTTTTCATTGGGCCCAAAACTCAAAATTACGATGTTTCACTTTTTCCCTGGTATTTACTTTGGAAATGGTGTCGCTCATGGCGACCATTTTGCGATTCAGGAGTTCAAGCATTCAAAATGTCCGTCAAATGGCCGATTTTGGTCGAATATCGAGGAGACAGAAATTCGATCGCGATTTATCTTTGAAGGAACTGGACACTGTCCTGGCATTGAAATCTTCAAGGAAGAACAAGCTCCTGCGTCGTGAGTCCCTCATTTCTGACTTGTCCGGAAACTTCGAACGCCCCGTGTTGGCGTTGACTCAGAAGTTTTGCTTCTGAGTTATGATATTTGTCGAACGTGATGTCGACATGCTACTATAGCGCCTCGCGTTGACAGTCCCTACGGAAAAAAAAAAAGTCTGGTGATCCTCTGCGCGTCTCTCTCGGCCTCGCTATTGACTTATTCGAACAAATATTTGACTTCTAAAAAATATTTAAGATTTTTATACGACTGTTAAGTAGCTTTTGGAGAGGAAAAAAAGGAGAGAAATATTAGACGAAGGTTTCGAATAAAAGTTGGAATTTTTATCAACGTACAAAATGGTATATGTAAATAGAAGTATGTGGAGATAATTACAAAGAAGGATAAATAGCTTTAATTTCTCTTTACACTGATAAATTTACTGGGCAAATGTCATTGAGGTTACACTTGACGAAGGTACAGCACGGTAATAACTTAGTTAGACATGGTTCAGCTGTACGTGTACGACTGATTGAGAAGCGGAAATTTATTTATTTCTCTGCCTTTTTTCCTTCTTCTTTTCAAATACGACGCGGGTCAAAGACATATTTTTTACCTTCACGAGGAAATACGCGCACTTCCACGTTTACGCCGGCGTTATCCGTGCGCGGAGCGCTCAGGGTTCATTGACGCCGCCATTAGAGGCGCCTCTGTCCGTTTTTCCTACCCCGAGTTGGAGCTTGCGCCGCAAGCTACTGGCGACTCTAAAATGTATGAAAATGAAGTTCTCGCGGAGATACCGAAGTGCCCATTAAAGATAATACGTGCATTTAAAGGAGCCCCACGTTCGGCAGAGCCAGAAATGAAGGTATTAAACGGTACCCGTGAAATTGAAGAAGCCGAGCGGCTTATCTCCGGGCTGCGGGTTCCTTCGATTTGAATTAACCAGCGCCGGGAGGACGATCGAGAAAAATTCGGCGATACGTTACACGTTTAGTACCTCAATAAAATTCGGTAGATTTTTAACGATGACAATAATTTACGGTATATTTCGGTAGCGGACAGTGAACCGAGCAAGTGTGTATGCCTCTCTCGCATTTTTTATCTTTTTATTTTCCTCGGCAATACACACGACGTCATTAAGGTGGAAGCTAATAGCGCCGTGGAGGAGTTCATTTATTGAACATAAATCACTGTTCGTTTCGAGTCTATTAACGCGCGCGTATTTTATTGAAATTTCAAAGTGTTGAAAAGCATCGTTAACACTTTCAATGTCGTCCCTTTTACCGGCGTTTTAATTACGTCGGGTAGAAATTCGTGACATTTATCGACGGAAATTCCTCCGAATCACGTTTTTCCTGGAAACCTGACAACATCATTTGGTCGTCAGCCTTTCGACGATTCGTTCTCGCAACTCCGGCAATAGAATTATCCAATAAATTAGCTGCCTCCTTCGTTCATTCCGCAAACATCGAGTCTTAATTACGGCTAATTAGGAGAAAAAGAAGAAGAGACTTCTTTTCACAAACGAGATAATTTCGCAAAAGAAAAAATGGATATAAATATTTGTTGATACTTATGAATTATCTCCTAGAGCGATAAATAAACGCGCTTCAATTAACATTCGAATGGATTAATTGACTGACGTGTTTCATAATAAATTATAACGAGTCACAACAGACGAATCATCGGAATCGGCCGGTTGACCGTTTAGGAAGGGCTTCATATCAAAGGGGCGTTCTTCATTGTCATCGAGCAATTAACCCGGTAAAGAAGCACTTAACCGACTCGACCGACACATTCATACGCGCGTAAGTTACACGTACGCGTAGGGACCTTCGGGAGGACGTTCTCCATATGCGGATGTCGTAAAAGTTTTTCACCCTTGCCTTTAATTCTCTTCTTCGTTCCATTACCTCCCGACACGAGCCGCTCACGCTCGTAATAAACTTCAGGCGTAACTTTGCCGTTATCTGCCCTTCCGTGACGAATGCCTCTTCCCTGCTTACCGATTTGCAAGCGTCCGATTCGATTCGTTCGGTTCGTTTGACTCCAGGGGTCGGTTCCGATTCGATTGAGACCCAGATGGACTTGTTTCGTGTTTCAGGTGAAGTGTCAGGTGAGAGCGTCTCCGCGGGTGCAGGTCCTCGTGGAGGAGATCGTGGAGAAGCGGCGGATTTAGGCACACACACAGAAAGCAACGACGGGGCCACCCTGGCTGCCAATACCGCGGTAGACGCCAGGGGCGGCAGCCCCCAAGGCACGCATCTCTCAGGTGCAGCTACTCCACGACCACCTAGAGGACGAAGGAGACAGAACCAAAACGGTCTCGACACCACTCAGGTAAATGACCCCCTAAACGCAAGTTGTCCATCGTCTTCGTCCTTTGGTTCCACCGTTTCTTCGATGGCCTTCGAGGAACCATCGAAGTGGCAATACTCGGTGTCGTTGACAGCGTGATTCGAGATGATGAATTGTGTTGACCGAGGAAAGGAGCCAAAGTCCCTGCTTTTGAATGTATGTTTGTAAAAATGTCGAGTGTGTGGACACTCGAAATTTGGTCGCTCGGCGGGAGTATTTGATTTGGTTCATTGTTCCCCACCTGCGTTGGACCGTTCGGGAGAGTTGTCGTCATGCTACTCGACAGGTGGTATTGGAAGACGAGTGTGTCCGATGTCCCGTTCGAACAGCATAATTGCTGAGCAGTGTGTGCACCTACGGCTACGGCTACTTCATCATCCGAAAAAGCCACTTTATAGCGGAGACACGCTGACTTATTAAATTGTCGGACACAATTGGGTAGAAAGTCACCGTCTCTCCTGGTGATGCTGACGATTTCGATGACTTTCGTGTCACCGGACGATCGAGGCTCTCATCCTTGAGCAAACGGAATGCCGATTCCCGTGAGTGTCGCGTTGTACCACCTATCCGGTCTCGGAGTCAGCTCGAGTCTTCATGTCAGGAAGAAGATTCCCTTCTAGAAGCGAGAAAGAGATTTACCGGTGTTATGTTCAGCGGCTTAGACTCCGGGGACCCTATTCTCCGCCAATCGAGTCTCGTTCTTCTTAGTGTCACGCTGTGCTCGCGAGGAGTCAACTCTTACGCCACGCGTTGGCTTCATTACCATATCTCAGATGCAATCTGTTCTTGGGATTAATGCACCGAGATATTTTCTACGTTGCATTGAGATCTTTCTAAGTGAAATTGTCCGACGTCCTGCGGCGAACAGCGTCTTCGATAGACCGGCTCAGCTAGGCTCTGTCCTACCTCTTCTCACGGCGCTCGGTTCATCTCGAATTTTCAGTGCTTCGGAGTAGAACCGTTTTGTTATCGAGGTACCCTCGATTCGATCGGATTAGGTCTCCATAGAAGCGCGTAAAACACAAGAAAGACGAGCGGCTGCAGTCGAATTGACAAATACCGTTGGTTGATTGCTTCAGGTTAAAACGGAACGGCTGACGCCCGACAACAATTCGACGTCTTCGAGAAGCGTGACGCCTTCGTCATCGAGTCACCCTGGAACGCCGCCAAATGCAACGTCCCTCGGAGGACCGGACGGACCTGCACCTCCCCATCATCTCAAACATATGGAGCAGATGATGGGACGCAACTACAGCGATTTCATGAGAAGCCTCGCTGCGAAGTACAACAATTCAAACCCCAACGAGTGCGTTTATTTGCTTTTCGCGTCTATTATGTTCTTTTTTAAGCGGTTTGACGATAACGCGAGTTACCGATTTTGCTTGCAGCTACTTTAGTAGCCCGAGAAACGGGTACCCTCCCGGTCTGGATCCCAGGTTTCCAGCCTTCAAGACTGCGGCGACGCCCTTCGTCGGACTCATGGCACCTCTCGGTGCTCCACAGCAGCCGACGGTGCCGACTGCCTCACCCCTTTCTGGGAAAGACCCGAAAGAGCAGAAGCAGGAGAACCTTTTTGGGAACCCCGTCTTTCCTCCCATGCTGGACATGTCCTCTACTCAGGCTCTCCTACACATGGTCCGAACGGCCAATGCTGCGCAGAACGCCGCGGAATTGGAGACGTACCTCAAAGGTATGTGACCCTATCGAACCAATCTAGGGACTTTAGGTGGCGGAAGGTCCTAAAATTTGCCGGTGATTCTGCTTCCAGGTGCGAACAAACGCGACGCGGGTGTGACCAGTCCCTTGGATCTCTCTAGTCCCGGTGGATTTGCACCCAGGAAACGACCACGGACGGAAACGAGACGATCCGGCAGCGTGTCTCCTAAACCAAAAGCCGCTCCTCGTCCGACGACTCCACCGCCCGTCAGGTGTCCGTCCCTATGCGGGCACATGCCTTGCGGGGACGGACAAGCCGTGAATAGGTGGACAATCGAGGACGTCGTGAGCTACGTCTCGTCGATCGACATCTGCGCCGAGTACGCACAGGTCAGTGAACGGCTCGATACTTTCGTCTTATCGAAACCGCGCGGTAAAGATCCAATTATTTAGCGTTGGAAGTCCCGCGAGAAGAGAAAAAAAATGTCTGGCGCTTTTCCCGAGCACTCAAGAAAGTCGGTAATTAATCGAAGAATTTCGTTTTCACATGAGAAATATCTTGTTCCACTCATCGCAAATGTTAGTCCCTAAGGCTTTCTTCGGAGCTAGTTAAGAAACCAGTCTTTTAATGTTGAGATCTAGAAGGCATTGAAATGGCCTCGCATCGCTCAATCCGGACAGTCGGGCATCAAGAAATCTGGTCTACGTAAGAACTAATGACCCCTCAGAGCTACGACCTCAGCGCTGAAACTCTCGTATCTTTTCCATCACTTTTTCTTTCTCTCGCGAGCGGGAAAAGGTAGCAGGCAGCTAATTTCAACTGGCGACTGGTTTCAACTCTCGGATTTAAACACTGGATAATCATCATTAAGGCAAATCTCTTGGAAGTAACAATTTCTCCCCCTTTTCTTTTTCTTTAACACCTGTCGATTTTGATTATACATGATTACTTTTATACGAGACGTCGGGTAGAGCTGTCTTTGCGCATAAATATGCGCCTTCCATTTCGTGCCATGAATATTCACGAAGGTTCCATGCGATTCAGCGCAAGTGGTCTTATCCCGATCCCATTGATGACGAGAGGAAGGGGGCTGAATTATCCTCTTCCATATTACAGCGCGAAGATGAGCGCGAGTTATCTGGAGTTTCCTGTATATTTATACCAGCCATGAAACGTAATTAGCTGCGGGGACAGTTTCAGCGAAGGGCAGATTTAGTTATTCGCGTGATCCTCCGCCGGTTAAACGCATCGAACGCGCTGAAAAATGCCATCGGACGGGTAAAGGTAATTGTAATATATCCTCCTGCTTGTCGCCGATAGAAGAAGGGGTCGCCTTGATAAGTATGTAGGTGTAACTTATAGCAGCGAAGGACACGAAACAAGCGGCTCTGGTTGCTCTCTTTGGTACTTGGGGTTAAAGCACGTGCATTCAAGATCAGTCCTGGATCGTTAGAAAGTCATGAATGTGGATCTCGGGTTCATACGTCTTCCGCGATGCGACACACACGACGATGTCTTGTCCCGGCATCCTACGCAGACCCTCCTCCTCCTCCTTCCCCTTTTATCGCTCGACAAATGTATAATTTTCGAGATGAGCGTGTTATCGAGAAATTCCGAAAAAGCTCCTTCGGTCCCGGATTTCGTCCGGAGTGGACGATAAATCCTCGAGTATTCGCTTCGCAATCAAGAGCGATGGATGGGTCTTTCAAAGGAACTCACTTTTACTACGCAGCAGAATAAGACTTTCTAACGATTCGGTGCAAAGCATGATCTGACCTGAAACGACCTGCCTTCAGACTAGCATCCAACGCATTCACACACGTCTGAAAGCCATCAATTAATCATTAATAAACGATAATGCAAGGCATACTTTGGTTTGGTAGATACACATGTACAAAATGTCTGACGATCCGCTTTTATTTCCACGAAGCCATCGTTGCATAAACAGGCACCCATTTCAGGTTCCCATAATTTTTCAATGAAAGTCTCAATGTCCGGAGATACAGGATTCGTCGGCCAGATAACGTTCCGTCGAGGGGCAATCAATCTTATTATTTTACATCGGTAAAAAGCTTATCGGCCGAGTCGATCGGATAGTTATGGTTGTTTGGATCTGCGATAGAAAAACCGTACGAGTCGGACGCGTGGTCAACGTCTACTTTTATAGCCGCCATACGGTGTTAATTAGCTTAAAGGCCACGTGCGCGTTTTAACTACGTATATGTACGTACGTACGGTCTATACGTATTTATATATCAGCTTTCTCCTTCGTGCCACCCCGGTTTCTGCTACCTCCAATCGAGCAAAGTCTGTTTTTCTTAGACGGACAGATTGCTACCGTTGGTTCATGAACATGTAGGCTGATAACCCGAGACACCGGGAAGAGATCTTTGAGTCAGACATTAAAATAGGTGAACTTAAACCTTCGCGTTTCAAGCACATATATTCCACCGCTATGATTAATCAATGTATCTCTTACTTGAATTTTCTAGTTAGCGATATGTAAATTGCCGAGTTATGTAAATTCGCCGCCAACCGGGAGACGTGCTTATCCCAAAGCCACTCGTTTCGATAATTTCTCTCATAACTCCGACCCGGCACATTTTGCCCCGGCTTTATCTCGCGCAAAGTGTCTGCTCTTTTTCCCTCCTCGGCTTCTCGGGGGGGGGGGGGGGAGATAAACAGGTAGATTTTGCCGCTCGAAGAAAGTCTATCCATTTCTCCCCTCCGAGTCTCATTAGCTGCTCCGCTTTTCCAACCTTTTGCCGTTTCTCGCATTCGCGACGTTACGATCATCACGATCGGGCACGTGAGCCTCGGAGCCATCACTCACGTTTTCTACGTGTGCTTCGGGATGAAGCTCGAGAATCCTTGTTTACCACATATCTCCTCTCCGACTAGTTAACGTTGTATATCCCGCATCCAACGTGGTTACATATAGACATTGTACAGTACCTGTATAATACCCTCGACGATCTCGCTAACTATAAGAGGTCGTGCCATGTATACGAGATACTCACGTATTATTGACAGCTTGTTGTAATCGACGACCTCTGCTTTTTTCCCTTCCATTCAGGAACCTTCGTGGGTAATGAGTCTACGCTCGGATCCTCTTCCATCAACTGAATCGCGGGGAAAAAATGATAATAAGAAAGCATGTATTCCTCGCATCGTGATGTTCTTCTATTCAACGAAATCCTATTCAGCGCATAAAGCATTTTCCCAACACGTAGCTCGTTATCATTTAAGGATTATTACAAAACTCTTAGCGGTTGCTTTGAAGACTCTTTGCGATTGCATTCGCGCGAGCGATACATATTCGTCCGTGCATGTGTGTGTTTCTGTGTGTGTGCGTGTGTGTACGTGCGCATCTCGTGGCGTCGTGAAATGACGAGATCACACCTCGTGGCTTCTAATGCGTTCCCGTTTTTGTTGATGAATGGATGGATGCTTCTCTCTGACGTGATGGATTCAACTCCCTCGCAGCAGCTGTCAGTACTCGAATTGACAGATCTGGGTTGCGCTGCAAGAAGATCTTACGTCACTGCGAAAATCAGTCTCCTCTTTTACTTCCACTTCGTCTTCGTCTTCTGCCACGTTACGAACAATCGCGGTTTGTTGTTTCGTCTGTAGAAACGTAGCACGGTTTCGGCACTCCCCTCTGCACGTGACATTTTGTCCTCCGATGCGAAGACCATCAATCCCAGTCGATCGCTATCCCGAGGAGGTACTCCGTCTCCCTTCGTACGATCGGATCCGTTCGTGCAGCTGTAGAAATTTCGCAATTCGAGAAAGGCCAATATGGAGCGGGTATGGAGCAGCCAGTTTTCGGTACTTTTTTTGGAGAAACCGAAGGATTTTGACCGTTGTCAAAGTCGGGGTGACATTTTTTTCTTAGGACGCGCTTCGAGGCGAAAGGCAGAGATCCCACGGGAGAGATTTCCGCACCAGTTCTCATCATTAGTTCGCAGCGGAACGTTATAGATTCATCTATTCCAATAAAGACAAGAATGGAGGATTTCTGAAATCCTCGTCTCCGGTTGCCATTACTACCGGCGAAGCGATGGGATGGAACGAGAGAGAGAGAGAGAACAGCCTCCATTTCCATCATAGTCTCGTTAAGATCGATGGATGCAGTCTCGGGAACTGGTGACATTCTGGAAATGCAGCAAACGAAGGTACTGCCTTTAAAGGGTTTAGGCATGTCTTCAATAGTTGGGTTCCCCGACGCATCGTCTCCCCACGGGAAAGGCAAAGCCACTGTAAATCCGAACGTCATAGACAGCTGGTATCTTTATCGTATCGATTTGGCTGACAAACTAGAGGATAGTTTAAGACGAATAGCCGATCTGCATGAAGTATGGAGTCATGTACGTTGCGATTAGTCAGAAGGACTCTGCGAGTGCTCGCGATGCTCTAATGGGCATCGTTAACCGTTCACGTAAGGCAAACGCGCATACCTATTGCCTCGCCAAACGCGCGCTCGTAAACTAAGACAAGTCTTTAGACGCGTATCGAGGCAACAAACGATCCTGTAAAAGGATTATTTTTCGTTTGGAAACTCGCTGAATTCTGGTATTGTCAATTAAGTGAGCATACGTGTCATTACTTTTGATGCAATTAAACCGCCAATACACATGCACCTCGTGGAATGCCATATGCGCAGCGAGAGCGAGCGAAACAACGTGCTCTCTTCCTCTACCGATCGTTAATTCCATCTTTTTTCTACTCTCTCGTTATACCCGAGAGAGAAGTGGGTCGTGGCACGGGCGCGGTAGCCAGTCACGGCGAAGGTGAGGCATACGATCTCATTCTGCGCACGAGGGTAATGATAATTAATCCACCAGAGACCGGCCGCGTAGCTTTATACTGGACCCCAATATATATGGCCACCTGAGGTCATACAAGAAAGCACTTCTTGTTCGATGAAACGAACGGCCTCTCCCTTTTCCTACTTGTTACTCTACACCGAGACCATTCCTCTTCTTACGCTTCCTTCTTCAAACCATTTACCAATTAATAACGTCACCTACTCGGCATTACCGTTCCGGTCCTGTTCACTGCACTGACCTTAATGAACGGTACCGGGCAATTTTTTCCTTCTGGCCCCCCCGCAGCGTCACGTTACGAAGGAATATTCGCTTCGGGCTCCTCCCTCGCAAGGTCACGAGGACGCGGATTTAACTTTTCTCAACGCGATTGGAGCTAAGGTCTTTGCGAAATCGACGGAATCCGCGCTTTCGGTGGGACACGAGACGGATGACATCGCAGCCGATGCTTCCGTGGAACGCGTTGTCATAAGCAAGAGCAACAGCAACAGCGAAGCAAGTGGAGGACCGAATAAACGTCTCTCCACCTCGAGTGTGCCGAAGATTTATTGCCTGCACGATGTCGGGGCCATGAGTTCGCTGTAGCAGACTTTCCCAGAGAGACGTAACCAGACCGACGAGCGGCAGAAAATGTTTGAGGCACAGCTACGTACGCGTATGGTATCTTTCTTCGCCTAGGTATCTGCATCTCCGCGGTCTCCGAGGAGATACGAGAGCGCCGAAGTGCACGAGAGCATGTATGAGCGAAACCCAATAATCCGCATGCGAGAACAAGGTAATGCCGCTTCGGGCCCCATTAGTATGAACACAATGAGGTAATCGTGACGTCGGGTTATATGGGGATATCGCGTGAACGATGGCTTGATTTACAAATGTTCGTCTTATGTCGAAATCGTAACATATGTCGGGTCCCGGCAGATCCTTTTGCCTCATCGCTCGTGCATCTCGTGATACAGCGAGTATATCGGCTTTATTCGTATACGTTCCTACCCGAGAAATGTGCGACTGGAGTATTTCTTCTTGGGCCTTGTGTGCCAAGAAAAAAAGGAAATCATATTTGTCACAAATTGTCGACAATTAACCCTGATTCTATTATTTTTCATATAAATTTTGTGAAGAAATTTTTTCGTTAGCGTTATTATTACAATTTCAATATTTTCTCGGGGGATTTTTTATAAACCGTTTTTCTCCGTGTGTCGAAAAGCAAAGGGTTCAATAATTATAACGCTGGAGCTGGAGGCAAGAATGTCTGGTTCTCAAGCTCGCATAAAATGTGCAAAGTGGGACCTATAGACGTTTCTTCCGGGCATGGAGCAGTTCTTCTTCTTCTTCTTCTTCTTCTTCTCTTCCTTCCTTCACCTTGGTCTGTCTATTCCACGACTGCGAGGAATAGACTCTTCGGGTCCACGAGAAATAAATCACACCCAGTCGATCGTTAAGCTTCGGCTTTTCCTCCGGGCCACGTTTCCTACCGCCCGACCTCCTCTGCGTTTCCGAAAAATTCGTGAATTTTCAAGACCGTGCAGCAAAATCTGCAGTTTCGTTGTTCGCCGGTTCTCGAATGCTGCCGGCGGGGACAATTACGCAGATGTTTGGCTCTGAAAGACGCGTGAGCGTGGCGTGCAGTCTTTTCTGGAGCCTGCACGGGTGTTGGGGCTCACCGACTCACGCTATCCGACGAGAATTAGCATGAGACTGTATAAGTTTGTTTTCGAGCTTGCATGTGTGCCTCTTCTCTCTTTGTACCTCCCGAGAGAGAGAGAGAGAGACGGAAAAAGGGCGAAGTGATTACAGAGCGCGAGCCTCCGGTTGCCCCCGGCGCGTGCGTCCGTTTCTTCCATCTTCCAAGAATACCGAACCTTAAGGTTTAACGATCCAGATCGAACGAGTCAAGGGTGTCGAAGTTTCACCGGCAACATCGTCGTCGTCGTCGTCGTCGATGGCACCGGAATACGCCGATCGCACGGCCACCGATTTCCCTCTCTCGGACTGGAAGATCGACGGATGACCCTTCGACGATGCTTTCAAGGATTTCTCCTCGTTCAAGCGGTGATCTCGCGAGAGATCGATCTTCCACCGGTAGTCTCGACAGAAATGAATTTGTTAGACCGACGCGGACTCGCCGATTCTTTTGTTTCTCGCTGAAATGTCAGGCGAGATTTCCCGTGACGGGCGTTAACGATAAAAAGACGAGGCCCGCGAGGATCCTAATGGATCGCGAGAAACGAGAAAGATAAAAGATAATGACGCGGTGATTAATGCCATACGAATCGGTTTACCGGTCTTCGCGATTCGTCACGCGGCTGCGAAGCACGTAATCGCTGAAAAAAAAATCGGCCGATGGGAAACCGACCGTCTCGCGAAGGTCGGAAAAGGAGAAAGATAAGAGCAGCGTCGTGTCAATCGTTGGAAGACGTGAAATTAGCGAAGTGAGCAATCGACGTCATCCCGGAACACTCGATCGCATGTAGAGCAGCCGCGGTTACATCTGATGCGATCCGATGCATGTTCTCCGAGCTGAACTTTCACCGCAATTAAGCTAAAAGCGTAATTTCAGTGCATTCGACTCGAGGTTAAACGTATATGTATACCTCCGAGGAACGGAGTTGCACGACACGGAGGCGCAGGCTGAGGCCGCATCCGAGGCTGCTGACGATTGATTCTCGTCACTGGACGCATCACGATTTTTGCCACGGAGTTTGCGATTATTGTCCCCGGTGAGATTTACGCACGGATGCTCTTACGATCGTGAATCATGCAGTGTGTCCGACCAAGCCGACCATCATCATTACCCTGATCTACATCTACATTGTCATTAGAGACTCCGACTGCGGGGACCGCAGTATATCTACCGATGTATCGGCGATTCGTGTACGTTTCAGTCGAAGAAAAAAAAAAAAGAAGAAGCAAAGGATCGGAAGAAGATTGACTGCGAAGAAATAGGAGGCGTTTTGAACCCCGGGGAATGGAGGAACAAAGGGAGGAAGGAAGACGAGCCGATTTTTACTGCGGTGTCTCTACTTTTCCTGCCATTTCTGCGATCACAGTTATTACTCCGCAGTCGATACACGCATCGGACGTTGTTTCCTCCCTTCGCTTTTGTCCACCGGGCAGATGTTGCACGAATATCGCGGGGACGAGATTATTATTTTTTTTTTTTTTCATTATTTTTTTCCTTTTTCGTCTTCGTTTCCAAAAGGAACGTAAACGCGAATGAAGTAATTATTCGGTGATAATTAGGCTGGGTTTTATTATATCATCCATCTCTCGTCTCTATAAATTACGACGAGGTGCTTGTGAAGAAGTCGAAAGACAATGGGGTCTTCCAGGGAACAATGGCGGCCTTGCTCGGTGCACGGTTCAGCACTATAAACAATACCCGAGAAAGGCCTGGCTGATAGGGTCACGAGGTCAGCCTCTGTGGGAGCTCATAACTCTCTTTGCTCCTCTTCATCCACCTCTTTGACTTCCATGCAACATCGGTGGAACGCGAAATTAATTTTTCTTCCACCCGAACGTTCGGATCGAACGTCCTTGACATCAACAGCCGCCATCTTTTATTCCTTTATACGTACCGGCAATTACTCTTCGCCGGGAAAATATATCTTCTTCTTCTTCTTCTTCTTCTTTTTTTTTGCACAATTGCGTGGAAGGAAAAAATATCCCCAGGTTACGCGTGTATGCGTGCAATAAAAATACGACGATGCAAAGAAATCTCGATTCTTCAACCGATCTTTGCTGGAACGACATTTGATCTTTTACTTAAAGAACGACAACCTTCGCCTCGCCATTTCTGGTCATCAGAAAATGTTACGGAGGTTTTATGTGATTTTGAAAGATCGCATAAACGTGGATCTGTGTAGCATTGGCTGTGTTGGTGTGTGTGTGTGTGTGGCTGTTTTGACGTCGAGTTGAAAATGCAAGTGAGGTACGGCCACGTATATAGTATATGTGTATGTATGTATATATATATAAGTAAGTTTGTCAGTTTGATCTTTACTTTCAAAGATGACAGAAAGATAGGAGAATTATATGTCACGAGACAAAGAGCAAAGTTCGCAAGACCGTTGGACCTGACGATGGCTTTCTCCGTGACCTCACACGTGAACCTGGCTCTCGTACGTACTACACTCGCAGACATTATACATACGAATCCGTAAAAAGGAAACCACACGTGGCTCTCTGCGTAATACCGCGTTCTTTCGTGGGACAACAAACTGAAAAGCCAAGATCCCTTCGAAAGATACCGAATATCCGTTACGAGTTCGCCGGTAATCTTTTTCATATATATAAGTACATACACACACACATACGTGTACATATACATATATATTTATGAACCGGGAGACAAAACGTCCCCAGCTGAACCAAAAGCCACGAAACTGACACTTCTCTCCATCCGATCGCGCATTCCCGAGCGTGCGATCGAAAATCTGGAACTCGAGTTCCGGTAAGTCCACACACGTACTTACGTACACGCGCGGGATCGAGAATCGTGTCTTTACACGCCAGCTCCAAAGCTCGTGTGCTGCCCGAGGGCTTTCAGGAAAGGTCACTCCCGGGTCAGGTAATGACTGCTCGAACTCTGCAATCACAGAAGCGCGCACGCCACGTGGCGACGAAGGAACACGCCTTCGAAATCGCTCGGATTTCCTTCTGCCTGCTTATTATCGTCGTCATCATCATCATCATCCCCTGGGTCTGCCATCTCTCTCCGGAGAATCGTCTCCAAGGACATTTCTCGAAGGTCCCCTGGAATCCTGGAAATCGAGGACCGACCCGGGCGAAGTTCCTCCTGGATTCATTTTCTCACCGGGAATCGGCCATAAATCGGCTCGAAAATCCGGTTACGGCGAGACCAAGCTGAATTTCGTAGATGCGAGCCGCGCGTAACACGCAGACGGCACTCGAGGAGGAAAATGCGCGCTCCGAAGGCGGTCAACTGCTTCTTTCCACGAAGCATCGCAGCACCCTTCATCGAGATATCCGGACAAGTAGCAGGTATAGCGACGGGATGGCTGCGGCAAAAGAGCCCCTGGCGCGATTAATGCTGATTAAAAAGGCAAAACGTCTTTTGCACACAGAGTACGTATATAGCGTCGATCATTACCAGACACACGGGTAATTCCTTGACCAAAGCAAGGTAGCCATGTCTCCTCGGCTTTTCTTTTTTTTTTCCTCCTCGTCTTCCTTTTATACATACGTACGTACCCGTGTACGCATGTGTCCGTGTATAAGCATGAAACCCTCCAGGGGCAACGAGTAATTACTTCTAGTCCGCGAAGTATATAACGCATATTTTTCTCTTACATCGCGGGCGGTTTGGCTCTTCGATAGCCAAACTTATAATTTAATGGTTAATTATATAAGGGTCCACCTTCTCCTCCTCTGGGGATTCAAGTGGAAGCCACTGGGCGGACGCAGTGACGTGCAGGAATGCTTATACTTGATTTGGAATATAACTCGTTTCTTTTGCCTTCTTCGGGCCTCTGTATCGGTACCCCGATGGCTAAAAGCTGTCCCGAAGCCTACGTGTTTATGTGAGGCAACGGGAGAATGGGGATTCCTATGTACCTACATAAAGTCGACGAGTCAGCAAACACCAATCAGTGCGGAACTACTGCTACCCTTTTTTTTTTCTTCCATTCTTTGGTTACTTCACACCACTTTGAGGTATCATTCGTGACCATCGTGGAGGAAGGAAAAAAGGATCCCATGGACTCCAGATTTCCATAGAGCTTCTCCAGTGCCCGCAACCGCCTCTACCGGTAATTTCACGCCGTTCAGTTAAGGAACCGCGGGTGTAGCCTCTCGGTTTAGGCCCACCAGCCTGCTTCGCGTCGTGGAAAGCAACCGGACTGATGTCGTGTCCGTCCTATCGGAATCTGAATCGCCGCGAGTAGCTATCGAAGGATATCACATTCTTTTTTTTTTTTTTTCTTGTGGAAAGAAAACCTGTAAGTCGTTCCACGTCCTCGCACATCAGGCGCGTCTCCGAAGTCCTTTTTTCTCCACGCGTCCAGTAGCCGATGTCCCCCCGAGGGACAAAACAAATTTCTTCCTCGATCCAGCAACTTTCTTGCACGCCTCGAACCTTTTTGCGCGGCTGACTCGAATTGGAAATCCACATCGTTAATGTCTCTAACCACCGGTAGCACGTTGTATACTACCGGTACCGGACTTTTTGCATTCCCTCGCCGGCCGCTGGCTAATTGTCTGTTACGAATTAATTGGTTACCGCGAAGGAACTGCATCGAGCCCATCTAGGGGGTGCCACCTCTCCGTGGAAAGAAAGCAAATTTCGGGGGTAAAAAGTTACGTCTGGGAATTAAAACGTCGATTGTCGAAACAACTTTCTCTGTCAACGTGAAAAGTTTATCTGATTCAAAGTTGAGGAGATCGGTAATGTCGGACTCGCGTTGCTTTGATCTTCTTCGAATCTCATTCCCCCTGTATTCCTTGCGGATGCGATCGGTTTCAGGTGCTTCTCCTTTTCAGTAGGACATTCCCAGTCCCTGTATGATAAGATCAGGAAAATACTTTATGCAGGTAAAAATAGACGTCAAATATATACACGTCTGTATGTGTGTGTAAGTCGAGTATCTCTCTACCGATTTTTTTGTTGTTGAGAAGACCAAGAATTCGACTTTCAGAATTAATATTAAAAATTGTAGTATTATTTTTTTAATAAAAAACCCTATTTTTCGTTGAAACAAACCCTTGCAATCGACTCCACACTTGAAATCGTCCCTAGATATGCGTAGAAGTGGGTTTCGGATTTTTCCTTTTTTTTTCAGATCCACTTTTCCCTTGTGACACTCCACCACCGGAGCACTCAATCATGCCAATTTTTTGTAACTCGCGAATTAATATCTGTAACTTCCGTATAACTCACTCCTGGTTACCAATGTTCGTAATTTATAGTGATTTCTACAATAAGGTTTGCTCTTCGCGTCTCTTCGAATCTCGAATGCACATAAAAGCACCGATTTCTGTAATAAATTCATACGAGAAAGGCATTTTTCCCTTTCGAATAATTATAATAATAAAAGGGGTACTGCGCTCTTATAAGTCTCGTGAATAAATCTCGAAGTATTATAAATAAAATTTAATTAATTGTCCCTCGGGAGATTAAAAAATAATGTATTTACCGGCTACCTGCTAATCTTTCACATTCAAACGTGTCTCCTCTTTCCACGTGTATATCTATATACACACGGGTATCACATATAAATGTACATTGCATACTATCGGGTCTATAAAACGACTGTTATTTCTGTTTATGAATAATGTATTCGCGATTGGCATTACTGATATACTCAACTTGTATAATTGCAATTGGCACTGAGCCGGTAATTGCTATACCTTATGTATGAATAAATTTTTTTTTTTTTTTTACGTCATTGAGACTTTTGTGGTCTCGGTATCTAACAATTCGGCTGTGATTTATTTCCACAATTTTTCATCACCAAAAGGTCGATCGCAAAATCGGTTGACAGCTTCCACATTTTATTCGATTCTGTTTTTTTTTTTTCGATTTTACCTCTAATTGCGTAATCAAATTAGCGGTGCCAGTGTCGACTAATTATACGCCAATAACGTCCTCCGAGAGATTGATGAAACCCATGACGTACATGTGTGTGCGTGTGTGTGTATGTGTGTGTGTATATAAAGGGACCGAAAATGCCCTAATTGTCGATACATAGAACCCCCATCGTCCGCGGTACTTATAATTACAAGGGAATGACTTAGCGAGAGATCCATGAGATGCATGAGCATAGAAGAACTTTTCTTGCTTAGTTCTTATCTGTACCATGGCTTCTTGCTCCGAGTCATTTAATCTCATGACGACGTGCAACGGAGTCACTATTAAAAGCCACTTCTCTTTCGACAACGACAAAACTCTCTCACAGAAGTTGCCCTGCCATGCGGGTTCGGATCTATTGCGGGAAACTTTTTAATCGTTAATGAATGAAATTTTCCCAATTTTCCCCGACAGCCAAAAAAACGCTGCTGCCCTCTACAACTCAGGTGGTTGAAAATAGAAAACGGAGAAACGAGGTTAGAAATTCGGATCGGTAAAGAATAGTTCGCAGCCGGATGGTAATTTAGCGAAATGTAAAAAATATATTCTATATATTTTTCCACAAATATTATCGTTTTATTATTCATCCGCTCATTAAAGTTTTACTATTTGCGTCGTAAAAAATAATTCAAGTTGTTACAGATTCTCGTGCGTATTTCGTCCATTACCATTTTACACGGATGGATAGGTTTAAGGTTTTTTCCCCTTTAGCATTTTACCGGACAACCGTAAATAGAATTAACATTCGAACGCCCGAGTTGACTCTCGGCGGATTTATTTATATGTTCTTTAAATTGCGCGTAAACGCATTCGAAAGTCGAGTGCTCATTTTTTTTTATACCACAATCTGCACACTTTTCCCCCGATATTATTGGACACACATTTTTTTTTCTACTTGACTCTGCGGCTTCTTGCTTATTTTTAGATTTCCAATAAAAGGAAAATTGGGAAAATTGAAATTATTTATAGAAAATCACAAAAAAATCCTTTTTCTTTAAAAATTATTTTTTCCGAAAAAATTCATACGTTAAGTTACTTTTGTTATTTTTTCCATTCGATTTTTCTGCTTTTCATCGTGAAAGCCGTTTTATTATAATATCTTATCGAGTCCCGAGGAGACTCGGGCAAGATCTATGGCGGTCCATTGGGGGTAGTCCAACAATCCGAGTCGACCACTGAGTGCAACATGTCGATCCGTCGTGATCCGGTGCAAAAGTTGCTCCTCCGATCGGCAGGTACACAGGTGCACTCCTATCTACCGATCCGAGCGCACAGAGACTCCGCTGTTACACTTGGCCGGTTTATAAAAATCGGCGGGATTCGTGTAAAAAGTTTGACGGTCGTGACTAGACGAGCGAAAGGATATGAAAGGAATAACTGTACCCACTCCTGTTCCCGATCTTAACGTGAATTCATCAACTCGGATAATAATAATAAAAGAAATTTAAATACCGAGGATTTAAATGTATGCATTTATTCCTGAATTTCAATCGCCCTTCTTTTTCTTCATTCCGGGAAATTACCTCCCAGGGGAATTTCGAAATTCAATGACCCGTCCGATATTCCCCCGTTTCCTGGAAGTTTGCGATTTCCAGGTTTCGGAAAACGCTGGAGAACCACGGTTTTTCGGGAAAGTAGCTTGCTCGGTAGCATCTTCACGGGAGTTCCTTGACACGACATTCCAGCAGCGACGTTACCAGAGCAGAAAGCCCGACGATAGGAACCGTAAGGACGTATGTGTTCGGTCAAAGTACTTGTGTACTCGTACAGATAGAAATATACACCTGCACGCAGGTACATATGGGAGTCGGTATTCGCCTTACGAGTTAATTAGTGCTCGTTCGCATTAGAGGTGAAGTTGTGCACCAGGGGGATACGTTATAGGAGAGGTAAAAAGAATAAATAAAGCGTTAAAGGTGAAAAATAGAGCGTAAAATGTGCGACCCGTGCAGCAACACAGTGGGGTAATCGGTGTTGAAAAGAACGATCGAATATATGGAGTAATTAAATCGTAAAGGAAAAAAAAAAGAGAGAGAGAAGCCTGGGCGAGGTTTGCGTGGAAGATAGGAAAGAGGGTACACACCGCAGAGATAGCCGCTATAACGATGCGTGATTGTGTGTAAGGTTTACATATTGCACGGCGCTTCGTCACGCAGAGAAGAGTTGAATGAAAGAGAGGAGGCAAGAAAGAGAGGAGAGAAGAGGAATGAAAGAAGAACATGCTTCGGAACCATCGAATTAACGTTCGAGTATGTTAAGTAATGCAACGATAGCATCGCAACTCGTAAAGCCCGTGCCGAACTCCTCTCCTCCTGTTCGTTTTCTACCTCCGTTCGATTTGCTCGATGCCTTACCTTCCCTTCCTTCTCAATACACATACACCCGTTTGGTTCTCCCGCGGCCGATGGAGTCATTATTGTCTTGATTACCGGCGATATACCTTAACATCGATTCGTAAATCTCGCTGATGGGTTGATCAGTGACTCCTGCCGATCCTCGCTACCAACCCGATTTCCTCGAAAATTTCGATTTCCAAGCCACCGCGTTAATTACGCTCGGGGCATTTCTCGCGACTGGAAGGAACTCCCACCGGATCGACATAAATCGCGATTAATTGTCCCTGTACGTATAAAGAAAATTACACCGTAGTAGAATCGTTCGTTCATATCCAGGTACCGATAAAATCTATGACCTATGACTAATCAATTACTCGCTTGTCATATAGATAACCGTTTAAGCAATCGCAGGTAAGCTTTACCTTTCGCGTTTGCCTCTTATCGGAGCTTTTTATCTCGCGAACGCACGTTCGCCTTCCCCGGTACGGGCAACTCGGGAAAATTTCGAATCCCCGGGATACGAATTTTGAGGCGCCATTTTTTCCCCCATTCGATTCCCGGTACGTTACGAATTTCCATTTCTCCGAGGATTGCATAAATTACCGCGTTAATTACGATTAATCATTCATCGCTCACCGAGAGGCTGGGTATTATATTGAATTTCACGAATTAAGGATTACATCTGCAATCGCTCGGTATCTTCTGCTGATATCAAACCCCCAAGTAGCAGCGCATGGAAGCGAATATGCATTAGCGGTAGGTTGCATCGAATCGGTTGCACAATGCAGCAAGGCAACGTTACTCCGGCGAGGAATAAATAAATTGGTTGATAATTAGCCGTAAATCGTTCCCTCGGATTTCATCCGACTCTTGCCGATGCGAGAGAAGAAATTCAACCGATCGTAAATAAAAAAAAAGATTTATGCAAGATTTTGCCGGCATGGAAGGATTTCAGTTGGTTGCAATGTTGGATCCTTATCAAGGATTGAGTGGGATTTTGATTTTTGGGAGGGAGAGAAATTTGTTTATAAACAATTGCTAAAACGAATTCGACTCGGAATGTCTCCTTTCCCTGCTCCTTTCTCGAATGGAGCGCAGGTATACCTATAAGAGGGAAGGAAGGAAACCTGTCCAAGTTTTAAGGACTCTTAGGCATCGGCAGAAATCGCGAGACATGATTGCATTTGCATTATACATGCAGCATGGCACACACATAGATTTATCTGCCCCTGGGGTTTATTTATCTGGAGTTATGGCAAAACATTGACCGAACAGACACTAACCAATAACGTATGGTAATGGAGGAGGGAAGGGTTCGATTGACGGTTTTTTTTTTATATAAATATCCTCTCGTCCTTTTATTGCCTTGTAGCCTATCACAAACACGAACCATCCATGAACCCTTGACCCTTCTCTGTGGCCATGAAAGTTAACATTTCCTTAATTTAACATATGGCGACTTTGAGAAAGACTCGCCGATGGTTTCATTTTTTTTTTCACGCGTTTCTGTTTATTATTTTTCATTTTAAAAATCGGAATCGCTGAATATTTGCCCACCCTCGCGCGTCTCAATTTCCACATTCTCGTAGAATATTTTCCAAGGGTCGGTAATTTTTCCGCTTCCCAGTTCATCTTCTGGAAGCTCCGATAAAACGTTAGCTCGGGAAAATATTAGTTCATTAGTGATGACATTCGCATAAAATCGACTCTCCGGTTCCCCATTCGTTGTTGGCTCAGTTCCCTTCCAGTTCCTTCTCATTCTTACTGTTTCTCAGTCTGTCAACTCGAGAGTCAGGAATGACAAGGCAACTGTTTCCGATCAAAAAGACAACATGATTTAATTCTTTCCGTCAATCATAACTTCTTTCTTCTCCTCCAAGGTCTCCTTTTGCTACCTTTATGTATCGAGCAGCCAGATGTAGAAGGGTTTAACTGCATTGTAGTCGTAAAAAGGATACTTCCTTCTCGTTCTCGACGGCTGCCGTATTTTTCTGATGTGATGATGACTGAGCATACCGGAAAGTTGAATAAATAAATCCGCTACTTGGCTCTAATGAACCTTGTAGGTGATGCTTATGAAACATAATGATATTAAAGCGCAGCAGTTTATTTATTTATTTATTTTTTGTGCCATCCAGCAACGAAGAAAAGATCGTTTAAGAATGTGGCAGTAAAATAAGTAACGTAAACATTTCCTACCCGAAGATTCGGGGATATTTTTTCACGTGGACGGACCGGAAGGAGGGACTCAACCGGTACCTTTGTAAATTTCAATTTCCCTGGAGGTAAAAATTCCCGTGGCTCGAAATTAGCGGTTTTCGATAAGAAAAATCTCCATTCCTCGACGATTGTTCGGTCCAAATGGAAATCACGCGAAGCGGGTAAACGAGACTCAGATGAAATCTACGACGATATGGGACTCCTTGGTTCGCTCCATCCACTGCAAGAGGAGAAACTTGTGAACCGAGTTCACATTCCGTGGGTTTGAAGTCTCTCTGGAAATGGGCATTATGGCAGGTACACTCGCGAGCGAGGTAACTCTTGAACTGCTCCCTTCGGTAACTTATTCGTATGATAAAATGGAACGGGCATAAGTTTTCTACCACTTATTTTCGCGTTCATTACTTTCAATCTCTGTTATCTACGCACTATCGCCTCACAATTACACGAGGGTACGAGCGTACTCATAATTTATATCATAACATTTACTTTAACTTGTTCTTTTATGATGAGTCGTAATTTCTCCGTTGACCTGTTACAGTCTTATTTGCCATAAAATAACCCACTCGCGTGTAGACACACACACACACTCACACACACGCGCGTTACACGTACACGGAAAACATGGAATTCATATGTGCGCGAGAACGAGGGGAAAAAGATTGGAAGATTTAGTAAGTTGTAGAATCAAATAGAAAATCCTCGCTTATTTATCCGTTTGTCTAAAGTACATTAAGGATCCAAAGTTCATAAATTTCAGTCCCCTTTTTTTCCTCCAAGAATTAATGAAGCCGCGGGGAATGAAATTCTCGCCGTTGTTGCGTCCCCCCCAGCAGCGAAGCGGCACCAGAACTCAAAACTGACCCGGATCGGAGCCCCGGTCGGTAGAAAATTCCCACAGCGATTGCCCAATTTTCACCTTTGCCTCGAATCTCCCGATATTTTCGAAGCAATGAAGAAAAAAAATGCTCGTTTTGGAAGAAGACGAATTCCAGAGTCGGTCCAATTAGTCGGAATCCACCGGACGGTAATCGTTTGCGCAACGATGGTTTAGAAATTGTTCCTGGGCGGAAGCTATTATTAATATTAATTCTCTGTTTCGCGTAGTTCGGCATGAAAAGGTACTTAGCGCGGCTTAATGCCCCTAATATGCATATTATTACGCAGAGAAATTGCGGCCTGTGTAATGGAACGAACGTAAACATTGAGATAAATGCGCATTTTTGCTCGGTGCGCGGATGCAGTGTGTGCATGTACAAGCTACTTCCACATACGCGCGTACCCATAATGGCACAGATGTGAATGAAGTGTGATATATGTGGAAACGATTACGCCTACAGTGTCGATTACTTATGACATTATGAAGTTTCGACATTTCCTTGACACCGCTCTCGGTTTACTTTATCCGTGCCATTCATGCATGACAAGCTGCGAATATCGTAAGGGCTGCAAGTATCCTGAGCGTTACCGGACTCGCCTGGAAATTTCCAGGTTCCCGATAAATGCAATTTTCTTCTTTTTTTTCGAGTGGCATTTTTTGTTTCGAAAATCAGCGCTTATCGGCGTCATTCGAATATTCGAAGTCACTCCAGGTGGTGGAAATTCCCTAAATCCGAACTCCACACCCTCGGGAAGGGATTACATTCCCGTTGGTGGATTTAACGCCACGCATTGGCTCGATGTGGATCTCTGAATTTATAAACGACTGTTTGAAATTCTTGATGCCTTTCTCTTATCTCGGTATGCATCGTGCAAATTGAAAAGCAAAAGGGATTGAAATGAGATTAGAGGAAGGTTTGCATACGACTGCAGAGAAAAGTTGGGTGCATATAGTGTTACTTTAGCAGTACCTAAGTATTATACTTATGGTGCATGTATTTTCTCAACCTCTATCCACATACGTGCAGTATTGTATAAAAGATGACGTAATATTGCTCCCACATACGTTCATACATCACGAAGGGGATTTCTCTCTCTCTCTCTTTCTCTCTCTCTCCCTCTCTGGCAAGAAATGAATACATAAAGTTACCTTTCCAATCCTTAACGTGTAACAACGTCAACATGCAAACTAAACTCCAAGGCACAAGTGAGATATTAACTGTCCAATCGGTATCTTGGTTCACGGTAGATCGAACTTAAACGATTTTACAACACTTACATCAAGGTGGTAGTCAATGCGACATGTTACACACAGCCGTGTATATACATTCGAATTACGAAACCCGTAATCAGATTCCCTCTGCATCCCGAAATTCCCCCCTGGAAAGTCCTCGAAGATCGAAATTCGTCTTTAGCAATTTTTCATTTCGGAAGCGAAAATCGGAGAATACTGGAATTTGGCACATTCTAAAGCTTCAATTTTCTACTTTTTAAGCTGCGAATTTCAAATTTCTAGGGACTTTAGTTTGGAAACTAGAATATTTTCAAATGAGAAAAATTTACTGATTGTTAGAATTCTTTCAATTTTTCAAAGTTTCTTGGAAAATTTAGTGTTCTGAATGAAAAAATAGCACATTGTCCAGATTCGGCCTATTTTAAAGCTCGAAATTTCTACTTTTATTCCTGTAAGTTTCAAATTTCTAGAAACATTATTTTAAAAATTAGAAATTTTTCAAATAAGAAGAATTTAGTGAGAATTCTTTCAATTCTCACAGTTTGGAAAATTTGCTATTCTGAAGGAAAAAAATCGCAGAATCCTCGACTTTACTTCATTTTTGCGCTCAGCATCTCTACTTTAAAATCTCAAAATTTCAAGATTCTACCAGATTCCCCTTGGAAGTTGTATATTTTTCTCTCTTTTTCATTTCTCTTCACTTGGAATCTATATTAGGGACTATTTCCTCTTGATTTACATAAATCGTATTATGGGTAACGGCTACAGGTATAATGCTATTATAATTGGACCGGTTGGTGGTTTCAACTTAAGCGGTACCGAAGCACTGTAGCAACAAAGAACAGCAACAATAACGTGTATCTTGTCTTTATGATTCGTCTACTTACTCGTTCATGCAAGAATATGTTATGCATCATGTAAATTATATGTGCGATTGTTCTTGTAGCGTTTACTGGTAAACAGATACGCTAAGAAAGGAAATGAGATTAGCATTGACTTTAACTCCGATATTTTCATTATATTCTCGTGCCTGCATTCATGCGGAGGAAAGCTACGATTCCCCGAAAATATCAAATCGGCCATTCGAGGTTCGATCAAGTGTTTCAATTCGAATAAGTGCCATTTTCTGTACAATAAACGCCTGGTCCGATTCGTTCCGACCAAAGTTCCTTAATTTCCATCTCGTCCACGCTCTTTCTTCTGAATCGCGTTCCGCTGTGTTAGAGGAACCGGTGGAATCGGCGCCAAGTGGAGTTTCCTTTTTTACAGAGTACGTATTGTTACGAACGTTTACTTACTCGATGATTCGGGAGCAGGAGATCAAATAAATTATACGCGACAAAGAATCACGTTGTAAAAATCATTGTGCTTAGAATTAGAGAGCAACGAAAAAGACAAGTCGATGTCGTAATTCCGCCGGGACAAAAAAAGGACCGATTGCTTTTCAATAGATCGGCGATTGGACATGGTGAAAATTGAATTCTATAAAACATATATACCAAAAAAAAAAACAAATTCGGTAGATCGTCGATCTTCTGAATTTCTTCCAGCCCAGCCCGAATAATTATTAAAATAATTATTATGCAAACGTGCATCTCTTGTGATTGGCTCACGTGTGCCCACGTAGGACGGAATTTACAAACTACGCTACGTATAAGGATCGCCAGGTTCCGACCTGAACCGAGTGGCATCGATCACGTGTCCTTTTCCGAGCAAAGTGACATTCAGTCCCGTGGGTGGTGAACGCCGCGCTTAAGGAAAATGTCACGCACTTAATCTGACAACGTATGTATTCGATCGGCTGACGTACGAAAGGACCTTTTACATCTACACAAATACACGTGTACCGTTCGAAACGCACGAATTTGCGGCAGCGAGTGGGGAGACACCGGGGTTGTCACCCCAGGAGTGACGCGAGGATTCCCGGCTACCAGGAATACTCGGCCTCCGTTGGACTATCGACTGCAGGCGGAAGAAGAATCGGGACAAAGGGTGATCCATTATGATACCGGTGGTAAGAATGGCAAAAGGACGTTTCTTCTGGTGGCGAACAGCGTGTAACACGTTGCAGTATCTTGTATCGGTACCGCGCTCCCCTGCTGGTAGCATACTGTGTTTCTGTTCTCTTCTCTATGCGGTAATGCAATTCGCAAGCGACTGCAATGGCGGATGCTCCAAGGGATCCCGCGCTCTTTTTCATTCCCCCCGGTGAACTTTTCAGGAGAAAAGAGTCAAGATATTCTCTTGGAAATACCTACAAGAGTAGATTTCCTACCGATAACTCCACCATGGAGGTCCCCTTTGACTTCTTCCAACTTTGTAACATCGCAACCTTCGGTGTGTGGGTACATATTTATATATTGTATTTCTACAACTATACTAGGCACTCGGGGGCCCACTTCCAACCGGGAGTGCACTCCGCGAGTATACCTATATATGTACATAAGAAAATCCTCTTTTACAGTCTTATATGTTATACCTTCCTTACTCGTGGGTTCATGCGAGGTCATTGCAAGGTTGCCTTAAGAAGAGGCCGCATCTCTTGGTTTCTCGCTTAGCCACTTTCCCCGTTGTTCACATGCCTCACAGGGAGTTCTTTTCCTCTTTTTTTTTGCTCCTCCCTTTTCTCTCCTCCGTGATTCCAGAAATTCGTTGATATCTCCAAGATATCTTGATCACCGAAGTGTAACGTAATTAGATAAGCATTAGACGGGGGCTTTTCTTCTTCCACCGTTGTACGCGGAAAGAGAGTGCAGTTACAAATGCACCGGTTGGAATCTGTCTTGCATTACCATTCCGCGAGATCAACTCCGAATCTCAACGATCTTCCTATCCAGGAACGGTACCCCCTTTTTTTCATTCGCATCATCTCGAGCAGATTTTTTCAAATCTCGGCGATCGAAGCAATCGGAAATCGGCTCGATTTATTTCTCGAGGAAAAGCTCCAAAAGCTGGACGCGGGCTCTTGCCATTGCAATTTTTCCTCCCCGCGAGGAACAAATTGAAAGATCGGATCTCACGCAGAAGGGAATCTATCAAAGTGGATATATATCCCTAGTGTGTACCGCGCTGTATGTGTATATATGTAGATACACACACGTGTATATAATCCAAAAGAGATCTTACATTAGTACGATCCATCCAAATGGATTATTTGCATTCGTGTAACCGGTAGGTAGCCGTTTACAAACTCGTCGATTAAACGATAAAAGTGATTGACTCTTGAAACGAAGAGTTCGAGACGTGAACGGAGGATAGACAGACAGACGGACAAACGTACGTACGTACGTACGTACGGTGTAACGTCAAGATCCTTCGCACCGAAGTACTCGTTTGTATTCCACATTTCCCCTCCTTCCTATATATATTTTTTTTTTCCAAGCGTGTACGAGAAAAAAAATGAAGAGAAAATACGAAAGCCAGAGAATATAGTATATATATAACGCTGCCGATGATCTGCAGCCTCCCTCTTCAATTAGCCTTACAACGCCGCTCGTTAAACTTTTATGTTTTACTCAACCAGTCGTTACATACGTCCTTCTCTTTCCCCGAAGACGTGGAACGAAGGAAACTCCCCGATGAAAATCGTCCAAATGACGGGACCCGAACAAGAGGCCTCCAAGTACGCGGGGTTGCCGTTTGGTAGGATTCTCTCTCTCTCTCTCTCTCTCTCGCTCTTGCGGTACTTGAATGGGAGGAGGAATCGACTCGGCAACGCCGCGTGACCGTCGCTCCGACTTCAGCCAATCGCCTTGAGTTCCCAATTCGAACGTAGACCGGGTTCGAATCCCTGTCAGGTAGAAATTATCCCGTTCGGATTTTGCTACCAAGAGCGAAGGAGGCCGATAAGAAGCAACGAAGGATACAAATGGACGCGGATAGGGCAGGGAAAAATGCGTAAATGCATGTGCGATTGAAAAATATAACAATTTCGATTTAACGACAGGACTATTTGTAAAGTAAAGCGAGCGTGGGTGGTTACACTTATCGAGAGATACAAATTGCTGTCTTCTACTATATACGCGGTGCCCACGGTATCTGCCGCTTTCTATTATTGGCTAAATCCCTGATAAATGCTCGTCCGTGTTATATGTACACCGGTATGCAGTAACTTGCTATTAACGTATGCCTTTTGCACGATAAACTAGTGCCGATAAATTTATACGATTCGCTACGCTCTCAAATCATATCTATTGCCTGCCTTCTTTTACACACACACGCAGACACACACACAAGGAGCTGCAGGATGTGAGTGTATACGTGTTACGTCTTTTACGGCCTGGGTATTCTTATCAACCGCTGTACTTCGCCGTAATAGAATACCGGTACCTTGGAAGAAATCGCTCGGGTCTGCCGATTACGAGAATTTCAATTTTACCAAAAAAATGTATGGACATATATATATATGTATATGTAAGTTCTTCTTTCTGTTATACTTTTGGGCCCGGTCGTAGAGCGAAATGGAAAAAAAAAATTAAAGCAAACGATTTATGGCACCTTCTCTCAAGGTGTGTCTCCAATCTTTTCACGAGAAAGATTAGGAATAAGAGTAGGTACGCGTGTGTGAGTGTGAGTATGTTTACACTCACGACGGTAAGAGTGTGAGAATTTGAAATCCAGATTACCCGAGAAATTTCGTCGATGCCATAAACTTCCATGTAGGTTTGTACCATTAATATATGTAAAATCGACGGATGGAATATTGCACAAGTGCGCTGCAAGGCATGTATGGAGGGAAAGCGATTACAGGCGTCGATTTTATCGGGTGCTTTCTTTGTCCCGAAAAAGGTTTTCCGGGTTAAAAACTGAAAACAAGAGACTCGATATGATTCCTTCGGGCAACGTACGAGGGGAATAAAAGTATAAGGAAATCGTGAATCGAAGCCATTTACAAAACATACTGTAACGATTTCACGACAAGATCAAAAGTCAAATGGAATTAATTGAAAATGAGCGTATTTTATTTCATGAGATTGGCATTCTTTTGCCGTATGTACTTTAATTTAATGCCGGCACATACTTAGGAGCAGTGGTGTACGTGAAAGGACATAAAGAAACGAACATTAAGAACGAACGTGGCTTCATTATAGGAAAACCTGTTAGTTATGCTAATATCGACTTATAAACCCTTCATTACCGTTGATGAGCAATTAATACGCTCGCTTGCCCCTTGGTCAGCAGTGTTAATGCACTCTGAATGTCTCTCAATTACACGGTGACAACATCGTCAGAACGAACGAGTGGTAGTGGAGGAACAAGAAGGCCTGAAAAACATGGAAAAAAGGTAGAGTCTCCAACCTCGAGGTGCCTGGAATCTAGAAGATTACTAATCTTCCTCTTCCCAACCGGCGTTTTTATCATTCCCGGGGCGTGTTATCGACCAACGCCTCTACGACTGCATCGCCCGAGTGTCACACGCGTACGTGCGTTACGCTCTTATCGAGATCGAGGTGAATCGGTACGTCGTCGATCGAGTTCAAATTCAAAATCGATCGAACCTTCCGGTAGAATCGGCCATTCCAAAGATTTTTCCTCCTTTGCACTTTTTTCGTAACCCCAGCGGTTCGAAAGATACGCGAGGATGAAGAAATCGACGAAGGCAGCGCCTCTACCGGAGGCGTCCGTGAACCAGAGAAGAGGGGGAAATCTTCGATCGACGATATCTCGGGACCCGAAGGAGGTGGAGCGACAGTTCTTGGATGAAAAATGCCGGTTTTCGAAGGACCTGTCGTTTGCGATAATTAAAAAGCCGATCGCCGCGCTCGATTTCTCGTTAATTGAATATCGGTTAATGAGAAAAGCGGAATGAAAGTACGCCACTGTATTTGCAAGAGCAACAAGAGGACTGACGGTGACCCGCCACGCCTTGTCGAGGTCGTCGTGCACTTCTCTTTTGCCGACCGACCGACCGGCGCGACCGTCGACCGGTAAACGCCTCGGGCACCAGCCTAACCAGATCAACATCCTTCCATGTTCTTTCCAATGTTCTCTCCGACGTGTTCTCTATGTGTATATATATGTGTGTATATGCTCAGTTTGTACGTTTCTTTTTGATCCAACCCACCGAAAACTTCTTCTTTTACCCACTCTTTACCGATATTTTACTGCTTTTTATTCCCATCATCGGATGCTCTTGTTTAACGCGAGCTCACGGCGAAATACGTGCATGGAAAACAAACATACGTGCAACCACACCCTCCTGCACTGGCTATCCTCTCTTCCGAGGCGCAACAATAAAAAATCAACAAAAGAAAAAATAATCGAAACGCTATTTCCACTGGGAGTTCGGTATCCGCTGATTTTTTGCCCCACATTTCTGCGGCCACCGATAAAAAAAAAAGAATATCCGGAGTCCGATCGACGAGATACCAAAGCGCAGCAGTAATCTCGAATATTCATTTGATAAGCGCATAAATCATTATTAAAGTGCACGTTTATCGTTGACAAAAAGATCGAGATAGAGACCTCCTAATATACATATGTATATATATGCAGTTATATACCGGTGTATCGTGAAAGTCGATCTAATGGCATTCCATTCTTTTCCTTCTTCTATTTCTTCTTTTTTTTTATTCAAAAATTTATCGTGGGGAAAAAAGCGGAGAGAAACAACTGCCATTTGTTGCTATTAAAAATGCGGGATTTTTCAATAACGCCGATCGACAATCTCCTACCGGTACCCAACCGGTAAAAACAATGAGCCGACAAGCTCTTGCCGGTTACCTGCAATAAACAACCCTTCGAAAGGCAGTTTTTTTCTGTGCCGGTGACTCGACATTTGGGTGACTCAAAACCAGAAGGACCGATTTTTTGGTGCCCACCGGCAACCATAATTCTCGGGGCCCGGACGTTTGATACAATACACGCGCGCTCGGAAATATGAGTAATGAATCGACAATGCACGTTGATCTCCATTAAGCCCCTTTCGGTATTTTGTAACGCACCGATAAGTGCACTTACCCACACCTATGCACACCCGGCGCGGAGTAAAGTTCGCGATCGTAGTACAGGAAATGTCTCGGGTACGTACGTACAGATCGTTACAGTTGACCAACACATGTGTACAGCCGCATTGTAAAACAAATGATCAATGAAGCGTATGTAAATTATGCGTAACATTAATTAGTTTCTTGTAGGTAAACATGTATATATATAAATGCCGATTTATCAAAATATCTCTCTTTGGCTCGTGCAAATAGCGATCGGCTTCGCTACCGGTACATTCCAGCGCCCGTTCCGCCAAAGGGACATTTTTCTTTTCCTCCAGAGATTCGATCGACGCAGATTTGTCCATGCTGCAGTGGGTTTACACGTGAACAATTAGATTTGATTTAGTTGTCACAACAAACGTACGAATCAAAAGCGAAGGGGGTAATTAAAACGTGGTACGAAAGTCTGACGTTCGAGGTCGCTGCCTGGGAGTGACCGAAATGAGAAAAATCTTTGGAAATCGAGACCCAAAATTCTCTAAAATTTTTCGTGGAAGCTCATTAGCGGATAGTGATGAAGGATAAATTCTTGGACGGTGAATTATCGCATTTCCACGATTTCCACTTGAAATCTGATGCAAGAAGAGTCTGACGATAGATAAGCATTAAAACTATTCAAGAAATGGTATTCGAGCGTGACTTGGGAAAGGATCGATGGATCCTCGAAAAGTAACGGCCTGGTTCTTGTAGAGTTCGAATTCCTGACCCGAAGGAAGGATCCCCTTCGATACCGCTTATGTTTTAACCTCGGAAGAGCATCGAATCGTAACCGTATCATGTTACCCTCCTTCTCCTTCTATCGGCAGTGGACGTACGTTTATGTAAGAGAGAGAAATCCAGATGAGCTACTATTTTCCCCGTGTTTTTCTATCCCGCGTCGAATGTTCAATTCGTCAGGACTAATGAGGTTAACAGTATTAGAACGAAATACAAGAACAAAAAGTTAATGGCATCGATGATAGGTCGGATTGAATCCAGTTCAATTGAATCGATCGTGTTACCGGCTACCAACACACCTCGCCTACATTTGTTCAATTTCGAACCGACACCTGTCGCGGGTTTTAATGCTCTTCAAACGAGTTCCGTTCTGATTCTTTCCTTCAAATAACGTCATTCGGTGCCATTGTTCCAATTCCCAACCATTTTCCATTTCTCAATTTTTTGTTTCCAAATTTCCCATTTCCCAATTTCCCAAATCCCAATTTCCCATTTCTCAATTTTGCATTTCCCATTTCCCAATTATCTAATTTCCCATTTCCCCATTTCCCAATTTCTCAATTTCCCATTTCCCAATTTTCCATTTCTCAATTTCCTATTTCCCAATTTCCCATTTCTCAATTTCCTATTTCCCAATTTCCCATTTCTCACTTTTGCATTTCCCGTTTTTCTACAAAAATCTGAAATTTTTGCATCTCAGTAAATTTAATTATTTAAACGATTCTCTTTCTCTCAATGTCAGTGCAACTGCAGTGACGGTCGGAATCACTATATATATTTTTGTCAGTGGATGCTAAAAACCGTCAGGGATTACATTACAGACAAACATTGCATTACATTAGTCTTATTATACGGGAACACGAATTCAATGGCAGGTAACACAGTCTCGCGGGGTATGAAGTCCCTTTTTGCGAGACGTCTTTAAGTCCGTGAAGTCAGTCCTGTAGCAGCTGCAGTTGCGGGAATATATCATCCCCATGTTGCACCGCGGGCGACCTGCAGTACACTAAAAGCATAAGCCATGGAGAAGACAACCTATATTTTCTCCACCCAGTTCCAAACTCCTCTCGACTCCGCATCGGCTCTTTCTTCCTCTCTAACTAAGGGCAAAATGCGAAATCTCCCTTTCGGTCTGCATCAATTATACCATCTACAAAACACATTATTAGTCTGGCACACGATTCTTTTTACATACACGACGCCCTTTTGCTTCCAATGCGCTCCGATACCTCCGTATATATTTATTTATATATTTATAGGGTATATAAATTACCCGGAGTTAGTTCCCGTGGGCGGTGGGCTCGCGTTATCGAATTTGTCCCGATGGTTTCTATAATTATTCCCCACCCTCGCCCCTCTTTTGTTTGTTCGGATCCGAACGGAAAAAAAAACAAAAAAAACACTTTTTCTCCGACAATCGGTTTCCGAAAATCGGTCGATAACCAAAAATAAAAAATACAGTCCATCGTCGGATGGCGGGTAGTTATTATATAATATTTATATCCTCCACTCGCGTGTATCAGTCGGAATATTTCATTCATAAATGTTCCCTGTATTCCGCAAACTACTTTATATACCCACTCATACCAGCTCACGCGCATATACTTGCTGGAATAAGTATAAGTACCGGGGAACCTAACTACTACCTGGTGCATAAGTACGCGAGCCGCTTTTACACGAGCAGCGACTACCTTGAAGGCTTTCGAAAGGTTGCCAATTACCTTACCAACGATTCCTCAACATGGCCCTGAAGCCGTGAATGAATCGTTTTTCCGTTACAGAGCCGCTCTTTTTGCCGGTTTTACACTCATTTTGACGCTCGCACGCTTTTTCCTCCTCGTGTAATTATCAAATTACTGAGGATCTCAATGCGTGCGTTGAAAAAGTGCTTCTAACCGTGACGTTTCTTTATAAAAATGGAAAACCAGGTATTTTTGAAAAGAGAAATTGAGTTTCAGGAGACTTTTGGAAATTTTATGAAAATTCTGCTGGATATTTTGACCTCGAAACCATGAAAAATAAGTAATTGCCCGATTTTATGTTTTTAACTAATTATTGTAACTAAAAAATCAGTTTAGAATTAAATTGCTATAATTTACCATAACGGTTAATTACATTCACTATTTTATGTTTGTTTTTCTATTTTATAAATATCGAATGACGTCAGCGTAAAAATCGAATTCCAAGGAATTTGAAAAAATTCTAGAACCTTTTTTCCCGAAAGTCACGAAATTTCGAAAATATCGGAACCCCTAAAATTTTTCGAAACTTCGAAAAATTATTCTAGAAACCCCGAAAGCTCAAAAAGCCTTTTCACAAAATTACTTAAAAAAATAAATAAATAATATTACTCCCCAAAAAAATGAATTATATTATCTAAAAAAAATTAAACAATTATTTTTTCCTTGCACGAGACTCACTCTCGGCCGATTTCCTCTGTTGCAGAATTTCCGGGAGCATCGCATCGACGGTGCAGCGCTACCGCTCCTCTCGGAGGACCACCTCACGGGTCCCATGGGGATGAAATTGGGCCCGGCGTTGAAGCTGCGGGCGCTGCTGGCCCGCAAATTGGGCGCGTGCACGGTGTGCTTGCACTGCGCTCACTGTCACCAGACACCCCTGCCTGCGCTGAGCGCAGCAGCCGCGGCCGCGGCCGCAGCCGTTACGCAAACGCCTGGAAGACGTCCCAGCAGTACTGGAAACTGACAAACAATGGCGGAGACTCCATCCACTACAACAATAGGGTTTGATAACGATCCGAATCGTGCTCTCAGAATAGAACGTCGCGTTTCCCGTCCCGTGCGGAAACCGGAAGCGGTATTTAAGAAACCAATCAAACAATGACGTTCTATCGGTACTTCTAGGATTCAGTTCCACCGATTTTCTGTTTATCTTCTCCGTTTCGTCCTCGTTCCTTCGCACGAAGGAACCCGACCAGGAGACTCCGCCAAAATTTAGTACCCTCAAAAAATCGAGGAACCTTCGCGTAGATTATAGGCACCCGGGAAGGAGGAAAGAGTATTTTTGTTTGTTTATTTGTTTGTTTTGTTGATTGACCAGGTAGAGGAGGCATAATTTCAAATGACGAGACTCGAAAAATTCCTTCAAAGAGAGAAATGTTTAAGGGAGTGAAGGGAAGTGTACAGGTATTTAAGTTAAGGGATTTCATACGTTATGGTACTTGAAAAGTGCACTTAAGCCGTTACAAAAGTGATAAATACGTCAGGAAAAGTTTTGGATCCGAGTTTCGAACGACTTTTTCTAAGGATTTTCTTCCACAAAGAAATTTAGAGAAATCGGGGAAAGTACAGATTTTACGGTTTTATTTTGACGCTCTTGTTTTTATTTTTAATTTGAAAAATTGGAATTATCGAGTTTCCAGAAATTGAAGGGATTTTCCAATCGTTCGAAACTTCAGACCCATTTTGGAAAAAAAAGAGCAACAATGCTTGGATTTTGTTAATTTACAAAAAGGAAACATTGGATTTGCAGCAAAAAAAAGATGATTTTTTTTTAATGGAAATTAGTCAAACTAATTTCGAATATCGTCGAATAAATTTTCTGGCTGCAAATGGAGATTCTAAAAACATTTGGAAAATGAAAATCAGTAGAAAGCAATTTTCAAAAAAATAAAGGTCTTCCATGAAAGAAAAATTGATGAATCCGAGTTGCGTTGGGACGTATTATAAAATAAACGATTACTCTTGGTTACCTGAAATTACGATTTTCCGTCGATTGCTACGAATCCTACTAATTGTTAGGCAGGAGAAAAGGCAACGATTGAAAATTCGAATGTGGAGATGAAAAAAAAGTTGTGTTAGAAGATTGTATAAATGGAAGAGTGAAAGATTTATTACGAATATGTGCTTTGTGTGTGTGTGTGATATATTTTGGATAAGAGAATATTATGTGCAATAATGTAAACTTGGATGATTAGGAAAAGAAAAAGAAATAGATTGTTTATATTTGTTGGTGCTGAAATAAAATTTCAGAAGATTTTGGAAAAGTAACTGATACAAATTATCTCTTAAAATGAAAAATTATAATGCTGCTAAAAAGCTTTTCCCATAGAAAATAATTATTCGCAAGAATCATCCAAGTAGTTGTAGAAAATAATAAAATAATAAAAGTAACGAAACCTTTTCCGACTTAATTTTTAATTAACATTTACTGTAATCGAAAGAAAAGATACATATTTGCTCAAATCGTTGATTTCTTTTTATATATTTTAACGACGTTTTTTATATATCGAAAGATTAAAAAAAAAAGGTAATACATAAAATAACTAAATTATATTTTTGCTAATAATTTCTATGTGCAGAGGAAGTAAATAAGAAATGAGACGTAAAATTTATATAATCACGCATACATGTAGTGGACAATAAATGAGAATCAACGTGTATCGAAGCTACGCATGAAATGTCGAAAAGAAAAAATTCGATTACGAATTCCAAGAAAACGGAATTTCGAATCTTCCCTGAAGCCAATCGAAAAGAAAAAGTCTAATAATTTCTTTATTTATTGAAATATTGGAGGACGCCGTTGCCTTAGTATGTAATTGTACACAAATGTAAACATTTTGGAAGGATAGTTATTAATTAATTAATGAAACTATCGTTTTTTAAGCGACGAGAGAAAGAGAGACAACGATTAAGAGAAAGAAAGATGATTTAAGAAATAATTGAAAAAAAAAGCCTGTTGGTATAATAGCAGTATTTTTAGATTTATATAATAGCCTGAATTTACTGCACACATTAAATGAGAATTAATCGTTCATTAATTATTCATTTGCTCGTTCATTCGTCCATTCATTCATTTATTCATTCATCGTTCATTCGTTCATTATTCATTCATTCGTACGTTAAAGTGTGTAATTTTATACATACCTGAAACTTTCTACAACCTGCGTTTGAAAATCTGCAAATAAACCGAACCTTTGCTTTTCTGTTTGAACGAGAACCTTTTTGGAAATCCTTGAATTCGAGGATTTTCAACGACGTTTGGAAATATCGTTTGAAATTTGGCGCCCTTGCATCACAGACAGCGCCCCCAAACGTTCCCTGGAGAAGGTTCGAGGCGGAAAGAAATCCAAAAGTTTGATGGGAGATTTCCCCAATTGCAGAAATTTTCAGGGCATCTTATATATTTTTATGTGGATCTTTTCACCTATAACTGTAATTTCGCAATTGCAGGTACAATTGGAACGCTTCAGATATTCCCAAAAATTCCAAATCCGTATGTCCGCAAATAATATTTTTTTATGCGCAAATAAAAGCTAAGAAAAATATTGAAAATCTTGCAATTTCTTTGAACGGTTCAATTATACTCTGCAATTATTTGGGACACCTAAAAAAAATCTGTTAAACAACTGATAAATACTCAAACAGTACAAATAATAAACAAAAATTCGGAAAATGGGGAAATTAGTAAATTTTACTGTCGAGTGAGTTCTTCGCATTAAATTCCTTGGTAGTAAAATTTACAAATTTCCAATTCCCCCTGTGTATTAATTTTCCTTCCCTCTTTTTCTTTGTTAATCGAAACCACGACTGAATGTAAATAAAACCGAAACGGCAGATTAATTATTTTAACAAGAATTAATAGTAGCACTAATTCATAACTCATATCGGTGCAGGGAGGCTTTTGTTAAAGGTCTCCGGTGTCCAAAAGGTGAAAAGAAATCCACATAAGCACCAAAATGAAGGACTAACGTAAAGCGCAAGCGGCTTTTACTTAAATCGAAGACAACAATTACTATACCCTTACTATTATTACTACTGTACATAATCGCTTAAGCATTTATTTATTATATCATTGCTTAGAAATTATTTAACGTTTCATCCTAGCCGAGAATTCGTGACCCATTTTCGTACTGGTCAAATGAACGAAGAAAATTCTTTAACAAATAATTACCATTTTTTTTTGCAAGTGAGGAAACGAAAGAACAATAATAAAGAATTTCGTCAAAAATGAAAAATACCTGAAATGAAAAAGGAGGCAAAAAAAATAATATAGTTTACCTTGGAGTAAACGTCATTTTACTGCATTTATGTGATACTTCTCTGAAATTATAGTTCTCTGTTCTTCTTATAGCGACTTAGTTAACTAAGAAAAAAAGATACGTCAATTCTTCTCTCTGTTGGAGTATCGAGACAGATCGGAAAGGAACTTCAGATACTTTTTTCAGCGAATGATTAAACATATAAGACATCTTTTCTCTTTTTTCATCCATTTCGTCGTCGTCATTAGCTTGTATTATTTTATAATTAACTGTCATATTATGTATAGTAGATATTAATGGTGAAAAGAGAAAAAAAATAAACAGTACATTGTTTCTGTTACAATAAATTTTGTTGAAAAGTAACGGATGCTTTTTCTTTTTTTCTGTAAGGCCTTTATCCTATTTGAGAAAAATGTAACCAATAATTGGGAACTTCCAGGAAGAATTTTTTTTGAATTTGAAATAAAAATTGCCCCCCCCCCTCCCTCCCCCTGGAAATCTGTAGGATTTCTGGATTTTAAGATATAAATTCACAAAGAACAAATGATTTTTTAAAAAAATGTGTAAAAAGAATGAAAAAATGAATGAGAAAAAGGAAGAAAAAAATTAGTAGCTTTATTAATTAATAATTTCGGTGTCGAATTTTTTTATAATTTCTAAAATTACAGAGTCAAAGTTTGAAATTTACAATTACAAAATCAGTCCAAGCAGATTAACAATTTTTAAACTTATAAATATAGGAAAAAACTAAAAATCCCTAAGAAATTCGTCAGCTTCAAATTTTCGCCTGAAAAAGAGGAAGGAAAAAAAAATTGATATTGTTTAAAATTTTATAATAAACAACTTATAATCGATATAAAAAAATAACTCACCATTCTGTGAATCGCCAAAATGCCGTCTTCCTCCGAAGTCAAAATTTCAATACGAGCTCGTCCGTCTTTTCCCACTTTTACCACTTTTCCGGTACATCTGCCGTTCTCCAGGTTTCCAGAAATCACGTCGCAATACTCTCCGGGAGAAAGGCAAGTGTTCAGGGTCTCCTTGAGGTCGTAATTGTCGGCGTTGAAGGCGACGAAAGCGTGGTTTCCACGGCAGAATGAGATCTGGTAGTTGCCGTTGTCCCAAAATTCATGGACTTTGGTGTTATTAGCGGCCAAACGGAACCGGGCCATGTTGTAGATCTGCCTCCAGCGATGCTCGCACACGTACCCGTTGCTGCAGCTCTTGTCTCGATTGATTCCAGGAGAAATCAAATCCCCATCCAGGGTTGCGGGTGGTCCTTGATCCTTGTGGTCAAAGGCGAAGGAGCTCATTACCCGGGGGATGCCGTAGTTCTGAGCTAACATAAATGCCACAGCCATCTGGAAAAATATAGTGCCATTGCTGGAATGGAAAAACTGGAGTAAACGAAGAAACAAAGCGAAGAAAGAAAATAAAATGAAGATTTTGAAGTAAAAGGACTCGAGAAAAAATTCGCAGGATCGCGAAATTTACGGGAAATATTCCTCCTTCTGGATGAGCTGGAACAAAATACTCCAGGATTTTTTACCCCAAAGATAAGAAGTTTTTACTTGGATGAAATTCGGAGGGTACGACTTTAGAGGAACCGGAAAAAATGTCCTGGAACAGTTCTAGCTCCGAGAGAAAATTTTTTCGAAAACTGGGAAATTTTGGATCGATAGTAGAGTTCCCCAGGTTTAATTTGAGTCCAAATAGAAGTTTCTACGAATTTTAGATCCGAAGGTACGAATTTTCCAAAATCTCGTTTTGGAAAATTGTAATTTCCAGGGAGAATTTTCTAGAAGTCTGGAAATTACAGGGTACGAGGTAGAATCTTAAGGCTTCAGAATAAGCTATCCTGGTTTTTTGAGTTTCGAAATTTGGAATTTTGAAAAATTGACTTCCCAATTTTGCTCCTCGCTGGAGGAACTTACTTTGTATCGTTTGGCATTTTTGTAGGTGATAATTTCACCGCGTTGGGTGTCGTGATTATCGATGAACACGAGGGCGTCGGAAGAGGGTAGCAACCCCCAGGGTTCACCCCAATTCCTCAGCCACTTCAGGGGGTTGCGATTTTGGAAAGCTCCGCTCAACTCGGCACCGTGTCTGAATTCCGTGACAGTTCCAAAACTATTGTACTCGTATTTGGTGACGCCTTCGCCACCCATGTCGATCACTTCCTGGAACACGAACGGTCTGGAGCCTTTCGGGAACCCGTGTTTCGTGTTGAGGTCCTTGACTTGCCCGTAAATGGCCTTCAGGTCCTCGGGCCACATATGTTTGGCGGCATCCACCCTGAAAATTGTCAAAATTTGGGACGAAATCCTTCAAGGGAAGTGTCATTCTTTCCAGGGTGGCGAATACCAACCGGAATCCAGCGACTCCAGCATCCACGAGTCTGTTCAAGAACTCCACCAATTTTTCTCTCACGTATGAGAGACTCTGGTCCAGATCTTTGAGACCCACGAGTTCGCAGTTGCGGACATTTTTCGGGTCGTTGTAGTTCACGATCGCACACGAGGGATGGAAATGCCTGGAATCGTACGGAACTGCTGGAAAATCTTTGGAGGATGGGTTCGCGCGGTTTCCTCCGGTGCCTTTGGCTACTTCATGGTCGGCTGCCATGTGATTCAACAAGACGTCCACGTAAATTCGGACACCAGCTTTGTTGCATCTTCGCACCATGTCCCGGAACTGGTTTTCCGTACCGGATCTGGTAACCCATTGGTACGAAATCGGCTGGTACCGTTCCCACCACGGTCTCGAGGCTACGATCACGTTCTCCTGCACTGGAGACACCTGGAACACGTAAAGATCCATACTTGACACCAGGTAACTTGGGTCTAGAATTTTTTGAAAAACTGAGTATTTTTGGAATTTAAAGTGAAGGCATCGAGCTTCAAAATAAACGAAACTAGGGGTTCCTGTGATATTTCTAGCGGAAGTTAGACATTGCCGAAAATCGAGGAAATTCTGAAAAACGTTATTGCTACTTTCCTGAATTAGAAAATAAAAAATAGAAACTTCGAGCTTCAAAAAGAGCCAAAATCGAAATTCCTACTACAATTAATTTCAGAACTAGAAATTCCAAAAAATTCCACAAAGCTGCAGAAACTCCATTGGAATGAAAAATTAGAAGAAAAAAAAGGACAAAACCTTGACTTCTCAAGAAATTCGTAGCTTGGGGCTGGAATTTTTTAGCTATCTGGAAATTACAGGGTAAATAGCAGAAACTCGAATCCTCGAAATCAGCTCGAACGGAAATTTCTATCGTCTCTCGTTTCGAAGCTAGGAATTTCCAGATTTCGTCAAGACCTATTTCTCGAAAAGAAGCGAGGCACAGAAAACGGTAAATCGCCCTTCTAATTTGCACCTTCCAGGGTATAATTCCGGACTCACCTGAACGCCTCCGTACCCGTAGGGCCCGAGGAATCTTTCGCATTCCGCGGCGATGTCCTCCCATTTCCACTCGAACAAATGGACCATGGTATCGTGGCCCCTCACATAATGGGGATTTTTCTGAGCCGATACCGGACTCAGCGCCAAATGCGCCAGTAACAGACTCGCGACTACCGCTATTGCAGCTGCCATGACTGCGTATGATGACACTGTCATTGCACGGCGAGTATTTATACAGTGGCAGTGGTAGCCAATGACGTAATCGATTCGGGGTCTCGAGAACTCTGGCCACCCAATTTCGGGAAGAACTCTGATTTTTCTTCTCGATACGATACGTCGAGCCCTCCCTGGTGCTCTCGAAGCGAAATCTCAGCCGATAACGATAATAATCGCAACTATAGCTGCAACGATAAGCTATCTCCAAATCGTAATTAAATGGGTGTCGAGTAAACAAGGGACGAGGCGTCGGCATCCGGCAGCAATTTCTCCCGGAGCCGATCAAAGCGTGCCCGGGTGAGGGGACAGCGATTGACGGGGAATCGGCACTGAATTGTCGTAGAAACTCGGAGCGAATGTTGGCTGGTATCAAAAGCATTGTCGCTATCAAAGTCGTGACGTTCTCCAGCAACAACGTATTTAGTTGTAACCGAGAGAACGCGCGTTCGTGTGTACGTGTGTGTGTGTGTGTGTGGAGCTCGGATCTTTGTTCCGTGTGTACGCGGTCACTGTTTCCTCGATATTTATGGTTAACGTGGAAAACTGATAGCGAGAGCATACATGTGTGTTACGTTCTTAGGAAGTCAGATGTCCAAAGTACAAACAGTACTCCTATTCGATTGCATTTGAAGCCAACATTGTAAATATTGTAGCGCAACGACCGCGATAGTGTTGAGTGTCCACACCTACTTTGGCTCTCGGGAAATTGTCCGTCACGTTTAAGCGCTGATACGATAAACGTGATTAGGTAATTGGAGACGAAGTGGTGGAATTTCCAGGAAAGACCCAGAAAGAATGCCGAATAGCGATCCAGCCTTTACTGGAAAAAACTGAAATTTCGATAAGAACTCTATTGAAAGGAAAATTTTTTTTGATAGAAAAATGATGATAATAATAATAATAATAATTTATTTAATTCCAGAAATGTCCTGGATTGGGCTGAAATTTTCAAGAAATCGATACGAAAAATCTTTTGTCCTCCATCCCTGTAAGAAAAAAAAATGGCAATAAAAAAAAAAGAGATAAAGATCAAAAGGTCAACGTCCCAGTAATCGTCGATTACTATAACGATGATGGGTATTTGTACTTTGGATAATTATCTATCCGTTAATCGATTCACCGGTTAAGCTAAAGTTCCCTCGGTGTGTGATTAAAATCATCATATATCATATACCGAGCGCACTTTGTGCCTTATAACGCTCGGTAATTATTATGGTGGTCCGTTTTCAGGTATAATTATCACGTATCTCCAAAAATGGCATCTCTCCTTCCAACTCGTTCCTTTTGTTTGACTTGGCAAAGGCGACTCGTGATACAGTCTCTATGGGTACCACCTCTTACGTAGCGTTTTACATATTGCCTTTGAATGCCTTTGAAACTGAACACTTACTCGGGACTGTCAATGAATAGATTCTCAATAAGTGTCCCGGTTATCGGGTCAGCTTCGGATTTTGGGACACGGCGCGAAAATGCTTGAGAAAATGTTCGAAAGCAGCTTCGAACTATTTCTGAGAAGCGTCTCTTCTTATTGAAATGCGCAAACTTGAAATTCGGGCGCGAGGGAATTTAGGTTAAAGGGTTTCGATGTTTTGGGACTTCACGGTGAAGGATTTGGATGTTTTTGGATTTCAGAGCGAATGATTTTCATGTTTCAGGAATTTAGGGTGAAGGATTTCGATATTTTGGGATTTCGGGGCTAAGGATTTTCATGTTTTGGAACTTTGTGGTGAAGGATTTGGATGTTTTGGGGTGTCCGAATTTGGGACGGAAGATTTGGATCGATGTAGACCAAATGTCCGAGAAAAAAAATCAAGAATGTAATTTTGTTTTGCCAAGGATTCGAACCCTGGACCTCCCGAGTGGGAGTCGAGCATTTTGCCACCAAGCCAAGTGCAGATCATTCACATGTTGATTGGAATTTTTCTTCCAGTGCATGTAGTACCTGCGGATGCGAGGGATGTTTGGAGATTTCTGCCGAAGGATTCGGTGACTCTACTCGCTACTGTGAGATAAGTAGCAATGAGGTACTCGAGTAGGCAATCCACTCATAGATAGACAATCTTCAGGAAAATCGCACATGATTATTAATATTTTTGTTTGCCCAGGTTGGCCATGAAACTGTGAGCTCTTGAGTGGCAAATATTTATTTTTTCTTTTTAAAAAGACGATGAGGAATTTGATAAGCGTCGTAACGTTTATTATGCCACTTGCCTCTGTCGATTAATTGGCGATGACATACACTGTTTTTGTTTGTACAATTGCCTCGTTAGGTAACTTCTTCTGTTTGCGAAAATGTCGACGCGTTTCATGAAGTGCAATTTTTGTTTTTCGACAAAATATTCTTCTCGAGAGGTTCAGGCCAAAGATTAACATTTATCGATTATCAGTTTACCTCTCGTTTTAGTTAATTGAAAAGTGACCCAGAAAGTTGTTGTTTCTATCAAAAAAATAATCGTCAAACCACTTCTTCCCAAGTGTGGAATTTTTTTAGATAGATATTCGCAATTTCTTGGACTGTTTGCATGTGGACTTGACCCATTTTTTGAATTTTTGGTAATATCTTTTGTAGCCGAAAAAAAATGTTCCCAAGGTTGGGAACAATTTTCAGGAAAAAATACTTGAAAAATAATTGGGAATGAATGAAAAAAAAAATATTATTATAGAAAAATTTCGAATATTTCTGGGATATTCGAGAGACTTGAAATTAATCTCTCGCTGCAATGACGCGCAAATACTGTAAATAGAAATTCGCTACACATGCTGCTACTTTTACTTTTGCAGTGACATCGAACTCGAAAATGAGGCTGGTATTATCATTATAAGACGATCTTCCGCGAAACTTCTTTTTATCTCCGCAGTATTCAGCGAGAGAGAGAGATAATGTTACGGCAGATGTTACGGTCGTCTAGTTTTCTTAAGTAGTTGGATCATAAACTATCGAGAAGTTGAAAATATAATTATTTGTATCTGCACTTCTGTATGTGTGTACGCTTACCATCTGACGCTCATTACCAATGAGATCGAGACATTGAAAAGAAAATGTATTACATGACGTATTAGAAAAGTAAAATGTCACGATCCCTCCTTTTTTCCACGTCTTCTTCTTCTTCTTCTTCTTCTTCTTCTTCTTCTTGTCTAATTAAGTAACGATTTTTCTTCAAATCTCTTCTCTTTTTTTATTGGACTGATTTGGCTACAGTATATCACAACATTAGAGAGATCGAACTTTAGACAGAATTATTATTATTATTATTACTATTAATTTGTATCAAACAACTTGTAATTGTTTCAGATTTTTTTTGGTTTCACTGAAAAATGCATTCAAAGAAAGGAAGAATAACAAAAAAACATTTTTTTTTGAGTTTGAAAGCGTTGAAACTAGATTCCGCATTTTCAGACTGCACTTGTAAGAATTCGTTATTTCGTGATATTGCAAATTTGGGTGTTGATAGATTAATAAATTACAGGTTGTTTGGTAGATATTATTAATACAATATTGCATAACGGTTCAATGGATCAATTGGTACTCGTTCAAACTCTAATACTGAAAAAAGGGAACTCTCTATTTGGAAATTTAAAAAAATTCGGATCTGTGACAATAAAATATTGGATTATTCAGTTTCGTGCCATTTTAAGGTAAAATGTTGCTGCTCGAAATTTTGTAAATTTCGATTGCCAAGAACCGGTAGCTTCAAAGTCACGAATTTTCATTTATTTCCAACTCGCAATTAATAAAAGATTCGAAAATTCCTTAATATTTTCTAACATTAACAAAAAAATATAATTAACATTACGAATAAAAATGTGCATGAATCGGGAGACAATTTGTCGTATTCGATTACCACAAATAACATGAATTAGTCAGAATACCACCTGATCCATATGATATAGAGAGAAGAATAGTTTCTTTAGCGCCATGCGAGGCAGGATTGATATAACGACGTCATTGTATGCACACTTAACTTATAATATATAAAACAATCGTATAATTTATAATATCGTATGGTCACACAACAGACGATAAATTTTAATAGATAACATATTACTCACATTCATATATAAATATTGCCACCTCCTTGTCTCCCTCTCTCTCTTGCTTTCTTTTTTCTTTTTTGACATTTATGCAAACGAGCTGCATGTAATATGACACATATGCGGTAATAAAATATTTCACTGACATTAGAATTAGTTTCTTCGGTTAATCGTACAAGTATAGATTTTATATTTATGGTGGCTTTCATCGATAGGTATCTGCTCGTGGCTGATAACATTCTCTTCTTTTATTCTCCCTATTCCTCAATATAGGATTTACTTATATGGTATTTCCAGTCGGATGGAAGAGGGACAAAGAAAATATATGAAGTTTGAGATTCGAATTTTTGAAATTTCTCTCCAAAGGAGTCTCGTCATTTGGAATTTTTGGAGATTTTGAGCAAAAGCTCGTAATTCAAAATTTTCGAAATTTCGATATTCGATTTTAGGACGAAAGTAATGCAAAAGTCGAGACTCCTCTTGACAGAGAATTTCCAAATTTCGATTTTCAGAGTCGCGAGGAGAGACTCCACGGTAAAGTTTACTGCAAGAGAGGTAACAGTAAGTTCATAGAGCAGCTCATAATTACACGTGACCCTTTTGCGAGGATTTCTGCATTTTTCTCGCACACAGAATTTGCTTTTTTGTACATTTTCATTTACGTGTATGTGTAGTGTGTCTTCTTGTCAACGATAGGTGTAGCAACAAACATTGTATAGGTACAGATACATATATTGTCCGCTTATATGACAAAGAAGGAGTCACTTTTTACAATGTAGTCGGTTTCATTCGTTCATATTTCTGAAAACGGGAATTAAATTTTGAAAAAATCGAGAAATCGATCTCTTCGCAAAATAAAAATTGAAATTTTTCGGGAAATTTTATATAAATCACAGAAACAATAAATGATACCAAAAAATATCAACTACCAAAAGATATCGAACAATTAAGGGGTCAAAAATAATGGATGGTCAATTTTACTATATTGCAGCAGAATTATCGATTTTCGCAATTTTTTTATCCATTCTAGATGGAATCAAATTATTCTTGGACACTTTTACATAGTAAAATTAACTATCCTCTCTGTAATAATTTCGAGAAACTCTGAGAAAACTTCATGCATCCAATTGTGATCCTTACTCTTATTGTTTTACGTCTTATTTGTTTGTTGCTGAAGTCTGTGTTCACTATATTACACTTTAGAATGGTATCAAATATATATATGTATATGTATTATATGATATTGTAGTATCGTTCTTTCTCCTTTAATTTCTTCTTTTTTTCTCGTTACACTTTCGATACCTATTTCGATATTTTGCATTTTTGCTTATATTTTTTTTTGTTCTATCGATGGATATGTTTGTAACAATTGTTTTACAGTCAATGGCTCACCCGTTCGTTCGCGAATCGCGGAAACAAAAAACCGGGACGATAAACGTTACCGCTACGAACCTCGAAGTGTAGACCAAAGTTAAACAATAACGGAAGCTACAATTTTTAAACAAAATAAGAGGACGGAAATTCCAATCGTAAAAAAAAAATAATATAAATAATAATAACAATACAGGATGCAAAATAATGAAGAAAAAATGTGGATCGTAGTAGAAAACGGGGTGTTTTCGAAACGAGAGTGCAGTCGGGAAAAATAGACGCGGTTCTAAGTGGAATCAGGAAATGCAGAGGAAGCGAAAGAAATTCGCAAAAAAGTTTCCAAAGGTCGTTAGGAAATGTTGCTTGAGCGAAAACGAAATAATCTGTCTCGGAAATTTGTCGGATGGTTAAAAAAATGCCCTCCCTCGGTGCGGCCCTTTGGAAACCGTCACATAACAATAAATCACGATTACAGCACCCACGTGACTCTAGCGCCAATAAAAGAAATCTGAACTTAGAATTTGTGCGTCTTGTATAGCCAAACCAAGTCCGCCCGACCCTCCTGTCTGACCACCAAGCGGATGTAGAGTCCGCCCAAGCCCTCCACGGGGTTATTCGCAGGATCCTCGTCCTGGGAGACGAGCAATTGCGGGGTGGCGTCCTCGTTGATGACGTTGTTGGCGTCGTCTCTCATGTCGTTACCCCGGTTGATGGACGCGTTATCTTCAAGCTCCGGCTCCTGTTCCTGTTCCTGCTCCTGTTGCACTTTTGATACTTGTTCCTGTTGCTGTTGTTGTTTCTGTTGCTGTTGCTGTTGCTGTTGTTGTTCCTGTTGTTCATCCGAAACGGCCGCATTTGGAGCGGCCGTGGCCTGCGGTTAGTTGCTGCCAGAATGCTGTTTCTGATCCGAACCCGCGTCGCTTCCGCTTGAGCTTAGGGTAGTGTTGCTACCGTAAGGGTCAAGGGATGACTGGACCGACATGCTGCGCCCTTGTCTCCTCACTCTGTTGGGGGAGAGCTTCCCGGGGTCGACACTGGATGGGTCTGCCTGCAACAAGACTTCACTCAAACTCGTCTCGAAGAAAAAATGAGTTTTTGGAAAAAAATGGCACCTTCCAAAAAATTATGAAAAAAATATATTTGTCACGAAGAATGGTAATAGAAAGTGGAAAAAAAAATATTAGACGTTTGCTATTATTTTTGCGAAGAAATTTTTCGGTGTGAAATATTTTTATGTAAATTTTGCTATCGGTTGAACTTTTCTTTTTCCTCCTGCAAACTCGAGGGTGTTTTTCCGAAAGGAAAATTACGCACCTGATAGGCCAAGGCGTTCATGATAATGTTGTCAGGTACCAACGCTAAAGGACGAAGTTCTCTCATCAGCACGTTGGCTGGAATTTTGTGGAACTGGATGTACTCCAGGAAGTTCACGATCACGTCCTCCAGGTGAATGTTCTGATTGCTGTCGCAGTACTTCTTGCTCCACATGAGGGCCGCCTACGGGGTGGATTTCGAGGGAAAGAAAAAAAAAAGAAGAAAATTATTATCGACGTCAACCCCCCGATTTTTATTCCCGGAAGAGAGGTTACCTGGAACTTCGTGAACTCGTCGGCGCGCAGTTCCTCTCTAGCCAGTATCAATCGAACCACGTGCTGAGGTAAGAGCGTGAAAGAGCCCAAGTTTAATACTTCGTTGCCATGTTCGTCAACAAACTCCAAAACCTACAAGAAAATTCCGTGACGTTGAAGAAAAATCTTGGGATTGCGCGGAAAATGTTGTGGAAAGAGAGGAACGTCACCTTTTGTACCAGAGATTTCGTACATTTGTACTGAATGTATCGTTCAGCGGATGCCAACAAAGCGCATACCGTGTCCACGGTGATGCAGCATTGAACAAAACCACCACAGGCACGTCTAAGTTCCTCCAAACCGTAATAATCGGCTGCATTCATAACGCCTGCAATGAAGAAAAAGATGCCGTTGCAGTTATCTCGAACTTTCAAGATCATAATAATAATAATAATCATAATAATAATAATTACAATAAATAATAATAATAATGACGATAATAGGTCAGGTATTAACTTCAATTAATAATAAAAAAAATAATGGGGTGGTTAATTAAAAATTCGAAAATTGGTATTTACAAAAATAGAGGAAATAAGATATTTCGTAAAATTTATTAATAATTTTTATTTAATGGCAATATTTCGAAAAGCAATACGATAATAATCGCGTCAATCCTTGCGAATTGTAATCGATAAGTCATCAATTTAAGAATATAAATTTGGTCCGATTGAAAATTAGGAAATTCGTAGTCGGGAAATCAAAGGGGACAAAAAAATCCATACGTCGCTCGGGAAATGCAAATGATGACACGATTCCGATGCAAAGTGCATCTTCGAGCACAGAGGGAAGACGTGGGTTCGCTATAAATATTCCAGAGGGATGGGAAATCGCGAAGGTTGCTTACAAAGTGCACGGAATTAAGCGGAAATTTATTGTAAAAGAAGGTGAAAAATGTATGCACGGAAGAAAAAAAAAAATATATTATCGATTCGAGAACAAAATTATCACGGGCTGCCGCGAACGTGTGACAGCCTTTCCATCTAATTTTATTCTAACTCGTCATTGTATGTCAGGGGGTTAAGCAAATCCAGTGATCGCTTGACGCGTCGTTTTTTTTTTAATTAGATTTTTTTTCAGTTGTAATCCGAAGCATTTTTTTTTTTTGAAACCTCGAAGGTGGTATCGTTGCACCTACCGAGTAAAGTTCGAGGTTGCAGCGTCACACAACCGGTGTGAATATATTCGATGAGTTGCCGAAATACGTCGGGTTCGAATTCCTCGATGATCAGGGTATGGTGTTGGTTCGATTGTGGCTGTGGAAAACGAGAAACACGGGTATCGTTAATTAGCGTCACGAGATGCGGCTGCAGTTGGTACGGCACTTTCCACTATTCAAGTATAGGAAAAAATGAGTGCATTCGTTTCATTCACTAGAAGAATATATGCGGCAGAAGAGAGTTCCCCCGACCAGCATTTTTGGCCCTCGACCCCGGACCACTTGGATCCCCGGGCCCCAGAATCCGAATCGAGGAGTTCCGGGATCGTCAAAGCTACTACCCCCGCTGGGTCCGGAAAAATGCTGATCCGGGACAAATCGGGAAAGACGCGTGAAACCTCCGAGGACCCCGGCGCCGGATCGCGAGTATGGGAACGGTCAATAACCAGTAACCGAAGTACGGTAACCGATTTCTAGCGTCGCTTGGGGATTTTTCGGGGCGCGTTTTGGAGATTTCACGCGACTTTCTCGTAACTACGTACTATTTTCTACATATAGATCTACAAGACAACGTCATCCCCGTGCTGATACTGCTTGCCGTTATCAAGATAGCAGTGAAGTGACTACGGTCGACTCCCTCTACCGATTCCCCATCCTTGTACCCCGAAAATCGGTAAAATTCAAAACCGTTGGAACCCAAAACTTGGTTCTAAAAATTTTGGAATCTCGTTTTCGAGGTTTTTTGGGGAATTCCTAAACGAGGAAGCTGGCGAACCTGGTAGCGAGAGTCGACGTGAACAGCAAGAAACGCTATGGTGAGACCACAAAGGCACGAACGAACGAACCAACGAAAGGGTACCTCGTGGAAAGCCCAGAGATCGGGCGAAAGGTACCCGAAAGAGAAACTTGTCTAAGTGTTTGAAATGTACCTCTTGGATGGGAGCCAACTGCTGCGTGAACCCTGAACGCTATACGACGGATAACAAATAGACTCACTTACTTCCTTCATCTTTAGCATCTTCCGAAGAAGGGACATTTTCGGGGGAAATGAACTCTCAGAAATTTTCACACCCTTACGGGAATATGTACATTTTTTTTTTGGAAAACCGGGAACCCGGTTTTCGGAATTTCAAAATCGGCTGATTAATTTCATTGTCGCTTTGTGCATCGATTTCGTTGAATTTGGGGACCGGTTTCCGGATTTTCGCGACCGAAGGGATATTTTTTTTTTTTTTTCGGGAAACTCCAGGTCCAGTTTCCCTTTTTTTCTTTGGTATCAGTGGCACGTGTGCATAAATTACCTGTTGCGCGGCATTTTGCAGGTTCAACAGCGGTTCCGAGCTCCTCTTCAGAAACAAACGAAGCTTGTTCTCGCGTGCCGGGGGCTCTTTCTTTCGCTGAGGACTCGGCGCTTGATACAACATCTTGTGGAAGACTCTTGAAAGAAAAAGAGAAACATAACGGTTTCAGTGGGTGGGTAATTAGGCGTTAATTGGAAGAAGAGAGAAATGCCCCAAAATTGGCACTTCCTCTTTCAGGGATTTCGAATCGAACCTGCTTCTGGCGGCCAAAACGGCTTTGACGGCACACACGGGCTCCCTCGTGTCACCCACGAGGAAGGTGACGTCGCAAAGCTCCGGCATGCTCGCAAGGAACTTCATGTCATCGGCGAGGCCGCTTTTGTTCTCAAAGGTCGAATAATCCGACTCGTCGGCAGCGCCCGACCCTGAAGCCTCCGGCATCGAGCCTGCACTTTCCTGCAGAAGCGATAATTTTTTGTTTAATTCACATTTTATTGCAACATTTGGTCATTTTTTGGAAGATCGTCCGGGGGATTCTTTGAAAAACGAAAAATACTTTCTTGTAGGACGTCAAAGGTACCAGAAAATGGTATATTGAAAATTTGAAAATACCCAAAAATGGTGGGATTAGAAATTATACTGTAATTATGTGGTAATTAATTTTTAGGAGACTGTCTTGAAATTTTCGTTAATTTTTTAATGAATTTTCTGGGAAACTTTTTGTGAAAATAAAAATTGTTTCCGGTAGATTTTAAATCGTACCGAAAAAAGGTACTTTTGGAATCTTGAAAATACCGAGGGGTAGTGTCGCCAAAAAAAAAAATGAAGTGCCTTGGATTTTTGAAAAATATGGTTTTATAAAACGTGCTGCAATTCCTTCTGCATTACATTCCACACACGTAAGAGAGTGCATTTCATTATAATGCAGATTTGAAATAGAGTATATGAGCATAAAAAATGATTCCACCTACTTTTATCCGGCGCAATTATTATTCATAAGGCGGCGAAGAAGTGAGGAGATTTTTTTTTTACCGAATGTGGGTTAACTACGACATAGATAAGAGTCTTAACGCAGGGGTAGGTGGTAGTTAAGACTTTCCATCGGGGGTGGAATTTACCACAAACTATGCTGATCCTACTGGATAAGGGAGTTAGTGGACTTTGCACAGAGTAGAATGCTAAGGAATTCTATTAGAGTGCTGTCGTAGGAAAATTTACTGTGAAATGTGGTAAGTGTCCCATCTCAACGTATTCCGTGTCCCTTTTTATTACGTTCCCTAGGTTCTATTAATATTTGCGGATTCTAAAAAGTCCTGGGGAAAAATATTATAACCGAGGAAAGCTGGAATATAAATTTTACTGATTCTGAGAAAGGAACCGAAAATGGTAATGAAATTTTTCTACAGAAAAATAGAAATTAGTGTTGATAAAAAAATTTTCTAAATCAAGGGCAGAAGAAATTGGGTTGTTTTTCTGTGAAAATTGGAAATGATAAAAAAAAAGTTATTCGCAATCAGAAAAATGTAATATAAGAATTTGTAATGAAATGATTACTTAAAAAATCAATCTTACCATTTTTTGAAACTGGTAAGGAAATTTTAAATAAACGCCATACAAAATTCGAATTTCAATGAAGGTTGAAAAATAATTATTATCAAAGAAAGGGAAAATTTCGAAAATTATAGGAAATTGGTAAAAGAATAATTGTTCAGAAAATAATACGTTCATTTTCGACATTTCCATTATTGTATCTTCGAAAATTGTCCCAAGGTGTTCTAAAATTGGATATCAACACTAAGACCATCGCGTCTGTCATCACTATTAACGGAAACACATAAATAGCTGTGAAATTACCTGTTGCTCGAATCCCGGAGCCCTCTCGCTCGACGGGCTGCTTTTACCTCGAAAAAACACTTTTAGCTGCTTCCCTTCAAAACGTGGTTTTCATACTTCAGTGTCATTAACACGAGGGTTCACGATTGCTGGAGCTGTGTCGCGTGATCCTCTTTGTTCTTTGCTCTTGTTACCCAACAATTCAATCAGTCGTCGATCATTCGAATCCTCCAATGAACTCGTCCACGAGGGGTAGCAAAAATACACTGTTTCCTCTTTTTTTTTTTTAACACTCGATATAACAACAATTTCGTTTTCTACTAGAAATATATCGATTCACGAGAAAAACAATTTTTTTATACATCTATATTTTTTTATACGTGCCTGCGTTTATTTATTTATTATTAATCTCGAGTCGAACGACGACTTTCGATTAGGAGAAATTTTCCAAAGAGGGAAAACGATCACTGGAGGCGACGTTAGAGAGGTCCTGCGAATCCTACCGGTAATTTTCACAGTGGATTCTCGAAGGATCCTTTTTTATTTATTTATTTATTTATTTATTTATCTATTTTTCCGTAGTTTCACTACTGGCTTATCTACGAGCAGGAGCTTCGATCCATGAATGGACGTCGTCCCACGTATGTAGGGGCTGTTAAAGGGCGCTTTCAGTTCCAGGGTTCTTCGACCAAGAAGACATTCCTCTTGTTCGAACAGCAGTTTTCCAGCAGCAGGAGCAGCTTTCGAGCGCTTGCGTGCCTTGGATCTCCACTGCTCCTGGGGATCACCCTTTGCGCCGATGCAAGGGCGGGTTCTGGATGGCCCGTGGAATTCGCCCCTTATCCTTCAAGGGAGATTTTTCCGAAATTAATTGAATGCGAGGAAATTCCAATTTTCGAAATTTCAAACACGGATTTTCTACTTAAAAAATTTTTTTTAAGCGTGCATTTTTAATCATTTTCACCCGATTCAATAATTTAGATCCCAACGAATTCTATTGGAATTCAAATTAAATAAATTTAATAATTTCTCGGAATCATTGACAAAAATTCAAGTCCGGGAATAAAATTTGAAAGTAAAAGCCAGAAAATCCAACAATTTATTTCAGTCAATTTCCAAAATGTTATAATAAAAAAATCATACACGAAAAAAAAATATTACTAATATGTGAGAAATAATTTTGTTATTCCGCCAATTACAAAATTCCTGAAACCGCAGCAACCCTGAAATCGTGGGAAATGTGTCATTCGCGAAAGTGAAGGTTTGTGCTTTCGTGGCGTAGGAGGAAAAGCAGGTCAAGCTCAAAATCTGCCCTGTTCTTCCGCTCTCTTTGCCGGGACACCATTCATGATACTACAGAATGATACTTTCGTCTCTTTTCGGAAGTGACGAGCTCACTTTTGTAATCGATAGCATTCGACCCTGCAACAAGTAGCGAAACTCTCACCCGGATGGAATTTTTCCTTTTCCTTTTTTTTTTTAGGAAATATTAAACTTCCTCTTATTATTTTTTTTTTACCAAATTTATGCTCCTGAATTTTCTCCTAATAAGAAAAATATTTTTTTTCTATTTCATTTGACCTCGATTTTGATTTTTTTTCCCCACAGTCGGAAAGTCCATTTCCAAAAATTCGTATGTCAAAATTTCTATATCAAAATTTTCGTCAATTCGAAACTGGGAATTTCAAGCTTCTACCCAAAAATTCTTTTTTTTGTGTAAAAAAAAATTTTCCTCGAATGGGAATTCCAAAAAAAAAAATGAAAATCCACTGGACGTGGCATGAATCGAAAGTTTTCGAATAACATTGAATGGAAAGTTCGGTAGCAGCTGGTGGCTATAGATATCAATACACATATAAATAGTGTTCCTGGCTATGTATAAATAAGGGTATTTTCTACTAACATTGCTATTCCGTTTACACATTATCGAGTGGAATATCTGAAAAGTGGAAAACGCTATAAGGAGTATAGACATGCGATTAGGCGGACGCCTGCGCGAAAATAACGAACGATTTTCAACCCTCCGACAAAGCCTAGCTACTGGAGAGCCCCTTCGCAAGGCAACCCCTCGAACAATTGGAAAATGCCTTGTTGCGTCCAACAGGAATTTCCTTAATTCCTTTATTTCATTTTTTCGCTAATGTTATTATTAACCCATTTTCCCTGAAACACTGACTTTTTGCTCCCTTTATCGTGCAAAAATTAATAAACCATTTTTATTCCGCTGGAAGTTATTAAAAAACTTTATTTTCTATCGGATATTAAAAAATATTGAGCCTTTTTTTGGTTGATTAACTTTTTTTTTTCAACAACATCCCGCTGTATTGGAAAATTCACAACAATGCAGCAAAATTAGGTAGAAACTTGAAATTTTCAGGGTAGAAAGGGGCTTTCTGTAGCTTTAAAACGACTCCTTTGGAATATTTCTACGAGATCTCCTTCCGAAAATATGAATTTTTAAAGTCGATCTAGAGAAAGTGATTTCTCTTCTTTTTTTTGTATTTATTTATACCACGTCTTTTTTCTGGTTAGAAAGTAATTTATCGAATCAACATTCTCTCTCTCTCGCGTTCAAAAATTGCCACTGTAGCAATCAACGTTTAATAGAATATCGAGAGAACAGATGACACGTGGAAATCGGTCAAGGACGTAAATTTACCTTGCAGATCGATTCCCCTATAGTGGCGTGTCCTACTTGTTTTCCAATTGACGCCCCATTTAATAGTTTTCCGTTCTTACGAAAGAAAACAATTCTTTGGAATTTCCGTTTCCTCTTCGCGAAATTTATCCACGATTTTCGTCCGACAGTCGACGAATATTTCTTGAATTTTAAATTTCGCGCCTTTTTTTTATCACGGACAGCGCCCTCGAACGGTCCCTAAAAGAAAGTTCTGTTTAAGTTATTGGCTGTCTTCAAGCATTGTCCCCTTGTGTATTTTTTCCTCTGCAATATTTGTCCCAACGGAGAAATTTATTCATTAAATAACTCTCGCCGCATATTACGCGAGAAAAAAAAATTATGAAAAATGGAAAAATAGGTTTCGCTTGTTATTCGGTGCACGATAAGAAATGAAGGAACGTAAATATGACAGAGATATGCAAAATACAGCCGGTAACATAAAACAACATCGATTTTATTCAACACAAATATTCGTACATTATCATAGACGCTCGTAATAATGATAATAATGATAATCATATTCATATAATATATACATATACATGAAATAAGGCACGTTTGATATTACATCTTAATGTTAAAAGACAACCCCGTCGTGTATCTCGAGTGTATTGAAATATACGATTTTGCGGTAACTGATTTGGGAAAATCCTTACTTCGATTAAGCCGATTTCCGATAAATTGAAAATTCCTGATAATCAAGATTTTTAGCGAAAGGCAATTTAAGGTTCGATTTTTCAAAGTTACGCGACATGTAAGCGACCAACTAACTGAAGTTGGTTTTCTACGTTCCAGACAAATTTTAATTGGTTACTTGTCGTCGAAAATACAATTGACAGGAATTTTGGCAAGTTTTGAAAAATTAATAATTCGGTAAATTCCTCTACTTTCATCGTGATCCGGGAAAATGCGATTAAAGTGTGAATTTCTCACTTTCATTCATTATGTAAAACGTCAGTTGCATGAATGCAATCATAAAATTCATACACTCAGAGACGAGAGGCTTCGGGTGTCTCACTTTTTCTCCTCGTTTCATTTCAACGATATGCTACAAATCTTTTACATTTCCTTACCACATGTAAAAAAATGTCTTATGTATATATTTATAATATAATTATTTATATAAAGATACTTAATCACCAAAGTTCCATGTACTCCTCTATTTTCCCTCCTTCCCTTCGGTTACTTCTCTTGGCTATCCACTTTTTCACCTCCTTCCAAACGCTCTTGAAAAATCAAAGCTGCTATACACGTAATATTGCTAATTTCTCAGAACGGATAGAAAGTTGCAAATCCAATTATTCAAATGTCTAGGTCCTGCTCCGGCTTCGCTTTGAAACAACTGCACTCCTCATTATTTCTCTCGTTTCATTTTACTCGATTATCTAATTAAGCACTCGCCTCAGTCATACCAATTATCGTCTTGCATTTGTTTATAATATTTCTTATGTCTCTATAATACATTTTTTTTGTTTGCGAATTCTGCATGTTTAATTTACCTAATTTCAATTTCCTTTCACGTTAATTTCTCATTCGAAGAAAAACCAAGAATTTCCAAAACCGGGTTTGTTACAATTTACCTTCGTTAACTCGCAAAAATCATAAATACGAGGAAGGACTTTTTAATAAAGTTTAAACTTACGGGGTAAAAAGTAGAACGCGGCTTTAAAATGAGACTTTATGAAAGTCTTTACGATTTGCCCCCTGCAAAACATTTTAAAATCTTGAAATGTACGTAGTAAAAAGTACAGGATTACATTCCTAAAGCAAAGATATTCATTCACAACACGCCATAAATTTTACGGATTTAACATTTAACGTACAACCCACTTCTTCAGCGGGTTTAAACTAAAATCTTATGAATAACATCAGAAATTCCTGGCTTTCGTGATCATAACATTAAAATGAATTAAAAGAGACGTTAGCGGATTGCTAATTAACATCTGCTTAAATAAAACAGGCCAAGTTATATGTTTTTCAAAAATGTAAAAATAAAGTAACTCCAGAAGCCTATTCGCGTTGACAAAATTTATAAAAACTTCGATAAATTAATTTTACTCCAGGGTTTAATTTGCAAGGAATCTCCACGCTTTTCCTTCTTCCTTTTTTTGCGCATTTCATCGGTTCGAAGAGAAATTTTTCTTTTCAAATAGTAGGAAAAACCGACTTCGATACTATTATTTTTTTTTTACAGCCACATAATTTTACAAGAATCCGTATCTTCCATTCACACGATTTTATACATTCTTCATTTATCGCCTTTTTTTTTAGTAATTGTACCATTTTTTCTTCCGTCCTCTCTTACCATTCAATCGTTACGTTCTTTATAATAATATTATTTAAAACTGGCATCGAGATATTCATATATTACAGAAATGTACAAAAATCCTGTCTATCTCTTAATTCTTCCGGAATGTTTCCGACGTTTATATATATATATATATAACTATGCAATTATTTCATTATTTCATTTAATACTTTATGAGCTAAACGTAGAAAAAGACACATTCCTCAAACGCCGTACGCTTCGTCCTCTTTTTTTTTTGTAAAAATTAACTCAACATTTTTTTAGTTCTCTAAATATTCATTTAATAACTACACGATTTTCAGATAGACCATTTTCTATTCATCTCCAAAAGTCCGCCTTTTTCGTGAAATCAGAAATTTGGGTAACCAAGTTACAAATTCTTTGCCTCTTTTTGCAGGACTACGATGCGAAATAAAAATCAGAGGATATCTTTAATCTTAGAAATTTCAGAGAAAGAACATTTTTTGATTTCAACATAACCTTTTTCAATGTCCCAAACGTTTCGTGGAAGGCATTGTCGTTATTATTTCTTCTATATCTCAACATCGAAACGTTTTCAGTCAAAATATTCATTGAGAATTGATTGAAGACGTTGATAAAATCTGTGATCGGTAACGGTACCATGAAAAACAGGCATTATTACTGCAAATTAAGGGCATAACAAATTCAAACCTACATAAAGGAAAATGTCTTAGTTGCTACTTACAATAAATATTTGAATCTCTGTCAACAAAGAAAAACGTTCACAAATAGTCTTTTGATTAAAAGTGGAAACTTAATATTCGAATTACTTCGTTCCTCCTCGTCCAATTTTTATCACATAGATAACATGAGAAAATCTCTAATGAGCATAATCGTGTCGATCGGAAGGAAATCCTTCGTCGATGAATTTCTGGGCAGTTCGGACCTTTTTGAAATTTCCGATTTCTCATTCCTACTTTGAATCTTCATACCGGTACTAATTAAATTGGGAAGAAAAATTGCAAGAAATCTCTCGGTGGCAGTAATTACTCTTACGAAAAAAAAAATAATAATTCAGGAGCAAATGTCCCTTCATCAATTATCTCGGGTCTACCTTTTCAATCGTGTTTTGGCAATGGAATAATATTGGGGGCCGATAGGCCAAAATCCAACGCGATTAGAATGATCGCGGTTCAAGTATGATTGTTGCTGTTGCTGTTGCTGTTGCTGCAGATGATGATGACGAGAGAATGCATGATATCACAGCTTCGAAGGATCATAATTCTCGAAGGACCATCTTTGTCTTGGAGATGACGCGGAACATTCTTCCATTAAAAGACGTTGTTTGCTCTCCGTTATTGCGAGACATTTATCACTACTGCCGTGTCTTATTTGCTTTGTCTGCAAAAGAAAGAAAAATCATAAGAATTTATTGAAAGCATATCCTGCCAAAAAAAAAGAAAAAAAGAAAATTCCAGAAATTGCTGGACAAATTCATCCGGAATTTTTTTTTAATAAAGAAAGAGACGCAATAGAAACCAGATAAGCATTTTACCTGTAGATTGTAAATCCATTGTTGGTTTCCTTTACTTCCATGACAAGGATAAAGGATAACGTCAGTTCCACTATAATCCAAACAGGATTCGTCTCTGCGGATTTCTCCGGTCTTACTGAGCATCCAATACTGTTACAGAAAGTTCATATTAGTATCGCAATTTAAGTTCCTTACTTTCGCGAGAATTCAACGAATTTCTTTGCGATGGTAGAAAATAAAGAATTTCGAGGAGGACGTTCCCATCTTTCGTAAATTTCGCGCTTTTTGGCGACACTTGTATTAACTCAGGCACCGAACGGTAACGTATGTCATCACGTTAATTACATATTCGACATATAATTGCACTTTGAAATTGCATTCTAACCACACACTATCTCCCTGTGCGTTACCAGTCTAGACTAATTTCTGGTGAGTTTGTCAGAGAGAAGTGTATCTAGCGAGCCATCGATATCACTTTGTGAAATGAACTTCTCTTCTCTTCCATGATAATAGTTGCTGCCATAATTACAATCGATAAGTAATTAACATTGTCTCGTTTCACGGGTATCAATTATTTCGGCTTTAAATCCCGTCACGCGCAATTGATAGTCGCGTCTCTCTTGGTTTTTTTTTGCTTCTCTAGATTTTGTAAAAAAAAAAAAGAAAGGTCTTCACCGAAAGCTCGAAATTTCAAGATTTCACGGAATTTCTCCGACTATTTGCGAAAGTTAACTGCAGCAAGTTTTTTGTTTTTTTACTCCTTCAAGGGACTCGGAGAAAAAAAATTCTATTATTCTCTGCTCGGCGTCAGCAGTTTTTTTCCTCTTCCCAACTGCTCTCCGATCGAATTCTTTATTTTCCACCCAAAGATTCATTATCCCAATTGAATTCCACACATCCCGGGTATGATTAGGCACGAGAGGATTCTGGATAACGAGAAGTGAGGATGCGTGGCGTGCATGCATTATCGGGTATTATTAGACAAGCGTTATTACCCTCCTTTGTATGTGCATTTCGCAGACGTGCATTTTACAAAATGACACGTTTCATGCATTCTCCAATATTACTGCGTTTCGGCTTTCTCGTGGAAACTTAAAATAGAGTTCATTTCGCGCGGATCGTTTCTTTCGAATACGTGGAAGAAAGAAAAAAAAAGAATTCGGAATGCCAAAGTGCAATTTTTTTTTTCATTTTTGTGACAATTATCGAAACGACACATTTTTTTATTCGAAACTTAATAAGCTTCCAATTAAAGAACGGTAGGTGCGATCGGAGTGTAAAATTGAATTTTCCCGTGTTTCCTTTTTGGTTTATGCACTTTCCGTAAATCCCTCGTATTTATAAACCGCATTTACCCTATTTATGTCAAAATGATAAATCACAGTATCCAAAATAACAGTTTACTGTCAGAAAAGATGGAAAATTTATGAAATACAGGGAATAACGGCAATGGCGAAATATGACGATTAAATGAAATTGGCCAGCCATCATCCTATTTTCATGCACGAAACCGCATTGTTTTGCGAAAACATCAACTTATTCGTGTACCTTCTCGGATTAAACACTGACAATTTGGTTTATCGTTCGAAAGAAACGGTCGCGGTTTTATGGGACGGTTTTCATCTGATTCGGACACATTTTGATAGGACAAGAAAAGTATTTAATAATTTTCCCGATATATTGTTCCTTAAATCAGCTGACGGTGATATAAAAAATCCAGGATTTCCAATTCCTCGGATTTTTTAAATGATTATCGATTTTTTTATTCTCAGGAAAAAATTTTAAACGAAAATTCAAGAGAAATTTTAATATATAATATTTAATTTATATTTATTATTTGTGGAATATATGTATATGTATTTACGAAAGTAGATAAAATAATATAAAACGCTACTTTGGAATTGAAAAAAAAAAGAAAAGATTAATTGAAAAATGGAGGAAAAAAAAACTATTTTCATTGTAGAAATATAATTATAATGCGGGAAATCCAAGTAATTTAACAGTCGGGTACAATGAATTGATCCACACGATTTGAGGATCATCCAAAAGTGTAATTACCGTGAAACCACGAGCTTAATTGCAAGAGTAAATAGTGGATTTAAAGTGGTGCTTTACAAAATGAGACGAAATGCTTGCGAGTATGTGTAACGCGTATAAATGCAACAAACGTTACTTTTCATTTATATAAATACCACTTTGCCGATTGCATATTTCTGATTGAAAAGTCGTTGCTTTAAATTGCAGTAGCTGTTAAAACGCAAGGGCTTCCCATCTGCGCTCCTGCGAAATTGGATCCCAAAAGGTGAAGGTTACAACTGCAATTTCTTTCAGCGAGAGAAAATTTGATAAAAGAGACTTTCCGGAACGAGGAAATTCGTTACCCGAGGATAAATTATTGCTGGACTGAAGAAAAAAAAAAGTAATTTTCTCGCACGATTTCCATTTTCAAGGAGGTAATTAATATACAAAGGAGGATAAATAATTGCTTTTAAAAATGAATCTCGAAGAAGATACTGCACCGAACCGTCGTAAGATACAAAGGCTTCGTATTACCAACAACGAGTGTAACTGACGACGATTGATGCTTCCTCGCAGCGAGATTAGCAACAGTTACTAATTGCAGCAAAATCGTTTCCAAGATTAACTGCATGAACTTTATATATTGTAGCGATATATTGTTGCGCAGTCGCTTCTTGAAAATTTCATCCCAAACTTCAAGAACCTTTAAAATCTCTTGAAAAATCAAAACGAATAAATATTTTATTCGCCAAATTCTCCCTGGTTGGCACTACATTTTCTACGAAATTCTAAATAATTGAAATTTGAAGTTTTTGCTTGTCGATCAATTTTTTTTTTGGTATTTTTGGGAATTCTAAAAATTGCGATTATTGGGATTAGGTTAATTGCCAGGTTTCCAGGTACCCAAGATTCCGATATTTCCGAATCTTCGGAATTTCGATTTCACTACATTACCATATAAATTAATTACCAGGAAGACCACCACCAAACCACCGTAATCAGGTACTTTACACAGCATGTCTTCAAAGTATAATTGTCACCGTAACGTAACGCGACAGGATGTTACTTTAACGGTGAGACGGTATCCTAACGCGTTTGCAACCGGCTCGTTAAATAAATAAACAACAACTGACTTCGCCGTACCACTTTGAGAATAATAACGTAATTCATTGCATCATTAATGCGACACCATGTACGCGTGAAAAGAATTTTCCACGAAGAAAGAAGAAAATAATTGCGTCTCAAACTATTTTTTCTCATTTCTTTTTTCCAGAGATTTTTGCTGAATAAATATATAACCTGTATAAATATTTATGATTCCGTTTTAAATTTTGTCGGCAAAGGTTACAAACGTTGTCTCGCGTTAAGGATCCAAAAGTTACTAAAAATACATACCATCACCTTTAGATTAAATCCAACCAAATAAAGATAAAGAGAAAAGGTTAATATAATAATATTAATAAAAGGTAAATATAATAATATATTAAAATATATTAAAAATATATTATAATAATATATTAAAAAAAGTGAATGTTACTTCTGAGACTAATTTGAGAAGAAGAGAAAAGTAGCAAAGACGTGCTGTGAAATGATCTACCTGATTTCCACCTTGGCCATGACATGGCCAAATACCAACTGGTTGGTGAAGATCTTCTGGTTTCCCCGGTGAGTCTATACACATCCCATTAGAGATCTCTCTGATCTGTGTTAAAAATTTGGAAAATCATGAGTTTTCTTTCTACTTCCATCGTGCCGTGATGCAAAATGGTGCAAACAACAAACAATTCCGTCAAACGTTCCGGGAATTGTGGTCAAAAATATAGAAGTGCATCCTATTGTTAAGTAAAACACATTAAATTGTAGCCTGCGACACAAATAAATAATATCCTGTGAGTAGGGTCGGTGCAGCCGAGATGCAATCCACACAAAAAAAAAGCTGAAACGGTAGAATCGGATTGGGGTTGTCCTATATGAAAATTAAATTAAAAAAAAAAGATCCCACGCCACGCAAGGGTGCAGAAAAGTGAAGTAATAATTGGGAAGGAGAAAAGAATGGGAAATTGCGGGAAAATTGGAGGAAATGACATCGGTATTAAACTCATAGTTGATTCTGTAATACCTGGTTGCCACCTTGTCGATGGCAGGGATAAAGTCCAGCAGGTTTATGTAAATCTGCTTTACGTGCTGGAGAATCCAAACAAGTGTTACCTCCTTCTCCAAGATTTCGTACCTAATGTTCAAATTCATCAGTTTGGAACGGTTAGTTTTGCAGGAAACAATAGCAATTAAATTACACAATATGAGGCCAAGTGGTAGAATCTGAGATGAAAAATGAAAATTCGGTTTCACGTTTTCCTAAATCTTGGAAATGTTAATTAATTGTACTCAAGATGAAATTGAAGAAGCGGTTTTCTGTCATTGAAATTCATTAAAACCCTTCAAAGTTGAGGAGAATACGAGAAATCTCTGCAAAAAGATGGAAAAGTTTAAATTAATATTTGCCTTATTCTGCACAAGAGTTCCGTATTGCACTTAATTCCAAGTTTCGACTTGAAACCAAACCTAAATAATTGCTGGAAAACTTTGCTCGAATTTTGAATCCTGAAGAAATAAAAAAAAAAGAGCAGTTTTGCATCTGCAAACTTGAAATACGTGTAATAATAAGGTAAATAGATATTGTCGAAGTAACACCAAGAAGTAGGTCAGGAAATAGCTATACCGAAACTAATTAACGTACTTAATAATCATTAACAAGCAGCTGAAACTTCGTAAAGAGAAAATATGCTTTTACATTAGCAGAACTGGTATCAACTATAATTTCGAAGTTCCTCTAATTCCCTCTCGCTATTTCAACATAATATTCCTTTTCCTCCAAATGACGATACTGTGTGCGAGTGAGTACGAGTTTGGTGACTTATGCAATTTTCCGATTGCCGCTTAGGAACAAAATCGTCTCGTAAAAAATGTCACCATGATAAAACTCAAGATTTTTGTCTGCTTCTCGTTGCAGAAAATGCCCTGAATTCTAAAAGCTTCAGCTTCAGTAATTTCGTGTAAAATTAAGCGCTGAGATATTTGATAACGCCACCATTAATTCAACTTAACGAACTGCTTTATCAACCGTCCGACGAATATTCATCCGCAATTTTAGTGCTTTTGCAATCAAACTTCAAAATTTATGTGACAAAAATGCCGTCCTATTTTTTGGGAAAATTCGTAGTTGCTTCGCGCAGGGAAATTAACGGAGAAAAATTTGCGTTGATTCTTTGAATTTTTGGAAATTGCAGAAAAAACTTGAAAGTAGTCGAAAATATAGAAAATAAAATTTTGTAAAAAATTTATTTGACATTTTTACAGTATTTTTATTGTTCCGTTGAAGCTGAAATTTAGTGCAAGCGTTTTTCCCCTCGAATAAGTTACTGGATAAAATAATTACCGTTGAATTGGACGGTCTAATAAAACATTCCCTAAAATGTAAATCAATAAATTCCTGCATAAAGTATAAGACTATCCTTTCTAAAGCCTTGAAATTTATCCTCTTCAGCAACTCAGTTAAGTGAAATTCTACTCGAGTAATTTGCAGGGCAGTTTAAACGTAATGAAATTATCTTATCCTCCAAAAGCTGGCTTTCATTTACATATTTTCAAACATTTGCTTCTAAATTCTGTTTTGCATAACTCAACCTTGCCTTTTTTTATCTCGCATAATTGTTCGACACCGTAGTTACGAATTCACGAAAAAAACACAAACACATGCAGCGTCGGTATAATTAAAATGATAATAAATTTCAATTAATAAAATATGAAGCGTGAAAAGTTACGAGAAAATTATCCATCGAATGACATTAAAAATACTAATCAAGTGGAACGTAACTTGTAACCCCGAAAGGGGACTCACAAGTTTTTACGCCACACTTCTCTTGATTAAAAATCTCTCGTAGAGGCGGATTCTAATGAGTAGAACACAATCGATAAAAAAAAATGCAACTTCGATAAAGTAATGGAAAAGTTTGTGAGTCCATTCATTGTTTTATCATTCCCGGCATTAACGGGTTCTTAATCTTTTCCTGAAGAAAAATTACAATTTCACGGAGCAACGGAAATTGTAAAATGTCTTGTTCAAGGAAATAGAAGGAAAAGTGAGTTCCCGTAAGAATTTTCGATATTTTGTAATCGCAAATTCTCCCGAATTCCTTATCGGGGGATTTAAAAGCTCCGCAAGCACGAAAGTTCGTTTGAAATTATTTTCCAATTTTTTTCAAAACTTATCGAGTTTCTGAAAATTGCGCGGGTGGAAGAAATTGGATTTTTTGGAAGTAAAAAAAATCTTTAATCATGCACACGTGTACATATGTCGTAGCCGAGTGATCTGATAAAAAAATATTCATCTATGTTTGCGAAGGGGACAGATCCCTTTTTTAATATTCCACTTTTTACCCCTTTTGTACCAAAAAAAAAAATGGGAGTTCGATTTCCACGTATACGACTTTCACAATCAGCGGAACAGAATGTCTTTTTCCGTTATTTTCGGAGCCAATTTTTTGGCACATTGGTGGATTTATAAAAAAAACAAGGGTAAAAAAAGTAAAATGTATATAAAAACTGAGTAAAAAATAAATACACCGGGAGACGGAGAGAGAAAAATAAAATCGCGTAACAGCCTGATAGTTTCGCTAAAGGGTGAGTGAAGAGAGTAAACTGGCCATTTTTCAGAGAGACGGAAACAAATCGAAAATGAACTGTACACACATATCGCGGCTCTATAGGGTGTAACATTTTTTTAAATTTCAACTTCTTCAAAGAGAAAATGAGAAAGTGCCGTCATTCGTTAAATTCGTCTTCAAAAATGCAATTTCGCAATCCGAGGGGTGAATTATAAAATTTACTAATTCAAAAAAAGAGTTTTCAAGTTCCGGTACGAGCTGGAATGAAAGTTATTATAATTTTATATTTTAAAATTAGAAATTTCTGAGGGTAGAAAGAGGGCTCCATCCCATACATGAATTTTCAGGTGGTTTGCAAATTTCAACCCTCGTGTTTTCATTCCCTTTTTTTTTGCAAACCCTTCCAGAAATATTCTTCTCCACGGTTGAAATAAAAACTGGATGATTTATTGTTAAACTCGTCTTTCTCTTCTTTCTTCCTTTTCAAATTTCTACTCCCTTTCCATCTTTTTCTATATTCTCTCTTGATAAAATTCCAAAAGGCTTTCCTGCAGCAGTTTCCTACAGGAGTTCGAGTTGGAGATCGTTCGATAGTTGGCTGCTCCGTAGTTTATTAAAGTAAACTCAAAGGCTCTTCTTCACTCGCAGAACAAAGAAAAAGAGATTTTCAGCTTATTAAACAGTTTTTACAACGAACAATTTCTTCCCTCTCCCGACTCCGTTTTCCATACGTATCAGTTTCCTTATTTTTTTCCTCTTCGCCACTTTTTCAATGAACGCAATCCTTCCCTCCCTCCTCATCGACTCCTTTCGCTCATAAAACAATTTTCCCATTTATTTATTTATCGTCCAATCTTTTCCGGTGTTTTGGCTTCACGAGAAAATTTCTAGTTTACGATGAAATCTCATATTTCCGAAGACTTTATTGGATTTCATAAAACTTTGGCAAATTTCTTTACTAGAATTTTTTGGGACGATTGAATTAAAAAGGAAACGAAAAATCCATTGGTGAAAGTACAAAGTCGAATTTTCTATTTTCGAGTGGTCGTACTTATTTCTAGGAAGACGAAAAATAAATAATTAGGGCGTGACACGAATGAATGAATGAATGAATAACGAGAAATGTAATCGAGTTCAGACACTGTGTATACAGAGAGAATAGGACGGCCAGCTATCGACCGAAATCCTGATCCTGTTCGTCCTTTATATACGCTTCTAATATAAATGTCTCTTTGACTATTGTTACAAAGTGAAGATAAGGAATAATGAATTACTCGCACAAATTCACTGTTAGCAGACGACATTATTAAATTGTAGTTTTTACCCTTGAAGACGAATGAAAAAGTAGCTGAAGGAAAATCAGTTCCTTCTTATCGACTTTTTTTTTTCACATCTCGAAAGCACTCGAAGAAACATTTCATACATAAACAATTCGTAACTTCGACGATAAAAATCCTAGACACTTGGACTACGTCTCGTCGTAATCCATTCGGCCTCTACTTTTTATTCCATGAATCTCGATTCTCCAAAAAAAATTGCCGACAAGCGAAATGTCTTTTTATTAGGAAACCGTGAATTATCGGGACGATGGAAAGAGACCGACAAGAAAATATATGTAGAAATTACAACGATGCCTTAACGTCGAGTGTTTCTATGACTTGTGCACATAAAAGGGAATTATTCACGCAAAACACGATTTCCGGGTGGTTGTGCAAACTATAAATTCAACTGAGAACGTTTCCTACGTGATTTAACCCATTGCTTGAAAAAGGAAAACAGCCGAGGAATAAATAGGAAAGAGAAAGAGCAAAGTGTATGTATGTGTGTGTGTGTGTGTGTGTTTGTAATGTGGAAAAGAAGTGGTAAAACCATAAGTTCACTATTTCGACCGTCGGCTGCTTCTGAAATAGAGGAAACAGAAAAAAAAGCATCAAAAATCCTCTTCTACCGTGAGTTTTCCCACCTTTTGCCCATTGTGCTCGCGTCAAAGGAAACTTTCGAGTTTCGATAAAGTCGTTTGTGTCCCGGAATTCACGAAGAATTGCTCCACCATTAAAATACACGCGCTAAAATCTCATATTTGTCGTGGAAGAATTTACGAGACGATTCAAATTTCGATGAAATCCCTCCCCCTTTTTTTAAACTTTTATTTCGAGTTAATATCCGCCCTTGCTCGAGTTACGGTTACTCATTGAATGATTCTGGCCCCACAAAGACCATATTAGGCCAAGTGGAATAGCGAGATAATAAAGCTTTCAGTAGTACAGTAAAAGCCAACTAACTCAAAGTGCTTCCTTGTGAGGATGAGTATCTTGTAAGTACATTTCCACTTCAGGTCATCGAAATGGGTACGAGAGATGCGGGAAGAAGAGGTGATGCCGATATTACTTTGATGTTTACCCGGGGATATTTTCCAGGGCAATTGCGTATAAATTCCATTTTCATGAATTTATTTATTAAGCCCAAGGTAAAGAATTTCCGTGGCGTCACCGGGGACACGATTTTGTGGGAATTACTTCAATTTCGACGGTATCTCTCCCGCGGGGGTATCAATGAAAACCGAAATTTCGCAATTGTGCAGCGCAGAAAAATAAAACGCACGACGTAAATAAAGTATCGCAGGGACGAATAAAGGGCCGAGAAGAAAATGAGAAACGTCGAAAAGAGAATGAAAGAAGAGAAAAGGTATAACGGTTAGCGTATATTTTATATCAAGAAAAATTGCCGTGAAATATCCTTTGGAATACAGCTCACGTATTAGCTTAACGAGGGGTAGCTATGATATCAAGCTTTCAAACGATCGTTTTTAAAAATCATATATCGGACGGATGCTGCGAATGTGGAATTTTTTTTTTTTTTGCGGGCCAATTTTCTAAGGAGCGCACGTACCAGCCAGACATCTGCGCGACCGACAATGGAATCGCAATTACGAATTCGAGGCTCCCGGGATCGGCTGCTAACGAATAAATCATAATGTGATTAATTGCAACCTCTAAGAGAGACGGAAAGGGTGGGGGAAGAGATACCATTGCATTGAAATTAATGCGCCATCGATATCCCGTATATTATTACGAATTCGGTTGCCATACGGAATACCGTCGAGCCTGATCCGCAGCGTGCATGGTGTTATATTTTCTAATACACGCTTTGTTTAGGTACACATGGGAAAACTAACGAAAAAAAAAGAGAGGAATCGGAGGAAAAAAGGAATTACTCGATATTCCCGATTTTCAAAGCGGACAGAATCACTACATTCCCCGGGTCACTTCACTCTTTTTTTTTCCCTCCATGACACGTATTCACGTTCCATCAATATCGTTGCCTTTGAAAAAAAGGAAAATACTGTTTTTTCTTCGTCAACTCGAACCAAACTTGACAATTTTTGTCGGCCCATGTGTGAAGGTTCGTTCTAATGCTGATGAAAAGAGACAAAGGTGCGATAAATGGATGCTTCACTTGCCAAATCGATTAACTGCATTTTCTGGATTTTATTAAATTTTGATATATTTGTAGATTGTAGAAACACGAATTTGTATACATTGTTACGTTTCGGCTTGATTTCTAATTGTAAGCCATCTTTAGACATCTAGAATATTATAATATAATATTATAATTTTATATTAATTATGTAATATTTAATTTTATATTAATTATGTAATATTTAATTTTATATTAATTATGTAATATTTAATTTTATATAATATAAATATTATAAAAAAATGTGCATACAAGATAAATAAATTAAAAATGATAAAAATGTTACTATCAGTAACTGGAAACATACCTAATAACGTGGTAATAATTTCAATAATTCTCATAAATTTTCCCATCCGGTAGAAAATTTTAATATCAAAGCACTAGTTCACACTGTATATATTCAAAACAAATTTCTCTAATAATAAGTATCAACACCATTAAATGACAAAATTTTTTGAGCCATTGCATAATAAATGAGCTCTTCATTTTGAAAGTGGCCTATGTCCAATTTTTCTTTTTTTAATTTCCCAAAATGTTTTTTTATAACAGTTGACTTTAAATGGTACCACAATTAACAACAAAAATTCGCGAATGGATTTAGGCCACTTTCAAAATAAACGGCTCGAATAATGTATTTCAGAAGCTATTTTATCATTTTTTTCAACTTCTTGTTTCATGGAGTTAATCGATTGGGCAATTGAGGCATCCAAATTGCGGACACATTTTGCTACTTTCCGCACGGGCAAGCAAAATGTAAGTGGAACTAAATAATTTTTCTCGCCCGATGGGAGACGTCCATTTTCCGAAGAAGTCGCTGGCTCGAAATTCTACACTCGAATTTCTTAATACAATATTCCCTTTTAATTGATAGAAAATGGAATAAACAAAGAGAGAAAGCAATAATTTTCAAGGCATTGAATACTGATTCCAGTAAACGGAATTAACTTTCTAGTGAAGAATAATGGAGGAGGGAAAGGTATATTGCAGGAATCCGAAGTGGTGCTTGATGAGAATGGATTTCCGATCGGAAGTCATGTATATATCTATCTATCTGTCTATCGATCTCTCTCTCTCTCTCTCTCCTTCTCTCTCTCTCTCTCTGTCCCTCTTTCCATTCGATCTCTATTTCTCTCATTTCTACTTCCAGCTCCATTCTGTACCAACTCTCGATAGAGGGATTACCTCGACCTAGTACTGTATTGTTTCCCAATCGAAGGCATTGTTTCCTGTACCGCGACTCTCGTCGCTACCAATCATCATCTCTGCTTGATGGTAACAATTGGCTTGCGGTATACTGGAACCTAAACAAAAGCTTTGGCAATTTCACGCGAACCGTGTGGCATTTATGTTTCTATTGTTGACTAGATATGTTGTTGTTGTTGTTGTCGTCGTCGTTGTTGACGTTGTTGTTGTTGTTCTTGTTCGTTACGGATTTTTGTTATTCTCGGCACGTGTCATTAGCCGATAGGGCGATCCAGGCACCAGCTGCTTCGATTTCACGATCGCTCGCATCTCAACGGAGAAGAAAATCCTCGATTTTTTTTAAATAACGTAAAAAAAAAGAAAAAATGAGATTCCCAATTTGCCCAAGTCGAAACTCCCTCGCCGGTATTTTTCAGAACCGTCGGGACACAAAAGAAATAAAATGCTACACTCGGAGCGGCGATTCGTTCCTTTTTTTTTCTGCGGTTACAAATTGGAAAAAGGAATCGAAAGAAACCGAGAAGGGAGAAAAAGAAAAATTCCCCTATTTCCACGGTGTTCTTTAAGTATCTATCTATCTATCCATCCCCAAATAGTCGAAATCTAAAGTAAGGTATCTTGTTCCTCTCTTTTTCTTCTCCGGTGCTTTCGAAGGAGCCTCCGAGTACCGTAATTCGACACCGTGATGGATCAAAGCAACACGAGTACCATTAAAACTCGACACGGTTACTTCCTCGGATCTGTCCCTAATGTTTCGCCGGATAACTCTGTGCTCCTCAACTTGAAGGATTTTTCTTTGAAAGGTAAATAAAATATTGTGTGGGTAGGAAAAAAAAAACGAAGAACGAGTCTTACCTCTCCCGAAGCAACCGCTTCTCCCGGGATAAACAGCTCCGGATAAACGTTGTCGAGGTACCATTTGAATGACTTGCAGCCAAGTTTCTTCCTTAATGCTTTCCGGTCTGACACGTCGCCATAGTTACCCTGAGGATTAATGGTTGGTTGGTTGGTTAGTTAGTTAGTCAATAGTTGAAAGATTCCACGGAGTTTAACGGAGGGGCAAGAAAAATTATAGAAAAAAAAAATTGAGAATTTTCTCGAATTAGCCGAAACTAAGGAATTTCCCAACCGAGTGCCAATAAGACACTGAAATAAAAGATCAACCGTCGCCTGTATTGCGGCGATAACGAGGTACCATCGGAAGCAATAAATTTTTATTCTGTCGTTACGTTTTTCCTTTTTTTATTGATCTTCGATCGAACCGGTAAAAAAAAGAAGGCGAACAGGATAGGAGAAAAATATTACGATAAAAGATAGAGTTTTGTAAATGTATGTGTATTTTTTTCCCCGTGCGATATTCCCATCGATGTGGGGAGAGAAAAAAACAACATTACGAGAAGCAATGTGCGAGAAGAACGTTTTATACGTAAAGGTGGACGGACACGCGAAATACTCTGTACCGGTGTACAAGTTTATGGTTTTCTTTTTACGGGACAAAAAACAGAGAAGAAAAAGGGAAACAGGAAAAAGAGAAATTCCTGGTTTACAATCCTCTTCATCATTTACTCCCATGTCCCTCTGTAGTATATTTCCGGTTTGTACGAAGATGATCGTGTTATGAAACCGCGCAAAAACGAAAAAGAGGTAATAGATGTCTGGAAATAATGTCTATTATTTTATATCTAAAACTCATCCTTTTGAAAGAATCCCAGAAAGTGGAAAAATAATAGGAAAGATGCTTATGTTCGCTTTGGTCTTCTTTTGGGAAGGAACATAAAGGGAAGAATGCGGTAGCAATTTTTGTTTTTGGATAAATTCTTGAAAATAAAAAATATCAAATAATTTTCTTATTAAAACTCAACTGCCCCATTCCTCATCAAAAATTTAAAACAATTGGATCCCAGTTTCCAATTTTCGTCTTCGTCGGAGAGTAGAAAGATATTTATCTAAGGTTAATAAATCATATTTGGGTTTTCAAATATAATAAAAAGGTTTAAAAAAAATAAATACTTGAAAATCAAAAATATCCATTGATACCGGCTGGAACTTAATTTTTGGCATTTTTTGGAACCCAGAAAGACTCGAGCCGTATTAAAAAAAAAGATTGTTTATCGGAAAATAAATTGTACCTTGTCGTGACCTATCCTCTGGTAGTAATACTTGGCGTACTCGTCAAGCCATACTTCGCTCAGTCTTATACTATTCCTCTTGAGCACGTTCACACCAGCTCGCCACTTATAAGGTGAACGTTTTCTGAAGATGTGACCCACGTGAGAACACGGCACAATTTCAAGTGTCCCTATATTGGATGAGAAAAAAAAATGGAAACTTCGGTTAAGGGTCGCGCTAATATTTTCGAGACTCGTCTCGACGAGAGAGGAATCAAAATTCTCTTGACTCCGTTTATGAGAAAATAGAGCCACTTCCAGTTCTCGAATTTAACCATAAACGTTTCATTAATAAAAAAAAATAAATAAAATACCTCCGCACATCCACGTCTTGAACGACAGTTCCAGATTTTCGCCTCCCCAGATATCGAAGCCGCTGTCATAGGTGCCAAGTCGCTCGAAGAAAGCACGGTCTATCGAAAACAGTCCACCCGCCATGGTTGGGGACCACACAGGCTCGGCTGGATTTTTGTGCCGCTTCTTTTCCCGTTCGGGCACCGCGTGCCAGTTGAACTGATACAGAAAAAAAATGAATAAATAAATAAATAAAAAAAGAAATGGTAAAATAATTATCGCCTTAACGGTAACGAATTTTTCCATGGGTGTTATGTGGTTTCCCGTAGGAAATTGGACCCCGTAAAACCTGTGTTTATGCGAATGATAGTTTACCTGCTCCGAGAACTGTTTTACCTGCAAGTTCCAGTCGAAACCACCGACATTAACACCGCCGGAATCCCTCCAGTGATATTCCAACGTGGAATCATCAATAACATCAATCACCGGACAAACAACTGTTGTTGGATTACGTGCAATTCTGTCTAATAACGGCTCCAACCATCCTTCTGTGCACTCGCAATGACTATCCAAGTAGGTAAGAACCGGGGCTTTCGCAACGGCGGCACCTAATAATCTCGCTCTGATCAAGCCTTCTCGTTTCTTTGCTCTCACAATTTTCACCTTTGGATAATTCATCATGTAATCTTCCAGCTGACGTTTCAAATGAGCTGCAAAAAAAAAAGAAGAAGAGAGAGAATTACCGGCGATTCAATAAACGGCGAGAAAAAATCTTTATCGGGACAGCGGGAAAAACTACAAATTGTTTTTAACACCCGTATTTACTTTGGAATATTTCGTTTGTAAAAGCGAGAACTTTGATAAATGTTGCCTTTGTCCCGGGCGACGGCTGCAAAGCTTTCAAACAATGTTTGTCAGTCCGGTTTGTTGATTAGATTGGCAACAGCGTGCGTTTGTTATTTGCCTACATTTTAAAGGTTTCGCGTGAAGGCAATACGCGCGTTCAACGTGTGCTTCTCGAACTGCATTTTGCGGTTCGACGTTTCGCAAGGTGCGCCTTTTGCACCCGTAGAGAAATCAAAGGGTCGCGAATTAGTCGTAAATCAATCGATAGGAATTACGAGTATCGAAATGTCACTTGACCCTTTTAAGGAACATTGGAATTCATTGGACAATAATTCGATTCCGGCAATTGGAACAAAGGAAACGGCAGCTCTATTCTCGTCGGGGGTGTTCGATACTTAAAATTAGCACCCGAACCGGGTGATTTATTCAAAAAGGGAGACAACGCTAGAAATCCTTGGATAAATAAATCGAATTATCTCGGTGATTGATTAAATTCGATTTAATTCGAACGCTAAGGATCAAATCGATGCTAAAAACGTCTATTCATTTCGAATGGAAAATTTGTGAAGTCTATCTTTGGTTCCCAGGGTAATTAAATTCGTCGGTTCTCCGGAAATAACGTCCAAGAAATTATTTTGCCTTTGATCCGGAAACGCAACGATTTGGAATTTTCCAAATCGCTCGTAACTACCCCGCGTACCCTCGAATTTTATTTGGACGATGATTGATAGTTGGAATAATAAAAATGGGGGACACAAAAAACGTGGATATGGATACGGATGGGAAAGAAAGTTTCTTAAAAGTATCGTAAAAAAAGTGTAATATCCTTTCTTCGTCATATAGGTTGAAGGTGTGTGTGTATAAAATAGGGAGGAAGGAAGGAAAGGGAAGACTTTATGTTATTTACGCGAGTCATATACTTTCAAAGGCGGAACTTTATGCGAGAGCTTCATTTCTTCACGGATGACTCGTTGTGCGAGATTTCGATTTACGAGAACGAGCCATTCTAGTAACACTTCGCGAGAGGGGCAATTAGTGTGCCCCGCCATGATTTATTCACCATACGGAGATAACTTTATGAGGCTCCGGATCGCTAACGCAGAAGCTCGGGACGAAGCGAGCAAGCAAGCTTCAGGCAAATTTCAAGTTTCCACTCAAGATCCTCAAAATTTCTACAACTGGAAGCTCAACTTCAAGAATTTATAATCCTACGAGTGCAAATTACCACTCGAGCTCATTTCCAGACCCCGAGCCTCTACTCGAACTTTCAACTTTTCAGCCAATTTTCCCGCAGAGTCGGTAATTTACAAAGAACAGGAAGGGAGGTCTCCTGAAAATCAGAGATTCTCGAGCATCTGCCCGAAAATAACGCAAACGTCTAAAATCAACCCTCCGATTTTCTGGCCCTCGACGATAACCCGGATTCTATCGATGAGTCGGCAAACTTCCCTCCTGAGATGAACCACGATTCGAAGCAGCCACAAGTTTCTACCCGGCAGTGAATTTCGAGAATATCTGGGGTCGTTATACCTTTTTCCATAGTTGAAACAAGACAGTAATCTAACAAACAGTTGTTTAACGATCCCTTCGGAATAGATAAACTTTGAGTGTTCAGCGTAACAATGATTCAACTTTCGGAAACTTTAATCTAGTATATTGAGCAAATTCCTATGATAACATTTCATTTAACTTCCACTTTAAATGGAAACGTATAAAGACACGTTACGACTGTTGTATGAGTTGATTCGTATAAACGAGCTTTTGTTAAGTATGTTTACGTTAAAGTTACATCCTTCCGGTTAATAAAACGGCTTATCTTGCTACAGTCCTAAAATGAGTTTCTTTCTTTTGCATCTGCGCTCTTTTCCCTCCTTTCTACGTTTCTTTCCATTTATGATAATGTCCATTTCCAAGCTACTCACGGTTCATAAAAGCACTTACAAAATAAACGTTCATTTAAATAGAGGGTTTGGGATTGAAACTTAAAAAAAAATCGAAATTGAAATAATTTTCTTATTAAATCTCAACTGCCCCATTCCTCGTCTAAAATTTAGAACAATTGGATCCGAGTTTCCAATTGTCGTCTTCGTTGAATAAAAAAAAAATTTATCTAAGGTTGAAAAATCTTATTTGGGTCTGGAATATTGAAACTTAAAAAAAAATCGAAATTCAAATAATTTTCATATTAAATCTCAACTGCCCCATTCCTCATCTAAAATTTAGAACAATTCGATCCCAGTTTCCAATTTTCGTTCTCGTTGGAGAGTAAAAAGATATTAATCTAAGTTTGAGAAATCGTATTTGGGTTTTCAAATATAATAAAAAGGATTTCAAAAAAAAGGAAAATTTACTCACGCATGTCCGAGAAATCATCGACGAGAATGATTTCTTGTATAAGATTTTCCGGAGATCTGTCCAAAACAGAATGTACCGTTCTTAATAAGACCGACCAGGCTTCGTTATGAAAACAGATGATGACTGCGGTGGCTGGAAGACTCTCCAGGTACCTTCCCGGTTCTTTGCACCTGAAACGACGAAGAAAAAAAAAAAGTAGAAAATCGTTAATATTTCTACTACTGCTATCGCATTAAAAAATATTCCAATAAAGTAGACCAGGGACTATCAAATAAATCTACTGCTTTCTCTCCCCTTCCGTTTCCCGCCTGTTTCATGACTACACGTTCAACATTTCCTTGATCCGGTCAATCCCCTAATATTCTAAGTACTACAGCTGATGGTAATTCCCCCGATATCTTGTACTTAACGTACAGCTTATTCATTAATTACGAATAGTACACAGACCGAAGCGGGAATTTGGGGCGGATTTTCTTGTGAATGCACTCCACTTTGCCCTCGCTTTGCTCCCTCGCAAATCCCGGAAGGTTGCTCCTCCACTTGATCGAAAACTTTATTCCCATTAACGTTTATTTAAAATCGGTGCCCGGTAATTTCTATCAATCCAAATCAGCAACAAAGCTCGCATTAAAAGGCCACCGAGAGATTTATCCACGGAAAGGGGGAGATAAAACGGAACGAAGGAGGGAAAAAAGTGTAAAGAAGTATCCGGGTATAAATAATTGTTGAAGATTTCAAGCAGAGTCTGAGCGCATGTTTCTGTTTCTACTTAAGTCGCCGTACCACTGCTACTTTGCACTACTTCTACCACTTTTTCCAAGTAGTAGGAATGACTAATGGTCAGCCAACGATTGCACAAATGCTGCTACATGACATCTTCAGTCGGTAGGGGGTGGAAGAAGGATCTTTAGTAGTATCATAAAAACAGACAGACAGACTGACAGACTGACTTCCTTCCTTTCTTTCTTTGTATCGTACAACAGGAATGAGTAATTTCACCGAAAATGATGCTTCAGTTTTTGCATGGCGTTGCTCTTTAGCGTAACGAGAGCTATTAGAGACCTTTTTCGAGAAAGAATACATTTTTTTCGTTCGTGTAACAATGGTTAGTCGTGTAGTTTAGTGCCTTTTTTTAATACAAATTCTAGTGGCATTTTTTTTTTCACTCGGCGTTTGTCCTTTTCCCTCGTAATCCCTCGATAAATCTCGTGGTTTTTGTTCGGCCGAAAAAGTGTCAAAAAAGAAAAAAAAAAGTGAATGGAGCTTTTAAAAAAATCCAGCAAAGAGCCGCGCGCGGTTTGCCGGGTAAAAGTTTGATACATTAGGCGACCGCTAATACAATACCACCACCAGGAATGAAGTTTCAAGGTGTGGATATACCCCGAGGTATATTCCAAACACGCTCGCTCGTGTAAAAAACTCACGTAACTCACGGAGAAGGAGGAAAGGGTGCAAAAACGTAAGTGAAGCTTTGAAAAGGGAGCAGAAGGGAAGGAGGGCTAAACACGCATGAAACTTTCCGTCCTTTTGCGAGCTGAGAAACACTTCATCACGGTATACAACCCCCTCGTAGCTGAAACTACTCCTACTCCATCCCTCTCCATTATAAGTCTTTATTAACCTGCCTTTGCATCCCTCTCCTTCCATTTTTCCCACACCCAGGGTCGAATTACCGACAAACTTCATGCCCGTTATCACTTCTATCGTTCACACTTTATTGTATCCGAACATCCGCGGTTATGGCCTGGAGCTTGCGGAATAGGTTCCATCAGAGTGAGTTTCGTTACTCCTGGAGAAACTTTTCGAAAAATTGTACTTCTCCTTTTTAAAAAGAAAAAAGCAAAAATTTCTGCTTTTCGCGGACTACAGTCGATTCTCCGAACAAGATACCACAAGGGACAGAAGGGGAATATGATTCCGAAAATTGCTGCTACGTAGGAGAGGAATAGAACTTTCGTTCTTCGAATAAGATACCATGCAAAATATTTTAAAGTTAAACCGATAATCTAGTTTGCTAGGATTTTGCTAGGGTTTTGCTAGGGAACTCTTGACAGATGACGAGATTATTGCTCAAGTTCAAGCTACGAATGAGTCTCTCGGAGTCGATGACGATCTCACGGAGCTAAAAATTTCACGTACCAGTCCAACGCGTCACGGAAACGTCACTTCCCCGACAAAAAGCTACGTTTACGAGTCATTGAAAATTCTCTATGAATTTTAATTCCCAAAAAAAAATTAAATGTGATCTTAAATAATTAATAATTTATGATAATAAATTTAAAAAAATCGTTATGTGCAAATAATTCTCATTTTTTTCTCATTTATTTCCATGGTATCTTATTCGGAGTACGCATTAAGAGCGGGGGTAGTGGATTAGCGAAGAGGAACCCGTGGTATCTTATTCCAAGGCATTCGAAGTTATCTTATTCGGAGAATCGACTGTATTTGATTTCCAAACATTTCCGCGAACCCTTCCATCTATATTCGATACGTAGCAAAATGGGGTACCGCGGTAATATTTTGCATAACAGAAATACTAGAAATTGTATGAAAAATGATAAGAGTTTTTCCCCGGCAAAGAAAAATACCCCTTCCGCTTTCACGGTAAAGAAATAATAATTTTCTTCCTACGGAAAAGTAATCATTGTTCTACATAACGACAAAGAGAAACAACGCTATTGATCGTAATGTTTGTTTTTGAAGTATGGGTTTATGTCTGTTCCATATTTTCCACCTTTCTTCCTCCCACTTTCGCGGCGGACTCGGTTCCTGATGAAACGGTAGGACAAGAAGGGAAGGAAAAGGGAAAGAGGAGCAATCGTTTTAGCAAATATTATCGGTGAAAGCAAAAGATTGTATCATTGCTGCATTAAAGAGCTGCATATGCAGTAGCGGCAGTTCTCTATGCTCGTTTGATATGTTACTACTTGCCCAAGTACTTCTTCAAACAAGGGTTGCAATCGTTATTATATACATATACATGAAAGAAAGAAAGAAAGGAAAGAAAGATGTTAGCTTTGTTCCCTCATGCAAATTTGCGATCGAGTATCGTCATGGCGTGTCTTCGGTTCGCCGTGCTTTCCACACATGCTATCATCGTTATCATTGATTAATTCGCCCGTGTGTATGATGGATGATCTTGTTTGCGAGACTCAAAAGCTTCACCGGTCAGCGCGTGTATCGATTGATCGATCAACGGCTGCATCAATCGGGGAGAGGGGTCGGCCAGCCCACGTAATAGCGGATGCACGAATTCGGGGCAGATTTCGAGAACCCCCTCGGAAATTATGAACACGCACCGCCGAGTATCTGGTACAAATAGCGGGAAGTCATTTCCGTGGAAAAAAAGAAAGGAAATCTTAAGAGTTTTCGATCTCCGCATTGAAAATTCATGTCGCTGGAATGGAAAGTCACGGAAGCTTTGAAAAGTGGTACAAAGTAACAATCCCTGGAATGTTTTTTGTTCCCCTCGAATTCATACCGAGGTCAATACTGGATTAAAAGAAGAAAAAAAAAGGGTTGCAATAAGAGAAGTCTCGGTGGAAAGTAAAAGCACAGAAGGAAAAATATGAAAAGTCTTTGAGATGATCCAGAAAGCTTATACTCGAGTTGGCACTATCCATCGAGTTTTCCTCTCGGTTATGAAAAGAATCTTCACAAAAGCGCGGTACTTATATGACTCTTGCTCGAATCACATTGGCGCAGTTCCAAATGTGCCGTAGATTACTTAGGAGGAGCTGCCGGGATATCCTTAAGTATCCAATTTTATTTCCCGTGCTTTCTTTCACTCGCCGAGGATCCTTACACCGAGTTTATCATCGCGGAGTTCAAAAAGGAAGGAAAGGAGCCCCGGCAGCCCATTCCTCCGATCGCCTCGATTTCTTCCCCTTTGTCGCCAATAAACTCCGGAAACATAAAAAAAAAATCCTTCGGGTTCGTTGGAAAAATTGGGTAACGGAGGGAAGTCTTCGTCTCCGTGGAAATGCCATACCGATCGCGGTCGTGCCGAGCTTTATAGTCGCTCCGGAAACTATATAATATCGTATCGCTCCCAACGCGACGCGTAACGATTCGGAAAGAGTTTCGTTAACAAGGCAAGAGATTTGTCTTGTCATCCCTCGCATCTGTCACTGAATCGTAACGCGCGGAAAGGGCTTATAAAAGGGGCTCGGGTTCTTCTCCTTCCTCTCTATTTCACCTCCCGTTGGTGCTTTCTCTCCCTGTGCCAACCCCCTATCTTCAAACTTGATAGTCCGAGTGTGCAAGTCGAACAAAGTAGAAAGTCGCTTAAACGGGAGGTAAATGCTTCAATCGTTTCTAGTCGATTGCCGTTCAACAACGATATCTACTTTCCTGGCGACAAAAGAGTCTCTCTACGATTGCCAGCTTGGTCTGGGGAGAAGAGGAGGTTTCAAATCAAGCACCGGGATATCGAATGAAGTACACAGTTCCTTCACGTTCAGCACATTTCCCTCCTTTTCTTTCTTTACATACTTCTTCTCCTCTATACTACCGCCGGTGCCGTCGTAGTTATAGCTGCTCCAGCTGTAGCGATAGCTACTGCCACTGCCACTGCCATTGCCGCTAATACTCCCGCCGAAGTCGAAGCCGATGCCAATACCAATATTAGTCCCGTTTCGACCGTGTTTGGATTTTCCTAGGGTTTGCGGATACTCCGTTCGTTAACTTTTCGCCGAAGGTGTATCAACCCACGAAAGGTTTTGATGCGATACATCCAACAAGGATTTAACCTCTTGTTAGCAGCTTCCACGGTACAAATTGTTCCTCTCTTCCAAACGATGTTTACTCATTACCAGCAAACACAATCCATCATTCCGCTCTGGTAGTTCAACCTCCTCTTGTTTTTGTTCTTGTTCTTGTTCTTCTTCTTCTCCTCCAGCTGCATCACCTTTCCGGTCATATCCCAAAGGTACCATTTCAAATAGATGTTCATTCCTTGAATATCCTGCAATCTCAAACAACGCGGTTATTGATTTTCGAGTCGGTACAAAATATCCTGCAGCAGGTGGAAATTCGTATTCTCCTGAATTGCGTCTTTCTTCGCCACGAATTGATTCGCGTAATTAGCGTATCCCGAACGCAGACTTTCTTTCGAGTTACGGTAGCGGTCAATGCTGTCAGCGAAGTGTAAAGGGGTAAGAAGAAAACCCGAGGATTACGGAGACGTTAACATAATCATCGACATTTCGAGACAATGGCACTCGTTAGCAGCAGCGCAACTAATGCCGCCGACAGGCGGGGGAGATGTTTGTTAAGGAAACGGATGAAAGGGGATTCGAGATAGGTATTAGATCCTCTTTGGATACTGGCCAACTTTTCAAAGAGTTTCGTCTCTCGGTACTTCTGCCTTCGTCTCTCTCGCCACTTCGTTCGTTCCATCCGTCCGTCCGTCGGTACGTCCGTGTTCCCTTTATCCGTCTATCCGCACCTTCGTATCTTTTCGGACGTCCGCAATGTATCCAGACCACTCCTGAAAGGGGTACCACCGGATTTTCCCGAACCACAGCAAATTTCGATTTAATGGACTTTCGAGAAGTGACAAGTCGTTCGCTGGGAAACCTTACGGTCTCGGTCTTCCTTCTTTCCTACGCCCCGTCTCCTTCCTCTTCGTCGGTCTCATCTGTCTTGAAAGTTTCCGAAATCTCCGGGACTAACTGCACGTTGGAGACAAATCCGAAATAATAAGTAGCTTTACGTCTCCCCGCTGACTCCGAAGGTTGCGGATTCCGGGAAAAGAGGCGGAAAGGACCGCTGCTTCTTTTAATTCCCGTTGGTCATAAGAGCGAAGAGTTTCCCGTGTAATGTTCACGTTGCGGTTACTTGGGTAGTGCTTTTAATTTGTGGCCGTCAACCGCAGGCGCAATTCCGTAAGTTCGTTAACGTTTGTTTAAACTTTCTGCACGTGCAAGAGATGGTCGGCTGTTTCTCAACGTGATGGTGCAGGAGAAAGAGCACGGGGCACAGAGGGTGAGAGAGAAAGAGAGAGAGAGAGAGAGTTTCCACTACATCCGAGATAGAAAGAGACAGAAACAAACGCGTACGCTTTCCCAACACAAACTTGCCGTGTACCTCGTGCGTGTATACATACTGATACTTCAGTTGCAGCCGGGGGCGATACCTTACAGTAGTTTGAAGAGAGAGAGAGAGAGAGAGAGCGGGGGTGGTTTAACGCAGGATCAAAAGGAAAATAAAATAAAAAAAGCGAGAATGGAGAACACAACTTTGAGAGTTACTTCGGATTTTCACACACACTTGCTTTCGTTGTTCTCTTTCTCTCTCTCTCCCTCGATTTCCACCCCCTTTTTCATCTGGCGATGGATCAAAAGTCTCCATCTCTCGCAGGTGGAAAGAAGTATTTCCAATACACGCGGAAGATTCTCCTCAAAGACACGGAAAAGTCACGAAACAAAGGTTCCTCGCAGCTGCGAGGGTTGCGAGGACGAGGAAATTTATACGTCCCGAATCTATATTCAACCCGAACAGGGGATTTATCGGGGACGGTAATGTAACGGAAACTGATTGCGAGCTAAACAACTCCTTTCCCCATCAGATTTTCCTCCTTCCATGCCACGAGATCTCTTTTGTAAGGGTTCCCTCCTCTTGGATGATCGACCTTCCTATCCCCGTTTACGGGTTCCGCTAAAATGCGACGCAAGCTTTAGGTACGAGCGTTATAATTTAATATCGTAACACGATAAAGTTATGATGTTTTGAAACAGAATAGGATCCGCATCCAAACGGATGCAGTGTCATATACAATGACGTGAATTACTTTACATCGTTAACGAAACCGGTTACCATTCCAATGTCGTTTAACGGCGAACGAAGTGAATGAGTAAGTGCGCGAGAATATGACGTTCCCGTCGTACGTATACGTATGCTAACATACGTGTGCCATGTGTGAACCCATATGCCGGCACACGGACGCTGAGAATGTAAACGTGAAATATATATTTATCTCCGTGTGCGTACGTGTATTACTACTATTTAATTAATGTATGTATTTCGGTTGCGGCGGAATACGAGATGATATCAACGTACAACCAGAAACAACGCATTAATCATAACCGCATTGACCTCCTATAATTTGCACACCGAAATTATAGCGATTATTATTAGTATATTTATATATTTTTCGACTTTCCTCTCCTCCTTTCCCCTCTTTTTCATGTTCGATCGAATTATTTCGCGTACACGGAACTGCCAAAAATAAAGATCGACTCAGCGATGAGCGATCGATAAGATAAGATTCGAATTTTCGAGCCACGGAAAGTTGACTATTTTTAACGAGACCGGTTCCTTCGCTGATAAGAAAGGAATTTCCGCTTATCGGGCGGGACTCGATCGTTACGAGAAGAAGAAGAAAGAAAAAAACATTTCCACGAGGAAGAAATTCGTGGATCGAGGAAAGAAAGAGAAAGGGAGCAATCGTCGGTCATCTTTCCACGAAGTCAAGGGAAATTTGGATCCCGGCTGGGAAAATTAATACATCAGCAGAAAAAAAAGGAGATAGGACGCACATTCGATACGTATGAGAAGTTTTATCAAGGGGAACAACCGGGAGTTAGTATGCGGAAGACATAGAGGATAAAATGAGAGGGAGGGTCTTCTCTTTTTCCATCATTTTTCCTTTAGCGATTGGATTTCGTATAGATTCGTGGAACGAAGAAGAAAAGGAAAAGGCTCTCCCATGCTCTTATCCCGTTTCTACCCTCTCCTTTTTTTTGGCAGCCACAAATTTGCTGACAGACTCGGCGAAATCGCTCGCACGAGCTGCATGCACGAGCGAGCGTAATGCGGGTAATGAGAGCGAACCTCTTTTCCCATGAAAAACGTAAAGGACGAAATAATTCCCGTTCCTTAGATTTCCTATCTGTCTGCTGCTTTTTCCTCCTTTCTGTTTGTGCCTTCAACGTATTCCATATCTCCTCAATTTCTTTTTTTTTTTAAATAGGTAAAACGATGAAAACCTCGATTTCTCGTATTTCATTCCGAAACTATTATAGCCTTACTTCGTCACGAGCGGAAATATTAGCCTCCCGGTACTCGCGAACCCCGGGTCCCTTTTTTTTTCTTCCATCGAATCCATAATCATCCTTCTTGGCGAGTAAGAGGCTTTTATTGAGAGAAGCTCCGTACGGATGGACAAAGGGGTGCGAGCTTAATTGAGTAAAATCCGTGGAAGGAGAGAGAAGGGAGTACGGCTTTGCACGGACGAGGGCCGAGACCGTGCAGGAAAAAGAAAGAAATGCGATGTGAAAAGTTGGATGTAAGTTGGAAAGGGAGAGAGCATCTCTCGGAATTCGGAAGTTGTTCAATCTTCCGCGGAGGAAGACTCGTGAAACTCGTTATTTGTGCAAAAGCTTCGCTTTCGTACGTGCCTACGTGACGTTCTTACGCGTGTGGTCTCCTCGACGATACACGTGTCCGCGACCCACCGGCGGTAAACGCATGTAAAAATGCAGGTACCTTCTGTTTGCTCTCAAGGTGGACGGACCCCGGCGCACGATCCTCGTCCACCCTTTGAATTTGCAATTAAGCCGCAGACTCGAGGCGATTCCCCGGGAAGAAATCGATCTCTCCCGAGAGGGTCTGTGTCCGAATCGGGTAGCCCGAGTGCCCGATATAATCCCTTATCGGATACGGACTTTGGTAGCTTCGCCCTCTTTCCATGCAAAGAAAATTTCCGAGTTGCGGTATGAAAGGGAAGTCTAACACAAAACAGATTCCGTTTCAAAAGATACATCCGATTCTAATATACGGTTTCTTGATACCCCGTGGAGTTGGAAACAAAGTGCAAAGGGAGAACGGGCTGAAATTCGTACAAAGAGATTCTGAGATCTGAAGTATGCAGTTTGTTCGGGTCCGTATGCAGCTTGCACCGGCTACAGAGGAGTGTTAAGGTCAAAGAAACTATACGACAAAGGTCGGGGAAAAAGATACACGCGAGTGTAATCACATGACTGCGCTTTGATATGAAACAACAATTTCTGCGTCCTCTTCCTTCTGTACCATTATTATCGTCGTCCCTGTCACTATTACAGTTGTTGTCGCCATTTTTCATGCCGTCGTTATTTTCGTTGACTGAAGTAAAGGAGAAGGAAGCAAAAAAAAAAGGCGAGACTTCATACGAGGCCAGAAGATACGTTGTCTGCCTCATTGACCTGCCGTCTAATGAGCGCACATCCGAGTACCCGCAAACAAGAGGATCTTCATCTTCTCCCGCACCCCCTCTTTCCCATTTTTTTTTTTTGGAGCCTCTTTTTAAACTCGGAATCCAGCATCGTGTGCATAAAAGTCACGACGCGTACAGTTCCTTCCAGAAACATTCATTGACGGGTTATCAATGGCATCCTCATGGACGATGATCGACGCAGACTCGGGTCGTAGCGTCACGTCGCTGCCTCGTTCGCGAAGATAGGTGAGGAGCTTCTCCGGTTTCCCTTTCTATACTTTTTTTTTTGGTCCGCCCGAAAACGATCCCCAATTTTTTAGGAAGGGTGTACGGGCGACAGGGGTTGCAGGGTGCATGGAAATTCTTTCATACGCGATGACAGGCTGGTTTGAAGAGTTTTCGTCACTCCTTTCTCGCCCGTGCACTGTCATAAGCACCCCCGAGCTTTCAACCCTCCAGGGTCTCGCCAGTAGTGTAAGCGTACGGTATGGCGGTACAAGTAGTACGACTGAAAGAAGAGTCGACGGTGGTAGTAGTAGTGGTAGTGGTAACACACCCCTACCGATGTACACAGGTACCAGTCTACTACTTCTGCCGTGTAGGGATGCGAGTCTCTCTCTCTCTCTCTCTCTGTCTTTCTTTCTTTTTCCCTTTTCTCTTTCGTTGGTTAACGTACCTTACAGTACTACCTTCAACCTTCTACCTTCCACCTTCTACCTGTTATCTACCTGCTTCGCGTAATTAGAGCGAGACGTGCTCAAAGACTTGCCAACCCTTTCCCTCTTCATCAACGTATAAACCCTCTTGCATATGATCGGTCGTGTGATATTATAGAAGAGAGTTCGCACAAAAGCCTTTCCTAACTTCAGACTATCGATCAATCCTCGTTGGTATTACGTACTACCAATCTTCAAACATTTCATAATGCATATTTATCGTTAACGGAGAATTTTCTGGAGATTCGACTACGCAAACACCGTCTTAGCATCGCAGCAAAGTGAGAAATTCCACGAAAGATCACAGAAGACTCCCTCGCTAAACCCTTAAAGCTCACCCTTAGTCTCTGAATTTCGAAATACCAGAGACTACGCGTAACGAAATTTCGGAATTAGTCGTTAAAGGAGTCGCGCAGATGCTACTAACGACCTGCTAATAATCAACCGACTTGCTTTGAGCTGCACATCCAATAACGACCCTTTGCCTCTTTCTCTTCTAAGCTGCGCTCGTGTGTCTCGAAAGCGGCACACGCTTCGTAAAGCACAATCGGAAAGAACAGCTTAGTTACGAAGAAACATCGCCCTTCCCTTATTTCAAGTAACTTTATAGTCTCTCCGAGCCAATTGCGATCCTTCTCCTTTATCCCCGGAAACGATAACACGTAGCAGCAGCATCTTCCGACGATTCCTAATTTCTTCCCGCAGAGATTCGAGCTGTTCTCGAAATTTCGAATTGACCGGAATTTCAAGTACAAAACTCGGGTGGAAGTGGATTCGAAAAGGAACGTTCGACTGCTTTTCAAAAAAAAATTTACGCGGAACCGAATTTCTTCCCGCAGAGATTCGAGCTGTTCTCGAAATTTCGAAATGACCGGAATTTCAAGTAGAAAACTCGGGTGGAAGTGGATTCGAAAAGGAACGTTCGACTGCTTTTGAAAAAAAAATTTACGCGGAACCGAATCGAGGATGATTAACAAAGACTACTGATAACGGCGATGAATTATTATCAGCCGATCCGCGTTCGGCCGAGAGCCATGTCTGGTGGCGTGGAGAGCGAAGGGAAGAAAAGAAAAAAAAAACGAGATATTTAGGAAAAAAAAGAAGAGGGACGAGGAGAGAGAAAAAACGGCGAAGAATCTTTTCAACGAAAACTTTAGTCATTATAAATCGAGCCAGTAAAAATAAAGTTTTCTAGTACCGCACGGCAGTAGGAGAGTTGTACGGTGCTTACGATTGGACTTTGGACCATTACGAAATGAGTTTGAGCAGGTAAAAAGGCAAGTCCGGGGGGGGGGGGGCAAGAAGGCAAAGGGAGCAAGAAAAAACATAGCAAAGAAGATGGTTGACCTACTGCACTTTTGCTGAGTGCTGCCCACTGCTATCACTAATCGATACTTTCGGAGTTTCAAAGGTGTACAAAAACTTTGTACCGAAAGTTTTATCATCCCATCATCGAGGATTATTTTTTTTTTGCGAGTCTCCTCGAAACGGGAGATACCCTCCGTCCGATAGCGAGTGTATAGAAGTACCTCTTCGGGCTAATTCCGATTGATACGAGTCTATCGGACCCATCCGGAAAGCGGAAATTTTTTCAAAAGCTGAGATTTGATAAAAAAAAAAGAGCCCCCATTTAATCACTTCTCATTGTTTTGAATAAACCCCGTATGAAGTTTTATAGCCGAGATATAGTTGGCAATTAATTAGAAAAATTCCACAATAATGAGAGGCTTTTCTTCATTCTCTTTACCATGATCCTGTTTTTAATATAAAAACTAAGTTCAAAGGCGAGCTATGATATCGACAAATTTATTATGGTTATACCGTATTTAATATCACTATCCCTTTCCCCTTTTGTATATTAAAAAAAAAGAAATCCTTTATCAAATTATCACTCTACTTGCGACGGTTTTTAATTTCGAATCATACCCGCGTAATAAAACATCGAAAATTCGGGTTGACTACGACGTTAAATTTACGGAATAATAATAGAGAAATTGTATTACGGGGGTAACTAAAAAAAAAAAAGAAAGGAGGAGCGACTGAAAAATATCGAAAAAGAGAGGTAACTCGTAATTTCATATTTCAACTTATTGTTTAACTTTGCAGTCTTTTTAGTCTTCTTACATCCTTAACAACGCGCAGCTCGTAATTCCATCAAGAACCTGATCTTCAACGCTAGGAATATATCACCCCAAGATTCTTCGAGGTAATTGGATTTAAGGTGATTCTCGAGATTCAGTCTCAGCTGATCCTCGAGAGCAGGCGAGTCCTCCTCTCACCTCCTTCTTTCGGGTAGTCAAAGCTCGAAGCAGACGAAACTTTGAATCGATCGAACCGAGATATTTCTTCTCGTCGAATTACACAAAATTCTCTTGGGGACATACAAGGAGGGATTCAAAAAAAAAAAGGAATAAGAAAGAAAAAGGGATGGTTGTCGATGGAAATGATTGGATAGGTGAGAGAAAAGTGTATTTTTTTTTCCCGTCCTTCGCAATCTACCCTTTGAATTCCCTCCGATTCAGCCTCGCTTCCGAGTGCCTCCTTTGGATTCGGAAAAAAAATTCAGGAGTTACCGGTAATTATTTTCCTGATGGAAAAAAAAATCGAGCTCCTCGTTATTCGACGTCACTTCCTTCTGCAGCGGGTGTAGATTTTTTATTTTTTATTTTTCTCTCTCCTCCATTTTTTATACCAGGGAAGGACTTGATTGCAATTAATGATCCCTTTTCCCCGGGTTTCCGCGTGAAACCTGTTAATATCGGCATTCCACGTCGCGCAGGTGGGAAAGAAGCACCGCCGACGAAGAAAAATGGCGAACCGTTACGGAAGCTGCGAGAGCAGATTGAAACGTAAAGGGTAATGTTGCAGAACGGAGAGGAGATGGACACTGTTGAGCTTCGAACGCGATGAAGACGATGATTTAAAAGGGGAAAAAAAATAGTTAATGTCAATCATCCTTAAAACGATAAGAGTCTTTCAGTTAGTTTAATCCTCGTCAGATGGCTGCCGGGGAAAAAAGTTGGAAAGCCGTGGCAAGGGGAATAAAGACGGGACGGTTAAAACGAACTGGTTCGTTAACGAGAGATGAGCTATCGGCGAATCGAAGGGGGAATATTTTACTCGCATTCGCGCGAAATCCCGTAAAAGTCCAGCTCCGGGGTATCCGGTTTCGAGTGGAAATTCCAAAACGCAGTGATTTGCAACTTTTCCCCGTACTTTACGACCCAGCAGGAAGTTCGGTGGAAATGGATCCTTGTTAAAGTTTTTTACTTGATTGTTTTTATCTCCGGTGTTAACTTTCCTTCGTTTCCTTTTTATTTCTGCTCCGGCTAAATCTCCACGAATCCCTCGAAAATACTTCCAACTCGGGAAAGGTAACTCGAGGAGATTTTCTTTGAGTCCCCTTAAATCTCTCAACGCGCCTCGATAGCACTTTCAGACGGAACTTTATTACGCTCTTGGATAAACATGAGTCCGACCGGAGCCCGTTTCTGGACAAGGCGACGTAGATTAAGTCGACCGGTTTGTTAAACGATCGCCGTTAATTGCCGTCTAATAGCGACGTCCGTGAAACGGAGCCCGGTATTTTTGAAACCGATGTCCGCCACGGTTACCGTAATTTCTGTGGGATGAAAAACCCCGGGGGGAGAAGAGTAATCGCTGGAAACAAATGTAAAAGAGGAGTTCTGCAGTTTTGTTCTACACGGATCCTTCCTCTTTGTCGTCCGCACCTGCATAGATCCCGAAACGCCGAGACTCGTCTCTTTATGAAACTCAACTACCTTAGACGCTCCTCTCCTTCCACGTTACGTCCAATGTAACGAGAAGCTTTAACAATGGATGCCCATAAATAGCCCTCCTCCGACTATACAATGGCTTCCGATGGTTTTCAATGCACCGACGATTTATTCTCGACAATCCGCCGACAACTTTCTGGAGATATTCTGTGTCAATATACCCTTCGAAGCTACATCGCGGGTATAAATAGGAAGAAGACATTGTTTCCAAAAGCTCTTGGAAAAATGACAAAAGGCAGGAGAAGCTTCGCACTTGAATTTCCTCTCTACCGAATTTTTGCTCCATCTTCCCGCGATGAATTTGTAAAAAAAAAGTTTATTAATTACCAGAAATAAGTTGAATTTCTATTTTTTGGAAATCTCGAAATCCACAATTCGAGAAAAAAGAGGGGGAACTTTCGGTCACTTTGACGGTGGGTCTTTGGAAATTCGGCATCCGCGCCCGAATTTGCACTCTACCGAATTTTCAACATATGTTACTGCCAAAAATTTGTTAAATAAGAGAAATAAATTCGTTGTCTATTTTTTTAAGTCCCGCAATCCACAATTCGGGAAGAAAAAGGAGAACTTTCAGCCACAAAAGGGCAGAAAGTCGCATTATTTATAATAACTGAGATAAATTCTACCGAAATGAGGTTTGGAAGGTGGGTCTTTGAAAATTTAGTGTACACTGATTCAACGTGGTGGGTAGAAAAAGAGCGGATGTCTCGCTAATGAAAAATTATGGACGCTGTCATCCCTACAATCTTTTAACCATTTTCATCCGATTTCTGGTACAACCGTCCATTACGAGAAGAATTTCTCCATATTTTTCAATTACCAGCCACTGTACACATTGTGTTCTTTCAGCTCCCCTCCAAGAAGTGAGGCAACTGAATTTTAATTAAATTTCCATTACCTCCTTCCCACGTCCTTTTGTTACAACAAATTCGGGCACCGTAATTATTCGAATTCTGAGACTGGAATTTCCACGAGTTCGAGTGGCTTCGCGTGGGTTTTGGAAAACGAGTAAATTATCGGCACGGAGATTGTCAAGAATGACAACGGTAACATCGGGAGCGACATCATTAGGTAACAAGGATCCGAGGAAAGTTCGCTGTCTCTGATAATGTCTGTTAATATCATGTAAATTATAATTAATATTCATGGGGTTAATTTCGTAACGCGTATAAACGCGGCACGGTATGGTTTTGGTCCTATAGCGGGTCTCTACCGGAGGAAAGTTTCCGCTGAAATTTATGATCGGCCGCAAAACATATTTCCAACGAAACTAACCAACCCAACAAACAAAATAGTGCCACCGGAAAGGGTGTAGGTCGATATATATTCCTACATTTTACCGTTCCTGGCAAAGAGAATCAAAGGTATTACGATAAAACAATATTCGCGCGTTACAACGGGTGTGCGAAGGGAAATTTTCAAATTTTCATCCGTGTCACAATCGTATCACGCCTTTAATTAAATTTCCCCTCGAAGCGACGATTTCAAAACTGAAAATCGATCGAATTTCACGGAATAATAATAATACAGCGGCTTTGCAGACAAGAATTTCTATAATGCAGGACGCTGAAATACCGAAATCTCAGACATAGGGGTCGCAAATAATTGATGAAACCTCGAAGAGATTCTCCAAAAAAGCAGGAATCGTCGTGAAAATTGCATGGCCGCGACGCTGCCCACCGCGTATATTTTTAATTCATACGCGCCAAGTGCATAAAGCTATTTTAATACAACCAAACAGTATCAGCCTCGTGGATAAAATGAAGCTTCCCATGTGAATTTCGCAATGTGTGAAAATGTCCGTTTTAATTTTACCTCGTGGAAAAATCATTTGGTCCAGCTTGAAGTGCCCACACCTACAACGAACGACCCATGGCGAATCGCGTTCACGGACCAAATGGCCCGGAAAGCACCTATGCCGGGGCTACGTGTATTTAATCAAAGATGAAACCCCGCATTTTGCAAACGCTTTTCCCTTCAGCCGCAGGCCCACCGGTGACGCGGCAAAAAATGCAATCGCAAATTTCCGGAAGGTCTAGAAAATGGAGATCGTCTCTTACTCACCACTGGTCCCGAGGATCCGGAAGAGTCCGATGGACAGATATTAGGTCACTCGCGTACTGATTGAAGGCGTTATTGAGCCAACCGTCGTCCACGAGCTTTTTGGTTTCCGCGGTGAGATTCGAGGGCAGGATAACCGGTCTCCCCATTTCCCCAGGAGCAGCTGCATCTTGTTCGCGCGGAGCTGCGAGGACTCCTCCACCTGCGGATCGAAGAAAAGTTTGCAAATCCCCTTTCGTGAAATTCCAAGGGAAAACGGCAAGCTCGTCGGAACGTCTGATATTCCGCGGAAAATTCGCGAGTCGAGATGAGCCACGGTGGAAATCTTAATAAAAATGTAAACCCGAATTTAAGTGAGATAAAATAAACATGAGGCAAAGTCTCCTTTTCATTGCGAACTTCTCTCGCTAAACAGTAATTTTTCCTATGCAATTTCCCCGGCATTCTAGACTCTCTTAAGACCGGGGGGAGAGGGGGGGGGGGGGCACTTCTGCAAAAAGTAGCAGTGGCAGAAAACGAAACAAAAACGGCAACGGAGCATCGCCGTATTATAATCCAACGTCTAAGAGCTTTCGCGCATAAAGTCGTACTTTTATTTACCAAAGCCATATAGACCGAAAGCTAAAAACACGTCAAGAGTCATTCGAGGTGCAGAAAAGCGAGGGAATAAGAAAAAAAAGAGTGGACCGTGAATCAAATGGAGTAAAAAAAATGGACTGAAAAAAAGAGAGAGAGAGAGAGAGAAAGAAGGAGAGGCGAGTGTAAAGTAAGATGGGCTCTTGTCCAGAAAATAATTTTATCCCCAGGTGGCAGCGCGGGCAATAAAGAACACGTAAAATGACTTTGCTACGAGCTTTTCTGCCCGAAAACTTTCGGAAAGTTTGTCAGAAACCGTTCCGTACATTATTGATGTACGAGGCCCGTATACGTCTAAGAAATAAATGAGAGCGAAAGGGATGGAGGATTTTATCGGAATGCTTGTCGTGATGTTTCTCAAAAGTTATGGTCCCCATTTGTCTTGCGTATTTCGTCGCGTTCTAATTCACTCGCCGAAATATTGTCGCTCCTGTTTTCAATGAAAAATTATTTTCCAGAAAATTATCGAAAATTTCGAGGAGTTTCGGTGGAGGAATTCACGAAAGCTCTCTCGGAGTTGTCGGAGAAAAAATGCCGATGTACCTTGTTCGGGCCCGGCTTGGTGCACTTTCGGTTTACTCTGACTATTTCCGGGAGTTTCTTTCTTAAACGGTTGTTGTTGTTGCGCGGGTGGCACAAAACCATTAGCAACTTGCGGCAGTGCCACGCCGGACGGTGCAAAATTTTGTGCAGCAGCGACGGCAGCCCTGTCCTCGGTGTAAAGCAGGAAACACACCGTGACCCAAACGGCAGCAGCCAAAACTGCGATTTTCAGCCACCTTCTTCGTAAAAATGCCATAATTATTCTTAGAAAGGTCATAATTTTCAATCGGTCTCTTCCGATTCTTCCCTAGGACGACGAGCTCTGGTTCCTATTTCCGGTAAACTTTGAGTAACTCTTGAACCGGTAGAAATCTGCGTTACCTTAATAACATTTTCTCTCGTTTCTCTCCTTTCTGTGTTTATACTTTTGCCTCTTTTGTCGGGACAAATTTGCGCTTAACGCAAATTCCAATTCCTTCTGGAAATCCGATGGCTCTCTCGAAGATTTTTAAGCGAACATTGGATCCCCAAGCTTCTAATCATTCTTACAAAACTCATAAAACTGCGAATTCTCGGTGCTCGCTCATAAGATATGCAGAAATTTCGGATAAATTTTTGTCTCCTCTACTCTCGGATATGTCTCGAATACACCAATACATCCAAACTGATATGTCGGATCACACTTGTACGCAAATTATGGCACTTTCCGACGGACGAAACGTCCGATTCTCCTCTTCGATATGTGCAGAAAAAATTAGGATATGACTTCGAAGTTCAACCGGTAGAAATTGAAATTTTGGAAATTGATTCACGCATTTATGCGTCCAGGCTCGTTCAATTTTTAACAGTTGCAGCAGTTGTGTAGCAGCTTTCTCCTTCTCTTCGGTGAAATTGGTGTCACCGCATTTTGGACGCTTCTGAAACAAACGAAAGAAGATTTTTCTTTAAAACGAGAGTTCACATTGGAGTGAAAGTTTTTTTTTTTCTTTTTTTTTACAGAATTCACCAGGCACTATTTTCCGATATCCGAATTCCCATCCGTTTGAAATCATTTATCGAAACTTTTTCCGCGGAAGACAAAAGAAATATATACTTCAACCAATCACTCCGCTGCTTCTTGTTGTATTTTTCATCGACTGTGTTATTCCTGATGTACAACAAAGCGTAGATATAAAAACATCTAAAAAAACTCGTCATGCAACAAAAAAAAAATAATAACCAGCCGGAAAATAATAGAAAAATCTCGTTAAACCGTTCCTGTTTTTTCCCCCCTTGAACAAACAATCTGCAAAAACGAATTGAGGACTTAGGGCATCGGTGCAAAAACAGCAAGGATTGATTTTTATACCGTTTTGATATAAAACCTTCGAGTTTCGCGTATTCCGGTTTTGTTCCCTTCAATTATCGCATATTTTTCCTTTTCCAGCTTCCGTCTACCGAAAATCCCAAAAACCCGTCACTCTTTCGCTGCGAGTCGTCGTTGGAATTTTCGGACCGGATGAAAATATACGATCATCTCGCGTCTCGAGAGTTACAGTCGAAAATCGTGACGTTCGATTGTTTTTTTTCGTAAGTTCGAATTTTTTGCATCCTCAACAACGGTTGTATATATTTTTTTCTCGCAATAATTTTCTCGGCCCGCTTGGTTTTTCTTGGCGCGAGTTCGTCGTAACGTTAAGCAGTAAAATGCCTCGTATCGCTTCTTTTGCAGCGGAACGGAAAAAAAAAATGAGGAAAGTTGGGATGAAGAATAATTTCTCGAAGGTTTAACGCGAACTCGCTAATGATTATTGTCGTCGTAAAAATAATAATTTACAACGCTGAAAGTATGTTTGAAATTGCGATAAGCACGTTCGTGCAAATACACACATATGTGGCTTTGGCTTTTCTTATTTAACGATACCTCCTGAAAGGTATCTTTTATCTACATCGATATTGTGTGAGTGCTAATGAGTGAACAGTACACCGACTCGCTCTGCATTGCGCATTTTAACTAGAAATGGGGCGACTTACGACTACGCGGTGAAGAAAAAAAATAATTACTTATTTTATGTTAATCATTCCCACGATTTTCACGTCCCAGAATTTTACCGTGGAAGAAATCCGAAAATTTTCCAAGAAGTTTCTCGCATTTTGTTTTTCCAACGAGTGTCCTAAAATCGCACGAATCTGAAAATAATCCCGAGAGGAAGTAATTCCCGGCAATCCGAAATTTCTCAAAACAAAGCACTTTCTGCCTCAATTTCCCGCAGGCTTTCTTTCGAACGACAAAGTCGCTCATTTGAAATAACATTTCGCGAACATACGGTGGAAAATGAGGTTCCATTAAAAAGGAGGAGAAGAATAACATTATTGCGAGCCTCGTCCGCTCCACGCACGAATACGAAGCTCAACGTGCATGCATTCGGTGACATTAGCGCACGTGTGTAAAAAAAATTGTACCAGATGATGGTAGCGGAAAAGAAGGAGAAACGCAACAACGACAAAAAATAGTATCGTGAATGAAAGCAATGTTTGTTTATTTGACCGTAATTCAACGAGAGGAAAAAATAAAAGCCAAACCGTGCATCCTATAGGTACACCTGTCCTCGGTAAAATACCTTTGTCTCCGCTATTTCCGCTCCTCCTTTTTTCACGATATAGCTTTCCTTTATTATCGTCATGCATATACATACGCCGTATGATTAGAGTGGATTTATTTTATTTATCCACACAATCAGGTATCCATCCCCCTCCCCGTTTTCCGCTCCGACCGTATCCGTGCGCTACTGAATAATAAATGTAATCATCCCCGGGATAATTTATTTATTCCAATATTTCTCTTACAGGTAAATTACGCGTCAACGAATGATCTCCCTCATCCTTTCGGGAAATTTCATAAGCGACGGTGTGGCAAAAAGTCTCGAAAGAAACGGATCCACCCGATAAGGACCCACCCCGGATCCTCCCAATTTCCTTTCTAATGCGTCTGGAATTTAATTAAACGCGAAATTGTCTCGAGAGAAGCGAATTTCCGGTTCGGTTTTCCATTTAGGGACCAGGGCGTGTGCTCTATAATCGCATCGGCAAGGGTTTGTCGATATGGAACGTACATATATGTGTCTGATATATGTGTCATATAATTTTAAGAACGCGGGGATCCCTCCTTGCCCCGCGACGCAAACCCACCAGGTAATGGTTAAACGTCCTGACGAGGTGGACTCATTCTGGTGTTCACCTATAAGGGTGAAATAAAGGAACGGAAAGGAACTATAAAAAAAGGAAGCCAAGAAAAAACACCATTGCCGTTCTTTCCTACGTTCCTCCGACTACAAATCTACATCGAAAGAAGTGTAGTTTACCCTTCCGTGTTTCTCGAAGTCGTTCTCGTATACGAGGATAACATCTTGGTCGCGTGTTACTATTTATTTAGGTTACCCTTCGCTATGTGTGCTCCGTTTTCTCTGCCATGTGCCTATTCGCGTTTACGGTAACAACCCGAAGTCCATTTTAACCGCGTTTAGTACCTACTGTTTGTTTCCAGCTCCCTTTGAAAAATGGAAACCCACTTTTTACCGTGCCTCCGCTTGGACGTGAAACCAAGCGAAGCCCGAAATTTCCCAAAGGTGGCAAACCCTTTTCCAAATTGCTGACCCAGCTTTGTATTTTTGATATTCCCGAAAAAAAAAATCGAATTTTGGGGATTTTCGGGAGACGAATCCATTTTCATTATTACAATTCCCATCAGAAATACGACTTTTATTAAAAACACTATTTTCGATTATTGTAATTTTCGTTAAAACGTCTTTTTATTTTCCGATTCTATTTTTGAAACTTTAATTTTTACCAATTTTTTTTATGGGGAAGAAGAGGCGAAATATTCCGGCAAAAAAAAATTCCTGCGTTAATTTCCACATGGGATACCTCGTTTTCGAGAGACAGAAATTAATCGCGAACTGAGACTCCGACTGGGAAACTCACCCAGCTGTTAGCGGCTATGAGAATCCTGGGAGGAAGATGAGACGTATTTCAGATGGAGACGAGGGATTTTACATCTGCATGAGTCTCCGTCGAACGTTACGACGGATGCTGGAGAGATTGGAAAAACAATTGCAAAGGAAAAGTAGAATGAGTCGCGGGGGGGTGGAGAGGTAGAAAACTGCGGGCTCCGCTTGAAAGCTATATAAATACATCAGTGGTGGTCTCAAGTGGTGAAAAGCACCCTCCTGCTCGGTACCATCTTCCTCTTGTATCATTGTGTTCTTCCCTTTCCATGCAGAAACGCAGTCGAAGAATCCTAAGAATCATCGCCATCTTCTTGTTCTCCAATGTCCGCTTCGACTCCTTATCTCGCATTTTTGAGTCTTTCTTTCTTTCTTCCCTCGCTTCCTTTCCACCGGCACGTTTCTTCGCTCTCGTCTCCCGCTGCCACTCCAGGAATGGCTTGTATGCGACAAAATCGTGCTAAAAGTCTGTCGTGGAAGAAAAAAAAAAATAGAGCTGTCGGAATTTCCAATTTTTTTGCACCATCCCCTCGGATCGGGTGTTTTGGAGTCGACGGTGTTATTTTTCCAGCAATTTTGGAGTTCCATTTTCCTGCTCCTCTAGTTTTTATTATTTTTTTTTTCTATATTCGTATGGGAGAGAGCAATTAAAGTTCGACGATGGAATTCGCAACTGCGCGTTGCCAGTCGATGGTTTTCTGGTGAGATTGCGGGAATAAAGTTTCGCCCATTTTTTGTCCCGTCTTTTTCCTTTTTTGGTCAACGCCGCTGCCTACGTCGAAACAAGAAATAAGTTTTAACTAACCACCGGCAACAAAAAATGTGCAAAACTATGGCTACGCGTATCCATTCCGCCGGTGTATTCGGGATAGAGAAGAGGTTTTATAGACCTACCGGTAATTTAGGTCTCGTATATATACCTATAACGCGTTCCCTCGACGTACAAATTCGTGTTTGTATATTATATAGAGACATATATATGTTTACACGCCGATATATAGGGTATATCTTCCTGCCCGAGCTTGCCAGGCAATAATATTTAGACGGTGGAACCGAAATTACATTTTCGACGGATTTTAATAACTTTGGATGTGGTAACGTCGTCATTTTTAGTACGTGCATTTATTGCTCGCCCCAGGAACGCTTATTACGTAACCTCCAAGACGAAATCCTCCCTTTAAACAGCTACGAATTTATCGCGGTCCAATACTGGCCCACTTCCGCACCGCGTATCAATTGTTTCGAGCGTAAAACTCGGATGAAGGGATATAAAAAATATCGGCGAGTGTATGGAAATTTCTATACTACCCGGCTCGATTTTTACCGTGGTTACGTCACTCGAGAATTATTACCGCTGTTATGTGCATCGAATAAAATGATTATCTCTAAAGTGGAGATCCATAAAAAAAAAAAATAACTTCATTCAAATTGGGTACTAAATATTTTTCCCCGGTATTAAAAAGAAACGGCTAAAATTACCACGGTTCGAAGATAACGCGGCTTATTTTAGAGGCACAATTACTCGACGTTAAAATTCCCACGTTATACGTTTCCCGGATAACCGATTTTTCTCCTCCGCCTCCTTTTGTTGATAGAAGCGAGCGAGAAAGGGGCCGGAAAATAACTACCAGATAAATGCAAAACGCTGCATTTACAAAAAAGGATGGAATATCATATAAAAGTATGCACTTGTATTCCCAACGCGATAATACACTCGATCGCTGTTCTTTTCTCCATAAGTATAGTTGGGTTCCATGGAATAGATAACCGGCGTTTCGGGGTAATCCTGGAAAATGCGAACATTAAGCTCCGCAACAATGGAAAGTACTGGCTCATGGACCGGAGTAATAAAGACTTAACGCGGTAAACCGCTAATGGAGTAATGGACAATTCTCTTAGTCGGGTTAGACGCGGACTGGACTCTCGCCAAATAAGAAGCGACTTCTCCAGCCGTAAAAAATAAACACCCTTTGTTCTTCGCTACAATGCATCCTTGCTGCAATTTTCTCTATGATAAGTAGGTACTCGAGGGAGGGAAAAACAGAGGGATGAGCGAAACAACGGGCAAGTTTTTGAACGCGAGCAGCGAATTCCAGTTAAAATATCGAAATTTCTGCCGGAGGGGCGACGGATAAAAGTTTGCAGCAGCCGGTTGATTTCTATTCTCATAATGTTCCGGGGAGGATCGGAAAAAGACACTGGCAAAAGCTCACTCGGTGAACTCTTCACGAGTGCGTAAATATACATCTCGAAGTTTACACTAAAACGTCGGTACAATTCCGAGATATTTCTGCTTGCCAAAGTCACCGAAGTCGAGAGCAAAGTAAAGCGATGGACTGGAAGCACTGGAACAACCAGGAGCTGCCGTGTATACCCAACGCTCGAGAGTATTTGCCGAGTTTAAGTGTAGTTACCAAACTAACTCGCTGCTGCTGCTGCGGAATGGAAACTTATGATCGTATACATTATGTAATGCATTATTCCCATGATATGAAGTATTTCGCAAACGAGTGTAATTAGAGCCACTTAGCCTTATCGTCTCTGCGTGGATCCTACGGAAAACAAAGAACTCCACCCCCCTCGCGTGTATCCGGAAACAAGGACCAACGAGGATTTTCTATCCCGTGTAGGGAAACCCACCCGCTCGTAATTCAATTTTATCATTATTTTTTCATTCGACGCATGCGAGTATCGGCCCACTCCGGTTACCGTTGAAAAGCGTAGCCATAGATGGGCCATTAAAGGCTGTTGTTTTCGGCCCGATGCGCATCGCCCTTGAAGGGCCCAAATTGTCATCCAAGAACTTTTCGGTACCGGCCCAGTCGTGGCCCAGTCGCCATTAAAAAACCGTTAACTGGAGCCAGGTCGCCAATGACGGCCCATTAATGGCCCCGTTGTTTTTCCCTATCCCGGTTGATCCACTCGCACCGAAATTTCCAGCGGTACTTTACCGGATCAGCTGGAAATCCTACTCGCCGTCCCGCTCTCTTCCAGGAGCTTATTTCTTTTCCTCGACTTCCTCCTTCCTCTTCGTCCTCGTTCTCTCCACTCGGGGGGGACAGGGGTGGACAAAATCCACGGGATTGATGAAAGTTCCCGTCGACCACTGCCGCACCAAGTTAGTCGTGGCGGAAAGTTTCGAATCTGATTCCAAGTTCCAATCACGTTTGTACCTCAAGTCTCCCGAGTAATCAGAACGATCTTCGCGGAGCGTGTAGCTGCGGTAGTTTTGATTCAATTTTCCTGGGGATTGTCCGTGGGATTAAAATGGCCTCGCCAATAAGCGCTGCGACGTAACGCTCGACGAATTTTCAGCGACCGCGGTTATGTTCGATCTCACAGTCGAGAAATATATCCGATAACGAGCGAACGCGTCACGAGTTGGCCGAATGCTTGGCGACAGCTGCTGGAGAATGCTGGTCGCGCGGGCGTTACAAGAGACCGCGGGCAATTAATGAGGGAGAGCAAGGAAAGAGGGAAGCCGATAAGTTCAACGAACGATAAGGACGAAGAGCGGAGGACATCGCCGAGAAGATGATTACGAACGGAAGGAACTGGAAAGAGGACGCGTGCTGGATGGATGTCCGTAGCGATTTGTCCATCGCTAGCGGAGTCAGCAGAAAAAGGAAGGCGAAAGGGAAGCAATTGGTGATTTATGTTTACTCCTAATAGAGAGGCCCGCTCGCAGACGTGCAATTACAGCGGGGTAAGCCGAAGTCAGAGCGACGTCAGATTCGATAACGAATGTCTGCCTATCACGAGGTACGTCTAACTTTGCGTTGTACCTCATAAATCTTTTAGTTTACTCACACTACTTATCAATGTTCCCAATTTCTCTCCAGTTCCTGCCACCGCGTGTGCGCGCGGGATACACGGGCACGTGTTTATCAACTCAATTGTTATTATTTCGACCTAATTTTCAATCCAGATAACGTAGTGTTAATTTGAGCAACGGTCCAATTAAAAGAAATTTCCGCTGAAATCGGACGAATCGGAATCCAGCCGGAGACGTTCTAATTATGGTCGTTAGGATTATTCGGTCGGACAAATTGGTGCCAAAGGGAGTCACGCGGGATTTCTCATGTACACCTACGTGATAAGAGAAACTGTGGTTGCTGGAAATTCGCTCAGGGGTTTAACGCCGCGACGGGAATGGCGACGACGACGACGACGACGATGACGGTGGCAGTGGTGGTGGCTACGACGACGACGACGTTGGCTATGACACAAACTCGCTAATCAAATTTAAACCCCGGGGATGATTTACGCTTCGCTACGCGACTCCTACAGTTATTAATACCAAGCGCATCTCGGTAATTGTAATAATGCTCATTAGCCGGTAACGCGGAATTATTATATGGAGAGATTTTCATTTTTAATCAAATTTATTTTGTTTCACGGCTTCGTACCGCCGCGACGAAAAATTGGAGCGTGCAAATCCCGGGATCCGAGCATTTGTCACAGAAATTCGTCGCTGACGTCATTTATTATTTTTTTTTGCTAATTAGGTAAAGAGATCGTTTCCCTCTGTATGGGTTTTCCTTGCCGCAACCCGATTGGAGGTTACGATCCGTAAAATCGCAAATTCTAACGATTTACGATTATATACATTTTTCGGCAATTTGGAAATCGCGAATTCCAGATATTTCCTGCCAAAAGCTGAAAAATTCTAAGTCCCAAATTTCGAAATTAAGGGAAAACAGAAATGATTTTCCAGCTTGACAACATTTCCTCGGAATCTGGTGACTCGCGAGGGACCGAATATTCCCCGCGAGAGGCAAAAAATGGTCGCTCGTGAATTTATAGTATGTGACACCCCGTGTCACATGTATAATTTACTCGCGCATTATGAAGGAACGAAACGCGACTGTTTTTAGTGGCACCCGTGTAATGAAGATACAGACCATGAAATCTCCGACCAGGCCATTACGTGGGATCAGTATGTGCGATATAAAGTACAATATCTACTTTGTCGGATTTTGCCCCTGTTCAGTGATAACTAGTGTCCGATAACTGACCGTATTACGGCACAGATATCCTCTTCTCTCACAGCGGAAATTATGGCCCTTATGCGGTGCCTACAGTTATTCGGTAACCGATATCATTTTAGTATGAAAAGGATCGTTGGTTAACGGCTGCAATGAGTACCAACGTTTCATAGGTTTCGGATATGCCATTGCCATTCTTTCGATACATGTCGTGCCACTGTTGTGGTTATTATCATTATTATTATTATTATTATTATTATCATTATTATACAACCTAGTGAAACGTAGGGAAATGTCACTCCATAAATTTTTATACACCTCGATCCCTTTTTTTTGTGTGGACTCATTATGGCCACTACCGATACTGAAACAATAAATTACGACTCCCGCTCTCTCGGGATCGTTCCGATAGATCCGCTTCGCGGATAATAGCGTAATAGTTTCTGTCTTCTATTAAAATACGTATCGTATCGGAATAAGTACCGCATTGTTGAAATATATATATATTCGAGACGTATAGAATTTCTCGAAAGTCGAGTTCGGAACAATAGAGGCGCGATGACGAAACATTTAAAAGTTTCTTGTGTGTTGGAAATTAGTGGTAACATTTGCATCGTGTTCATGAACTACTTCACTTTGGAGTATACATATATATAGAGCTATCCGGAACAGTCATTCTCTCATCTAGCAAATGGGTCGAGAGTTTGCCGTCTGGAAACTACGAATCGGAACAATGCAGAAGGAAGCAACGTACTGTAAATCGTTCTGCTACGACGAAAGAACCTGTATACATATATATATATATATACAGTTACACACCCCCCTACCCTTCGTTTCAATTATATTAATGCGAATCCAATCAGGGCTTTTACAAAAATTTCACGTCGACCCAAATGCATTTTACGGCAATTGCAGTCGGACGCGTCACGGGAGAAGTGGAAGAATCGAGGCTGGAAAGCCTCGAATCCTACTTTCTCCAGGAATTCCGAGAATTTCTTATCCCGGATAAAAATGAAATTACACCCCCGAAAATCTACCCCTCGATAAAGTTGGCCCGAACCGGTGATAAGTTTAACATGATAAAGAAGAAGAACAAAGGAAGGGGCAGGGGGGGGAGGATTGTTTGTATTTACAACGAACCTATATATAAAAATGCTTGTATATATGTGTCGAAGTTTCTCTAAATGGAGGGATTGAGGGAGAGGCGGGAAATAAGTTAGACTTAAGAAAATAAGCCGAAAGCAACTTTTCTTCCTACGGTTGCACCCTGCTTTTGGGGATGGATATGTATGTACGTACACACATAAGCGAGGGTCCATGTATAAGCACTGTCTACATAGACACACGGGGTGGGTACATATGTATTTACCGGGTGTAGTCTTATACATACTGTATACCCGTTCCGTGCAGTATGTTTCTTTGGTAAGACAATAGGGATGGTAAGTGCACCCTCGAGAAAAGACGTTGAGTTTCTCTCGACGCTTCTCGTAATGAAGCACGCAGTCGTTACATCGCTGCGCTAGTATACATATTTGCATGTCAAACCCTGCAAACTTTGCGAATAATTCCGCAGTTCTTTATCATTGCAGCATCGGCTATCCGAATTATTTCGCCTTTTTGTACAATTCCATGCAAAAAATTTGATCCTCCCCGTCTCCTCCGGAATTTTCAAATTACGAATATTATAGGTTATCGACAAATTTCTCCTCGGAAACGAGTTACCCGGCGGATATGCGCTTTTTGTTCTCCCTCCATGAGGAGGAGAAGGAGGAGGAGGATCCCAACAAAAAGATTATATCGTATCACGTATGATAAGATTTGAAATTTCCTGCGAGAGGCTGCAGTGTTTGAAGATTATTATAATATCCATTTTAATGCAACTTATAACTTCCTAGAATTTCCTGCATGTTCGCATAAAGAGCGTACGGTTATTTGAGGATACGTGGAGCAAAAAAACGGTAATTCCTATTCCCGCGGATTGGAGATAGACCCTTTTGACACTCGCGCGACGGTATATCTCTCGAAAGAGCATCGTCTCTCGCTGCGGAATTAAAAATAATATTTATGCCGTATGCGTAACGTAATTCGTGGTTATCAATCTGCGCCTCTCCATTTTCTTTTTCCTTTTCCAGCCCCCGTGCATCCGCTCCGGCGACGACAAAAACACGCGGGCTTACAAAATTCTAATCTGCAATTGATTCGATAAAGCCGCGAGGTTACAGAATACTAATTGTTGATTTCGTTAGCGATCACTGATTCGTAATAACTGATAACATTAATTTGAATTTAAATTTTCTACACATGTATATAGATACACACGCGGAATATAGATCTACTGTACGTTCCTCTGATTTGCATAGGAAACCCTTCCAATATGAATATAACTTAGCCGTATAATGCAAATGGGAATATTCATTTCTACATAGATGGCGCTTGTGTTTTTATTAAAAATAAAAGGCAAGCCTTCGGTGTCTTCAAAGAACCCGAATACCACCGAGTTTTTTCTGTAAAAAGAGAATTCTTTTTTTTTTCTTTTTTTTCGTCCAAAAGGGATACCCGGTAATGACTATTCCCAAAAAAAAAAGAAAAATGATTAAATCCGGACAAATACAAACAGAACGAATGAGAAAGAAGCCAAAGAAGTAATCAAAAAATGTACATTCTCACAAAAAGAAGTAAAAATGTCAAAAAAATGTGACACCGAATCCCAGACTGCAGTTTGTTGTCTTTTTCCGGAACGAAAAAATAATATCCAATAATAAAATTAGTTTCCTCAAGTTTTATTGGATATTGATCTGCCTTGAAACAAGAATCCGAGTAAAGAAATAATAAGAAAAGAGAGAAAAAAAAAGTACGAGGAGTGAGAAAAGAAGGAGCGAAAGGATTCCTACCTCAAGTTCGCTCCCATCGCCATTGATAAAGTTTGAAAGAACGCCAATATCAAGTTCTTACCTCAAAGTTTTCATAGAAAAGATCTACCAACTGATCTCTTTTCTACTACTACTATCTTCAACAGGTATCCCTTTAAGAAGAAGAGGATCAAGGAAGTGGAAGGTCTTTTTTTCCTCACCTAATTCTTTATTAAATTATAGAATTTCGAGAACTCGCAAAAAAAAGCCACCGATATCTGCGCGATCGTAATAAAAATACCGTTGAATCGAGAGAAAACGCACCTCTGGTCTTAAATCGACCTGTCACGAACACAAAGTGAACTCATTTCCAATTTTTTTTCTCCCGCTCCCTTCTCCTTTTTATGTAATTCCTCCTTATCTTATCTCCTTTCATTCGATGCACCTGAGATCGCGTAAGCGGCGTCGATAATATATCGCGTAATAAAAATTCTTTGCGTTACGATCGATTTTACAATTTCGCAAATTCATAAAAAAAAATCGGTACCATTTATTTTTCCCAAGAAATTGGGAATTCCGAATTCTCGCGAACGCCGTTTCCCGGTGAATTAACGCACGAATTTCGGTACGATCGCAGTGTCGGACGAAACTGCAGTTAAAGTAAAATTAACTGCAGCTGTAGGACCGATCAATGAAAAATTAATCAGACGACCGGCTGCTACCGACGCAGCGATTGATCGACGCGGAAATATTCCCAGGATGGAAGGAAGGAAGGAAGCAGCAGGATCCCCCTTTTTTTTTCTCTCGAGGGCCAGTAAAAATTTCGGAAATGATTTGCCTCTCCGTCGTCCATTCTTTTTTCTTCCTCCTGTTTTTCCTTCTTCTCTCCTTCTCCCCTCTGTTTTATGGGGATATCATCCACTAACGGAGATTAAATGCCATGAGTGTCTCGGAAGGTTTCGGAGGTAAATAAATTAAATGGGATTAAGGGAAGAAGTAGAAGTTCTTCCCGGCAAAAAGCAGGATATCCATTTACCATTAAGATTTATTTACAAATGCAAATGATTTATCGGCGAATTTTAAATATTTCTACTCCCGTTTGCGGAGAAAAGAGGAAGCTGACGCGTCCTTCCCAATTTTTCCCGGATTTATTAGCAAATAAAAAAAATCAGAAATTTATAATTTTCTTTTTCCATTTTTTTTTTTTTCGTTTTGGGGCGAATCGCAAAAATTTTCTGCAAAAAGTGGGAACTTTTGTTAAGTTCGAAAGGACTTGGCGGCTAATGTGTTTTTTGCCGAGCGTAAAAGCATCGTAAAACAAAGTGATAAAAGGGGCAACGCAGATACAGTGGGCAAAGAAAATACACACATCAATTAAATGAGAGTATCGGGTGTACAGTAGCTTTTACGTGTAATCATTATGGAGCGTTTGTGTTAATGCACCAGTGGGCGTAACGCGGCTGCATATCGAACAATATAACAATATGCATATGGTGCTGCGAAACATTATGTATGCAACTGTAGATTAGTAAAATCTACTATGTATATACATCGAGACCATATCGTTCGTTTGTAGCTACGTGCCTACGTTCGTTCATTCGTTTGCAGATAGAACGCATACGTGCACCTACGTTACGTTACGTTACGTTACGTTACGTTAAGTTACGTTACGTTACGTTCATTCTCGACTCGAAGCTGCTGCAAAACCATTTGCATTCATGTTAGGCTTCGTATTGATTATATGCACTTTTTAACCCCTTCCGATATTCTCGATATTTACCGTTTTCGCGATGACGACAGGGAAGTCGGCGCCGATCAGAGGATCGGTATCGGCAAAATTGACTTTATGCCGCGACTTCGGGTATTTTTTCCGCGAGAACAATTTTTTCCAGCGGAAACACAAGGGACGCAGCATAAAACCGGCAGGTGAGAGGCACCTTTTTTTTTGCTCATTTTGAAAAGTTCCGCGAGTTTCACAGGTTTCATAAAGTGTATTAAGAATAACGTCGACATTGAGATCACGAGTTTGCTTACAGCGAGTGACAGTTGAGGTAAGAAAGAAGGATAAAGGTACACGGTTTGTTACAGAGCCAAGTTACCGGGTAAAGAAGTAAGAGGAAGACGAGGAAGAGAAGAAGAAGGTAAAAGGGAAATGTAAAAGTATGACCTGGAAGCTTTTAACTGGCGTTGGGAGTCGTGTTCAATTAAAGCGTCACCTCTTGTGGAAAACTTTTATATGAATGGGTTTCATTACGTTGCAAGACTTATTAAAGTTACACTTTTACATAGATATTAATATTCCTTCGTGTTTTGTCAGGCTTTCTTATCAAAGCAAAACCGTGTATTCAACCGCTTCTTATTCCTACACGTTAAATACTGCGGCATTTATACACCCGTAGTCACACCTTCAATGTAATTCTATGAATTACGGTGTAGAATCGATTCCAAGAGTATACTTTCATGAAATCCTAGCGGAAGGTCGTAAAAACCAGGTTTATTAAGGAGAAATCGTGTTTTCCGTAAGAAATGTTGAATTTTGACAATGAAAATGGATTCCTCGGAAAAAAATACATCGGATTTGGGTCTCCCGAAAGTGCGCAAAAAATTTTTCCAAAAGTCGATTTTTTGGGCATACCTTCCCCTTCCCCCGAAAATGGGGTAAAAATTAAAGTTTTAAAAATGGGGTTGGACAAGTCATTTCTAGTGGTAATTTTTCCCGTAGAATCGATTGCAAAGGTCAAATTTCACAAAATCCCAGCGGAAGTTGGAAAAAAGTAGGTTTTTTGAGGAAAAATCACATTTCCCGTTCGATTTTGGGAATTTTGACAATGAAAATGGATTCCTGAGGAAAAAATACATCGGATATGGGTCTCCCGAAAGTGCGCAAAAAATTTATTCAAAAGTCGATTTTTAGGCATACCTTCCCCTTCCCCCAAAAATGGGGTAAAAATTAAAGTTTTAAAAATGGGGTTGGACAAGTCATTTTTAGGGGTAATTTTTCCCGTAGAATCGATTGCGAAGGTGAAATTTGTCAAAATCCCAGCGGAAGTTGGAAAAAAGTAGGTTTTTTAAGGAAAAATCGTGTTTCCCGTAAGAAATCTGGATTTTTGACAATGAAAATAGATTCCTCGGAAAAAAATACATCGGATATGGGTCTCCCGAAAATGCGCAAAAAATTTTTCCAAAAGTCGATTTTTTTGGGCATGCCTACCCCTTCCTCCAAAAATGGGATAAAAATTAAAGTTTTAAAAATGGGGTTGGACAAGTCATTTCTAGGGGTAATTTGACGCGTAGAATCGATTCCAAGGGTCTATTTTGATAAAATCCTAGCGGAAGTTAGTGAAAAATAGATTATTTCGAGTTCATTCGATTTAAAGAAAATCGATAATAATAATAATATATATAAAAAATTCTTACCAGTTATATGTAAACATTTGGCACTTTTTCGGAAGGGGATTTGTGTGAAATTGGGAAAAAAGCGTTGGTATGTAGCGACGAGAAACACGGTGATAGGAAAAAGGCGGCGATACGGGATTTCGTGAATCTGTAACAGAAAAAAAGAGACATGAATTTTCATCACAGCGGTATCGATAACTTCGGTAAATAATGCAAATGTCTGTACGAACGGCGGGATTGTTGTTTGTAATGACCGGATTTTTTATCCCAGAATTTTATTTAACACTTTTTTTTTTACGGTCTTCAATTAAAAAGTCTCGCTGGAATTCATTCGTCAATTCATGAAATTCAATACGCGGGTAAAAAAAAATACTCGGCCAAACAAAAGCGAAGCGGGGCTGAATTTTCCATTCCTGATATTTTTCAAAATTCTACCCGGCACCTTTTTTTCTTCATTTTCAAAAATTCGAATAAAAATCTGAAAAATATCGATCGCTCTCCCGCAAAAGTGAGCTTCCAAAAAATAGCTTGGGTACAAATTGTTCCCCTTTTTTTTCACGAAACGAGGATTGCATTTAATTGAATCTGTACAATCGCGAAATAACAGTTTCCTTCCAGCGTTATATTTTTGCCTGGAATATTTTCTTCCTTTCCTAACAACGGAGCGAAAAAAAAAAACAGGGAAGAAGGATGCGACGAAAGTTGTCTACTCTTAAGTGCAGTACCGACACTTAGCGTTGGTATTCGTCAACACGGTGTCGGTGATAACGCGACGTATACGTTTTCGCAAGCAGGCGGATAATTTCACGGAAGAAAACGACGGGTAAATAGAAGAAGTGGAATCGAGGGTAGAGGAAACCGGTAGCTCCTGCGAGGAGGCGGCGGTCTTGGTGTTCCTCGTCGTTTCATAATTTCATACAGTCAATTCTGGTCGTATCTACGAGAAGCTGGGGCATATTTCGCTATGCCGGGGCTCGTTCGAGTAGAACTAGACGTCACGTGCAGAGTTTCTACATTTCTCGCGTGGCTGCTTTGGCACTTCCCTCCATGGCGCCTCTATATTCGACCCGATGCCGCATTTCTTCTTTGACTTTCCTCCTGCTCTCGCTGGTCGACCTTTCTTTGGCAAAATTTCCACGAAATGCCCCATTGAGTGCACGAATTGTTTTCCCAATTTCTAGCGCAGCAGAAATTGGGTAAAAAATGTCGAAGAATGAACTCGAGGATCCGAGAGTTTCGAAAAACTGAAAAAACCTTCGGGTTTCGGGAACCTAGGAACCAGAAATACCTCGTGGTCACCGCGAATCAACTTTCATTTTTTTTTAAGGAGCGTCTGGAATGTTATTATATTTTGCTGTAAACGAGATACTTTTGCTTTTAAAAATTCCTAAGGACTCGTTAATAGTATTTCAATGTGTGAAAAGTTGAAATAAACATATCCATGTCGTTAAAAAAAAAAAATAGCGTTTTTAGAGCCCGGCCAGTGTACGTAACCCCTTGAAAAAGAGCACTTGTTCGGTGACTCGTTTGAGCAAACTTGTTTGCGACCGGAGAAAACTACGTCATGTGTGTGTTTCGCAAAGTACGGACGCGCCTAAGCGTTTCTGGAAATCATTTATGGCAGTTTCTGTTGTTTCGCCTTTTACGGCAGAGAAGAAACCGTTCCCTAACATGGAACTCTGAAATCGGGTAAAATAAGATGGAAATAAGAGTAATCTGGTTACGCACTCGTACTCTTTTCTCGAGAAACGGCGGGTACTGGGATCCTGAACGAAACTGTTGCTTCGTGGTTGAAAGCTTGACGCTTGTCAGTCCCGACTCGAGGGAAGATAAAAACACCAGGAAATCCAATCAAAGCGAGGTAAAAAGAGATAAAGCGATTTTTTGACATTGAAAATTTGTAAGAGCTTCCAAAAATGTGATTAATGTTTTTGAATTTTTGAAAAGACTTGAAATTTTCCCGAATTTCAAAATTTCTGGGTTTCCGTCAATTTTTCGGGAATCGTTGTTACCTGGAACCACTGGTTTCCGATGAAAGTCAAAAGAAGCCGCAAAAGGTGGTAGCGGAAAAGGGATCGACAAAAAAAAAGATAGTTGGAAAATCCCGTTTGCGAGTGGTAACTCAACAACAAGTGGGATTTGCATTAAAATTGCTGTTTTCCATGTAAATACTAATCAGCAGCGCCCTGCCTCCGCGAGGCAGTTGTATCCCGTGAAAAATAATAGAACGCAATAACGCGGGGAAGTATGGCGAAAGTCAATTTAGCGTCTACAGAAGAACTTAATTAAATGGCTATAACGCACTCTCAAGTGGATATTCAATTTGAACTCGCGCGCTCCAAACGTATCATTATTTATTACACGAAGTGCGCCGTTTGTAGTTAAATAATGATATTGTTTGAGTTTGCGCGTGTATGCGTGCGTCTGTGTGATAGCTCGAGCTTTAATTTTAATTAATACGACGGAACGAAGCGAAGGAGGAAGGAAGGACTTATGCAGAGTGAATAACATAAAATAATGATATATTACAAATTTAAAATTAATGAGATTCCTTCTTCTCCCTCCCCCGTCGTTCTTTATAATTTCGTTCCTTTTCGTCCTTTTTTCCTCCTCTTTCACCGGACGAATACACGCATACTGGAGAAAAGAAATTGCATAGCAACGTTTTCCTTTTAAGAGTCGCATTAAAAAGCCTTCATTTCATTTCTTTCCTTGGGCTTCTTCAGTCTTTTCCTAGTACGTGTGTAATTATATACACGCGCGCAAGTTTTTCATGTTTTCCCTGTGATTCTACTTTCAGAAAAAAATTTCCCCCAAATTTACACGATTCGATATGTAATACATACCTGCGTGGAATCCATCTTTTGAGAAAATGTGTTTCAGGAAAAGAGGAATTTCGCGCTTTTCGCAAACCGAGGGGATCCGAACGTATTTGAATTTGAAAGAAAACGCAGTGACTCTAATAATTAGGTACGATAACGAGGCAGAAAATCAGATTTCCCCGAGAGCTGTAAAATATAAAGCGTGTAAATTGTCTACGGTAAACACTATCACGTAGTTAGCTTGCGTTATAATAACCTCCAGAAGATGCGAGTTTAACTCTCGCTTTATGCGCTACAATATTACTCCGTTTCGCGATAAACTTGAAAGCATGCATACGCGGTAATTGTCTTTCCATTTTATGTATCGTGGAAAATCCCGACGAAATTCAATTAGTTACCCGAGTTCCGATATTTCAGTACCCCTACTTTGCCCAATATCGAGTAAAATCCGTTAATTTCATTAACCGACTTCTTCGTTCCGAGGGAAACGACGATAAAAGATGGACTTTTACGTGGAAAAGAATTGCGCTGCGGTTCTTAAGGGGTAGCACCACTCTGGAGGTCCGAAAAAGGACCAAACTTTGGGAATTAATTTAAAAAATACGGAAAAAGGAATCGAAATTTTTTTCAGACAATTAATCAAACGTGTATTCGAGTGTAAAAAAAAATTTTTGCATTGAAAAAAAAGAAAAATCGATTTTTTCAAAATCCTAGAGTGGTGTTACCCCTTAACCGAACGATTATTTTTCAGAAAAAGTAAGGAGCAATTAAATGAAAAAAAAAATGAAAAATTCGCTCCAGGAAATTGTTGCAGGACCTCCAGCATCCGATTATCGTTTCGTCTGCCACCGGTAGGAGAGCGAGAGAGCTCAAAAGTATGAAATTTAACGCGAGGAATTTTCGAAAAAGGCTAATTTGTATTTCCTTTTCAATAAAATTGCGAAAGTAAAATACTCTTTGATATTTCCTACCCTCTGCCTCCTCTGGCTCGAACCCTTAAATACTTTAGCGTCCCTGCGGAAGGTAAATCCATTCATTTAAAATTAAAATAAGTTTCCAAAGATGGCGTCTCCCGCTCCATCTTCCTCCTTTTTACGCACGGAATATTACCTAAAAGTCGTTCCTTTGAAAATTCCCATCGTTTCAAGTTGATGCAGTTTACATGAATATGACGGTTAATTGAAGCACGTTGGAACTTAAATGAGCATCAAAAGAAATAAAATATCTATCCCGTGTAATCATACATTTCTCTCATCGTATCTATGCTGATTCTCCATCTCCCCATTTCCCTTATATTTTTTTTTCAATTTTATTTTGCGACTCTTTCTTTCCACTTTGCTCCTAATATCCTGTGTACACGTACGCGTCGTTCTCGTACGTGTGTGTGTGCAGCCACGGACCTGTGTGCGTACTTGCAATTGCAATGAAAAGATTAGCTCGTTCCCGTACCGTTAGCGAAACCGGTTCAACGAGTAGTCGCATGGGTCTCTTAATCGCTTCGATTTGCCATAACGAATACGTCGTTACGACAAATCGCCTGCATGCGGTCGAAACGAGTTTACAAATCAAAGTTGTAACATCAATTCTACATTTTTCTCGACTTTTTCGAGGATAAAGTGTTACGAAAAGGTCTCGAGAGAGCCCAGTTTCCTTGCCCGGATCTCGACTATGAAACCAATTCGATCTTTCGTCACTTTCTCGAGATTCTGGGAATACGAGATTTACGGAGAATTGAAATTTTATTTATTTTCCGGGCGAAACTCGATAGAAACTTGAAATTTACCGGAGTTCGAGCGGAGAAAAATGGCGGACGAACTCGAAATTTACAATGAATGTCTGTCTCGGGAAGAAATAGCGCAGGTTTAAAAGCGAGCCGGAAGATGCATATGCGCGCCGAACGGCGGAGAATGTGTTTTCGGGGAAGTTGGTGAAGAAAAACGGCGGAAAGTTGGAAAGATCCATTAGAAAATTAATAACGTTATCACAATTCGTTTACGTAAAGGGGTGCAATGGAAATTGTAAGAGGACTGCGATGTATGTGTGTGTGTGTGCGAGCTTCAGTAAAAGTTATTTGGTACATGGTCTAAACAAAATTCTATATACCGGTACATGTGTCTGTGTGTCTATGTGTGTATGTGTGTGTGAGTGTGTTCACACTTTAAAAGTCCTCCCAGCTGTAGTTATAGTTGTAGAAGCAGTAGAAGTGTAAATAACAATTTAAACTTAGACTATACGCCAACATTGTAAGGATGGAAGGCCAAGAAGAAGAAGAAGAAGAAGAAGAAGAAGCAGAAGCAGAGTAAAGGGTTATATAGTATTCCAGCTTAGCGTGCAGCTTGTTAAGGTCGAAGTAGCACGAAAATTCGCGCGTTCTAGCTGGCAGTCCCACGCGAGGACGCCGTAATTTAATTTAACGCCGTTAGACCTTATACTCTATGTGGAAGGAAGGAAGGAAACTTTCGCGTTTCCTAAATCCCAGCGGAGACGGTAGTAGATAGATTTTTATCACCAGCTACGCTTATTTCTTTCCGACGAGAGATAGGTAAGATGATTCAAGCTCGAGGGAAGGAACAAAAAAAGAAGGGGGATATTAAACGGGACGTCCGTTCTTCCTGCAAATTTCTACCAATTAATTCGCCTTCTGATTAAAGCTTCTTTTTTTCATTTTTATTTTTTGCACCCCGTCGACGAGAGGGACGCAGAAAAAAAAAGACGCGACGAATATTCCAACTATGTACGAAAGCAAAGCGCAGTTTAATGCACTGCGCTATTGCGGCATCCAGAATTTTTTCCAGTATTTTCCAGGAAACGCTTTACCTGGAAATGACGCAATTCCGAAGGTTCCTTCGGTTTCGCATTAAACTGCGGTTCAAAAGTCATACTTGCAAGTACGTGGAACTCGATATAGAGGCGCAACAAATGAATATGCAGTAGCAGCAGCAGCAGCAGCGAGGGTAGGTACCCCGTTATGGCCCCTCCGAGTGTCAATAATTAAAGGAATACGATGAAAGCCGCGGGGATTTGAATTGCAATGATGAGAAGAAGGAGGAGGAGCAGAAACGGGAGGAAAATGGTAACGGATAGTCTCCCGCAGAAATTCTGGAAGAAAACATGTCGGTGCGAGGGTATAGGTACGACGCGGCAGATGGTGGGTACGGGCCACAATTTATTGGATAAAATGCAAATTGAATCGCAGTTAGCGAGAGGAGCCGAGAAAGCTCTCGCGAGTAAATCCCTTTTACCTTCCCCCCCCCCCTTAATACCCCGCGATATTCGATAATTTCCACATAAATTCAAAACATATTTCAGAAATTAAAAGGCGAGAGTAGGAAAAAAGGAGGTATCTAATTACTCCCATAAATACCGATTTCCGTTCGAGGTCACGGGAAATATTGTTAAGCCGCGGTCCGAGGAACAGTCGAATTTCTCCGACTCGATACTGGCGCACTCGCTCTCGAAATTAGCGTTTCCAAATCGAAGACGCGGCGACACATGCCCGGATCTCCGGGCAGTTGTACCTAATTTCACGTATTGCACGTATGCACACATGGTCAGCCTGGAATCTTCGCGATTCGAAGGTCGAAAGCACGTTGGCGGAATTTCATAGCAGCGAGTGAATTACGCGACGCGTGTGCATTACGCGTGAGCTCGGATGATCGAGAGCATTCCTGCTAACGTATGTGACTGCATTCGTAGGATGTGTAATAACCGAACGATGCGTTTGCTTGGGTCTACCTGCTCTTCCCATAACGTAATTGAACTCGTCGGCTTTTAACGAAACGCTAATTAGTCATCATCGACAGCGGCACGGCCTCGGGAGAGGAAAAGCTGCGGGAGTTCTTATCCGCGCACCGATCTCACCGATCGCCATCCGAATTCCTAGGGACGTTGAAATCTCGCTACGACTGAATATCGGAACGGATACACCCGACGTTTACACCCAGGTGAGAATTTATATCGGCGTTGCATCGCACGCCGACTCGATAGCACGGGGTTATAAATTCCTACTGGGACACCATAAATGATGAACCGAGCGATAGGATTCGAAGCCCAGTCGTTCGCTGGCAATAAAAGTCAGATACGTGGCATAAAAAAGAGGCCAAGGGATGAAACTACGAAGGAGAGAAGCGAGGGAGGGACTGTAAGGGTTTCAACCCCCTACGAATGCTTTTCACGAAATTGTATCGACTAATTACAGCAGGGGTTACGCGACAAGATGCGCTAATTGGACTCGACTCGGTATGTTTAACCCGAAGGAATTAGATTTCCCCGGTATAGGGAAACGGAAGCTGCAAAAGAGAAAGGGGGTGGGAGAGGGAGGGAGAAATTGAGAGAAAGAGAAGCGGAAGTCGAGGGAAGGAGAAGACGAGTCTCTCTTATTAAGGTACGTTGCCATCTGGCGCCACTTATTGTGCTGCCGTGATTCGTCTGACGATATTGCCGCTGAATGTGGAAGCTGAATTTTGATGTCGAGCTGAAGCGGAACGGAGGAGAAAGACGAATAAGGATCCTTCGTTTGTTTTATTTCTCGCTTTTCTCATAAGGTATAGAGCCGGAAAAGGAGGAATGCACTTAAACGTCAGTCTCTCTCTCTCGTTTTTTTTTTGCAATCAGAGGCTGTTGTCGAGAGTCCCTGCAGCAGCTCGAGAGCGCTGCAAAAATTACAGCCCTTGGCAATCGACGCCGTTGTGCGCGCTTCTTATCGCTCCGTTATCCTTGGAAATGGGTCGGCAGGCAGGCCGGTCGGCCGGCTGGCTCTATCCGGTAGGTGCAAAAGTGGCATTGGGTGACACGAATTACGGAGTAACCTCCTTTCGAAGCGTGCAAACTTTAAGTGAATCGAATCACAGTAATTACGGTATATGTGATGCTATCTCGCCGCAGTGTTCCAACTGCACCGACTCGCCGCTTTACATGCACATCCGACCCTCGCCTCCGCCATGTCCGCAGCTCCTCCAGCGGGAATATGGCTCCGCAAAAGTTTTCCCGGATGGATCATCCGGAGGTCGGGGAATTCCGGAATTTGGAATTTGGAATTTCGTTTCGGTCCAGACGCGAGATCGAACGGATGGAACCAAGGTGACGGAGATCAAGAGACCGGTACGCCGGCGTATGAAGAACGGCATTGACCCGAATGGGTAGACGAAGATGCAACGAAATAATGCAGACGATCCTCGCGAACACTGGTGCGAGAGTTCGATGGCCGTGTCTTCTCTTCTCTTCTCTTTGCAGTTAGGTCGTGCAAGCAAGACCGTGAGATTGAGAGCAGGACTTTTTAACGACTTGTACGTTAGCTCGTGCAAGACCCGGACGATCTAACCTTATGGCCTTATAGTCTTAAGTTCACGTTTGCTAGGATAATAAGATTCTCTTCTTCGTCTTCCTCCACGTCTTTTTTTCCCCGAGAACCTACATACTGCGAACCGGAGGATGCGAACCGGGAGATAGCTAAGTGCTTTCTAATCGTATCTTATAATCCTCTTCCTAAGGGTATTAATACCATTCCGTTCGGTTCACCCTTGTTGCTCCAAAGGACGCTCGCGTATATACCTGCAAGATATATTTACGTGCTATATACGGTGCGCATACATACCCAACTTCGATGAGAATCAATGGCCTCGAGAGATCCTCCGTAAGATTATCCAAGCGGGTAACTCAAGATTGCACGGGGTCATATCCTGCGAAGCAAAGCAAAATCAATATGTTAATACACGTCGTGTCTTCGGTATATACATTTTTAGTAAATTCAAAGCTCGTGCCGGGAAAAAAAGGAGTGTCCCGATCCTTATCGGGATAAATATTGGATATTGAGTAGTTATCGTGTGTGAAATTTATGCTCCTCGGATCGCTCCTCCGTGGCGCTACAAAATAGCTCGTTCGGTCTGCCCTCCTCTTCCTCGTCGGAAACCCACTTACGCGGAAATCCCCGAAAATGATAATTATTCTTTAACCCTTTCAGGGGCGGCGGTACATTTTTCTTTTCATCCCCAGCCGATTATTTTCGGGTTTATGAACTTTATACGGAGAAATTTGATAGTTCCATGATACTCGTGGACTCCTGCAATCATTGTCACAGCACTTTACAATTTTTTTTTTCATTTACAATTAGTTATAAATAAAAAAGGTGCTTTTTTTTTAAAAAATCGGTTTTTGCAATTATCAAGTTTGTTAACAAAATTTAAACACCTACATATATGTTTTCAAGGTCGCTGATCATGATGCCAATGTCAAAAGTATATTTTGACAGTTGCCAACGGTCAAAATCACTGTCAAAAAATGGAAAACGATATATTGATACGATCGGACAATTCTTTTATATGTTTTTGAGGGCACTGATTACCATGCTAACATCGGCAATCTATTTTGACAACTGACAGCTGTCAATATCAGCGTTGAATAACATTTTTCTCATATCGACAGTGTGGTCTGGACAGTTGTCAATGTCAAAACAAATTTTTGACATCGACATCGTAATCAGCGACCTCGAAAACAGACAGTGGCAGGTTTCAAATTGACATTGCCCTTCGAGAAAAAAGTGCCCCTGAAAGGGTTAAGGGCAATTAGAACCCATTCGAAACCCTCGCTATCGCTTCCCGGTACGATTGTCGTAAAAATTGCGACGAAGAAAGCTTTTAGGTTGAAATAAATCGATATCCGCAATTGAAGATCGAGGCCGAATAAACGAAACTCCGACGTAACAATTGAGAGAAATTATGTCACGAGGGAAGGAGAGAGAAACGACGGAAAAATTGCCGATGTGTAAAAATCCGGAGCATCAATGGACATTGAAAAGGTCAATAGCCTTCGTCGTGCCACCGTTCGAGCGTGGCCTTACGTGGACAGGTTCCGCAAAGGCCAAGATCTAGATCGTGGCCTTCCTTTAAGAGCCACGAGAAGGAGAAAAAAAAACCTTTTCCTTCTGCCTCTCTCGTAGAAAGATCTCGAGATCAGGGTGTGGTGGTCGCCTCGCAAAGAGGATATCGAAACCGGTGTGTCCGGCTGCTAAACTTTGTCCGGCGTGTATCCGGAGAAAGGGAAAAAAATGACACGGAAAGAGCAGTCCGATGTAGAAACGATCGCGTCAAAGGAAAAGCCCCGAAATCCCGGATCACCCTGGTAGGGACCGTGCGTGGCCATACGTGGCGAGTCTCAAAAGCTCTCGGCACGGCTCGCGAACGACCGCTGACAAAAATCGAATCAAGCGAATCTCTCCATATCCACGGCGTAAGTAATTAGAGTGGATTTGGATTAAAGAAAATCGTATTAATATCGATACATGATGTATCGGCAGGCATTGTACGTTCAATGGAGCTCCATAAATTCCGTCAATTCAATAATAATGAAATATCGTATCAAAGGACCATCCTCCTGCCTCCTCGTATATTATATACGTACATCGCAGCCGTGGCCATTCGTTTAATGAACGAATTAATAATAGTGTTGCCAGTCGAAAATTTTACCTATATCGCGACGCGAGGCTGATTATAACTCACCGGTCGTAATCGTAAAAGCGAATGATCATAAAATACCACTCGACCGCCACCTTTTTTTTTTTTTTTTTTTCCCCCACCCGACACACGAAGACACCGACCAACGTACGTGGGTGTTGGTTTATTTAAACATCGGCAGGCAAGGCATCGACGAGAGGGATCTGGCTGCTCCAATATACATCGGCTGCTTGAAATTTCAATGGCGTTACCCATAAAAATTACTTTATACTCGCGCTCACACGTGGTACCCGCCCGTTAAACCCGACAAACAACAAAATGCCAACGACAAGTGCAATAGCGAATCCCAACGACGAGGGGCAGCGGGTGGGAATAAATTCTCGAAGATCTCTCGAAATAATGCTCTTCCCTCTTTTCCGGGGATTTTATATTACAAAGAATTATCATAAATCGGGTCCATCCGTTTTCATTGTACCGTTTTTTTTTTCCCCCGATACGAAGACACGAATCCGTGTGTGTTTACGTGTGTGTGTGTGTGCGTGTGTGTCTATATTTCTGCCGCATTTATTTCCATGTACGTTAAGCGTGACGTGAAAAATATGTACGTACATACAATCCCATGGCGAGTCGCGTAACGTCCTCACAAAAGCATCAGATTTATTCGTCGCTTCGTATGATGAATGTGTATCAAACTGTATCGATATATTATGTTTCTATACGCGCGGATATCCTTAACAATATTTATCAAACTTCCGTTTAAACGCGCAGGATTGAAAATTGTGCAGGAGGCGAGGCTTGATTTGTGTCAACAATGCGATGTTGCGGCTCGTACCGATCCACCCCCATGGCGAAGCGTCGCTAATTCCATAGCCACAGAGACGACACTCGCTACCCGTGGCTATCACGAATTTTCGAGGAATTTTCCGGGCCTGGCTTTTTTCCTTTTTTCTCCTTCCCTCCAACGAATGTGATTTTTTTTTTCGAGTATCCAAGCCGATGTTGGCGAACGCGGATTATAATATACACGCGTTGCATTAACGGCGACGGTTGAGATTGATAAATGCGATACATATGGCGTTTGTATTCATTTGCTAAAAGCATTCCCCGTATGATGTCGAGAACTATAAAACACGTACACGGGGATACCCACGGAAACGTCGAAACAAAACACGCCAATCAAACGCCGCTGTATCGCTTTCCAATGTACGTCTCCTCGCATGTATCTGCGCGTAAACCAGCGGGATTTGCCTATTCCCGTCCACGTGATGCATGTCTTTTCAGGTAAAATGGAAGTCGAGGGATTTGCGAAAATGAAAAGAAACGAAAGGCCTCGAAGAGGAAACTCAATTGGCTACCCCCCGCGCGTTTGGGATTATCCCACGGATCAATTTCAGTCTTGGATCGCCGCAAATTTGAACCGCGATCGATAACGTACATTCGGCGAATCGAGTTTTCCGTGTTTCCCAGTCTTTTTCCCCCCCAAGATCGGCCGCTTTGAGCCGAGGTTCGGGAATTTTGCCGGCAATAATTTTCCATTCGCCGGGATTTTGAATTAAAAATAACGTCCCCGGGATTTTAACGAGGAAAGTTCGCTAATAAACGAACTTTACGTTAGTCATTAAAAGAAAATGGCGTTGTTAAACTGCAGCGAAGGTGTTACGTGGTTTTGGTTATTAATTATTCAACAAACGTTTGATGTTTTAACAGACGCAGTTAGCAAAGTGTAAATTATAGACAACATGTCGCAGACAAACAATTTGCATTTCCTGATGGTGTGCAGAGAGAGAAAGAGAGAGAGAGGGAGAGAGAGAGAGAGGTACAATGAGATGGAACGAGATTTCCACTGAAGTAGTAATGGCAGGGCGCATTTGAAAGTCAATGTTTTGGATTTGAGCTTCACTCGGGCAAGACAAAGCTTCCCTCTTTTGAAAAAAGTCAACAAAAGTGTGCGTCAAGAAATGCTGCACGAGAAAGATGATTCCACGTTCCTTTCATCGAGGCTACGAGACTCCTCGCAGCTTTTGAAGTTTCGCTACGCTAACTTTACCCGGCAGCGGCTTTTTGAAAAGTACACGACAAATGTGGGCCTACGAAAACGCGGAAAAGCGAATTTCAAATTAGGATCGACGCTTTGACGCAGTATTCGTGGATACAAAAATGCAGATTTCTAGAAAATTAAAGCTCCTTTCGGATTTTTCTTCTTTGGTGTGGAAGAGAGCGAGAGGGAACGTAGGAAACGCAAAAAACCTTTGTTCGACGCGTCAGCGGGGACAGGAATAATTGGATAAGATACTTAATCACCTTTCGTGACGCGTAGATGCTTCGATGATAATATGATTTGTTAAAACAAATTATCAGAGAAGCTTTCCACCGGAGAGGGTCGGGGAAAAAGGTCGGGGAAAGCCGGCTCACGGTTCACAAGTGTGGTAACATGCGTGTACTCGCGCTTATCTACATCCCATATCGCAAAGTGGCCGAGATTATCCCGATTTGTCGTCGCGCGTGTTTGAGAACAATCGTTCTAGGAGAAAAATCGCATAGGGGGTATATCAAGATATATCGGAGTACATGCCAAATGTACACACGTATACACGTGTGTTTCGGCGTGAAGCGGGAAGAAAAAAAAAAGTATGTATGTACCTACAAGCCGGGCTCGGCTCGTCTCTGCCCGCCACACCCTCCTTTTTAAACACGCAGTGACGACCACGGTGATACGCCACGAGCGTAATTATTCTTCCGCAGTTCATTTATTATCCATGAAAAAGTTGCTGAACTTTCCAATCGGTCGCGCCAACAACAAACTTCCCGCGAACAAGGGGCAAAACGAAACGTTACGAATCAACCGTAGGAACAAAAGTGACGCGAAGGATCCGATTTTCCGCGATAACGATTCGCTCCGCGGAGACAAACAATCCCTCCGTAATAGATAATTTTTGCTCGAATAGATAACAGGTAAATTCTCCTTGGAGTGGAATTCCCGGAAAGTTCGGAAATGGCATAAAATGGAAAATTAGACATGAAATGCATACGAGATATTCGAAAAAGCGTTTTAATTATAACTTTTCCAATTAACGATAGGAGAAAGAGAGGGAATGTAATGTTCCGACATATTCCTGTCAAGGGCCGGAAAGCAAAACGGCGCATTTGCGACTACCCCGATAAGGACTTGAGCCCCCGAGAGCCGCTTCCCGGCGCACATGTACCTACATGCGATGACATCACGAGGTTCGTTCTGCCTCGAATAAGACATAAGTCAGTTGGCAGATTGTTAGAGATTGCAAAGCAGCTTTGGTTTATACGCCAAACGCTTATTATCCGGCTGTGCGTGAGTATAGACCGAGTACTAATTACGATGATAAAGATTAAGCCGCTTTGTCATACTTCACGGCGCGCACGGAGTTGCATAAGCAAATCCGAATAGTGTGCTGACAATTGCGCTTCTAGAGTAACTCCCTCTTCTTTTTCCTTCTTTGACTTCGTCCACTCGCACTTCTTTCATCCGTGACCACATTTCTCCGTAATTTCTCAAGCGACCGGCAATTAGCCCTAATGGTTTGGCGAAATCGGGTCAGTAATTGTTAGCACTGTTCCAGTCCTCGACCGGATATGCAGATATTTCGCAAAAGTGCAACGGCTTTGACGTTTCCGCCGTCGTTTTGGGTCCCACGAATTTCCAAAAATAGGGCATTCTTCGAAACTGGGTATTTCCAGGAAACCTCTGGAATTGAAACGATCCATCTTCTTCCCCCGAGAAGTTGTTAACGTCGATTGTCGATGCAAGTTTTTTTTCTTTTACAACAAGAGATTATAAATCTTCCTTCGACTCCTTTCCCCGTTCATACGCTCATTAAACGTCCGTTAAATTACCTTTTAAGTGTCTCTTCTTGACTTTAATGACTGTCCGGCCTACGTGGTCGTTAACTCTCGTCGTATTCTTTCCACCGAGGACCGTGGAAATCAAAACAATCGTCCTTCGCGTTGCGGAAAAATGCCCTTATAATTTTTTTTTTGGTTCATTCTCATCAATTTCTGCTCCAGCTTCGCTTTTCCTTCGCTCTCTCTCGACCGAAAGCTAGGTCCTTTATACTTTTAGATGTCTCGAGTGTCGGCGAAAGTCTGCAAATTTAAAGGCGTCTGCCGGATGAACTCTCGGCGACCCAGTTGCTCGTCGACTTGACCCGATAGGAGGTCAAATTAAGGAAAAAGGAAAAACCAATTTTTAAACCGTCCGTAATCGTCTTCTCAGGGATGTTGAATATTTCAAGATTTGAATTCCTCTGTTTTTCTATTTATCTTCTGAAAAATATATCTTATAAGAAATTCTACGGAGTTACGAGGTAGTTAGAACGTAGCATACCAAAGCTTGATCCTCTTAAATGAGAAGAATGCCGCGTACCTGCAGGCAACGTCTGCAAACACGCTGACTCCTCGCCGTAGCAAAAGTACTCTTACTCGAGTACACCTCTCTGCAACGATTAATATCGTCTTTTTCCTTTATGCACCGGCAGCCCCGGATATATCTCGTCAAGGAACTTCCGCGCGGGTGTTATACGTAAACGCAGACTGAAAGAGCCGGTCCCTTAATGGCGTCAAAAATCGATGGAAATCGGAATCAAATGTTCCCTAACGGGCAGACCTTTTTGAGTAACCGGAAACCTCCGAGAAATGCAACGTCTTATGAAAAATGATCCCCGGCACGCATTAAACTTATTGAATAAAATAGAGAGTCGAAGGAAAGGTGAAAGTCAGTTCCAGTTGCAACGCACGAAGAGAGATGAAATACGACAATTTGGATAATGCCCCCTGTCGGTGGATTAGCGTAGTTTTTAGAAGGTGCGCGTGAAATATATATATTCCGTCACGTACTTTGTCCATTTCAGCCTCCTCCGAATGTACACGAGATCGCATACCTTTGGGCAAACGTGACTGCGAGCTTCTTCGCAAACGAGTTTCGTGCACACAAGGTCGAAACGAAAGTAAAGTGCCTTGAAAAAAAAGAGGGGACCCGTTTTCTTTCTGGGTAATACTCGTTTCAAGGTCTCCTCCGCCTTTCTTTCGCCACGAGCCCAGGTAATCTCGCCATATCGAACCAACCGTGTTGGGTCCGCCGGAGTCGTAGTCTCGGTCCGATCCCTCCAATTGGGAATCCCGATCCATGGAATTCCGAGTCTCGCATTCTCAGCTCCAGCTCAGATTGCCAGCGCGTCCTCGTCCTCCTCCGGAGTAAGTACGTGTCTGTCGTAAATCAGAAGAGCTTCACCGAAAGTTCGCTGGAACAACAGACGATAGCATCGGCGATCCGATTGCAGCTCCTTGACGAGAATGCGGAAAAGTGGACTTGACTTTGTCGCGTAATCCAACAGTTATTCATAGCCATACTATTACCGAAAGTTCCTAAGTAGGATTGTTGGTATGGAAGAACCTTTCCTACCTCTTAGGCGGTGAAACTTCTTTCCGAGGAAACTTCTTAACTGTGATCCCCAACGTCCTGCATGCTTCCTTCCTGGCTCTTCCTAAAACCGTCAGTTCTTTTTTTTTTGTTTTCTACCTCGGAACTACCTTCTTTTCTTCCTCATCTCATGCTCCGAGCTCTCGGAACATCCGTGAAATGTCGAGCTGGATTATACGACGAGCATCCTCGATCTCTTTTTTCTAACCCAGAGAGCTTTATCCTGGCCAGAAGAAACGTATATATCACTGCAACGCGGCAGCACACTCGCGCACACGTACATACACACCGAGTGAAAAAAGAATTGTTCGCAAATGCTTTGTGTCCTTTCTAGCGTGGAACGCGTGTCATTTATGGATAAGAATCGCCATGGCGGAACTGAAACTTGGAGGGACGAGAGAGAGAGAGAGAGAGAGAGAGCATTTCATGTGCACGAATTCCTCTGGGGAATATATAACATAACTTGAATTTTGATGAATGTACCACTCCAGTATTTCACCGGTCGCAGTCACTTGCGAGCTTCCTTTTTTCGGATTAATGGAATTCTTTTAATTGTTGCGAATCACTCGAGCCAACAAGTGTCCTTGCGCTTGGAATCCGTACGTTTCTGAAATATTTGTCGGCACCATCGGCCCGGACCATCGGAATCGTCCCTCGAATTTTCATCCTCCGTCCGATTTCGGAACCCCAAAAACGGAGGAAAAGGATTTTCGAAGTCGCCTGGAAAATCACGTAACCGAGAATTTACGTAAGGGTCTCGAATAACGACGGACGGGGTTTCCGAAATACGTAGAAACGGAGCTAACGCGGGTCCCGTAAATAATAGCCTGGTAACACGGGAAACCCCGACAATTAATAATGTTAATTCGTTGGCCGATTCTGCGGAGTTCGTTTCGCTGCGCTATTGTTCAATTTCGGTAACGCGTCACGGCGAAAATCCCATGTAGATTCCTTCCCCAATTCTCTCAATCCCTGGTTTTCCTTTCTCGTCCTGTTTTCATTTGATGCTCGTACATATACATTTAACGCGTAATGTTCAACTGACTCTCGAATTTCACTGTAGCCAACTGTTGGATTTCGCGGTTGCATTTTACATAATTCATTATCGTCGAAATCTACGTTTTTGCTATTCATAGAATACCGCTCCCTCTCTCTCTCTCGCCGTATTTATTATCAATGTTTACATTTCCGAAACGCGTTTATTCGAACCGAAACAACTGCAGACAGCGAACATATACCGGCAGAACTTCGGGACAGAAGTCACCGGCTGAAAGTACTCGTGAATATGAATGCAAGAAAAGTAATCCCCGCGCGAGTTCTGCAAATTCAGATATATTTTTATGTATTCAAGCGTCTCCGGGGGTGGAGACAGATTGCGAAGGATGGAAAGTCCTCCCTCCCGTGTGCTCTTTAAAGGACTTGCGCCACGCGCTCGGACTTTCGGGTCTCCAAGTTTTTCCACTCCGAGGCATGGCAGCGGATGGATTAACTTTCAAACAAATCTCCTGCCTCGAGAACCTCCCCTTTCATCGAACCTCTAACCTCGGACATCTCGTCCGGGCAAAGGATTCGATATTCTCGGGTACGAGACGGGCTGTGGAGCTTCAATATTTACGATGTTAACGAATACGGGTCGAAAGGTCTGAGTTTCCATAATGCCGGATAAAATTCCCTCAGCGAAAGGCCGAATTACCGATAAGAAGCGAGAAGATGTATAAAGAGGGCGATCCATCATCGGCCGGGCAACTTGCTCGCTTCCGTTGTAGCTTTTCATGAAATTCTCGTTTGGAGAAAGAAGTATTATATTCATTCCTCGCGACCATGCGGCGAGAAGATGTAACCTATTTGTCTGCCGAAGCGATCAAGGTCCTCGTAATGTATTTCCAGCGTTTTGTTTCGATCTTCATCGGCTGGAAATCGTTGGAAACCTGGAAATTCATAGCAACGGAGAACGTCAGTTGCGAGGTGCCGATTTTTGCCATGGTCAAGCGGATCGCCGGAAGCCCGACGGGATGGCTTACGGCCCCGAGGACACGGGTCAAAAATTTAGGATGCACGTTCGGTGTCTGGCGCTACTATGATGCTAATAACGTGCCATGTGCACCTGTTGTACGCCATAGAGTATGAATTACTCTAGCTTTCACGACTATTAACACAATAGCCTTTAGGGATCTAACGATATTAATGAATAATCGGCGTTCGAAGCACGTGCTTAAATTAACGACAGCGAGACCACGAGAATTTCCTTTCTATTACCTACGGCCATCCAATATCTCATCTTCGCTCCCATGTATGTACCACCGCGGCTTTCCTTTCGGCTTCGTCCGAAAGTGGATATTTCGTCGTTCCAAAAAGTAGACGGTCTCACCTGAGACCACTCGAGCCTTCTTCACCTCGATCAAATCTAGGACGGACGCTACTAATTGGCTCCTCCGCGCATCCCAAATTCCATCGACTTCTCGTTTCGTCCGTCCAATACCCGGCGAATTCGCTCTATACTTTTATTCCAAATTCCTCCGTTTCTTTTTTCCGCGGAAAACTCCGCGGTTGAAACCGCTTTGAGCGTTAAAACCATTACCGTCGGGGAAAGAATAATTCTTTGCAGCTTTTCTTTGGCTGAAAGGAAGTCGTTCTCGCTCATTTAAGATTGATGGTTAAAAATCAACTTCTGGAAACGATTCGCTATTGGATTGGGAAGAATTATCATCGATAAGTGCTGGAGAAAGAAGCGAAAGGTGCGAGAAGGGCGAGTCGGTGTATGGCGAAGAATGTATTTCTTCGGCTTGGGTCGGTCTGGCCGTAAGCACGTACTCGAAGGCTTGCAGCTTCTAAAGGTGCAAGCCTTTACAAAACGTCAGGCCATTAAGCCACCACACTGCCGGGGTTTTATCGCAGTGACGTTACCTTCCTCACATTCTCGAAAACGCGGTTCTCTCTCCCATGGAAGTTACTCTCTTCTATACACACCTACCGCTTCCTCCTTCTGCCGCTGCCACTGCCGCTCGCTACTGTTGAAGACGTGCCGAGATCGTAACTCCTCTTTCGTTCTATTGTTCGACTTCTATTCTTAAAAAGAGACTTCTTATTTCAAACACTTCTTCGGGCTGAAGAACCATTTGAATTCCCTGTATTATGGGCGGGTTGATCGGAAATAAATTGCTTCCGAATAACTCCCAGTCAGACTTTCCTCGAATGCGCTGCAAGGAATTTCAAGCAAACTCGTAATTTCCTGAATTTATCGAGTATTTCTCATTTTTTTTTCCTCTATACCACCGATCTAACTCTCGCGACATTGGATACAGCCACTCGGGCTAAAAGCCAATGGCAAAAATAGACAAAGGATCCCTTTTTGCAAGAAACAGTGCGGTTTTCAATGGAAACGATGCGCTCCGGTGGGCTTGGGCACGGATATGCATCTCTCGAGGTGAAAAGGGGAGGAAAAAAAGCTTTGAATTTTCGTGGGTTCGTCGCAGAAATACCGAAACGCGAATGGGAGTAATGTACAAAGCGTTTCGTCTACTTCGGCTGAACCACCACCGCGTTTTATCGCGATTCTTTCTGATTCTGGATCCTGCGACTACGGTTGTCCGCAGGATGCGCTCGCGCCACTTGATATTCATCGTGCGAGTCATTCGCGAAAGACGTTAAACATTTCTAATTTTAATTAGAAACTCCGTCGAACAAATACTCCGGGGTTTCTTCCCATCCGGTTGGAAACCCGAGCGACGATATATCCCGCAACCACGGGTGGTGTACGATCCCGAAAGAAATCGGCTTCGCCGGCAGCTGAATGCTAAAGAGCCGGCAACTAACGAGCAGTTTTTAACGAAGAGTATAACCGGCCGAATGTGAATATCGAGTAAGGTCGAATGATTGGAATGTTTGAGAGGTTTGAGGATCGTACTATTGCAATTCAACGGCATTACAGAGGAGCAGTGGCTACATGAATTCCTCGTTCGGTGCTCGATACTCTCCACAGTGGCCACCACCGCTACGCGCATCCCAGAAAGCTCATCGCTTTTGCTAGTCCGGAACTTGATGGGAAATTCATCGGAGTTCCGACAAACTTTACCGAGCAATTAGGCACGGGTTACCTTGTTCCAATGAACGCCGAAACGCGGATCAAAAAAAATCCGATGGAACTCTTGTTTTCGTCTTGACGATAGGCGGCACTCCGGGCGCAAAATCGCAGCATCCGCAAGGTTTCGATGCCGTGCCTTCGGTCGTAAAGCGGATTGCGAACAACAACCCCGCGACTTTGAAGCCTCGCTCGAAGCCGGAGTTTGTCTCGTGACTCGGAACCATAACCCGGACGACTTTCGTCGTACCGCCTGGACCCCAAGGGAGGACCGTGGTTTCCGTTGGCAATTGTACTACCCGCTTCTTTGGCTTTACGAGTTCCGCCGACGTTACGTATCAATTTCGCGGTACGGCATTTATTCGTGGAGTGACGGATATCTTTTCTTCCATCCGCGCTTTGACGTCGGGATTCCAGCGACGCGTCGCTGCTTTGTGACGTCATTTGTGTGACGTTTTCCGAAGGCCATAGACGAGAGCTCGCGTTTCCACCTTTTTTGTCCGGTATCGTTTCAAAAAGGTCCGTTTGAAAAACCCCTTTCAAACTCGAATTCCCGGTCTTTGATGACATCGCCCGTAATTCGAGCGTGCATTTCAAGATCAAAGCTAATTGCGAGCCCTCGCAGAAAGGAGAAAAAAACTGAACAAAATTTTAATCAAATTTACTTTTCATTAACCCCTTCGTCAACCGGAATTCGGAAAGACGTTGTACGACGAAGTAACCTTTTACTCGCACACCCGGGGTCTCTCGTTTCCTTGAATTCTAAAGGTACAGTTAATCAAAGTACCCCTACGCCCCGAACAGGACGTAAGATTAAGGGCGCCACGACATTTTCTCGAGGAACAAGTGACTACAAAAGAGTCCAGTATTTTCCGGTCGGACGTTGAGTAAACGATGTAGGAAGGGTTTGCGGTTCGGAACTGACGAATGAAATGTCCTTTATCTCCTTTTCTCTTCAGACGAATAACCGGAACGTCAAACGAATGGTACTGGCACTATTACCATTCCTATTCTTTCTAGTATCCCCACATAGATATCCTCGGCGTTTCCTTCCAGAACCATGTAAATTCGGCATTGTGCTCTTTGAAAAATGTCTTTACTTCTTCCCAACTTTCTCCCCTTCCTTCCGTCTCATTCTTTTAAACGGTGCAAACCCTCTTCCCGGTTGGATATATTTTTTGTTACCCTCTTCAGCGGTTCATCTATTAACGAAGTCCTAATTTTTTTGGAAATAGTTGGTCTTCCCCCAAAAAATGAAAATAATTTGAAGTTACCAAAATGGGGTTGGACAAGTCATTTCTAGGGGTAATTTTTCCCGTAGAATCGATTGCGAAGGTCAAATTTGTCGAAATCCCAGCGGAAGTTGGAAAAAAGTAGGTTTTTTGAGGAAAAATAGCATTTCCCGTTGGATTTTGGGAATTTCGACAATGAAAATGAATTCCTCGGGAAAAAATACATCGAATATGGGTCTTCCGAAAGTGCGCAAAAAATTTTTCCAAAAGTCGATTTTTTGGGCATACCTTCCCCTTCCCCAAAAATGGGGTAAAAATTAAAGTTTTAAAAATGGGGTTGGACAAGTCATTTCTAGGGGTAATTTTTCCCGTAGAATCGATTGCGAAGGTGAAATTTGTCAAAATCCCAGCGGAAGTTGGAAAAAAGTAGGTTTTTTAAGGAAAAATCGTGTTTCCCGTAAGAAATCTTGAATTTTGACAATGAAAATGGATTCCTCGGGAAAAAATACATCGGATATGGGTCTCCCGAAAATGCAAAAAAATTTTTTCCAAAAGTCGATTTTTTGGGCATACCTTCCCCTTCCCCCAAAAATGGGGTAAAAATTAAAGTTTTAAAAACGGGGTTGGGCAAGTCATTTCTAGGGGTAATTTTTCCCGTAGAATCGATTCCAATGGTCAAATTTGTCGAAATCCTAGCGGAAGTTGGAAAAAAGTAGGTTTTTTGAGGAAAAATCGCATTTCCCGTTCGATTTTGGGAATTTCGACAATGAAAATGGATTCCTGAGGAAAAAATACATCGGATATGGGTCTCCCGAAAGTGCGCAAAAAATTTTTCCAAAAGTCGATTTTTTGGGCATACCTTCCCTTTCCCCCAAAAATGGGGTAAAAATTAAAGTTTTAAAAATGGGGTTGGACAAGTCATTTCTAGGGGTAATTTTTTCCGTAGAATCGATTCCAAAGGTCAAATTTGTCGAAATCCCAGCGAAAGTTAGAAAAAAGTAGGTTTTTTGAAGAAAAATCGTGTTTCCCGTAAGAAATCTGCAATTTTGACAATGAAACTGGATTCCTCGGAAAAAAATACATCGGATATGGGTCTCCCCATAATCCCCAAAAGTTGGTTCCAAAAGTCAAGGGATCGACAAAGACGAGCAAGATTTGCAAAGCTCTGCATCACCCAGTGATTCTTCACCGCTTGGAAAGTCGTTACATCAAAAATATCTGCAACGACGTCGCGCATAAGAGGAGAGTAACTGCGCCGGGAAGATTTGTCACCGTGCTGGCTATAAAATTTGCCCGATAAGAAATTACATGTCTTAGAAATTCTCGGGACGTATTCGTGTTGCATAAAAGTCGTAAGAACGCGAAAAAGATATCCGGAGAACTGGATGCTCGGCTCTCCGTGTGTATAATATTGAAAGGGGTTAGTGCGCGTATATAATATATATAATTCATTGTTGGCTCTGCATTGAAAAAGAGAAATAAAGAGACAGAGAGGGAGAAAGTATTTTATAAAGAAATAGGTGAAAAGCTTTGTGGAGTAAAGTTTCACGTAAAAACCCGCCGGTATGTAAAGCAACGTTCCAGTTTGAAGTGATAATGTTTCTAAAGTATGTCGACCATGACCCAAGTATGAACGGAACGAAAGCTACCCTTCCTCTTGACCGCCTTACTGTTGACTTATATTCCGTTTCTTTGAATTCTCATCTTTCGCGTAGAGCAACGGAAGATAACCTGAATCTTCCTCTTTATTTTCAATCTCGCTCCTCTAAGAAAGCGAACATTCAAAAACTGAACATTCAATCTCGTCCCTGCCTTTCCTTTTCCTTCTCCCCTTTGTTTTCTCACAATCAGTTCTTTTATCGAATCACCGAAATCATCGCCGCGACTATTACCGTTTGTTCGAGATTATCTCGGCAGTCGGGAAACCTCCCCTCGCTGCGATTAACTGCGAGAACTCGGATTATTACTTTTGTGAGTATTCAAATTTACAGATTTTCCAGTACTCGACGAACTCCTCCTCGTTTCTTTCTCTTTTATCGCCATTATAGATCCATCTCGCGTCCTCTTCGAAGCCGTTGTTCTTGTTCGAGTGGAAGGTGAAGTTGGCGATGGGGCACACGGGGCGAAGATGGATGCATAGGAGTCTTGTTTGCAAAGCAAACTAAGGAAAATCCTACGTTTCTTATTTCACTCGTTAAATCCAATAGTTAGAGACACGCCGAAAGGAGGAAACTCCGACGAGGATGCAACTGGATGCAACTTTGAGGAGAATCGGAAACGCGAAACCTTCCCCGGTGTGCGATTATACCTTCTTTTTCGTATCTTCAATGCTTTGCCCCCCCCCCCCCCCCCCTCCCCCGCTTCTCGATACACGTTGAAAGAACTTTCCGATTTTTAGCGGATTAAAATTCCCCATCCTCCGCAAGCTCGACGCAATTCTTTCCTTACCCGACATTTTCGAATCGCACAAATTGCATACACACTCGGTAAAAAAATGTTAAAGTGATTAAAGAGACTCTAAAGGGAAAACCTCCCGACGTCAAGACGTCTTTGACGGCCAAGACCCAACGGGCGAAAGAAAAAAAAAAAGAAAGAAAGAAACTCTTTTGATTACACGTAATGATACGGTTTCGAGGAGGAAAAAAGTTTAACCAGGTGCATAAAATTAAATTACCCGATACATGCCCATTTACGTGTCTTATGCATTACACCGCGAGAAGGGTGCAAACGTGGAAGGAACGAGACTCTCGGGAGGGGGGGTGAAAAAGAACTTACATTTTTTTTTCTTACAGCTGCTTTCCGTGTATCTACATTTCGGTGGGAGTTTTGTTGGCTTAAATTTGAGATTAGGAAGAAGGAGGGAGGGGGGGGGGGGGGGATAAAGGCATGTTAAAGGTATATATTTCGGTAGGGCGACAACGAGGGTTTGTAAACACGCAAACTTGATATTAGGGGCGTGACTCTCCTATACCATGAAAACAGCCCTTCCAAATTCGTCGCACGAAAGTGCAATAGCGCTACGTTATCCTTCTACGTCCTGTTCGTTCCGCTGTCAAATAAAATTACGGAAAGTTAAATCGTGCCCTTTATCTTTCGGCTTCTTTATGTCTTCACTACGAGGATTCGAAATTTTTTCGAGTTCAATTAAAAATGACCCGTTCGTTCGTTCGTTCGTTTTCCTCGGGACTCGTCCCTTGGGGGGTCGGTGCAATTCCAATGGGGGACGGTGGTGACGATAATTAAGAACGCATTTTCGTTTTGCTTCGCGAACCCGAAGGTTTTCCCAGTGGACGACGGTCCTCGCGGTAAATATCTGTGCCAATGGAGGCGAGTTCCGCATTAGTATTCTTGGCATTAAAATCTTGGCACCTGAATATCCGAGCACCCGAAGTTCCCTAACTCACTTCGCTCTCGAAACAAAAGTCTCCGCTTTGTTTTGCGTCAAAAAGAAAAGTCCGACGCTCGCCGCCGTTTAACTCGAGCGAAAATTGGCCACACGCCGTCGCTCTCGAATCGGAGTCTCGCGAGACGTCCAAAAAAAAAAAGAAAAAGATGAACGCATTTGACGCATTCGCCACAACTGTCGCGGTTCTTGCATCGATGCCGCGGGAAAACGAGGAGGAGTGACGAATCGCGTGAATTTCAGCTCCCGGATTAGGGCAATTTCGCGGCTGGGAGAGTCGGTGTGTGGAATCGCGAAAGTGGTGGCACGAAGCTGGAATTACCGTAAGTCGCGATGCCTCCTTCTCGTTCCGAGGAAATTTAAAAAAAAATGATTTTGTCGGAGACCAAACAAAATCACGCAATCGCTCTACCTCGACTGCACGAACGATCTTTTCCGGATTTTCATCAAGGGATTATCGCACCGCTGCCGGTCCTTTTTCTTGCGCTCGTTCTTCTCGCATCCTTTTCCTTGGTTACCCGCTTAGAGGGATTTCCTTGAAATTGAATCGCCGAGTCCTCGGAGTCCTTAAGTTTCATTTCGAAATGTCGATTAACCTAATTGACTTTAGCGGCGTTAAAAGTGATTAACTGCATGAAAATCTGCCGGCGCGGCGAGTGCCCGTAATTTGTTGCGATAAAACTCGCCTTTACGATCGCAACTCCTGAGATACGTACTTGCGGATTGGCCGGGCGAAATTTATCGTACCCTCTTGTGCCCATACAAAGTTTCCCGCAGATAAAAGCCAAGTTCGAGACGAGCGGCGGAGTTTCCGCTTCGTGTCGCCTCCTACGCATACATATATAAATCTACGGATTATCAGGCTCCTGAGGGTGAGAGAATAAATGAAAGCCTTCGTGGAAAAGTTCCTCGCGCTGACGCTTTTCCAGGGACAAAGGACACGCGAACGAAACGAACGCCGAAGCGCGGAACTGCTCCGATCTTTGCCAACTTTCCATCTAGGTACGCGCGCGGGGATCCTTCCCCGATGCTCGTGAGGATTAAACGCGTAAGAGTAGAAAGTCCTTTCATCCGCTAATACCGGAAACGTCGCTTTCTTCCTGCGAAGAAAAATGGCACGATGATGGATCGTCTCCGCAGCCACCGATGGTCATCCGTCCTTGGAGATAGACCGGCTGGTGATAAATCTTCCAGGAGGGGACTCTCGAAAAAGTGCATTCGTTATTTGAATCTCGGGTAACCGCGAATTCGTCCACTCGATTCTCCATAAAAGCGCAAAGGTTGCTCACGAGCGGCTAATTATCGAGGCCAAGACGGCGTATTCGTTTCCTGCGACGAACGTCTTTGGCGTATAAATCGGATATAAGCTCCTCCGGGCCCTTTGGGAGACGATACGATGATGGCATTGCGATATTACCATAATTCATACGAGATGAGAAGGTAAAGAGGTTACTCGTGCTCTCTCGAGGTTACGATCGCGCAGAGTCTTGGTCCCTTGTATCCAATTTCCATCCGTACGTAAGCTGTCGGAATTGCGCCGAACTGGAATGTTTATCACCCTTGCTATTAGAATATTAAGGAAGCCAGCGTAAAATAACTAAAGACCCGGCGCCCCGCTGTTGATGCGGCCGGAAACGTGCCGGTGAAAAACAACGGGCGCTTTTTCTCCGGCATCAGACTTCGCTCCGAGCGAGGGAATTCCCATGATCTTACGCACAAATTTCCCCGGGGACCATCAGAAACGATATGAAAGGAAGTTTGCGGGATAAACAGGTAGACGTTGGGTAGGTATATATTTCGCCGAGTCCCCTTCCTTCGTCGTGCATTCGTAGACGGAAGTCGGCAAGAAATGTTTAATGAGCCGGCAAATGGAAGCAACAAATGACGTGATAAACGTAAATTCGTGGAAAGAAGAGAGGATCCGGGGGGGAGAAACAAAAAAAGATATACGGCACAATATTCGACGATCGTTCACGGTTAAGAGGTAAAAGGGGTCATCAGCATAAAAGTTTATTGGATCCATTTATCAAGCCACCGGCGGATAGGGAAGGGGAATACTTGAAAATGAACTTCTGCTAACACAAAAGAAGGATTCGACGATCGTTTTTTATTGTAGTCGATTGGCGCAGAAGTGGAAGAAGCGCTGCTCGAAATTCTGGCTCCGGTCCAAGGCGATTGTTCTCCGTACGAAGGCGCGAAAGAAAGGAGACTGCTCGGTTCCGTGAGTATTATCAGAAAATGTGTGTGTCTTATATATAGAAGAGCGACAGCAGGAGCAAGTCGGTTGCGGCGGAAGCCGTTTGCTCCGGTGCTTTCTTAATAGACTCCGTTCTCTAATCCACTCCGGATCCGGCCGAGGAACGGGAAGAAGATGAGAGTGGTCTCTGCCGATTGGGTGTCCAGGTAGATACGTGACTCGTATCCGCAAGAGGATTATTTCCAGTGGCCCAATGTGGAGACCGTAGTAATTGCGACGAAAGAGAAGAAGGATCTTTGGTTTTCGGATCGCGCGTATATGCGGGGCCAAGATCGTTCCTTCTCCTTTTCCATGCCGAGGAAGGAGGTGAGTCGATGTTGACCTTTCGACGGCACACTTTCCCGCTGAAGACGAGCCACGGAGATGGATGCTTCTTCTTCGCATCGTTATTATTATTATTATTGTTATCATCGGTATGGTTCCCAGATGCTACTTCCACTGACACGAATACTAGACTCGTCTCCGCATATTTGCCATCCATGCGAGTAAAAAGCGCATCGTAGTTAAACGTTCGAAGGTGAAACGAACGATCCCGTGCTTCGATAATGCTCTCCCGGCATTCTTACGGATGCCACCGGAAATTCCGTGCATTCTCCTCTTGTTATTCAGCGGCCCAAGATTATTGGTTTACTTAAATAACTGGAAATCGACGGGATTCCGGATCACGCAGATATTCCAGATAATCGGGAAAATCATTTTCGGGCTGGCCTCGATCGGCAATTTTGGAAACCTCACTCGGTGGAAATTCCAATCCGAGGAAGTCGATATTTTCAGGTAAATGGGTTTTGAAATAGTCACATCGGAGGCGCGATTCTCGCGCGGTTACGCAACGACGTAAAATTGTGATAAAAGTGAAATTAGAAATCGTGGAGGGCAGACGTAAACATTCTCACGTATACCGACCACCGATTATACTTTTTCCTCGCTCATTATACTTAAATAAATGCGGAACATTTTTGTAAGAGTCGTATCACGGGTACGCGACACATGACCCCTCGAGTAAAAGTTTCGTGAGTGATTAATAAGCCGATCCGAGAAGAGGAAGAGGAAGAAGAAGAAAAAGAAGAAGTTTTAGTGAGAGTCCGAATGAAAACAAATAAAATAATGCCGATGGTAGGTAGGTAGGTACGTCATGTAATCGGATGATTAAATAAAATACGTTCCCGATTATGGCTGTCGCATCTGCTGAGGAATCTCGTGGCATCCACACACGAATAAACCGGTTTTAAAAGGTCTCCGCTGCTTCACGAGAAGTAAGCAACCTTCCACTCGATAGTTTCTCCGATGATTTCGAATAACGTGAAAGTCTTCATATTATAATACACCGAGCGATTGCACACGGTAACAGTACATCGGGACTACGGCGTTCGAGATTAACCTTCCATTGACTGGCATTACAACGATTGTTCCAGCGCGACCACGCGTTTCGTGACTTTCAGTAAAAAGACGTAATGATTTGACATTTTCCTGCGAAGGGTTCGTGTGTAAATCTGATTACATGGAAAAAAATATGTGTAAACAATAAATGCCACGATAGCGTGTAAGAAGTAGGTAAGATTGGAGCCGGGGCTTCGTGTTTCATTCGATTACTGCCGCTTCCTATTCTTCCGCAATTAGGTTTTCACGATATTTTCGATGTCCGATCAATCGCTCTTTAGAAATAGACCGTTGTTTATTTTTATACCTGCCCCTTGTTTTATCGGGAGAATTAAAACAGCGCGTAGCAGCCATGTTCCAAATAAAATAGTAGCTACCAGTACCTACAACTCTTGCCAATTAACTGTACCACTGAATTACACACGTATGGAAACAATCTATCAAACGAACACATCCATTCCTCTTACCAATGAGCTTTTAATCGAATTCCATTATATCAATTACATTTTCTAAACTGTGGTTTTTATTGTACTCGACATGACGAGCTGGCGAAGAATTTTCCAAACGAAATCTACGCGTTCTTTCACATTATCTTTCGAATGTTAAAGTTGGAGATGACCGAAAAAAATTAAGGCACTAATTATTTAGTTTCTAGTTGGCTTAGTAGGAATAACAATAAATTTAGTGAAAATTACTAGAAATATGTGGTTGATGCTTTTTTCACTACAGCAATAGTTAAAATTACTAGAATTTTTTTTTCAGCGTTGTTCTGAAAATTGGAAACTTTGAATTTCGGAATTTTCAAGTGAATCGCAAGAAATATTGAAATTCGTGTGGTTCAGAGACAAAATTTGAACATTTTTCCCTCGGAAGTGTTTATTTTCTACAATATGATTTTTATTTTCCACATTTTGTTTTCTTATAATTTTTTTTTAAATTGGAGTGGCTCAGAAAATTGGAAACTTTGAATTTCGAAATTTTCAGGGAAATCGCAAAAAATATTGAAATTCGTGTGGTTCAGAGAAAAATTTGGAAATTTTTTCCCTCGGAAGTGTTTATTTTCTAAAACGTAATTTTTATTTTCCGCATTTATTTTTCTTTTCATTATTTTTCGAATGTTGAAATCGGAGTGGCTCTGAAATTTGGAAACTTTGAATTTCGGAATTTTCAGGGACATCGCAAAAAATAATAAAATTCACGTAGTTCAGAATAAACAAAAATCTGGAATAAATGTGATTCGAAACATTGACCGGTTCCAACTATTCCCGGCGTTATTCGTCAATAAAATAAAACACGAGCTGATGCTGATAAGGGCCTACAGTTGCGACAAAAGCGATGGGAACAATGTAATCGCTATTAAGTACGATATCGACTGTAACCTTCAATTATTCTGAGTCACGTATCGATATCGAGGGGGAAGTGAAAACGAAGCAGAGATTCGCTCGGCGTCGAATAATAACTCTTATCATCGAACGCGGAATCCAACGCGAGTTGGGTTTAGTGATAATGAAAATTAGCGTTACAGCTTGACGGCATACGCGTTCGTGCGGAGTTCTCCGACACGAAAATATATAATAAACCATCGGCTTAAGTTTTCGAAAAGGAAGTGGATTATTAAAACACCAGACAACAGCGGTTAACGATATGTAAGCACGTCATGTTACTCTTACATTTCGCAATCCGAATCGCCTTGTTTGAATAACATCTGCATGTCAATCAATGCAATTTAATTAGCATGCTAATTATAATCGCAAACTTTATAACTGGAGTTCCAGCGTTCGCTGGAACGAGCCGGTGAAGGCACCCGGGGTTGGAGGACGGAGCTGATTTACAAGGATATCCCGGCGATTCGCTTTTCCAAAGCAGCGCAATGGCGTTTAATCCGAGAAATCACCGCTCGAGTAAGAAATTCCGGCACTGAATTTACCGATTTCGTGATATAACCGTGAGGGTATAATATCGATCGGCTGAAAAAAAAAAGGGGGAGAACATTCTTCGCGGACTGCCATCTTTCAAGGTAGCGCTGGAAGAAGCTTAGTGGAAAACGAGCGAGCTAATGAAAAATTAAAGCCAGGTGATTTTTCGCGCGGCACGCGAGGCGCGGAGAGGAGCGAAAAGGTATGGGTTGAGGGAGAAGACAGTCGTACGTTCGATACTGCAGCGAAAGAGAGACAAAATTCCTCTTGGCAAAAATCCAGAGTACCCGGAGTACTCTTTTTTCTTTTTTTTTTTACACGCCACTGTAGCTGGATGGATAGATTTGATATCTATATACGAGTTTACTCGGCCCTGTTTGCTCGACTGCTCGCGAAGCATTTCAATACATCTCTTGATTGCCATGTCAATAGTGTGTCGACCTGCTGCGCCGACTCGACGCTCGTTAAATAGGTTTATGAGAAGAGCCAAGGTAGCCAAGGATGTAAAGGAAAATGAGTTTGAGTTAAACTTGTATGATTGTTACTCCGATTGTCAGGCTGCGGGAGGAAGGGGGACGAAAGAATGTCAATTTGCAGCCGGGATAAAGTGGTGGCCATCAATTACATCCCCGTGCCTCGTCCCGGAATCTCGTCCAATTGCACCGGGGATACGACGTTCCGGCGCTACAGGACCAACGTCCGCGTTAAGAGGACTGTCACGATTTCCAACGTCTCCTTTTCCGCTACGAGATTTCGCAGAAAGCGATCTCCCTCCCCTGTCAATTAATACATCCCCTTTCCGATTGCACCTTTTAGAGTTGCATTTCGTGCATTTCAGGAGTAATTAGCCCGTCGGTTTTCCTCCCAACAGCTCGTTGCGTCGACACGCGATGAGTGCTCGAGTTAATTACCCCCCCTCCCCCTCATAATCACGACAGTGACGGATCCCTGGACCGTCGATAAAGCACCAAAAAAAATCATCGATATCGATATTTTTAACACCTTCCATTTGCGAGTGTCATTTTGTCACGATGCAACGAGGATGCACTCGCGAGCTTCTCCTCCGGTGGCAATTTCCACGCAGCGGCTGCCTCGATTCCAAGGGTCGCCAAAAGGGGAGGCAACTGGACAGAAGCGAGACTAATGCATGCAAATTTGCGCTACAGTCAGAATTTTTGGCACTCGAGGCATCGAAGCATCGGGGGTTGGGGTTGTCTCTCGACACGATCGTCGCCTTACCGAAAAAAGGATCGAATGGACGACGGGCGAAAGAGAGCCCGTCGACGAAGACGCAAAACACTCGGGAATAACGAACTTCGGGAATTGGCAAAAGAAACAAAGAAAAAAAAAAGGGAAAAAGAAAGAGGAAGCGAGTATATACGTCGAACGAGTCATTTAATCCGAGTTAAACGAAGCTCAGAAGCGCTATAGCGAGCGGATACCTGACGTATTCGAGCGGTATTAGCATCGGCAGGAGAAACAGTAGGCACGGGTAGTGGTGGTATAAGCGAAGCGAAGTGCCGGGAATAGTGGTTAAATTGTCGCCGAGTCTATTTCCGGCCTAGGCAATCTCTTAACCTTGCACTTCTCTGCCACTTCCCTTTTGCGAAGTAAGCAGCATGTTAAGCGTGATGTAGATGTGTATTTCCATCCTCATGCAGGAACACCGTAAAGCACAAGCGGTAGATTGTAGCGGGGCGATAGCGGGCACGGGCGCGGGCGCCTATTGCAAAGCCAGCATTTCATTACGGGTTTATTACACCGGCGAATTAGGTTGAAGCTTTACGAGACACGCTTTACATCCCCCGGTCACACCGTGCGGCCTTTACGATCGTTGCAGCTTCGCCAAAGAAAAAAGGCGGTAGCGCAAAGAAAGATACACTACTCCCGTAAGTAAACTTCGACAATTTATTCGTCAGTTTATCCCATTCGAATGCGCCACATACCTATATAGCCCACTTCCACTCTCGACTTCCACGTGCAAGCGGAGAGAAACGAAGAATTCCACGCGAATATCAACCAAAGTCGAAGCGGCGCCGCCGTTTCTTATTGATTGCAGCCAATGGGGACTTGAAATAACGGCGCGAGCGAGGTTCCCACCGAGAAATTAAAGCCACGTTTTATCAGAAACGTCATGAATGGGTAATTGATACTTCGCATGTTGAAATGTTCCACCTGATTTCCATCATCGATGCTTGCATGACATTTTACGTGGGTACTTTAATCACGAGAGAATACTACAACAACAACAACAAAAAATGCCAACAGATAAAGGGGACACAACATGGGACGGCGCGTCGAAGGAATCGAGTCTAGCGATTTCTCGTCATTTTTTTTCCATCGGCCTAAATATAATTTGATTCGGTTTTGAAAATATGAGGCCACTTTGTTACCCCAAATCTGCCGTTGTTTGTTCCTGAAAATGCCTTAATACCTCTTTCTCGCTATCCGGGATTGCTTTCGATGGAGGGTGGGGGCGCGATGGTCGTGATGTTTTATTGGAAAGCGAGGGATGTAAAGAAAGGAGCCGAGAGGGTACGGCAGAAATTGCGTTGGTGTGAAAGCACCGTTACGTACGTGCAACATTTTCCAGATTTTTCCGAACATTTCGAGTGAAATATAGCTCGGGTCAAAATGGTCTTCGCGTAACTTCATGTATCCCAAAAGGAAGAAGAGCCGGCTCCGAGCGATTATAGTAACTCTCGAGTTTTGTTATACACTAAACAGTTATTGGCACCGCGGGACCTTCAATCTCTTCTACGGTTTAATAAAAAGAAAGGGAGCCGTAAAATTTAATAAAGGAAACGCAGAAAGAAAGGAACGAACTAACGACCGGCAAATTATTAATTACAAGTAAGGGAGAGCGATTCAAAGTATCGTTGCAGTGGGTGTACTCGCTTCCAGAACGTCATAAAGTATTCAAAAACGGGGGAAACCTTTATAAGATCCTCCGAATTACGGGGGAAAAATAATTAATATACTTTGCAATTTTAATTAAACACACCCCGATTTCAGGGGGAACCTACGTCACGGAAATACTCTACATTCTGTCAAACGGTAATGAAGAACGGAAAGAAAGGAGAGCGTAGCGGCGGAGGGAGAAGATAAACGGTCGAAAATTCCGGGTCGAGGATATATTTGCCCGATGCTAACCCGCGGGTTATCGTCTTCGCCCGGAGACTCGAAATCTTCGTCGGCGAGAAAGTTCTTAATTCCGAAAGTTGGGAAACGCGGCTCGGAAGTTGGCGCAGTCAGTCGGCGTCAAATTTTCTTGCTAATTTCGTTAGGACTGATTGCCGAAACGCAATTCTCTGTATGCAATTTGCCATCGAAATACATCTTCTTCCCTACACTTACACGAGAGAGCAAAGCCGTAACGCTTTCGAGAGAATATGAGGAACAATTTTGTCAGAAAACATCAAAGCCACCGCATACCTATCAAGTTCACATGACTGAATTTGATAAAATGAGACTGAAGGCAGAGGTATGTTGGCAAAACCTTTATGGTATAACTATAGCTCTCTCCCAGCCAACGGAATACGATTGAACTCTTGATTGACTAATCAAACAGCTTACGAACACATAGGTTCGCACGTACACAGAGACATCAGTTTTGCTTTGCGTTGCTTCGACGAGTTCCTGAACAAAAATTGCTGGAAATCGTATTAGCGATCCAGTGCGGTTGGGTACGAGCAATCGGGACCGATCGAGTCGATCATCGATCATCGGCCAATTTCCATCGTAATTCCCGTTACTCCGGATACCCTTGAGTCGATATCAGCGATAACGCTGAGAGATAAGATAAGAGGGGCCATAAATCCCGCGGTAGCGGAAACTTCGGCCCGTGAATAGGCCCCCGTCTCGCTCTCGGAAAACGTCCGAGGGTGTATGTACCATAATTTGCGAAGTTGGCGGAGCTTGAATTTGCGAAGCTCCGAGATCCGAAATTGATGCACGTGTGGCCATAAGAGTAACGAAGGGAAAGGAATCCTTACCCGGCAAAATAACGGCACGAGCGAGCAAACTTCCTTCGTGTAAACTTATTCTCCAGTTTGAAAGCTACTTTAATCCCTTGCGCAGCACGTGTTCTCGAGCGGAATGGAAAGGGATTGAAACTTAAAACTGGGTCCTTTTGAATCAACCAATCACTGTCACTTCGAGTATTTCGCACCGTCGTCAAATTCCAATTAATTTTGCCGTTCCATCGTTTTTCCCATTTTCAACAACTTTTTCAACTCCGCGTATAAATTATACCGAGTCGCGAAAACTTTCGTCCCAACCCCGGCCTCCCCGATGGCGCAGAAAATATCACCCACGAATTTCCACGCAAAAACCAAAATCCCCCAAGTTTGGAAAAAATTGGAATTTCAAAGTACAATATTTTTCCTCGAAGCAGAAAATTCTGTATAAAAATAACCCCGCGCAAAAAAATTCATAAAACACAGCAAAGCATCCGATCCGCGAATTTCGAAACGTCCGAGTTTCCCAGAAAATCAAATACTCGTGAACGTCTTCGAATTCTCGCAAGATGGGACGAATTTCGGGTAGAAAATTTCCAATTCCAACTTCACCCAAAATCTGCCTTTTTCTCCTGGATAAAAATATACACACCGATCGAGAGCTGGTCCGAAACGTCCTTATCACTCGAAACAACACTGTTATCTATAAATTTCCTGGTTTTTCCACCTCCGCGTAACGATTTGGTGCTCGAACGCGACGAGAATAACGACAATTACCGTATTTACCTAGTGTCTTTTCACTTAAAACGTACGCACGTAATCTGTATGGTCTGGGAATGTCTGTAAGAGGAGAAAGCGCACCTGACGACGATCGGGCGCCAACTGAAGCGCGCGAGAACCAACGTACCGACTGGAAGAGGCGTCTCGTACGTTGATAGTCAAGCTCTTACACCTGCGAGAGTTTCGAGAATCGCGGCGAGGGTATACGGGGAGGGAGGACTGGAAATATAAAAGTGGTCGAAATAAGAGAAGAAACGGTGGAAGAAGAAGAAGAGAAGGGAGAAAAAGTGTGATAAGAAAATGAAGGATAGAGGCTCTGATTCCTATCCTCGAGTGGCCTTTATATGCCTCGCAACTGCATGAAGAATGCACGAGACGAGAAGAAGATAATGTTCTGCACGGTTGTGCAATTTGATCTTTCCAGGAGATCGCGAGAGAAGGTTTAAGAATTGCAGTTTAAGTGTATTAATGCACCGGGCGCGTGTGGGAGATACGCGTATATGCGGATTCGCTGATTGTGAGATTCGAATTCGCCTTTGCCGAGATTGATCCCTGAGACGAAGGACGACTTGTTGTCCGTATTTTTAGCAATGCCGCATAGCGGCTGTTCCTAAGGACACCGGGATCCTGCGGGTACCGCTCGCGCGTGTCGGGTGGTCTTCTTTTCTTTTCCGAATCACAGGTTTTTAGGTAAATAGGACGAAATGAAATCGAAACTCAAAGACGAAATCTCGGAGATTCTCGTGTAACGAATGGAGGTGATAACGGAGCTTTATGGGAGGAATCTCTGTTATCACCTCCTTTGAGACCGAAGCCGAAGAGCTTTGATGCTGCGGAGCAACATTTATGTATGTTCAGACGGAACGCAGAAATAGAAACTACTTTTCTCTCGTTCCGGTTTCATCTGGACTCGAAATTTGGTTTGTCATTAAGATTCTTTTTTTTCTTTCTTTATCCAAAAGTGATTTCGCTCCGGTCGAGCTTGAATCCGTGATTTTTTTTTGAAAAACGAAGTGGAAATCTCTGTAAATAAAATTTGCATCTCCCGTAACTCGACGTATTTCCAATTTTATAAATTGTAAAATACGTCAAATAAATTTATTGTCGGCAAGTCGATCATTGCATTATAAAAGCTCCGTCGGATCCCATTTATCGCGTTACTGCAGCGTATAAAATTCAAATTAATAAAGAAGGGAAAAAAAAGGGGGAAGGAAAAGATCTTGCTAATCTCATTATCGGGTCTTGTATCATAAAAACTGCCTTGCTGATATTTACGTAGACGCGTATAACTGCACGGATACTTATTTAAGTATTATGAAGCAAGATTGGAATTTGCATTGACCGTAAATATGCATTCATAAAGTTTGTTACATCTTCAGTGAGATCATAACTTGTTCTTCTTATTGTTTTGCTTTCTCGCAACTTTCCAACCGGGGGTTTTATGCAGTATTTAATGCGCGCGTATATACACGCTTCCAAGTTTCACCTTAAATACTTAAGTAATAAATTATTGTTTTCGCGAACAACCAATTTTTATCAACTTTTTTTTTTACGCTGAAATAAAAATATCCTGCCAACGGGTGTCGGGGAAGAAGCTTTTCCATGTGTTTGTGGTTTTACTAAAAGTAATGGTTTCTTTGATGCCCCTTATTGCCAAGCTGCTTTTTTTATTACTAAACTTTAAATGTCAATGCGATCAAATACCACCGGAGGCCGAGAGAATTTAACGCAAAGTCAAAGGACTCGGTTAATTAAAAGATTATAAGCGAAATGGAATTTCCTTCTCTCTCTTTTTTTCTCGCAGTGAAACTGAAATTTCAATACATTTTCATTTCATCAATTCACCTTTTGTATGTTTAATCAAAGAGTTTAATATCACGTTCGTATTATCTACGTTTCCATAGAAATCAATGATTCAATGGACTTTATTTATTGCTCAGTTAATCTTCGAATTGTACATAATCTACTTTGCCGTAGTCCGATTGCAATATATGTACGGATGTATAGGATGATGATATACATATACACGCTCGATCCCGAATGAGTAACCAAAGGACATTCAAATTACATTTACAAAGTTACCGTAAGTACCGAGAGGGAGAGAGAGAGTGAGAGAGAAAGAGAGAGGAGTCGAAAGGAGAGAAATCTCCATGCAAAGGTATTACGATGTCTTTGTATTTATAGAAACATGAAATTATTGCAAAAGTTGCATGAGGAAATATCATTTAAATGTATCTTATGTAATAGAAAACCATTAATTATGCAGTTAAAGAATTATTAAGCGATTGATTACGTCTATTTTTACCGGCCAATAATTATTTGGACGATACAAAAATCGTTGGAAGAAGAAAAAAAAATGGTAAACCTCGGGCAGATGGAAACAAAGAAAAAATTATTCCACTGTTTAATTACCCGAAAGAGAGGGAAATAAAATGATAAGATAAATAAAATTTATATACACCAGAGACAACACTTTTACGGTTCCGTCTCCGAACAGAAGGCTGATAAAGTGCTCATTATTGTTGTAAAGTGTAATTAAACTGCAAGATGAAAATATTGCCTTTGCGGAGATTTCTCTTCGCTTATCCAACAGGTAAAGAGAGAGAGTAAGAGTGGTACCGACAATTTCAATAATTCAAAAGAAATCGAAGAAACCGAATACAGAGGTAGGATTACGACATACGTGGGAAGCGAGTTTTTTTTTTCATCGCCAGTCGATGAAAATTTCAAGATACAGCGTCCCTCGTTACAACTTTTGCGATACTCGAAACGTCAATCTGGGTTACAAGCAGCTTCGAGGCTATTAATGATTAATCAAAATCGTTCGGGATGAACATCTCAAAAGCTTGCCGTGACGTAAAAGACTATTCTCGAAGATACATTGAAGGTCTCGTCCTTTGTCCCTTTCTTCTTACAAAACGGCCTTGGATAAAAGCTAAAAGGAGAGGATCGATATAAAAGCAATTAATTAAAACAATACCTGCACGTCTTTCCCACCCTTCTCACATTTTTTGTTTTTTTTTTCCGACAAACGTCTCCTTTCTTTTCAGCGCAATCTCCGCTACCGGCGAAAACGAGCGAAGATACAATCTCGGGGAAAATGTTCATTTGCAGCCGAAAATCACCGGGATAATTACTCGAGTCTCCTCAAACCCCGGCACAATTTCAACATTTCTCCTGGCAATCAAATTCTTATCTATTAATATCGGTAGTTGTTGTAAAATCCAATAATCCTACCGCGGCAGCTTATTTTCAATCCCTTCTACATATATTTTCTTACAAAGCATTCCACCACCCACCGTCGCTTCTTGCTTCGCTCTGAATTTTTCCCCGCATCCCTCATTTTTCCACTCGCTCTCTAAAACCCAAACAATTGTATTTATGGAAGCATACGATAAGACTCGCCACGGGGATTTATGACACCTTTGTTACACACAAACGGGACACCGTACCGTGGAAAACGGACTAAGTTGAGAAAACGGACAGAGAAGTATCTCATAAATCATGAGCTTTCCAGCGATTATTTAACTGTCTCCCAGGATGGATCGCAGGAGGACGCTGGGAAGTATAAGCTGACGCTGAATGTGCGGCGCCATCAAAATTGTCATTGTCGTTGTTATTGTTGTTGCTGCCGCTATTGCTGTTGCTGTTGTTGTTGACGGCGTTGTTCTTCCCATTCCCTTGACGTCATCGTCAACAGCAACTGCAGTTGCTTCTCGCAGCTCCTCGTGGGACGAACGATATGTCTTTCTTGCAGCAAACAACCCTTCTTCTTACCCCCAAAGCGCGCTCCTGATATATTTCCGGCTGTAAAATAGCTGGGGTTTGTACGTACACGGGGAGAGTTGCAAATTTTTTTTTTCCCCTTGTTCCGCTGACCGTTCAAATTGCGTGGGAGGACCTGCCCACGCGCCAAAGAAACTTCATTCGACTCCTTGGAAATTTCGGTAATTCGTGGACAAAAAATTTTGCGGTCATCGTAATTCTCGGCTTCGTGGCATTTTTTTGGACTCGCTCCTCTGGTTTGCTTCGACCCTTATCAAAATATGACGTCATCAATTGAGTCTCATTATTAATTCCTAGCTCCTTTCGACCACACACGGTGTTCCTCCACTCTCGCCCTCCATTTTTTTCAATGAGTCGACAGAAACGTCAACGAGGGAAGTCGCGTTGGAAAGACGTAAAAATGGTTAGGGTCTACTGTTATTTCCGATAACAGGATTCTCGCAATGGCGAGAGAGGCTTTGTTTGACGAACTTCTTTTCCTCGTCCGTGAACGAAATTTTCCACATTTTCTTCCGGTACCTACCGTTTTTTTTTTGTTTCCGCGCGAGCGTAATTACAGGTATTGACTCAGCGCGATGTATTATACAAATTGGGATGGAAAACGAAGGACGTTCTCGGTCGATCCATTTTATACGAGACGTAGCGAAATCAGACGTAGAACCATGGAGACATTTGCTTTTGCAAAGACCTCTCGAGAAAACCTTTGTAAAAAGTTGAAAGGGATTGCGAAGAATCTCGGCGAATTCGCCAATGGACCGACGACAAAGTAAACGAAACCTCCACGAAGACTTTATTAAAGTTTTTTCAAAGCGATGCAATATATACACGGTACGGTCGAACCTTTTCGGTTCCAATGATCACTCGAAACGTAAAAATGGTACCATCGTACTGTTCGAACGCTCGATTTTTCAAGACCCGAAAGTTGCCTTTCAAATTCGGTCATGCGTCGCGGAAAATGATTTTCATACGAACGCGAGTGGCGCGATGGGAAATTTTTGAAATACCGAAATAACCCGCATGTTTTACCGCTCCCAGTGGAAATTCGGAAATTCCGTGAAATCGATCCGACGTTCGCTCTCGTAATTCCAACGAATGGAAGATATATGTATATATATGTATACGCGTCCCGGAGCTTTGAACCCAAAGCTTTTAAATTCTATCGTTTCATTAGCACAATTTAGATGTCAACAAGACTTCTTACAACGCTGGTGTGAATTAAACATTGTACCTCGGATTCATTAAGAAGCAGGTTCTTAATTAAGTAGAGCAATAAATTACTGTTTGCGATCCAATAAATTTACCGGCCTCGGATAGGAAGGAAGTCGAAGGTACGAGGAGGAAACGTTACGTAAGTACGGAGAAACGCAAACCCTCTGCAATCCTTGTACAGGAATTCACCGCAGTTCATCATATCGTTTTTGTGCTTCCCAAGAATTTCCATATGACAATTAATCCTTCTCATAATTATTCGGATGATTTGATTTGAGCGGTTGGACCGCATTATTCCGTTACGAGGACGAACACGAAGGGGTGATAGAGGATGCGAGATTTAAGAGGGTAAAAATGCTGTGGCGAAAATCCGAGGTAAGGGTTTCAACCCTTGGTGACCTATGGGAGGTGCCGATTCCGAAACCGGGAATATCGAAAAAGGAAAAAAAAATAGCGATCTGGGGATGAATCTCTGGAGACCTAAAATTTCCGAGGATGTTTCCTTTTTCGGGAAGATCAATGGTAATAATTGTAATCCTTCCCGGAAAGTTGGAGAATCGTATAAAAATAGATTCCAATCCGAATTGACGTTATTTTTGTTTCGGGTTATTGGTAAATATTTGCTATGAAGTAAATAAGGTGTCCGGGACGGGACTAAATCCACTGAAATTATTTTTATCCGCAATCCGGTAGTACCGAGACGAAACTACCGAAATAATTTTGTTGCAAATCTCGTAAACAATTATTTCGCGTCTTCTCTGGCGAAAAACGATACGCGGAAAAATAATCCTCGACCTGGATACGAACCAGGGACCTTGACGTTTATTTTTGTTGTTAACAAAGAGACATATCGTGGGAGAAGAAAAGTTTGGCAAACATCGCATTTACTTGGGAAATTATTCAAATCGTGTGAGAAAAGAAAGAAACAACCCTTTCGGCAAACTCCTCTCGACTCAACTTGTTCAGTCAGAGTCGTGGAAAATTTCCAAACTGTATGATTTATGAGGTAACCAAACCGTATGGCAACCAATGTGAATGAAGTTTCGTTGTGCCGGTATATATATACATATATTATACAGAGCACGGGAGATGAAAATTTTACCACCTAAACATGTACTGTATAAATCAACAGCGAGCATTAATCTTGAGAACATCTAAGCACACCATTCCAAAGTTGCGTGACGTGTCCAATGTTTATAAAAATTTCGAGAATGTATGATTAATAGACGGAGGCTCTTATTTCCAACTTGGGAAGCTCCAAATTTGAAATTTCACCAGCCCTCCGGGCGCCTCTACTCCCTTTATGACGTCATCACTTAACTGTAATTTATCGCAGCGTTTACTACACAATTTCCTCGGTCGGGGTATAAAAATGATGCAATTTTTCCCGAACGATTGATTGGTCTCATAAACAATAAGATTCTTATATAACGGTTGACAAGATATGGATGTACCGAATTGCATTCTAAATAATGCATCGCTCGGTGCGCACACCTTTCCAACTGGAACATTTGCTGGCCAAACGGAAATATGGCGGGTATAAAAGTGATGTAAGGCTTGAACAAAATGGCTTATTCGATCGTTTTACCACGAGAGATGGTGGTTGGCTCTTGCGGGGTAGGTGGATACGTATTACATAGGTAGGTAGATATAACCAAGCTCGATGCCGCTTGGCAGGAAAGGCCATGGGGGTGTACTATAGCTTCGCCACTGCCACTACTCGTAAATCTTCCTGGCGAATTGCATTAAGCTCAGCTACTTTAATCGCTATGAACCTCTCGCTTCTTCCCCTTTATTTCCTTATTCTCTTTGGCCCTCTTGCAATTTTCATATGAAAATCCGGCGAGCCTGCATCCGAACGTTTCGCTTGATTTTTATAGACGGGCCACCAGCGAGATAGCGAATGTCACTCCGGGATAAAATTAAAAAAAAAAGGAATGGAGAATTCATGGAACGGAAGTGCGGGTGCTGCGGCCAAATTGGATCTCGAACGGTGCGGATCGAAACTTCGCTAGGTCCGATAAAAGGCCGAACTTTGAGAATTAATTCCAAAAGTACGGAGAAAGGAATCGAAATTTTTTTTCAGAATATTAATCAAACGTGTATTCGAGTGTAAAAAAAAATTTTGGTGTGGAGATTTTGTTGCAAAATGGTGGGGCCACGGTCGTTTTTCGAAATCGCCTTTTTTTTTTTAAGGGCCTCCACGGGAGGACGGATTTCTCCGAAAATTTCTTAATCTATATGACATTGCCCATAAAAGTACGTAGGGATTTTTTTAAAATTGATTTTTGTAAAAATAGCACACTTAAAAAAAAAATTCGATTTGCGGCCAAAAAATGAGCAGTAAATTGTTTATAAAAAAAATTTACAACGAATCGAAAAACGGCTACGTACTTTTGTAACGAACGTAACTGTCAAGCTACTGTCAAAATTTCAAACCGATCCGTGCAATAGTTTCCGATTGATCCGTCCTCCCAGTTCGAAAAACATGGTTTCCAGATAATCGCGTTTCAAGTTTTAAAAGTATACTTTAGTCTTTGAAAATTTTATTTTACCTTCAATCCGCGATTCCTGCACCATATATTGGACCAATTGTACATTGTTTTTGTGGCACTAAAGTATATTTTAAGCAAAAAAAGAAAAATTCGATTTTTTCAAAACCCTAGAGTGGCGTTACCCCTTAAATCGTAATCTTTAATCGTATTCACATCGGAGTGGCAGGTACACACTCCGGGGAAACTTTGGCGTCGCAATGCTGATGAGTAATTTCGTAATGTCGAGTTTCACTCGTTTCGCGAGACCCCCCGTGAAAATTGGAGTTATTAAGAAAGAGAAAGGTTACAACGAGCGCAACGGTAGTAATCTACGCGAGGTAAATAACAACTATACATGAATTCATTTTACAATAAGCGTCTCGCAGTATCATCAGATGAATGCTAAAGCGAAGAAGTAAATGCTACACTTTGTAAATAAAATGTTGGAGAAACAATGGAAAAAGTAAAGTTGAGTAACAACGACTCGCAGTCTAATGAATATACAGATATATACGTGTGTACGTAACAAAGCCGAGTTGCTCTTCTGCAGCAGCAGTTCGCCGGTAGGAGAAGAGTAAAATAAGAAAGGGCATTTGATGAAAAGGAAAAGGTCTCTTCATAATGAGCCTCTTTTATGGCATAACGAGATACAAGGAGTAATACGCTTCTAAAATTTCACGAGTACATGAAAATAAAAGAGAGAAAAAAACCGGTGGGGGATGAAGTTCTAAAAGATGTAAATAAGAATAATTTCGGAGTATGGGGGAATTCAATGCGGAGGGGAAGGAAGAAAGATCATAATAATAAAAATAATAATAATAATAATAACGATACCCACCAACATTCGCGAATTCCAACTAAAGTCATTTTCTTATCGGAAGGAACTTGTTTGAGATAAACCTTTTCTTCTCCACACTTCTGTTTCTCTTTCTTGCTCGCTACCCCTGCTCCCGGGATCCTTCCGCAGGACGAAGTCTCGAGGAGCTGCAGCAAACCACCCCCGTCACGCTGCTTTGTAAGACTTTGCAAACGCGCTCTCTCTCTTTCTCTCTCTCTCGTCCCTTCAGAAGTATTCGGGTGTGTATGTATACTTATGAGGGGCTTTGGTAGTTAGTAATCACCCCCGTCGTCGACGTCGACGACAACGGGGACGACGATAGCGACGACGACGGTGCGAGATCGTTCTCGAAGACAGACGGACTTGTGAATTTCCATGATAAAATCAACAAAGCATTGTTTCCGAGCGTTCCCTCAAAACTTACGACGATTTTAAGATTCGCGGAATTATTTCGAATGAAACGAAAGGGGGTGGAATGAAAGGGATGCTGCTGAATGATAAGACGCGACTTCTTTCCTCGTTTACGGAAAGTTCATTCCTCGTCTCTCGGTCGGAGGAAATTGTTATTTTTGTTGTTATTCTTGTTGTTGATTTCAGACCCGCCGGCAAAAATCGCCAAAAAATTCCGCGTCGACGATTACAACAGTAGCAATAACAACAACGGAAAAGGGTAGAGCAAAAAGTGTCGGCAAATATGACGAAAAAAAAAAGTTTGTTTTCCAAAGCAAAAGGTTCACTTTAAAGAAAAAATAAATGAGGTACTTTGAAGTTTCTAAAGTGTCATACGACAACGAAGCTTTTTCGGGGGTGGAGTGAAAAAGGAGAGAGAGAGACAGGGGAAGGAGGGCGAAAAAAAATAGCTTCGACCTTCGACCACTCTCGAACGATCATTTCTTTTCAGCCCTTTAAGTCCTTAGGGGATGATGTCTTTCCTCCTTGCTCCTCTTCTCGTCCTTTCCCTCTTAGCCGAGAACTTTCATTCGTCTCCTCCTGCACCGGCGTTTTTTCTTTCACGACCGGAAAGACACAGCAGGTGCTTGGGAAAAGCGAAAAGGAGGAAGAGAAGAGAAGAGCGGAGAAAATATATGATACGTCTTGTAGAAACCTCCAGCCTTCCCGACTAAAGTAAAGGATAAAAGTTCATCTCTTGAGGGAACGGGAAGTGTCAATAGACTTGACAGCGATCAATACGTCTCACCACTTTTATAAATGTCTCCTATAATATTTCCATAATTATGCCGATGCTATACTTTTCCCTCGTTTCCGACCTTTTTTTTCTTTTCTTTTTTTTCTATAAGGAATCCCGCCATTTCCGACGGTACAATTTTTTCGGAATTACCATTTCCCGGTGCCCGTTTTATCGATCCGGAATCCACCCCGAAACCGTCGTTCCGGTGCATAATGGAAACAACAAACAACCGCGTAATAATTACCGCGGTGCAATAATGGAACAAATGTAATTCTTAAACGCGGTTACGCGATTCCCGGTCTTTCCTTCTCTCCTCTACTTAAGAAGTAATTAAGGAGTTCTATTAAGTTAAATCCACCGAGTAACTTTGTTTCCTTCTTGACGTTAATCAAAGAAAAAGGAGAGCAGGTATCCTCGTGGAAAAACAGTTATCAGAGCCGCGAAGCGGAAGATTCTTTATCCAATACCAATATTTAAATATTACTGCCCGAGCCCAAATTGATTTCATCTCGAAACCGAGAAATTTATTACCTTCGATAAATAACTCATTTCCATTTTTTTGCATAACGTTTTCCGTGTGCACCGAGAAAGAAGTTTCGCGTAAAAGTAAAAATGCAAAGAGCGGTAGCATTTTCGAGAACCTCGCATGAAAAGTTCAAGTGCATAAAGTGAACTGCTTTTTTCTTTTTTTTTTTTGTTTAATAAGCAAATATTGATCATTCCCGTGCCAATTGCGATCCACGTCCCTGAAAAATCCGAACAGCGATTTTTCAGCTTCGGTGTAAATCATAAAGACTGATAGCGAGTTTACCCTGTACATATTGCGCACATATGTGTGTACGCGCGCGCGCGTGTGTGTGTGTGTGTGTGTAGACGCAAGATTTTTATTCCAATGAAACAAATCCCATGATAATAACTCTCTTTTGTCTGTTTTCCATGTTTGTTTTATGCTGAAAGCTACATACGAAAACGGTCTGGAAAATGCTGAGCACCTGTATAAATAAATAAATAGCAGCAGCTTTACACCGAAGCTTGAGCTTTTTTTTTGTATGTCAACTAAAGCATGTACGTAGCCGCACACACGCGGGTACGAGAGTGGCTTATGCATCATCGGATGCAAAAAAAAAGAAACACACATTTTCAGTTTCCCCGTACGTCGCGGGAATTGCAACTAAAAGTGTATCAGATTCCTTGCCGACTATAAACATATACCTCAGCGACTACTTGAACTTGTATCGGACATTGTTTCGCGTTTTATGACACGAGAGAAAGTCATTTTCATCCCATACAATTTTCGCTGATTTCACTTTCCGATTTCTACCACTTTTTTTTTCCCAGAATGAAATTCCAGTTTTTTCGGAATTTCCAGTTACGAAATATTTATTCGCAGTTTTCTCGGGCAGGAAAGCTCCCATAAAATACTCGAAATTTCTCTCCGCGTTGCAGAAGTTGCTCCAGAGTTTCCTTGTTCCCTTCTTCTTTCCCGCGTCAAACTTCCGGCAGATTTGAGCATTCCGGGCTACCTTCGGGATTTCCTTCGCATTCCTACCCTCCCTTTGCACTTTATTAGGAAAAAAATCTGATACGTGATTTACCTTGTCCCTCTCTCGCTCTCTCGCTCTCTCTCTCTCTCTCTCTCTCTCTTGCTCGTTCGACTCCTCCTTTCGACGGAGCAGGACTCGCTTTTTTTTTGCAGCAACGTCGTAATGGAATATATCCGCCTGTCGATTTCTTCCGAGCTTGCTTTGGAAGAATCTCAATGCAAGCTGCCTTCGAGTCGCCACAATTGCAACGATGTCAATATCCGGTTTGAGTAAATATCCGGAAACGCCATATAGCTTTTCCAGTGACTCCTCGTTGGAGTTGGAACGTGTCCAGGTTCGAGCTTTCCAACGTTACGGATATTTTCTCCGTCTCTCCGCGTTTCCCTTCTGCTCACGCCATGTTCCTCCTTAGAACATTCTGATTGTACCAAGTTGTGCTATTATCCATAGCTTTCTCGTGGTTTCTGCGGCGTGGAATATCTTCCTGCTGGAACTTTGGTCATTTCGTTCCTTGAATTTGTGTCTACAACTAAGAAGGGAAGCTTGTTTGCTTGCTTGCTTGCTTGTAGGAGGAGAGAACACAGTTATATCGATTATTATATGTATTTACCTTTTGACGGTATATAAAAGGGGAAATATGTATTTTATGTATACATTTTGTTCACTGTAAAAAAGATAACCGTGAAAAATTCAGGGAAAAAAAATTACAGATTCGAGAAACGCGGAAAAGAATGTTTTCTCCCCAAAAATATTTCTATTTCTATTTTTTTTAAATTTTGGAAATTTCCTGTGTAAAATTTGCAATTTTCAGCTTCGGTAAAACAAATTACAGTTTCGAGAAACGAGCGAGAAAATTTATATTTTCTACTTTTCTATTTTTTAATATTTTCGGAATTTCCTGTATAAAATTTGCAATTTTCAGCTTCGGTAAAAATTGCACCATTTATCGAAGTTATAACAAAAATTTATGAAATTCGGTGATTTTCCGCTGCAGTGTCACTTTTTTAAAAAATTATTTTTCGATTAAAAATTTATTGCATAAAAACGCAAACAATTTTGGAATTTATATCGTACATGTATAATAAATGATGCAGGAGGTAAAAATTAGCCGCGTCTCTCTCCCTCCTTCGCTTTTTGCATTTCCCTTGCACTCTGTTTTTCCCGGACCGGAATGATCAGCGGTTTCAATTGAACTCCTGAATTATTTAAATCACCGTCGCAACGTCTGCAACGCAATTTATATACGCGGCGTCACTCTGCACAAAAATATGTACACCGATGCGATGCGATGCGATTCGATGGACGGATAAATAAATCCTCATTTGCTCTCAAAGTAAGAGATCTCCTAAAAACGAGGGATAATAAATAATTCTTGCTGAAGAAAAAAAAGTGACGAAAAATTCGCGTTTAAGTTGAAATTAAAATACATCTCGCAGTGCATTTGCCGCCGATTCGATTCGTTTCACCGCCGATAGTCGCGAAAAAGTACAAAAAACTTTGAAATTTTAAACAAGGTACATTTTTCAAGGCAGGAATAATTTCGCGAGTTCAAGTATGAATAAATAAATGAGTGAAAACGATCGAATGTGGCGCTGGAATTTCCAATGCGCGTGTTTACACTTGCAAGAACGCGAATTAAAATAGACGCGTTTCAGCCGCAAAATTTTCTGCCATCCGTTGACGAAAAATAAATTGATGAATTTTTTGTCTTCCAGAGCGTTCCAGAAAACGCGGTAAAAAAATTGTCTCTTCGACTTTCCCGATTTCCTTCGACTCGTTTCCGATTTTTTCATTCCGGAAGACTGGAATCAAAAAAATTCAGCCGTGCGGAAACCGACGATTAATCCACGATGGAGTGCATCGGGTTCGGAGTCAACAAAAAAGAAAAAAAATTCAGTTTCACGAATTCCGCAATATTCGCCGCATCTAAGCTGCACCGTGTTTTCGGGTCGAGTGTATATATTAATCCATTTGCCGAGATCCAGTGTAAACGGATTTGAATAGCAAATGGGAGGTCCATTGTTTGGAGAGACACATTCGAAATTGAATAGATACACATTAGGCTAAGTTACGCCTTTGTCTATAGACGCATACACAGAAGGTGCATCTGTACACGCGTTACGTAAGCTGTTTATAAACGCATCGCCGTAATTGAGGACGACTGCAGCGGCAGTTTGAGCCCGCAGTGGGTGGTTGCGACTCGCTGCAAATTTTGCGCTAATTTAATCAACGACGAAATGCAAAAACACTCGAAAAAAAAAAGAATGGACTCTCCGGAGCCTCGAACTCACGCAAAATGCGCCGAGACTGCATTTACCGCAAAAGGAAGGTCGCGCGTAATTGAAATTTAGGATGATACGAATCGCGCGCGTGTCCGTGTTTTTTTCCGGCAGTGTTGTAAAATAAAATTGCCGTTAAAAAAATATGATAGTTTCGCGGGAACAACGGTGTTGTTCTTTTAACGGAGTGTAAAAAAAAAAGGGGGGGGGGGTATCAAAAGAGATTAAAAGAACGGAGGAAACATTGAAAGAATGCAAAATAGGTGTGAAATTAAAGAATTGGAGAAACAAAAGCGCATTTGAGGTGGCTCGCAGCAACGGATCGATTAAAAACTACCTGCCGGTACGTTGCGAGAAGCGAGTGAAGTATCAAAATTCGAAAAAAAAGTCAGGCAAACAATTAGTTCTCTTTTTTTCTGACTTTTTCGGATTTTTGTTTTTCAGTTTTTTCCACTTCTTTCAATCTTGCACGCCCCAACTCGCGGTCTTTTAACTAGAATTCATGGTAGGGTCAGGGCTTTTATGATGCACGAGGCTTACATCCCCCCGATTTCCATGTTACGAAATGAATATACCCCCCAAACTTTTTCTCCCTCACGTACACCGTGCATTAAAGAAGAAATCTCTGTTTCACCCACTTCCCTCCGATTGCTTACACCTGGGAAATTTTTTTTTAAAATCAAATGACGGCGAATAAGAAATTTGCGAAGAAGAAATTTTTCTGCCCGCAAATTTGTAGCGGAACTAGCTTTTCTCGTCTCTGCGATATTTTAACGGGGAAATTTCGATTTTCAATCACCGCTATTGTCGAATTTGCCACATTGTGTTCCGTCTATTTATAAGGTTGCTCCTCCAGACTTCGAATCGCGTGCATCTTATTACGAAATCTTTGCAGTTTCGTAAAAAGGGAAGACGTATAGAAGCGCTGCAGCTTGAGATACGTCAGTCCTGACTCCTCTATTAATCCTGTATATAAGCTACTTAAGGTGAATGCTTGGTTGAAGCTTGAAAAGCTGATGCAGCGTATTCGGTCTATTCGTGGGAACCTCCACTTTTTTTCTTTTTTTTTCTTTAATGCACTTCGTTATTTCGAAGGAAAACACAAAAATGACGGGGTTCCTTTCAAATCGAAATTTTCGGAATAAAAGGATACGCGGGAGAGAGAGAGAGCCACTTTTCCGAAATTCTCCCGGACGGACAATAAGCAATGGCGAAAGATTTTTTCGCGAATCGACGAGATTTGATGAAATAAAACAAACTAAGATCGAATTGAAAGAGGCTGCATTATGAATGCGGCGTCTGTACCTCGCTCTCACGTGCGCTTGGAAAACCCGACAGGGTCATTTATTGGCTCCGTACCCACGAACTTGCGGACGTCAAATACGCGTCGAATAAACGACAGAATAAACAAGGCTGCAAATGAAAACTCTACCCAGCGTCGATTCGGACGCGCGCGTTACCCCCAATTTAAATGGCAAATTACAGCAACCGCGGAAATTCCGTCAGTGACTATTTAAATAGGTTCGATCGGGTTAGAAATTAATTCGATTATAAATATTTACATGCATTTTCTTTGCAAATTACGCCACCGCGGGGAAGGGTAGAAAATTTTCCCGACGAGAGGGAATTTTTTTCGAAGTGACTGCAAACTATTGGGAAATTCACAGTCGGGGAAGCGGCATATTTTTTTCGCGTGCGTTTTTTGCAAAATCCATTGAAACGAGTTTCGAGCATCGACTCCAACGTCAACATCGGTTGCATCGATGCAGCGCGAGTAAGTAAACAGCGCGTATAAACGGGCAAGGGAAATTGTGCAATAGGACGGTGAAGAAAAAAAAAAAAAGGTGGATTGCGAGACCAATAACTCGTGCCATTAATCTCTTAAAGAATTTCTTTCTAATGACCAAACATAGTGCTAATGACATTAGCACTGTACATGCAATAGGAGAGCTAACGCAGAGAAAACAATTAACTTAAAAGGCACGTACGTACTTTCCACAAGACGAGTGGATTACATCGCAGACTGTCGCGGCGGTGCTCGGGATTATACCCGAGCTATTGTGTTCCTCCGGCGCCTATATACGTGCAAGGCTTATTTCATTGAGTTTATTAAAGCTCCGCGTATGCATCTACTCGAAGACACGGTGCATTCGTCTCGACGAGGCAAGAATCAAGTTTGCTGGTAAGAGGTCCGAAAAAAGGCCAAACTTTGAGAAGTCATTTAAAAAGTACGGAAAAAGGAATTGACATTTTTTTCAGACAATTAACCCCTTGCACTATTTGCACGAGTCTGACTCGTGATAAAAATTTTAGGCGAAACTTGAATATCACGAGTCTGACTCGTAATCGACGAGTGCGCGTGCACCAAAAGCGCAGTCCTCGGAGACTCGCAAACCAACACGGGCTCGTGTTTTTGCAATTACGTCGCTGAAATTGACAATTGCGAATCAGCCGCGGAAGGATTTCGTCGAAAAATTATTGCTCGGTGCATTTTTCTCTTCTCGATGCACCCGAACGTCGTTTTTCCCCAGCGTATGGTTGCTGATTTGGTTTTCGCGATACGTCAATTTGTTTCTATTGACAATTACGAGCGTTCCTCCGTTTTTTGAAAAAATAAAAATAAAAATAAGCGTCAACGAGATTCTCCCAGGAAATTTCTCAATTTTAACGGCGACTAATTCGCGACTGCGGCGTCTCCGGGAATAAGCTAAAATATTAACGGATTACGCATTGTTACACGGTTCGCGCATTAGCGTTATCAACTCCGCGGCTTTTAATAAGATCCACCCCCGCGCCGCTTTAATACTTTCGCGCCGTTAAAATGGAAACGGGTTTGCATCTCGACCCTTGCATAATTTTTTTTATCGCAGTCGTTACTCTCGCTGCACTTTCCTCCTCGGCCCTATTGCAGTATTTTGAGCGATTACTAATTAAGGGTCTTTCCATCTTCTGTCCCTGCATTTTGACCCTCAAAGGAAAAGCTTCGCAAACGAGAAATTCGCGCGAGCTTTGAGCGTCGACTTCTCGGGGAGAGTTTCATTAAGACGGAATTATTTAAGTAAACATTTCTGTAATTAACGTTCGCACAATGTCTCGAATAGGTATTCGCCACGCAGGTGCGTAAAGCAACGCCGAAAAGTATGACTTTTTTCCACGGGAAAATCGGCGACCTTTTTTTGGTTTGTATTTTTGTTTTTGTTTTTTTGCTAGGAACTTCCTACGGACCGGGTGAAAGCGATACATCAGAGGAGACTTAAATTTAAATCCGCGGCCTTTTTCGTGAACGTACGATACTCCATTTAAAGTCTTAAAAGAAACTGGTAAGACTTCCGGAGACGGTACGGTATCCATCTTAAAGGAAAATAACGTGGAACTTACAACGTAAAAAGTCGAGTAAAAAAGCCTTAAATTAAACGAACTCCTTACTATTAAATTTACTTAAGAGAACCTCATGGAGGGCTCTCGAATGTTTTTCTTTTTAACTAACTAAAGGAGAGACCGAGTTAATGTTGATTTATAAACTTTACTCTTTCTCATCTCCAACATTTTTTTCTTCTTTTCTTTTTTTTTTCACCGTACTGTCTCGGGAAACGTACAGCCTGTTCCTCTCGCGGCAACGTTATTCGCTGAGATATTCCAGTTCCTCGCAGGTCTCCAGTCGTAACTCGAAAATTTCCAGAGGAAAATCCTAATAATTTAAATGTTTCCTTTTCGCAGCGAGGCGCTGTATCATCGATATAACGATACACGTGCGGCGATAACGCGCGTTTCGGGTAGCCCCTTTTGTGTTGGAGAAAAATGCCAAACCCGCGGGTACAAACTGGGGTGGAAACAAAAAGAAGCGGAAAAATTCGAATGGCGGAATGTAACATAGCGGCAGCCTGTGAAATCGAGAAACATACATATTTCGCTAGTCGTGCTATAAATCACGGTGGTATAGAACGTATGAGATTTCCTGTTGTGCGCCCGTAGAGATGCTATTGCACCTCCACCGCCGACTGCATCCCACGTAACGACCCACGGTATATTTATTGGACTGCAAGATCCGATCAAGATTATTGCTGTTTTACGGGTTTGCATTTATTCAAAAGCAAGAGTCGGTTAGCCATATTGTATAATGGAAACGGCGAAACGGAAGCTGTCGATTCCTCCCGTCTGACAAATGCCGTTCTCGGAAGGGAAGCAATCTCAAGTGTGGAAGCATCCGAGATTTATTGCGAGAACCGCGGAGTCCGGGGATGCGATTGCCACCGTGCTTCAAAATCGAGAAAATCAGCCTCGACCACCCTTGGACCACCCCTAGTTCCAAAAATGGGCTTGGGGAGCTCATTTCTGGGGATAATTTTACGTTTCATCGAAATCCCATCGGGAATTGGTAATAAGAGTCCAATTATGAAAAGTTGAGGGTGGCCCAAAGGTTTAACGACGCGACAACGTGCATTCGTTTGACTGGGGACCCAGTGAACTGCGATTTAATCCCGTAGAGGAAAGGATCCGAAATTCCACGACCTAGAATCCATCCTGGCTATGGAATTATCAGATATCAACGGATCCCCTCTACGTTTCAAAGCTGCACGAGATAAGAGGACAAAGGTAACAAGGATTAACTAATTAGAGCGGGGAATACACGGCAATTCAAGGCGATTAAGACAGTAGCAAGACGAAGACTCTTCAACTTAAGGAGGATGTAATCGTCTTAGGACCCGTAACGACTATTGAGACGAAGTAGCATTTAATCTTCCGACGTGCCTGTTACTGCTTGATATGCAGCGACTGAGAATCTTACTCCTCCCTTACCTACGTACATACATATACACATAGGAGCCGACCGTCATTACACGAGGAGGAGGCATAAAACTCTTCCTTTTCGCTTCCATTCGGGAGCCTTAATTACTCATAGCTTGGCCCGCGTAAGCTCGTAATTGACGCATTCTTGTAAAATTCATCCACGGTAGGTGGATTCGCTCGTGATGGTACGCCGGGAAGCCTCATCTGCAGTAAACTTGATCTATACATGACTGTAAGCTTCCATGCATACCGTTTGTTCCTCTCTTTAATCCATTTCTCTTTCTCCGTCTTATGCTCTCTCACCATAAAGTTCCTTTGTTACGTCGGGGTTGGGATCTGGAGAAAACGTCCTTGCCAGGCTAGAACGACCCACCTTCACGCATTCCAGGTGAGATTAAGCAACCCACTGCAGGTAGGACGTTCCCGACCTCTATATAACATCGCGTGTCTCGTAGAAAATGAACATCCTGCGTATCTCACATAAGCGAACCACCTTCTCTCTCTCTCTCTCTCTCTCTCTCTCTCTCCTTATTCCATCCACTTGCTATTACTGTTACCGTGCTGCTGATGGCCCGTGTCTTTTAATATCATTACTAGCAACAACAAGCGCGCTTTTTCTGTCTTACTTGCGGTGATGCAAAAACTTCATTTTTCTAATGAAAAATTCGATATTTGAAATGGATTTTTGAAAGATATGCGGACACCCTTATCCGATGTATTTTTTTCCGAGGAATCCATTTTCATTGTCAAAAATCCATATTTTCAGCGGGAAATGCGATTTTTCCTCAAAAAACCTACTTTTTTCCAACTTCCGCTGGGATTTCGACAAATTTGACCTTCGCAATCGATTCTACGGGAAAAATTACCCCTAGAAATGACTTGTCCAACCCCATTTTTAAAACTTTAATTTTTACCCCATTTTTGGGGAAGGGGAAGGTATGCCCAAAAAATCGACTTTTGGAAAAACTTTTTGCGCACTTTCGGGAGACCCATATCCGATGTATTTTTTCCTCAGGAATCCATTTTCATTGTCAAAATTCCCAAAATCGAACGGGAAATGCGATTTTTCCTCAAAAAACCTACTTTTTTCCAACTTCCGCTAGGATTTCGACAAATTTGACCCTTGGAATCGATTCTACGGGAAAAATTACCCCTAGAAATGACTTGTCCAACCCCATTTTTAAAACTTTAATTTTTACCCCATTTTGGGGGGAAGGGGAAGGTATGCCCAAAAAATCGACTTTTGGAAAAACTTTTTGCGCACTTTCGGAAGACCCATATCCGATGTATTTTTTCCTCAGGAATCCATTTTCATTGTCAAAATTCCCAAAATCGAACGGGAAATGCGATTTTTCCTCAAAAAACCTACTTTTTTCCAACTTCCGCTAGGATTTCGACAAATTTGACCTTTGGAATCGATTCTACGGGAAAAATTACCCCTAGAAATGACTTGTCCAACCCCATTTTTAAAACTTTAATTTTTACCCAATTTTTGGGGAAGGGGAAGGTATGCCCAAAAAATCGACTTTTGGAAAAATTTTTTGCGCACTTTCGGGAGACCCATATCCGATGTATTTTTTCCTCAGGAATCCATTTTCATTGTCAAAATTCCCAAAATCGAACGGGAAATGCGATTTTTCCTCAAAAAACCTACTTTTTTCCAACTTACGCTAGGATTTCGACAAATTTGACCTTTGGAATCGATTCTACGGGAAAAATTACCCCTAGAAATGACTTGTCCAACCCCATTTTTAAAACTTTAATTTTGACCCCATTTTGGGGGGAAGGGGAAGGTATGCCCAAAAAATCGACTTTTGGAAAAACTTTTTGCGCACTTTCGGGAGACCCATATCCGATGTATTTTTTCCTCAGGAATCCATTTTCATTGTCAAAATTCCCAAAATCGAACGGGAAATGCGATTTTTCCTCAAAAAACCTGCTTTTTTCCAACTTTCGCTGGGATTTTATCAAATTTCACCTTTGCAATCAATTCTACGGGAAAAATTACCCCTAGTAATGACTTATCCAACCCCATTTTTAAAACTTCAATTTTTACCCCATCTTCGGAGGAAGGGGAATATCGATGCGAACGAAGTAGCAGAAAAATGTGCTTATCCGAGATTCAAGTGAGCTGGTTTAAAACCCAAGTCGACTGCAGATCGACCGAGGAGGCAATTGTCAGAGCGCTGAAGCTGCTCTCTCTGCACTTCTGCATTCCTCTAAACAGTAAACTTTTTGCCGCTCTGGCTTTTATACTTTGATACCAAGATAACTAGCGGATTGTTACGTAAAATCGTTTACTCTCCCTGCAGCTTTCGAAGACAGCCCGCGCATCCGTAAAAATCTTTACAACGAAGAGGCAATATTTTCCAATACATGTTTCCGAACCTTCGCAAAACCTGCTCGGTTCTCTCTGGATTCGAGGCTCGAAAATTCCCGTCGAAACGTATAATACTTTAGAAAATTGCAAAGTTCCATTTATGTTGCAACAACGTACGGGTCCCCTCTCTCTCTCTCTCTCTCTCTCCTTTTTTTTGTTAAAAATTTGCCCGTTTCACCGAAAGTAAAGGTCAATCAACCATTGACAAAAAGGTTATTTTTTTTTCTGACACTATAAAGGGTATTGAAAAAGGCGACGCTGATGCCAACGGACTTTAGAAGTTTATTGGTATTCAAGCGACGGATCGTCTGCTATGTACGAGCGCGTTTCCTTTTTAGTTCCGGTAGTGAATATACGGGCTGAAGATTCTCGATAGGTATGAGAAGCTTCTGCATCGTAAGCGATAAATCTTAGAAGCTAGCTGGCTGGCTCTATTAGGAATAGGAGGGCAACCACCCTTAAGAATATATCTATATATCTTTCCCTCTCAGTCACTCTTTCTCTTTGGAAGATGCAGTGGTAAGGGTTATATGCCATTACCCGACTGCGATTCGTCTGCCAACTTTCGAGGATCTCCAACGTTCCCCGACTCCACTCGCATCCACTCCGTTCCTCCCTTCTCGTTTATACGGTGAAGCCTTTTGCTTTGGAAACGTTACATTTTCAAAAAGAATTGACAAGTTGTCCGTCTTATTTCCAACCCAACCCTGGATGAAGAAAGGGAGGAAAAGAAATTGGATACGTGCTCTAAAATATGGAACTCGATCGCGTAATTCCCGAATATCAAATCGACGGGGATGAGATTACGGGGAATTCAACATACGAGGGCCCGCCAAGTGATAGAATTCGATAACGTATCAATTGGTGATGGCTGCGAGGAAAGAATTTGAGCTAATGAAATTCCGGAACTCGCTGGAATGGGTACACTTCCCTTTTTTTCCCTTACGGTGTCTCTCTCTTTTTCTCTCTCTCTCTCTCTCTCTTCGAGTGTAACCATATACTTTTGGTTATACGTACCGTAAAATTTCACATTACACGTGTACAGTCTGCGGCATTCAAACAGTTACAGTGGAACATTCACGAAAACGAGCTAACTACTGCTAACTTGCCCTGGAATAATGGTCTCCAGTAGTTTCATCTTCAAAGCCCCTAACTTTTCACTAAATTGAGCACAAAGCTGCTGTTTTAGTTTCCCTGCAGCAGCCGTTATTACGCACCTCCACTGTTTTGCAGCCGAGGGACATCCTTTCTTTCAAGTGCGTCCTAATAACGTCCGCGTGGCAATCGCGCGACCAGACAATTCGTCCCGTGGCGGAATTGCACGATGCAACGACCCGCGGAAAGTTTTGCGACGCGACGGAGTTTCGAAGGAAACTTTCAATTCCTAATCGAATTATGCCACGTTTCTCGCAAAGTCCCGAACGAAATTACCATTCGCCCAGTCCGTGGCGAATTTCAAACGAATTCGTGGGAATAAGCGCGAGAATTCAGTGGGGTGAAGGAAAAAAAAGGGGGGGGGGGTAGTCCCATTAGGCTCACGTACGAGATTCTATCGAAGGAGCGATTTTCGAGGTTGGAATACTTCTTGTACGAAGGGGGTTAATTTTCACGAGGGGTTGATTGTCTCGATTGGTTGAAAACGAATAGTCGATGTGCGGATTAAGTCGAGAGGGTCCCTCGTAAATCACGAGCTCAGCCGGCTATGTGTCTGTGGCGCCGAAGATAATAACCATTTTGCGCTTCCATAGGCTCTCTTCCACTTCGTCGTCGTTATAAGTGATCTTATGACTGGAAGAGAGGAGGAGAGAAAGGAGAGGAGAGAAGAGAAGAGAAGGAGAGGGCACGAACGGGGAGAGAGAGGTGTACCCATTCAATTAACTCCGCATAAAACGTAAATCGAGGGTACCCTAGACTAAACTTCTCTCCGTCGAGTTTCCCCATACTCGGCAAACCTACTACCAGCCAACCGACGAACCCACCGCCACCGCCGCCTCCGTCGTCGTCGCCGCCGTCGCGAATTTCCATGTTAACTCTCGACACGAGTAAATTCGCACCGAGTGTATGCGGAATGGCTGTATAATGCACACATGCACGCCTCCGCATAGACTTGCTGCCATTACTTGGAAATACTTGGAATTAAGAGGTACTCGAAAATCTCAGTCGGGTCTTGTATCCAACTTCGTCATAGACTCGGCGCCTCTCCGTCAAGGAAAATGCGGATAGTTTGTATTTTCATGCACTTTACGTCGACTCGTAGCCGGCTGCAGCGGCTTATCCTTCTATTTGACTTGGCTGAAATAGAATTTTTAACGCAAAGTCACTCGGGAAGATACACCGCTGGATTATATAAGTGGATTCTTATCAAGTACTTTTGCTGCTACGGGGCTGAGCGTTAAGTGCGCCTTGAGAATCCGCATTCCACAATCGCGAAATTAAAAGTTATACGAAGGAACTTTCAGACGTCGCTTGTTCTTTCTTCCCCCGGACGACGCTCGGGGATGGCTGTTTGCCAAAACATTTCCCGGCTGTTGACAAACACACCGGCGGAATTGCATGGGGCTAATAAGCCGAGCAACGGAGAAATATAAGACTCGCCAAGTTACATTTCTCCGACAACTTGGAACCACACTCGAGTGGCTCACGAGTGTCGCAACGTTTCGTTGCCGTTGCCGTTTGCCAATACTTCGAGATCTCCCCGAATTTGCGGCGTTCCGATTGACCCTCGGACCCACGTTCAACCCCCGAGGGTTAATAAAAATAGGGACGAGACGGGGACGTGATTCGACGGGGAAAAAAATTGTAGCCATTTGCAAATGGAAGGTCTATATCGGACCACACCTAAGTTTTCATATATTGAAAGGATTGTGTATTATGAGAGAAAATAAACACAACCTCACGAGGTATCAAATTTATGAAGGAAAATAGCACCTATCAATGCGATCTATCTTCGCTCTAAAGGCTATAAAATGAAATTGGTAATGTTTTTCCCCCCATTGTTTTCCTGTTGTTATAAGGAAAATAGGTGAGTTAAGAAGAGAAGAGTCGGAGAACAACCCCCCCGGCGTAGCAGGGGGGATCTAAACTGCTTGTTGGCATGCATATCGGGCTGGAAGAAAAAGCTAAAAGGACGGGAGGTAATACAAGTATGACGTTAAAGTACAGGAAATTTATCATTGTCATATAGACGCGTAAAGGAGCATTTGTCAAGAGATTGTATGTACTCTACACGAGAATCGACAAAATGTCTACAAAATATAGACGTTCCCTCGACATAATTTAACGTGTTTCCTTCAAGCCCCGGATAAACGTCACGCCATTCCCAAAGGGATCTTCTTCGTTGGGCTTCCTGTCAAGGTTGGCTCGCTCGCTCGCGGCACGCTACGTACTATATACGTGCTCGGAATCCGAGGTGAAGATACGAACGGAAGAGTCACGAAGAAAAGAGAAAGAAAGCGCAAAAGAGACCGAGACTCTTCTTTCACGCTTGTCGAATGGACGACGCGACACTTCTCCGAGATTCCAGCGAGACGAGAGAACATTTCCAAACGAATAATGTCCTACTTGTTGACGCGACCCGCTACGTTATACAAGGATACCACCCGTGCGGAGATTCCCGTCGAAGGACCTTACCCCGAAGGTTAGACGTTGCTGCTCCTAACGGACCCTGGACTGACCTATACAACCGATCCACCTCCGCCGTGGGACTGCTCTTCGATCCCACGGATACTTTTCCCTCTCGGCGAAAATTTCGCCACCGAGGTATCGCGATTCGGCGATTGCGAAAATTCGAAAAAAAATAATAATAATAATACATTCGAGAGGTTTTTCATTCGAAACGGCCACGACGCTAATCGAATGTCAGCCCGCTGCGAGGATGACAGTCTGGGAAGGATCCACGGCAGAGTCTCGCTTGGGAGAATCCTCCCCGAAAGAACTACGAGGGGATGAAGGAAACGTGGACTCTGAAAATGATCTTTTGAGGAATTTCAGAGACGTTTGAGAGAAGGCAGAAGCGAGAGGGAAGCCTTTATTACCTATAAATGAGATAAATGGGAAGTAAATGATGAATGATCGAAAATTATTACGTTGTAATACCTAAAATAGGATTTCATCAATCATGGCAATTATCGGGTAAAAAGTTGGTAGCAAATGTCCGTTGTCAAAGGATAATATAAGATCGTGAACATGCCGTTGGCATCTCGTAATATCGAGGAGGAACGTGCTGGTGAGAATTTACACTCCCGTCGAAAGGCAGAATAGGAAGAAACGTGACCGTTAGCTCTCACCATGTGCACGTAGTATAAGTAACGTATACCTACAATGCTAAAATGACGTAGCAATAAAGCGATTCTCAGATTTCATTACACCTTCCCGGGTACACCCTGGGTTCCTTCATATTGATTTCGACGATAAACGGATATTTCACGAATTTTGCAGCTCCGTGTCATCGCATCCCATCGTATCCCATCGCATCCCATCGTATCGTATCGTACCCTATCGATATTAACCGAACAGTGTTCCGAGGCATACCATGAATACGAATAACCCAGTCTTTTAGAATGTTTATGCAAATGTCACTTCGCTCCCAATGCAAACATCCACGGAGCCGGAACGCCGACTTTTATCTACATTAATTGGAAGAATTTCCGACTGCGACCGATACGTTGACGTATTGCACTTTCGCCTTTCTCTCTCTTTCCCGTTTCCCTAACTTTTCCCGAACCGTGGCGTATAAATTAATAAGAGCTTTAGACACTCCCGGCGCGGTCACCGCAATCGTACAAACACGGACCAAAAAATAATTCATTGAAAAAAAAAAAAAAAGAACGGGAATAGCGAACCTTAAAAGCATTGAAATCGACTTGTTGGAGGATACATTTTGAGTGAATAAAAAATAGCATGGGACGGAATACGTTAAATACGAACCACTTAAAAAACATAAAAGCTTTAGTGGCAAAAAGAGAGGGAGGATTTTTCTTCTTTTTTTTTAATATTAGCAAAGCCATTTCATAGGAAATCCTACTTTTCGTCATTAGTGTTGTTAAAATAAAGCGACCGATGTCATGGAAATAAAGCACCTTTTTTGTCCTCCGTCGATGAAAGGATGCCCATTTGGACATTATTATTGCATGCGTAAAGCTCATTTGAAAAAGCTGCACAAAGTATTGAAAAGATGTTGCATTCAGCGACGAAGCGCGGTCGATACTTCGATGCGAATAAAATGCGTTGATTATTTTAATGAAGTTCTTATGGAAATCCGTCTGGGAATTTGCAACAAAAAAAAGGAACATGGCACGGCTATACCCCGCAAAGGAATTCGTTATAACCCAATACCGGCACGAAAAAAAAAATGTAACGTGGGCCCTACCTTCCCAATGAAAATCATGCAGAGACGCAAGAATTTTCGAGGAATTAAATAACACTGTCTCGGAAGAAGGAGGAGGAATGTCGTATTAAACTCGTGTATCTCCTTCGATACACATGAAGAGCATATTACGGAAAATGTAAAAGGGAGGAAAAAAAAAATGACGCAGAAAGATATCTCCTCCCTTATTTCGCTGGAAGGTAGAGACGGGGGTGCTGCGTTCTGTGTTTTTTAAATTGACTTCGAGGGGATGACGCATATACGTTGGATGTTAAAAGTCAGGAGGCCGTAAATTTCCACCCAATCATCACAACGGTAAATGTTACCCCGAGGAAGACGTGGAAATCCTTGATTTGCATTTCTTTTTGCGAGTGACTATTAGCGGCAAGAATTCCAATTGTGCTCGAAAATTCGAGTTTCAAAGGCGAGACTGCCGGCAGTTATCACGTTCCCGAGTATCTCCTTGGAAAATCTTCACGGCCCCTTTCCCAAATTTTACATTATTTTCCCTCGATCGGTATCCCCTCGACACCCACACGCGATTTCCCTGCTATGGTTCTTCATTTTTTTTTTCGAACCACGAGAAAAACAATTTGAAGGCTCACCGAGGAGTCGCGAAATTTCTATTCCAGTGGAAGGCGATCCACGGGGAATGGCAAGTGTTGCGACAGCAGTCGATCCTTCTGAAACAAAAAATGGTATTTATTAAGGAGGCTGCATTTACGAACGAAATATCGCCTTTTTTGACCGTAATCAAAAATCCAAAACCAAAAATACGGCGTTATAATTAAAATAATTTTTTCTTAATTAAAACTAAATTTTTTCCAGGTGTATAATTACTGAATCTCAGGCAAATTAAGAAATCTCAGGTAAAATGCAATTAAAACAAATGATAAATTTCGCTAACGGCGACTTTCACCGAACAGCGCAGTAAAATCCGCCACAATATTTCAAACTTTGAATTCCGTAATTATAGAAATCACTCCCACAAGCGTAAAAATTTTTTTTTCTTTCTATTTTCTTGAAAATTTGAAGGCGAGAGATTCCAGCGGTGCCTTTAAATACCGGTGACGCTCCCCAAATGAATCATTCGCACCTCGTACCCGAATCGTAGCCTTAATCGCAACTGACAACGAATTTAATGACAACTCATTAAAGGAAGAAAAAAAAGAGAGAGAGAATTACTGCTTTAACGACTCTTAGCATTACCCCGTCGTAAAGTGACGATAAACGAAAGAAGCATCCAGCATTAACGGTACATCAAAGACGAAACGAAAGTGAATTTTTAATGTCGTGAGAAATTATAAATGTCATCACGAGCAGACCCAGGAGATAATTTTGCTTTCTGGCAGCGTCTGATATTTGCCATATTACGAGAGAAACAAATGTTAACCGATCGTTCGTTCGTTCGTTGTAGCAGAATCGCACGTGGGGAACAAAGGCATCTATTGTTATTATTATAATAATTGTTGCTGTTATTCCAGTCAGGAATTCTCCAACCAACGAAGAAATTTAAACATACCGGAAAATTGGTTCCGCTGTTAAGAATAAGATCATACGTTCACCTTCTGACGTAAGGGGAAAAATACCGGGATCACAAAGTAGTGAAAAAGATGAAAGGAATATATACAGTTTGAAATATCAAAAGAAAATGTAGAGGAGAGGAGATGACGTGGAAGCTGCTAAGTGGAAAAAAAAACCAAGCGGAGTAACAACATATGAAGAAAATGTAGCAAGAAAATCGAGGGAGTAACGACGGAGTACAGGTGAGGAGTAGTCGTACCTGATGCACGTGCCAAGGAATGCTGCGTGTTCCGGAGTTTCGTGAACACCGAGTAGAATAATCTCGTGGCTTTGGGTATTATACCTGCGTTCCCAGATTTTCTCTCTTTCTTTTTTCCAAGAAATTCAGCCTCGAAAGTGGTGGCTTTCTCGTCCAAAAGTCACGACTTTTAAATTTTGCAACCATACTTTTTCGTCGGGAATTCAAATCGAGGCCCTTTTCGAGCGCTCGCAAAGTGGAAAACGCAATTGGCGAGGGATCGGAAACATACACGCGAGATAAATCCATGGAGTCCAATGGAGCTCCGGATTTTTCGTAAAATAAAAAAGGTACCGCACACTCCCTTCGCGTTACTCGTAACCAGAGCAGATCGCTAATGCTCGGATTGGCGAGAAACGGTGTTCAATTGAGCCGGAGTGAAAATCGGTACGTTCCAACCGATTCGTCGAGTGCAATTTCGACGTCGCCTTATTTTCTGGCGCCAGTATGGGTTGTATTATTTGCAGTTTACGGCTGCATCCGTACTCGGGTATGAATATCTTCGAAATCTACAATATACACGAGTGTGTGTGTGTGTGCGCGTATACGTAGAAGCAGCTATTCTGTAACAATGCTTCGCACACATACGGAATCAAGGGAAAGAGAACTTGAAAGGAACTTCTGTAATACGAGCGATTTAATATCGAGTATATTCTTGTACGAGAATATATACTTGGTATATATATATGTATATATATATATATGTATATATATATATGTATATATATATATGTATATATATATTGATCCCCTCTCCGTCGGTACAGTTACGGAGACTGGCATTCAAGAAATTTCGTGCCAAAAGGCGACGTGTTAATCGTCGGCTTTCCTTTGATGAGACAATTAGATAGTGGAGCCAGCAGGCGGTGGAGGAAGTGAAGATTTCTGGGGTGAAAAATAGAGCGATCGCCGAGGAATAAAGAGGTTATTACAGTTTAGAGACAATTTATGGCTTCCCATATTATCGTCATTCCGGGAGTATATCTCAGCTGTGGGGATTAATTTCATCCTATCGATCCTCGCCGAGGGCAAAGAATGGCACTTTCCCCCCCAAGCTGCTCGCGAAGCGACACTTGGAATCGACGAGATTTTCGGAATCGGAGCGACAAAGGAAGAATATTCGCAAGCCGGTGGTACCGGTATTTTCAGAAATCCTGGAAAAAAATATTGGACGTGTCACGTGACTTCACATCCTTTTAATTTAGTTCGATTTTACGCATATCCACGGGAAGAGTCGCGTCGAGTGACGGCTGCGTCGAGAGCCTTCCCCATTCAGCGGCACCAACCGACATTTTCAACCCTTTCGGTAGAAAAAAAAAGCACTCGTAAAAAATTCCCTCTGATATTTTGCAAAATATGCTTTCCGGCAAAGGGAGTATTTTTAGCCGAAAGATGCACCAACTGGAAATTTCCGATTCACGGTGAAAACCCCGAATCTCGATCGATAAAAAAAATTTCAATTTCAATCATCGTTGCCGCGATAAAGTTTCTAAAGGAAGATACGATTCCCGTCGCAAAAGTGAAAAGCAAGGAAATTCGTTGCCTTGCAAACGACATTTTTCGAAAGGCGGCAAAAAAACGTATGCATAGAATCGAGATTCGAATGGAGGAGGAAGAGCCTGCACTGAAATGCAGTTTTCCATCAACTTTTGAGACCGGGGAACCTTTTCCGGGGTAATTAGGGGAAGATGGAGAGCCAATGCCACGAATTTGGCGGTAAAATGGTAGAAACGCGCTTAAGTTGACTTTACTTTGCTTTGCTTTGCTTTACTTTACTTTGCCGTGCCATCGACGCCATTTACTCGTGCCGTCACTTCCCCTGACTTTGAACGTGTCATTAGATCTCAAGCATTTAATTCGTTCGCCGATAAATCAATTAATGCGTTTCGTAATCAATGTACACATGATTGATACATTGAAGGGTTCAATATGCATATCGATTTTATATGAAACCGCTAACTGTGGGTATGTATAATATGATACAACGGGATACACGTTTGGCGGCATGCATGTATGTATACGCTCCACACATCGCACAAACTAAACATTGTTAATCATCCGCAGAAATTGCGGGGTACCCCATGCAGGGGGTATTTTGGTGAAACCATGATTACTCGACAGACTGTTATATTGCTATGCCAAAACAAGCCGTGGTTTCGTCGGACTACAAACTACATTGGTTAGTCTGACACCTGTCGCAAGTTCATGGCTTCCACTAACGGCAATTTGAATAATCGTGTTGGCCAATGAAATTCCTAAGCTCCTCGTTTCCCCGATCGACTTCTGGCTGCGGGGAAATCTTCCACGAAACCCGATGGCCCCCGAACGACCCTTTCGTCCCTCGCACGAGCCGTACCGCGGGTTCCTTCGTTCGGAGGAGACCCGAAATTTCCAGGAGGTCCCTCGACTCCTGACGTGTCTTCGCGAAGTCGAAAAATAACACGGTCGAGATTTTTTTTTACCCTCCCGGGTACAAGGGGAAGCGGACCTACGACCTCAGGAGGAAAAGATTAGCGAGGTTGTCGGTAGACCGACCACCCGGGGATCTCTCCCCTGTTCCAGTTATTTGTTCGCCCATTAGGTCGAGCTTGGATCCTCGTTAATTTTCGTGCGGATGAAGAAAGATCGAATCGAAGGCAAGCTTGGGGGGGGGGGGGGTCATCAGTTGCCATCGCGTATCGGTCGAGGGCTGCGTCGAAATAACGAGAAGTTCCTGGGCATGTTCGTAAAAGATCTCGTCCGTCGAGGCAAAAGGCCGTACGGTAACACCCTGAAACGCGTATCCCGCTCATTTCTCCGACGGCATTAAAATATTATACGAAATATAACGGCCGTACGCGCGACGAGAACAGTTCACGTCAGAATATAAAATGGAAATCGAATATGCTTCCATTTCAAGTATATGAGCTTTCATGCGGGCAGAGTGCAATTTTATGTTGTGATCAAAGCTCATCTCCTTTCATGAATAATAAAAACGTGTAAAGAATTCAGCTATTGCCACTCTCAAGTTTCATTCCAGTCATGTTCGACGTTCCAACGTATGGAAAAAGCTCACTTTTTGTCTCACCATTTTTTTTTTCCTGTAACCTACAACTCTTCAATTATCTCCAACAATTGATGCAATTATCAGATTTCCCTTCGCTACGGTGCCTTCGAAAACTGTGGCGGAAGAAACAAATAACGAATCAATTAGAATCGTTTCTGAAAAACTGGAAATTATACAATTTAAATCGAAAAAAAAAAATAAACAAATGCTTGGAACTGGCCAAAAATCGATGTTTCTTCTATTAACAGTGAGCGATTAATGTATAATTTGTAATTTCTACTAATTTTAGCAAATCCAATTTTGGTTCGAAAGCGTATGAATGAATTATTCGATGGGTAAAAGCGATAACTTCGAATATACACTCCGTTAGCAGATCCGTCCGATGTCTGACACGTAGCAGTTGAATTCTAAATATAAATGTAATTGTAATAAAGCGTCATACGTGTCTCCGTACACCAGGGTGGCAATAATTCACGATCAAGTTTGTGCAAATCCCGATGAGTGAATTTCCTACCGACCAATAAAATATTCGCCACGCAATTATTTCAGTATGAAAGCGTAATCCGCTATAGCTCGTGTTACGTATAGATTTATGAAGTCTCGCGAATATCTCTAATGGATATATGACCGAGCATATCCCCCCACATGTCGAAAAGGTCGATATACATGCGCGGCTATGTGGATTTCCCGGTTAAGGTGAAAATTTCCGAGGTTTCGCGCCGTAAATAGTTTAACGCGATTCAAATATTTACGTTTCATTAAAATAAAATGAATAAATTATTTTCTCCATTAACCCGATCCCAATTCGCGAAACCGAATCGCCAAATCCAGGTGAAGAGTGAATACAATACACTCAAATTTCCTTTTTTTCGCGGTGAAACGTGTGAGCGAGGGGGCGAGGTTCATTATTTGCCCGTGCTTTTCATAAAGCTTCGCCGCGAAATCCAAAGCTGGCCTTTGAAAAAAAATTCGCCGTAAATGGAACGTCCGATAAGCTACTTTGCGCGACGACATCGTCAACCGGTAACCTTCGGATTCGAGACACAGGTATTAAATGGTTACTCTCTCTCTCTCTCTCTCCAGGTAGGCAAAAACTTGAGCTACATTTTCACCAGGCGGGAACCAGCAAGGTTTTAACACTCTCTCGCTTATGTACTTGAAACGTTATGTTTTGGAAATATATTTGACCGCAAACTGTTGGATGTTAGCCGGATCCTCTTTCGCTCCTTTCTCTGTACATAGCGGGATATATATGTATGTAGACGTATGTACGTGCACCTATATTTTAAGATACACATGCACGATGGTGCATGTGTATGAGAGGTGCGCGTATATACCCCTAACAAATTGTTAGAGGAAATTCACTAGATCGCTGGGTCGGTGTGGGTAGAGGCTGAAGATGTACAAGTCCCTGACATTTGCGAGGTGCAACAGTACATGCATGCATATATATATATACCATATGTGCAATGCTCGCTTATGCACGGGGGCTAGTTTGTGGGAGTGCAACTGTGTGTCTGCCGGGGTATGAGACGCTATCCCACACACGTTACACCTTTTCACTCGCAGCAAAAGTCATGTATATACCTGTTCTTTATATACTTTCGATGTATTTGCGGTGTACATATTTGATATCGATGCCCGATAAGGACACCCGAGAGGAAAAAACACCGAATAAATTCTATAACCATCCACGCAAATACCGTGAAATTCGAGAAAGACTGTCGTTATTAAAAGAATTTGAGGGTGAAGCGAAATTTCTAATAAACGATTAATTTGATTTCAAGGGGTCCGGGGGGGGGGGGGAGAGATATACAAAAATAGTGAAAAACTAGAAAGTACTATGGCAAAAATTTTTTCGTCACTCCTTTCTTTTCTATTTCTGTCTCTCCTTTTTCAACGGATACGTTCGCAACAATTTATGGACTTCACGAGAGCAACATCGTAACGCTATATTACCAGACTCTCCTCGATAAATCGCTAGCCGTAAAATGTCCTTGTTGGATGGAAACGAGCGAACCTTTGCCTTACTGTAGATTTTTTTCTAGCGGCTGGAAAAGGAAAAACTGACGAACCGAAAAAAAAAAAAATTGGAACTTCGTGGAATCTTCGCGAAACCGAGTGTCCGATATTCGAGTCCAAAAACTCGTCGTCGGGGGTGGCCAAAATAGCTCGAATGTAGGACGCGACGGTTTAAAATAATGAAGAATCAATCGTGGTTACGAGGGAACTGAAATATGATGCAAATTTGTGGACGTCGAGATACAGGAAGAAAGTAACGAGGGTAACGATAAAAGTGATAATTCGATTCTATTTCAAGGGGACGAGGAGATAATGCCGATAATGTGAAAAGGAAACGAATTTAATTCGAATTTGACGGGACGAGAGAGATATTCACCCGAGAGCAACCGATTTGTTACGCAAATGAGAAATAAATCTAAGCATCGCGAGTCTGGTGCAAGAAGAAGAAGAAGAAGAAATCTATTGAATTGTATGTATATGAGCTGTAGGCAGTGAATCTAATGCTCCATCTGTTTTACCTCTCCGTTGGAAATTTTACATATACCTGCGCCGCGTGGTTTCTTATTCAACCGTCCCCCGGCGAAAGCTCGTGGAAATAGGCAGGTAACGAGGATATAGGTGAAAAGTCAGAACCCTATTGAGAAGCAGTTACTTTCCAAATACGAACGTACAGGGTGCTCTCCCGATTCTACGAACTCCGGCGTATCGCGGGAAAAGGGTGCCTCCGCGTTTACGCGGTTATCAATTTTCAGTGGAGCTCCGATCTTCCGCTCGCGTAAAGCTCGAGTCGCTCCAAAAGGCTCTCGGGGAGCTGCGAATTCCTCGAGAAAGCAATACCCCCGGGCGGTATTTCACGTGGCGTGAAAATCGGAACATCCTGTATATAAAATTGGTATTTACGCGTATGTTGATATTACAGCTAACATATAGTTGATACAAAGGATTATGTTAAGTTATAAAAGGAATAGGGAATAAACCGAGGAGGAGAACCCTCTTTGCCGCGAACCTGGATTTACGTTACGTTGGCTCGGATTGGAGGCACACGTGTCCTTTCCCTTCTTTCCCTCGATTTTTTTTTTACGATACAAATCAGGAAAGAGTTTTTCAAGGATTGTGCGATATTCCTATTCGACGAGATCGCGCGAGATGCAAACGAAAAGTGACCCAACGTCTCCCGAAAACTGTCCCGAATCATTCCGGTTTTCTATTTTTTTTGTTTTCTCAACAATTTTACTCCCACTGTGTTCGGTTCCAGATTTGACCCTTTTTTTTTATTGATTTCCAATATTTTTTATGATTTTGGAAAATATTGTAATTCACGAGAGCATAAACAAAATTTCTACTTTTTTTCTTCACTGACTTCTAGTATTTTTTATAATTTTTTAAAAAATCGTAATTTACGAGGGCACAAATTGCTACAAAGGTATTTCAAAATCGACGGTATCTTTCTCTTTGTTGTTATTTAATAACGCAAAGAATGTTTTCAAGAGTAGCTAATAATGCAAAGATATAATATTTAAAGTTTCGGTATGAAATTCAGGTCATGCATAAAAGCAGGGCGGAGAATAATAATACGATTCCTCCTCGAAGGGGAAAAACACACGGGGTTGTATGTATATAAAGTTGTTATAAGAATCAAGATTTTTTTGCCGTTCTTAAAAAGGACTTTTCAACTTTCAGAGCATGCATATCCCTGTTTTTTGCAGCGACTGGTATTCTTATAATTTTATTTCATTGCTTCCTTTTTTTTTACCTTACGAGTAGTAATAAGAGTTACGTATAGTTTTTACCACTTATGTAAATTTTTCCCTCGTTTGAGAAGAAAAAGCACAAAAAGCGAGTGCTCGACTCCTACTGCTGAAAGCTGTAAAGGGAACTTTTTACTCTGCTTTCGAATCTTACTCGTTCCCCGTAACCCCTCCTTTAACACTCCGCCGAGTGGCGCTAAATAACCATTTTTTTTTTTCAGATTGTACCGATAAGAACCTCCGATTTGATCTTCGAGTTCATGGTTTTCCTCGAAGTAGGAGGGAAATCAGGTTCGAAATGAAATTAATTCATCGAAAGCGACATCTATCGGCTACCCTAGACCCGTAATAAATTATGAAGCTTTCAGCAGCAGGTTGCAGGTGCCCAATTCCAAGTTCAGGGTAGACAAAATATAAATGACCCGAGCAGCCTCCCAACGTTAAGTTGGGAAATGTGTTGCAGAGTGTAAAATTAAACGCGGTAATTCCATTAGTCTAAATCACCGAAACCGAAAGTTGGGAATGCAACGCTACTGCGTCTTTGACCAGCATGTGACAAGTGCTATCGTGGAGGAATATGCAAGAAGAGAGGGATTCCCGGATACACGGATACTGGGAACGACGTACGTGCTACTGGAAATTCTGCAGTGCCACGTAATTACGCGAAAACACGTCGACCCTTGCAGTCGCTGGGTCGCATCCATCCACTCACGTTGCAGCTTTAATCACGTCCACCTATGACGAGAAAGAGCCAAAGTGACCGATGACGATTGAAAACTTGGCAGATCTTCCGCTTTGGGGAATCCCCAAACCGAGAGATTTCCTTTAATTGCCACGTATCGATAGATTTTCTCCTTTCAATTGCCAAGAAAATTCTACTCGATCTCGATCGAAGCAAATTGCCATCAATTAATTACCGAAATTCAGTCCCGGAATTTCGACGACCTTTTCTTTAGGAATTCAATTAGAAAAAAAAAAGAAAATATCGATATCGACCGAAGTTTGGAACCCTGGAATCGACGAGGGAGGAAATTTCGAAATTTCCGAGACGTCCTTCCTTTTTTCGTGGGAGTTTGCAAGTTGGTCGCGAAGTTAAGCTCGATTTGAGTCTCTGGGAATGTGAGATTGAGACACCGGAAACGGAAGCCATTAATGGCGAGTGCCAGCAAGAGAAGTAGATGAAGGACTTTAAGAGAGGGTGAAAGGGAAGCGAAGGGTAACGATGAAGAGAAGAGGGTTTCACAATGCCATTGTGAATTCGTAACCACGCGCTCGCTTTCCCTATCCTCTTTTCTTCCTATTCCTTCATATTACCACAAACGTCATTATATTCCTTCTTTTTTTTTCGCCTTCCTCCTCTATACCGAGCTGCAGCCAAGTACTTTTTTTGAAAAATGTTCGTGTCAGCTAACACGCCTGCGGTTGTATTTACCATTTTAATCTGCCAAAGTGAAAAAGACGAGTTTCGGGGAGAAAGAATACGCGGATGGTGATAAAACTCATCGTTTCTTTTTTTGTTCCTTTTTCGACTTCCCATTTTTCGTACGTATACGAAAAAAATCTATGGATAAAAAAAAAAGCTAATCGGTCGCCTTCTTCTCTTCATGGAAAATTCGTGGAAGAAGCTTTACTCTTTTTTTTTGAACTTCGCGTTTTTTTTTCACACGTCACGCGTAAAAGGGAACCTACAAAAACAGGAAAACAAGGGAAACTGCAAGGAAAGCTGCCACGGCTGTGAAATACGGTAGATTATAGTTGTTGCCTAGTCATGATAGTCGTGTACGCGAGGCAACCTGTCCATATGTATCAGATTTCCGCTAATACAGTATATAGTCATAGAAATATGGGAATAAAGCGAGGCTTCCGCAAAGCTTCTGTGGCCAAACAATAGCTCGCCTGCTTTTCGGTGCGGTATCGTGCAATTATTTACCCTGAGGATACCGTGATAGATATATGTTGCTCTTGCAGTGCACGGCACTGTGTGCAATCTGTACAATATACCATTGTCCCAACACGCGTTAAAAAAAAAAAGAAGGAGAAAAAACACGGGGAGAGAAAATACAGGGAGTAAGAGTGCGGACCAAAGAGAATGAAAGGAGACGGGAGAAGCAATCTCGTGTTATAACCACAGGCTATTTCTCTCTAGTTATTAATCGAAAAAAGTGTGTTTTGACATATAAAAGATATCGAGTGTGATGTAATCCTTTGGTTGCGATTGAAGCTCGGGATGCTCGTTTTACATGAACAACCCATGTCGGGGGAAATTTAATCAACGTTGCCGAGCCCAACGAAATTCAGGTGTTGCGAATTTCCCCGTATTTTCAAGAAACCTACCAATTTCCTCCCAGCTACGACTCGAGCAATTAGTTTCGGAAAATTTTAGAAAAATGGATTTTTTTTTTTATGAGAATCCAAGACTTCTTTCGGGCGAGTCTAATTTTTGGGAATTTTCGCCGCCAGAGCGAGATAAAAAAAAACATGGGGACGAAACCACGCAAGGCGATAAAGAAAAACGCCATAAAACGAACCGAGGGAACGAGAATCGACCGAAAGAGAGAAATATAAGAAGATTAAACGTCCCTTACCCTCGGCCGAAGCAATAATTGGTCGTGAAACACGGAGAAATTGCAAAATGTGGGAATACACGGTTATTGCGAAAAAAGAAACAGCGAAAATTTCATAAATAATCCACCAGGGATACTCTCATTCATGATCGTCGTCAATGGACGGGTCGTAAAGTCCAGATCAAAATTCACCGGAGCGGCACATACGCGCGACATCTATATACAAATACCTATTGACTTTTCAACAAATACCGTGTCTGTGACTCGTACGTAAAAAAACATATCGCGGAGAGATCGTTAAAAAAGTCGAAAAAAAAAGGAAACGTCACGTGATTTATCACACCGGCGTTCCCCGATAAACTCTTTGAAAACGACTACCTCCTATTCTTTACGCAGCGACATTCTTCAGTGTCTTTTTTGTACCGGTACCATCCAATATTTTCAATCATTCCAATTTCACTTCGATCCCTCGTCTTTCAGTCGCGAGTATCAATTTTTTTTAACGTTCAGCAACGACAATTTTAATGGCGCTAAGTTCACTTCCAACGGCCAGGAGAAAACGGGTGACGATTTTCCAGCGTTTGTGTGGGACAAGAAAAAACGCGGAATCTGAGATGAAGCTTTTCGATGCATCGCTAACTACGTGCCGGCAAGTGTTTGAGAATACGTCGGATCTTCGAGAAACGAGGGATCGACGCTGGTGACGCGTTGCCGAATCGACGCTACCCAAGACACGAAGACGATAAATAACAAGAGGGAAAAGAAAACCGGGGGGAAAAGTTGGCTGTGTCGATCGAGTTTGCTGAACCGAAGTTTAATGGGATTGCTGCACTTGCATGCAGGAAACACAGCCGCATGTGTGTGCACGTGTTTAGGCTTGCATGTACCGACCAAGTACCAAAGTCAAAGGAGAACAGTGGCGATTCGGTAGCAAGAGCAGAAGCAGCAACAGCAAGAGCAACAGCAACAACGGTATAGCTTCTACGTATGCCGTCTCTGTAACTAAAGGTTCATACTCCGATACGTGCGTGCATATATATATATATACGTTGACGTACGTAGGATGGACGCGATATATACAATGTTGAAAGCATCCGTGTGGATCTGGTCGATGGCCTCCGAAGGCCACCTAGTTGCCATTGATTCTTCACTTGGTTGGAGTGAAGAATACTTTAGCCCACGTAAAACCTCGTATTTTCTCGTGCAATTTACTCCGACGATCTTCGCTACGATGCCGGGGTTTCGAGAAACATCCCAGAGAAGCGTCCACGAGACAACAACGAGAGATATCATCTCATACCATACGGCCTGGAAGAAAGCCGTTGTTGTACTTCGTAAGCCGGCCTCGCGGTTAAAAGTGATCGGACTTATCGACGTGGAAACAACTCGGGAGAAGAGAAAAGAAAAGAACAGAGCCAACGATCCCCCGTATTCCCTCTACCCCCATTTTCTTATCAGCCATTTGGAGCAACAAATTCTGAAATATTAGGTACGTATCGGCGGGAGACCGAACGCGGAGGAAAACTGTAAACCTACCGAAATTGCCGGCAGATTTTCGACGGCGTGGGATTGACTTTCACTCGCATTCGAAGCGATTGGAAACAATCGCGGTCCCCGTCCCTCCGCGGAATCCCATTTGGCGGAACTGCAATTTGCTAAAAGTGTTGAAAATCACGGGTGAAGTGTGCAGGTATACGACGTTCCCGGCGCAAAGGCCGAAGAGGCAGCTTTGAAAGTTGCGAAATTGCATTACCGGAGCAAACTTTTACAAATTGCATGAGCAGCCTTTGACACCTGTCAATGCAATTTCCAATCTGGCCTATCTATCTTTCAAGAGGCAAACTATCTCCATGCGGCAATCGCACGTATGGTGTAAGTGTATGTACACAGCGGTGCGGAGATACTACTGCAGCTAAAATCATGTGCACTCAACGTAAAAGGATTAGGTGATAAGGTATATGGCATATAAGCCTGACCTCCTTGTGTCTATGCGCTACAATAACAAAGCACACGATTGCTTTCGTTATCGGTTTACCGCGTGATTTGGTTATCCGGAGTTATAGTTTACCTCACGATACATCGAAATTCGAATCCACTTACGAAAATAAGACCGTCTACCTGGGGAATCTAATTTTTTTTTTCAAATTCAGTTAAAGTAATTTCATTACGCCTCGGTCATTTGCGGCTTGGAGTCGCAATTTTCATACATTTATCGGGAGAAATTAGCCGAAGGCATGTTGAATTTTTAATAGAAATTCATATTTACCCACGTGTTACAATCGAATCGGCGGGTAATTCAATTCTCGGTGGAATATTTAACAAAAATGGAAGGCATATTTTCCTTTTAACAGAACTGACAATGAGTAGTCGCAAAATCCATTTTTCTTTATTGTATTTTTCAAAAGTGGAATTTTTCCCAAGAAAAGCGTCACTTGATTTTTGCCGAAATCACCAAAATTAAAAATTTGACAATCCAAAACCATTTCAATCATTTTATTGAAAATTTATTATTTATAACTACTGTCGCAAAAACACTTTTTTTTTGGAAACCATAAATATTAATTCATTTTTGTCCCATAAAAATTTTTTTACTCTACGCAACGTCAATGATTTTTGTGCAAAAGGAAAAATCTAAGTTTGCTTTCATTTCCTTGAAATTAATTGCAAGGAAAAAATTAATTTTCGAGATATCTAATTTTTTTTGTTGACTGTTTTCACATTTTTCGGATTACGCGACTCCTATAATTATCATCGATTCTCGAACGCGGTTCTTTTAATTTGCGAGATGAAAATCGCCTTCGAAAATCGCCTACCCTAGATCACCATGGTCACGGGGAACCTCCGAATCGGCACTAATTGACCCGGGTAAAAGTAAATCCAATCTCGTGACTCGTCAAAGCCGATAAAGCGACAACGAAAACATTCGAAATCTAATTAATGGAGCATATAAGTGTAGAAGAGAGAATGTAAATGAATCACGTGGGTGGGAAAATCAGCTCTTTAGGCAAAGATAGATCGTATCAAAATCGATAGAGGAGGGCTTAGAGGAGCAATCGCTGAAACCAAAAATTGGATTTGGTGTGTGGATGCGGGCAAAAGGGGATTTGCCGTCGTGGTGTTTGGAATTAGCGAGGTTGACACGCGGCTGTGCTGTCGATCGTAGATAACTAGAGATGTTGTCGCTACTAACTACAGCTTCTATCACCCTGCAAACCGGAAACCATAGAGCACACCGTATCCGTATATGAACCGTAAAGTATACCGTTGTACCGCGGAAAAGTTATTCATTAAATCATTAGTCGATTCTATCGAAATTGCATTTCATATCCAAACACAATTATTGGAAAGTGCCCGCGTGAAAATCACTCAAAAAGCGTGCACGCACACACACACACACATAAACGTGCGGTGTGCGATTGGTGAAAGGAGGGGAAGATGGAAAAACGTGTATGGGTACACATAAATCTGTTGGAATTCCGGGAGGAAGTTTATACAATGATGTTCATATATATAGTTACAGTGTTGATTCAACTTTAATGCAGAAAAAACATAATTTCATTACGAAGCCAAACAAACGTCTGTTAAAATATCGACATTATTGCTCTGGGTTATAATATCTGCATCAGCGCGAGAGTGAAAATTGGCATTTACTTTCATCGCGATAAAATGAAACGAGAAGAAAAAGAAATTAATTGCTTTGTTCCATACTAAAACAGAATAACGTTCGTGCGTCGTTAGGAATATATGGGGGAAGAAAAAAAAAATCTTCGATATTTCTAGAGGCGGATATTTTCATAGAAATGGTATCGACGAATGTTATATAATATAAATATCCGATTTTTCTTCCGGCCATTATTGGGGCTGAGAAAAAAACGAAAATCCAAGTGGTCAAGTCGCACTTTTTATCTTCTTTTCGGGAATTAAATTAACAAATTGTTTTGATACACCGTGAAAACCATAAACACGCGGAAACGATTTAGTTAAAAAAAGAGGGGGGGGGGGATCGTTTTTTCCTCCATTTACATAAATATATAAATTCTAATTTAAATGATATTAAACGAAACTTCGCTTTTTGTACGCCTATTTTTTCAAGTCAGATTACGAAAAAAAAAAAATAAAAAAGGAAATGAAAGCGGCAACGGGCAGCGGCATTCCATTTCTCTGAAAATCTCTCTGTGGATAGAAGTTACCAAAACTTTTCTCGTGTAACAGCTGTGACCTGACGGAAAAGCAGTTTTAATTGAGTCCGCACAAGCTCTTCCATCCCCGGTTCTGTTCAAACTCGTGGTTTTTCCATTCTCGGACACAGCTTATTAAGCACTTTTTCTATTTTACTCCTGGCGAAATATGGACATCGCGTGTGTGCGTGCGGGCGTTATAAGCGCTTCGCTCTTCCAACTTGAATAATGCGAGCACCCTTTGCCCGGGGGAAAAAAAATATAATAGTTGACAAAATTAGAATGAATAACGATAATTAATAGAAAAAGTAATAAGTCTCGTCGACCTTAATCCCGGAAAATTTCTATGCACGGCCCCGCAGTGTTCGCAATATTAAATCTCATCGTTGCGTTACAACTTCAATTATAAAAAACCGCAATCTCCAGTGAGAAGGTCCAACGCGGTGGAAATGGGTGGGTGAAATTTTTTTTTTGATAAATCTCCGAGCTCCGTCTCCGAAACCGGAGCGGTTTGAAATGAATTTTGGATTATTCCGATCCGACAACCGCCGAACAAGCAAAGCCAACTTGTATCATTCTGGTAGGAGTAGTAGTTGCAGCTGTAACACAGTGCAGTAGCTGTACAGTGGTACAAGAGCAATGGTAATTTGCTTCATTCCGTACTGGAATTAAGTGCAGAGATTAACCCGATTAATTACCATTATCGTATAGCTCTAAATCGCAACGCGTCGTACCAAACGTAGAAAAGACATGTTACTACTGTTGGTAACCATAAACGGTTATAGACTCGTTACACGTGTTCCCGAGACCCGATACCCTGAATCCTCTGCTACGTAAATTGCGTGTCTATGAAACGATCGCAATGGTAAAATCGCTATTCTGAAATGGCCAGAAGAAATGCGACCGAAACAATTAATTGCAACTCGACAAGGCGAACTGCCTGTTTCGCTGCACGCCAAACCTTGCGAAATCTGGGCAAGAACGGAAACCGAAGGTGACATAACTGGGCAGAAAAGGGATGCAGAACTGTAATCGATCCGATCCTAAATGAGATGAGCAAGAAATTAGCTCCTCAATTGACGAAATCGTGGTGACAAAAACAGCTTTTTTGCGGGAAAATCGTCTTTCCCACTGGAATCCTGGAATTTCGACAATGAAAATGGATGGGTCTCCGAAAAATCTCGAAAAGTTGATTCCAAAATTGGAATTTTTAGGAACACTTTGATTTTGCGCGAAGTAACGAGCGAATGGGGAAAAATCGAGAAAAAAAGAGAAGAACGTGAAATCGGCAAGAGGCTCCTGAGATCCATTTTAGATATATACGGTTGCTGTATTTCTAAGGAGTTCTCTTGTACTTATCTTGAGCCTTCATCGAAAGAAGTAACTCGTTCGCATGTCTTGTCAACGTATGTGTCTTGTCCGTTGTTGCCGTTACAATGAAGTCTGTGTACACAAAAGTATGTCTGCGCGTACAGACATGCTCTCTGTAAAATCACAGACAGAGAAAGAAAAAGAGAGAGAGAGAGAAAGGCATACCTACATAGAAGTTTACCTTCGAGTCTGAAGAGACTTCGGTACCTCTTCTACGCCTTTAAGATGGCTTTTTTTAATACAACCAACTGCACCATTGCACTCTCAAAAATTGCGAGAACTGTACACACAATGCGTGCGCTCTGCTCCCTGCAGCCTCCGGATCTCCAGCAATTTGTACTTCGTCCGTATATTCCAACATGCGCTATTCTCTACACCCGGAGTGCAAACGCGAAGGTTCGAAAGGTCGGAAGGTCCATTATTCTTCTTCGCTTGAAGAATACTGCTAGTAATGGCATCGAAGATGATTATAATAACAATACCCCCAAATGGCTGATGGAGTGAAAGAGAGTTGCTGAGATATGAAAGTTTATAATGGCGCCATAATTGCAGCCGCAATTTCTTTTTTATAACTTACTTTTGAACGTCGAAGACCGAGAGAACAGGTAGGAAGTGTCGGAAGAATAGGTTTCCATTAAATGCCCCTTTCGTAAACTCGCGAATTATTTCGAGAGAGGTGCATAAAAAGGGGTAATATAAAAATGGAAAGCGGATACGTGCATAAACGTGCATTGTTGCTCGTGTGCACGTGAAAAAGTAGAAGTATTTCGCCATTGGGTCGTAACACATTTTTTACATATATATCAATACATGTAAATATAGAAAACGAAACTTTCTATTTGGCAAATGACTAACAGTGCACTTCCGTACGACCACTTGACATTAGTACATATACCTACAATGCGCCCATGTATTGTGACCATTTTGCTCCACTTTGGAGTGGAGTAATCGAGTTAAATAAAACAGTACATATTGTAACTTGACGATAACGGGGACAAGGGCAAGCTGGGATTTTAACACTTCAACAAAAGAATATAATAACACCGAAAAAAAAAACCAGAACCAACTAAAAACCAGCCAACTTGATTAAATTTAAACGGAGCAAAATTTATTAAATACAGTGGAGAGGCCTCCCTGCTGCTGCTGCTGCTGCTGGCGTTCGACTTTAGCAACAAACGCGAATTCTCTATTTATTATGGGAAAACAACCCCGGGGCATTTTTTGCCACCTCTGTTTTCGCCCGTTCCCGGGTTTGAAAAAAAAAAAAAAGAAAAAAATCGGAGGCTAACTGGTAGCTCCAATTCGGTCGAAAACCATTTATACACGAAACAACGTACGGTGCGTCTGCTTCTGGTTACCGAACAGATGCTATAGGGTATCGAATAACAGCTGCGAATGACCACGATGGATCGGCTGACGTACGGTGGGCCGATAGTCCCGGGTAATAAGGATATTGATAACGGGAAGTAGACAATGACTATTTGATTCAAGTGCGCGCAGGGTAAAACGGCCATAATCGTGTGCGGCTATTGGACGGTGCTGGTAGTAAAAGCTTCAATACATTGTAAATACACGCGTGTGCGTGCATTTACAGGCGTCTACTTATACCCCTTTGAGCTGCGCCGTGTAATGGCTACTTTAGGTCAGTAACCTTAGGCTAACCATCGATGAAGGGCATTAATTCCAGAAACGACTTTTTCACGCCGAGCCTCGAGAGAATTCCAAGTAGAAACCGCTCTTAGCGACTTTTTCCCAATGCGGGCCACCTTCCGGACCATCCAACAATTGCCATAGCTGGGCCATGAATATCGGTCGTGACTGGGACCATCGTTGATTGCCGTTGTCGGGCCCGCGCCATAAGCCGTTATTGGGCCACAGCCATTACTGGAAGCTTGGCTGTCGTTAGTGGCCCTATATCGGGCCAACTGTAAAACCCTACACGGGCAGACTTCCAGGGGAACAGAATATAATTTTCACACTTATTTTTTTTTTTAAATATCGTAAACTGCATCAGAATTCATTGAATGCCAGGCTGGTATAGGTCAAATATGCGTTGGCGGAATACGTACGTACGTATCGATTGCAGCAATCTATTCCGTCAATCGGTTAACCAAAGAATCTCATCTATTTCGTGTAACTGATACTCTACGGTGAAAATCACATAGAACGCGTGTGCAACCCGTCCGGAGCCATAATTATGGTTTCCAACTGAGCTCGACTTTCCGGAAGACTTACAAAGGAAATGACTGACATTTGCCCGGGTTTCGCGCGTTTCGAAAATGCCAATTGCCGGCAAATTAACGCAAATAAAAGATCGGGCCAGGAGTACCATACGTCATATTTCCCGCGCGTGTCTTGAAAGTTCGTGAACCGTTTCGAGGGTACCTGCTGGACGGCTCGACGTTGCACCTAACGGTACCGACTTCAATTACGAGATAACGAAATGAGTGCGAACGGACGGCGAGGTGTAAATTGCAAAGAACGCAAAAAAGGACTAGAAACGGTAAAGATAAGACGCTCGGCAGGCGAATCCCCGGCGGTATGGAATCCAACAACCTCGTCCTACGGGCGCTGCCGCATCTCTTTCGGAAAATGCCCACGCGGGGAGCGATTCCCGCGAAGTGTATATGATTATTCATATAATTATGTGAAACCGGTGGTGTCGCGTTGGAGTAACTACGAGGCGTCGCTTTAACGCGGCACACGTACCGCAAATAACATAATCTACGCGAGTTGGAAGATACGGCGTGAAAGTCAACAGCGGCTGTAGAAAATTTTATTAGGATCTCCTCGGATTGGTACACACCGCAGCTTCCAAGTTGGCGAGAAAATTTATGGTTGTTACGAAACAACATCGTTTCGTCCTCGGTCGATCCTACTATTGTACCCCCTACTTTCCCGCGAATAACAACAACGGCAGCAACGTCGTCATAAAGAAAAATCACGAAATGTTAATGCAATATTTAATGGCCGAGGGGCTTTAATTTTACTTTGATACCGCAGGTACGCACATCTTTTAATCATGTTTTACTACGCTCTTATACCACAGCCGCAACATCATCTTGCATTAAATACCCTTTCAACTTTTACACAGTGGCTAAAGTTCTTCGGCATCACGTGTTCCATTTTTCCAGCCCTCGCGATATGAAATATGTGCTCGAAGTTTGGATAACCAGGATTTCATTGGTATAACGATGCAACTTTCCGGGGCTTTACGGTCGCGTCGTCTCGGCAAATGTTCGAAATTTCGAAATTTCCACCCCCGAAGTTCGCCCCTGGCCGATTCCGAAGAGCGCTCAAATGCCAGCGTTACGCAGCGGACGCGATTTTAACGCCGCATTATTGGTACCTGCGACTGATCGATTCGATTCCGTATAAATGCCGTGCATGTCTTAACGGGCTTTTCTTATTCTTACGGTTCTGAAAGCCATCCGGTCGAATACTTTTGAGTCGCGGACGCAAACATGCGGTTAAACCGGTTGAATCGGACACACGCTTTGCTGGACTTCTCCTTTTCCAGTTAGAGTATTCTCGGGATGCTCAACAAATCTTTTTCGTCTTCGCTCCGCTCTCACGTTGCACTTCTTCGTGCGCGGCCACGCACCTTTTTCAGTTTTATCCGAGACTTCATCGAAAGGAAATTGATCGGCTCCTTTTTGCTGTTATTTCTACCCAGAACCTTATTTTTTTTAATACAGAAAAATTGCTCGATTTTTCTTATTTATTAATACATCGAATATTTCATTCTAACGAAAAATCCTCCTTGAGGTGATTTTCCATGACGATTGCCCTAATCTTTTGGCCCCAACATTTTTTTTTCGCTTTCGTTCCGCTCTCGCGTTGCACTTTTTCGTGCATCCACGCACCTTTTTCAGCTATTTATTCAAGACTGTCTCTACAGAAAACCTTATTTTTTGTTAACATAAGAAAATCAATATTATAATTAACACGTTCCGTGTCGTGTGGGTCTTATACGACCACCGCTGCACTTTCCGTTCAGGCCACAAGTTTTTTAAATCTTTGAAGTGTGGGTCGTATACACCCCACGCAGTCTGAATGGAAAATCTTCAAAAATTGCCGTGGCACGGAACGTGTTAATATAATTGGCTCGATCCCTCTTATTTATAATTAGGGCGGATATTTTATTCCAACGAAATACTATATCCTCTTTGGGCTGATTTTCCATAACGATTGCCCTACTTTCGATTTCAAAGGGGCTGATGATTAACGTGAAGTTTTCAAAAGGACTCGAATACCTCCTCGTTAGGATTGCGGCGTGAATTCGTAGGCTAATCGAAATTTCGCAACGCGATTTCCTATCGTTAACGCGAGCGAAGAAAAGGTAAAAGTATCGATCAAACTTTTCGTAGAACTACAAACTTGCTCTCGCGTTGTAGTATCACGGAGGCGAGAAAAATCGATCAAGACGGGCACCCACGTAGAAGCGAGCACGAGATACACATATAGGAGCGGCGTGGCAAGAAAGAGAAGAAGGAAATGTATCGATTTGCCGATAAGACAAGTGTGCCATTTTACGGAGTCCCCATTTTTATGCGATATACATACACACTCCGCTGCGGTTTTGATTGTTTGATCCTCGCATTCTATTTACACTTTATCGCGATTGCCTCGTTTCTAGTCTGCAAGGTAAACGCGAGCTTATCTTATCGGGAGCGATTTCATCAGCCGAAAAGTTGCTCTTTAGCTTTCAAAAATAGCCGTGGCCCCAGACCACTGGCTTTTTCATGGGGAAAAAGTCACTAGCCTTAATACGGACTCGACGCTTCGTCGATACTTCGACGTAACCATAATAATCCAACCGTATATGTGACGTAACAGCGCTACCATTTAATCAGAGTCTATTCATTTGAGATCCGGCATTCGTTTGAACCGCACTGGATGCTTGTGTTGCATTTGCAGCACAGTTTGCATTATAATTCAATGCAACGTAAACCCGCTCTCGAGCGCTGGCCGTGAAATATAAAGCGCAACGACGCACTTAAAGGTCTTCCTATAGAAGGATTAGTTGAAATCTCCCTTAACTGAAAACCCCGTGTGCTTTTGAAACAATTCCATTTCGTTCTTCTTGTCTATGAATGTTTCTCGCATGCAAGTAGTTTTCATGCTTCGCAAATCAGGTGCACCTTCAAACGTTGTTGAAAACTTTCCCAGCGCACGTACAAAAGAATTTATAGTAATTCCAACTATAGCTATGGTTAAATAAAAATATATGACAATATATTTTTATACATACCGGATTAAATATTTAATTTTTAAAAACTTATTTATTACCAAATACAAGATATACATATTCGTGGTTACGTTTCATGGTATACAAGTACAAATACAATTAAATTTGCATTTTTATAATTTCAGTTTTCATCATAAAAAATGCAAATATGGATTAATATTAATTTACAAAAATACAATATATTTTTATTCGTTAGCCTCAATATTTTTCTGTGCGCTAAAAAAGATCGCCTTCGGCAGACGCAACTGCAGTTGCAGCTGGAATATATATTTTTTTTGGTAAATGTGTAACAAATCATTGCAACTGCGTACGTTACATTAGCTGCACTTTGGGATCAAGTGTGCGCTTCTGTTAGCCGGCCGTGCAGCTCTTGCTGAAAATTTCATGTCGATCGAGTATTATGCAATAAAGATTACTACGATTGCATAACGAATTGACGAGAGACGACGACGTGTGAATGTAACGGCGGTATCGTCCTATATCGTGTTCCTTGCATGTGTATTATTTTTAACTGCGTGGCATTTGAGGAAAGGCAATGCATCGCAATTATAACGTGATCCATGCACTCCCGACCTATTTCCAACGGAAACTGCTAATCTAATAAATAGGATGAATTTAGTATTGCGATCGAATTGATTCGATGCTGTAAAAATAAATTTAAGGGAATTCTTCGAAACGATCTCTTCTTTCAATGGAAATATAAATGGCCGCGAGTATTACCATATAAATACAGTTCGAAAAATGCATTTGTCCGAAATAGGAATGCACCGGCAAATTTCCTTCTGATTCTATATTTGCGCGAGATAAATCGGGACCATCCTCTCTAAGTGTATATGTATTTTTTTTTAAATCCCATATTTTTCTCTACATTACTTCGAGAAGCTTGGCAGAAATATATTTACGTCAGCGGTAATATATACCAACTTTAAATTCCAAGGAAACACATTTTGGAAGAGTTTTAGAAAAATCGGAAAGTGTAGATAAGAAAAGAAGGGTGAGGGAATAAACGTACTCTAGCGGTGCTACCGAAGCTGGTAGTGGTAGTAAATACCAGTTGGAGTTAGAGCAGTTGTAATAGCGGTGATGGTAGTGTATGTGGCGGTATATAGTAGCATTTACCAATAAAATGGAAAAATCCTCTTTTCACCGGGTTTTCTTGGGGAATGTGTTGGACCGTGAGAGCCCCCATCGGTTGATGTATATTTCCAGTAGGTCGAGTGTATGTGCATTTAAATTTTAAATGGCCTCTGGTATACCATTTCACATGCACATATACAATGATGAGAAATTAACTCTCCCCCCCTTCCCCCGCTCTCCTTTTTACTAATATTTGCCATGAAATTCCAAGAGTAGAATTTCAGGAGATAATAAATAATTAACATCCCACGCGGAGGTAATTGTTAGCGAAAGCACTTGCAAAATGCACCTGCAGCTCTTTTCCAGCCGAATTCACATGTGCCTGAAAAACGCCAGTATTCGGGGCAAAAAATTCTTTCGCGTTAATCAACCGATATCGGTCCAACTAAAAATACCTCGCAAAGATTGTCAAAATTGATAACATATTTTGAGGAAAAAAACAAAATTAACAATATTATCGTACTATTTACCGTACCATAATTTCGCAGCATCAACAAGACGTAATCCCTTGATTAATTTCTTTTCAATCCGCAGCCGCTTATTTAACCGTGAATTAATAAAATTAATGGAGCGACTCGTTTGGAATTTGAATAATAATTGAATGCATGACTAAACAAATAATATGCTAACTAATTTTGTTGGATGGTAAACTTTTGCACTTCCTCCCTCTCTCTCTCTATCTCTCCTCCTCCTCTCTCTCTCTTCTCTCAGTTTGAGTAAATCCTACCCGTTTATCGATAATCCGAAGTTACCACGAGCTGTCGGCCATTTGCACTCGACTTTACTCGTTACCGCTACATTAGTGGCTTTAGTAAGCAGCAAAACAAAGAGAAAAAGAGAATGATAATGGGACGATGGGAAGAAGTTTATTTTGTTTAAAGGAAAACCCGCCATGCTATTAATGTCTGCCCCCATTATGTCCTGTTATTAAGAAAAACTGCGGGATTTTAAGATAAAGGGTCTTCCCGTTCCGAGCAACTAATTAGCGGATAAAAAATAGCTAATCGCGCCAAAGATCGAGTTTCATTGCCGAAAAATCGTGTCAATTTAACATTTAACGCCCACCGTGTAACTAAATAGCAACCACCGATAAGCTACCGCGGGACAAGAAGTATGATTGCCATTAATTCGTTTATTTTTAAACAGTCAAACATCCTAACAAACATTGTCTTCCTTTCCACGTTTCGCTTTTATTTATCCACTTCATCTTGCCTTTTCTCTCGTTTAATCTCTTTAAGGCAGCAAGAAAAGTCATGAGCGTTCTTTTATTAAAAAGAATTTTTATTAGACCCTGCCAAATATAAATACACCACTACCATCCCGGATGTACTACACTAATACAGTATTACCAGAGGAAAGTACTAGTGATATTTCGTTGTTTCTATTTATGAAGGATAAATTTGATACGTGGAAGGAGTTACAATAGTTTGCTCGGTAGCTGCTCAGTCGTCCCAACCGTGCAGGTTCCTTTAGAACCAGCATCATCGCATTACTCTCCCGAAAAGAAGCCGAAAAAACAAAAGAGCACAAAAACAGATCGATATGCTACAAGATATTGTACATACCTACATCCCACTTTTAATAAATTGCATTTTTTGTGCACGAATGCACCTGCTTTTAATAAATTTCATAAAAGCGAACGAAGGTCAACAACATATAAAATATCGGCAAAAAGAGTCGGTGTGAATTCAATTAGGGGACGGAAAATGTCTGGAACGAAATTGACCGAAATATAATTAAGGTTCCAGCCAATCACATTATTAAATGAATTTGTGAGTAATGGAGGGAGATTTCAATATTGCAATTTTCCGATACGATGTTGCAATTTCAATAATATTTTTATTTGATGTTTCAAATTTCTCTGTAGATCAATAAAATGAGTTCTCGACTTTTTCCAAGGCACAACACGAGGACAACAACTTTTTTTCGAGATGTTATTAAAAATGGAAACTCTCCTTGGTTACCCAAATTGTTTATTACCTCGCCAATTTGCACATTTGCGTCTGCCAAGATTTTTGTGCACGGTGGTGGATATTCGCATAATTATCGTACTCATTTGCATATTTATTCCTTTGTATTACAAAATTAGCATGATTAATGTCAACCACCAAAAACCCGGTGATGCGTGTGTGAGTGTGTGCGTGAATACGTCTAAGCGGAATAATTTTTCACTCATTAAAAACTGATATTACGTATTTCTTCGTAAGCTTTCTGCTCCTCCCTTATCGTTACTTCCTACGGCTATCATAAAAGTGAAATATTTTATTTATCAAATGAGGTTAACATTTTTATGAAGAATTTCTTTTGAATACATGATAAATTCGAGGCATCCGCGGATATGCACCTGAAATTGGCACATCAAAGTCCACCGAATGTTTGGAAATTAAAATGGATATAAAAGTTTTAATAAAATCAGTCGTTCCAATGGTTCTGATAAAACAAACTTGTGCTCTGATAGCAACGGAAATCACTTAATGTCCAGTAACTGACCGTCCCGCTCGGAATAATCTAGAAACCAGCTCTTTTTATCGGTAAATTTTCGATAAGTCATAGCGAAACGCTTTTTCTAGCATTTAATTGAACGCTAAGGTTTCGAAATTTTCGATGTTTCGAGGATCAATCGGTCAGAAGAGTTAGACTAGTAAAAAGCAACAAAAAATAGTGCATACAAATTTTCGAATACATGGAATAAATATAACACCGGAAAAAAATGTAGTAACATAGTTTACAGTATGTGTAAAACTATGTGAGAGAAAAAGTTACAATAAAATGATTGTTGCAAAAACCTTTACGTCGAACAATCTTTTTATAGTGCATCCAGTAAAATGATACACTGTATTTTTACAGTTGCCACGAGTATTTCGATACAGTGAAATATGTATAATAATTTAATAAATTAAAATTTTAGGTGACAATCCGATACCATTTCAACGGAGTTTAAAATACCATATCGATTTACTTTCAAAATTGATAATTTCCTCAGTCATAGTTGAAAGTGTGTGAGAATTTAATCTGTCGAGCATAAATCTATAAATATAATTGTTCAAATCTCCTCCAAGATTGACACTACATCCAGCAACCACCCGGTAACAATATATTTTGGTATGGTCCACGAATTCGTAGTTCACGTACAGCCGCTAGGTGGCCACTGCGCTCACAAGAGAAGTTGCTCGATATTTTGTAGCAATTTATAGCAGCTATGATTTACTTTCCTGCCCGTTATTATTCGCCAGATCTCTATGAAAGCATCCTCCTACAAACTGCAACGTTGCAATTAACGTCAATGGTTAATTAAAACCAAGTATTATCCCCGCATCGAATCGTTCGTGACGTAACGCTGGCACGTATCGTTCGAGTATTTTTGCAAATACGGGTATTAATAAAAAAATGAAAAGGCGATTTATGGACACGTGGAAATAAATGTGGGAAAAATCGGACCAACGCGAATAACATTCGCGTAGCTTTTCTTCAAAAGATGGAGCGAGGTTTTTTTCCACTCGGAAGAAGGAAACCGTGAGGTCATTGTTAGATATGATTACGGGAGCGGATATAGTCGCATTAAAGATAAATTTGCCCGGCAGGATTATTTGAAATGGGACAAGTGGACATCAGAGTAAACCGTGGAGCGATGAAATATTGCAGCGGCGAAGCAACAGCATTAGAAGGTGGAGGCGAAAGCGGAATGCGAGAATGACAAGGAAAATGTAGTTTAAACTATGTCCGGTAGCGTACAACAACAAGAATGCGAAAACGTAGTTATCCTACTCGCGCGGAACACCTGCGGGTGGGGTGGACCGGGGAATCTAATATACAAACAAAAGTGCAATCTCCGTGCATCGTCTTCCCTTTTATACGGAGCCTTGGAATCAACAACGATAACAACAAAAGCAGGAACCCCGACCGACGAGGATCATATGAAAGATATGTTAGGACCTTATATGAAAAATCCTGTGAGTAAAAGTGTATCCCGTAGTTTTGCAGCCACCAAGCTACAAAACGAACCACGGCCTGCTTCGAGAAAGAGACGGGAAACGCGGTAGACGAGAAAGGGAGGAGAGAGAGAGAGAGAGAAGGAAATGAAAAGTTAGGAGGATGGAATGAAAGCCAAATAGAAATTGAAATGCGCAGAATAAATTTCGACTGCAGCTTTTCCTTCCCACTTGTCTTTTTCTTCCCCCCCGACTATCTTTCTCTCTCTCACGCTTCCTCTTATGATTCTGGTAGGTGGAGATTTAATTAAAGATGCATTGCATTTCATTTCTAAAGCTGAATGGATATCTTCATCCTCTCTTTCACTCTTAAGTTGGCTTAAAGCGTCCCGGGGTACCCCGAAAACCTTGATTACATCATGTATTGGTCGACCTACATTTTCGTATCCGCTTCGTTCCCATTCACGTTCACGTTTTGCAGCTTTTAAATAGCGAGCACATTTTTATGAAACATTGTGACCCCGGTGTCTCAATTAAAAAATTTATTTATTCATTCCTCCGCGAGCTCGCCGCCCCGTTGGCTCTCCGAAGAATGAAGAAGAGACGAGGAGCTTTCACGGAAAGTTCCTCGTCTCCCTCGGATATGAACTTTCGGGTGGCTAATGAGTAAGGCAGGCGGTCATGGCAAGCAATCCGGGGCATTAATAGCAATAAAACTAGGTGTCGGTAAATAACCGCTGCACTCCGTTCGCGGGGACACGTTTAGGCAATAAACAAAGCGCTGTTTATTGTCATTGTAGCCAACAATGCAAAGATCTATATTTCCAGCGCTCGCGTAGAGACATAAACGATATATGGAAAATCCCACTCTTTTTTTTTTTGACGACCGAAAAAAAAGCATAGCCGCTAAGTGGTTTATAAAGTATTTAATGGACGAATCCTCTGTTTGAAACGTTTTCCCGGCTAAAGCATTCGAGAATTCGAGTTACACAACAGACCGGATAAAATATATTGACCAATTTAGACCATTGCGATTGCCATTCATTCTCCGTAGCGTACATTTAATTCTAGCGATATTACTGCGGTGCTGTTTGTATACACATCAAGGGGATGGAAGCTGCCTTTTTTTGTTGTTGTTGTTGTTGTTGTCTTTTACCTTCGTTGGGATGTTTTATCACCCGACTAATTAATGAAGGTTACCATCACCATCGATCATAAGGGATTGTGAATAAAATAATGGACTTTTGTTCGGTTAATTTATGATTGGAGGGGAAACTGCGATGGGTGACGTTCAATGGGACGCAATTCAGCCGCTGCGATTGCCCGAAATGGAAGGAAATGCGATTTCGAGGCGAGCTCCGGATAAAAGAAATCGCGAATAAAGTCTATTCCGCGCCACGTACGCCCCCTGGGTTGATCTCGATAGCTGCCAGTCACTCAGAAACCGATAAAGTACCTGCCTCATCTGCGAAAAGTCTCGGATTTGAGACCACAGGGGACTAAAGCCTCCTCGTTTCTTTATCCCCGTTCTTCGGTCGTTAGGTGTCCGAAAAGAATGATTCCACGAGGCTATCGCACGAATGGCGTCGCGTAAGTGGCCTTTCCCTCGTCATGGCATTTTCTGTTTATCGGAGCATTTTCCTTTCCAGCGAATGTTTATGCCCCGAGTCAATGACTCGTACTTATCTGTCTAAATGAAAAGGAGCACACCAGGCTGGTTCCTATCGACCGTGGAGTGTCACTGATCCGGTAGAAAAATAGTAGTCGCTGGCGAGAATCGCATTATGACCTTCTTAACGACCATTTTCAAGATCGCACGTTACTCCTACGATAACACGAAGGGAACAAATCTCTCCTGTTCCAGCCCCCTTTGATCTCGTAGCCGGGCGAGAAGGAAAGGAAATTAACGAGAAAGAACTCCGGGGAAATTTATTAGGTTGAACCTTAAAATCCCTCAGATATCCGAGAAAATTAGCATACTGCAAAATTTGCATCGGAACTGCTTTATTCCGGTATCGCCGTAGCTCCGGCAGGGAGTAACTACCAAATAATTAGTCCGTTGGTTGTTTGTTTTTCATATTTTCGAATATTGGAACGATGCGAATGTGCTTGGCGTCGGAATTTATTATTATTATTCATTATTATTGTATATCGTAATTTCAATTAAATTTATTATAAATTCATTATTATTATTCTACACTATTGATTATTATTATGATTATTATTAGTCTTGATTACTTTCTATATTTTTTTTCTTATTTAGTTCCGCGTGGCCTGTTCGTGGAAAATCAATTTAAACAGGAATTGTTTAGAGAACGTGTTTATAGAGGACCAAGTATTGACTAAGTATTGGTGTAATGTAAACTTCAGGGACCAAGATGATATGGATCCGAAGCGATTGATGATGCGTATACGGTATTCGAGCGAACTAAATGTACCTTACGAGTACATAAAATAAAGTCAAAGTTAAATTAAAAATAATGAATAACTTTGGAGAATTCCTGGAACTGACCCCCGTCTATGATTTTACTGGACGAATATAAATCACGGGAGGGAAAACAGTATCTTCGCAAAACACAGAGAAAGGGAGTAAAAAAAGGAAGTTGATGCAGTAAAAAAATATCAAACAGTTTTCCTAGGCTGGGAGATTCCTGTCACGATTTCTGCTAAAATAAACCACGTTTGCCATAAAAACACTATACGGAGCTTCTTTTTTATACCACAAAATTAATTATTTTAACCCGCATAAAGAGAGCTTACAGCTACACGTCAAAACGAGGGGAAAAATGTCAACGGAAATTCTTTTCTATGAAAAAAAAAAATAAATAATAATAATATAAAACCGGGGCTAGCGGTATTCATATACAAAAGCCCGCTACTCTGAATCACAAAAGTACCCACGTAAGTAAGGAAGGGATGAACTTTGTCGAAATAAAAAAAAGGGCATTAGTCGAGTAATCCTCTAAAAAGCCTAAACGTGGAGTTAGGAGGAAAGCTCGCGGCAGAAGGCAACCCCAAGGGTTGGCTTTCCGTGCCTCGAATCTGGCGTTTACGACCCTCCGATTCTCGGCTCTTGATATGAAAAGTGTCGCTGTCGGAAGCAAAGAAAAAGTGTCGTATGATAGTTTTAAACGTGTATTCTTTTCCTGAATACGAATGGCAAAAGCAACAGGAACAAAAACAGGAAGGAACGGTATAGCTTTTGCCATGGTATATGTACAGCAGCATGCAGTGAGCATACACAACAAAGTTAAAGCTCATAATTCAAAAAAGGGAGACTCGAGATTAATTGCACTGTAATTATAATGTCGTTACACGCCACTATGCAGAATAGGAAAGTGTTGTCGTTGCTTGCGTTTAAACTTGCAAGCAACAATGAGCATATATGCGAACGTTAGGTTTTATGCACGGAGTGGCTCAAAAGATTGTCGTTAAGAGCAACGAGGAGCTTTTTAGAACAACCGTGTCTCGACAATTTTTCCTGAAACCGAGCCATTTTTTTTTACCATCAAGTTTCTTCAAAAACGATTCTACCGGCTGAATGTTTAAAAAAATGTATGTAAATTTTAGAAAATTTGGGAGATTCGCGTTTCAGTGCGAGAACAAATTACATCATTTTTCGTAGACTAATTTTTTTCGTCAGTAACAGAACAAAAGTGCTCGAAATCCGGAAAAAGTTTAATATCAAATAAGAAAATTTATTTTCTTTTAAATTTATGTAAATTTGTTCAACTTTACTTTGAATTTGTGATTCTTGATTATTAATTGCGTGAATAATTAATTAAGTAAATCCACGTAATCGTGAATTTTCCAAAAATAACAAATTTGTCTAATTTTGTTTAATTATTGAAAAATTAAAAAATAAAATCTCTATTAACAAGAAATTGAAAGAAATCTTCGTAACCGAAGACCGACGAATAGTCATGATACGTGTACAAACACCAGTAATTATTTAATTACAACTAATTGCTGAAACTTAGCGTGCATACGTGTGCGCGCTCTCAACATAAAATAATTGTTATTAGATAAAGTTGGAAAAAAAATCAGTAATATAATGAATGTTACGAAAGAAAGATTCGCTAAAAGATTCTGCAAGATACGTGTGCACGCGAACTTCTTCCTCTTTGATGAAAGGATACTTATGCGTAGTGGTAGTTATCGGGACGGTGCAAAACCCCGCGTCTTGGCGTCCCACATACGCGATGGCGATGACGATGGTGACGAGACCATCGAATGTATGGCGTTTTTCGTACGTACGCATCGGTCCCCACAAATACCGTGAAAATGGGTTTCCCAAATTTACGTGGCCAGCGCTCCGAGTTCCAAATGTGCTCGCCGCGGCCGGTGGAGCAAAATTCGGCGCAGCGTCAAAATAAATGCGCTAGCGCGTATACGCATCGTTACCGATAGCGGCATATCGGTGGAGAAATCGAGAAATGCAGCCAAAATGAGAGAATTTTTACGGTTACCCACCTCGAGGACGATTTTCGGGGTTCCCATGAACGGCGGCATTGACACTTTCATGAAGAACTAATTAGCTCTCGTCACTTCACGTTCGGACGAAAACAATAACAGTGCGTCAAACTGCATTCGTGCCACTGCCAACTACCGACCAACCACTTTTGCTCGGTGTACGTAACGTATACCTATATATAATAAATTACACAGATAGCTATGCAGCTTTCGTCACTTTTTTCGCGGTTATATTAAAACAATTGCCACTCGGCGGAGAACCGTCGCACTCTTCCTGCCCCTCGGGACCAGAGGCATTGTGTTCAATTTCAAGTTTTTTCCACCCACAGACCGTGCAATTAATACACGACTCGAGATTTGCAATTCAATCGTCTGCCATAACAAGAGTTTGCTTCGACAATAAGGCCGAGTTTATTCGGTAACTAATAAAAAAACAATAAAAACACGGTGTTTTGTTGCTTCTGTTTTGGATTACCAGCCACTTTGCGAGCTACTGATCCAAAACGTAAACGTGAAACATGATACAAATCGCGAGGAACGAAAGGAAATTCACTGGATTCGAGGCGGATTGAAATTGTTGTAAAGAAATTAAAGGGGGAAAGGTTCGAATGAATGAATAAATGAATATATGTGTGTGTGCAATGTATACGTACAATACATGTACGTATTTCAGTTGAGTTTGAATTGTGTGGAAAAGAATCCTTCCCAAACGACACTTCCACGCCGAGAGACCGGCTTGAACTGAACTGTTGGATAAAACCTGATTCTACCGTCTCCTAGCCACCGTTATACATAGTTTGCTTGCTTGCTTGCTTGCTTGCTTGCCTGCTTGCTTGCTTGCTTGCTTTGCTTTGCCTGCTAGCCAACCTTTCCTTGCTTGCTCGCTGCTTTGCTGTCAACGACACGCGGATTCAACAGCCCCTACCTTTCCCACCTCGTTCCCCCTCTTCGTTCTTTCACAAATGCATCGCAAGCTTGCATTTGTATCATCCTCCCCCTCCACGCTGTATACATATATGAACGCATTTCTCGTGCATACGTATTTCAGGCTTCCCCTCCGCCGTCGTTCCAAACGACGAGTGGACACGAATCGAACCGATGTTGTACGATATTGAGTATTTCTCGCGCCTTTCATTTTTTAATTTACATTCTTTTTTTGTTTAAATTAATTCCGCGAGATATTATTTGTTTCCGATCCGATTGACATTTTAACGAATTTAATTTGCGTTTTTTCTGGTGACGAACAATAAAGTGAATCAACAAATTTTTTCCAAAAATCGATTTTTTTAGCATCCCTTCCCTTCCCCCAAAATGGGGTAAAAATTAAAGTTTTAAAAATGGCGTTGGACGAGTCATTTCTAGGGGTAATTTTTCCCGTAGAATCGATTGCAAAGGTCAAATTTGTCGAAATCCCAGCGGAAGTTGGAAAAAAGTAGGTTTTTTCAGGAAAAATCGTGTTTCCTGTAAGAAATTTCGACTTTTGACAGTGAAAATGGATTCCTCGGAAAAAAATACATCGAATATGGGTCTCCCGAAAGTGCGCAAAAAATTTTTCCAAAAGTCGATTTTTTGGGCATACCTTCCCCTTCCCCAAAAATGGAGTAAAAATTAAAGTTTTAAAAATGGGGTTGGACAAGTCATTTCTAGGGGTAATTTTTCCCGCAGAATCGATTCCAAAGGTCAAATTTGTCGAAATCCTAGCGGAAGTTGGAAAAAAGTAGGTTTTTTGAGGAAAAATCGTGTTTCCCGTTCGATTTTGGGAATTTTGACAATGAAAATGGATTCCTGAGGAAAAAATACATCGGATATGGGTCTCCCGAAAGTGCGCAAAAAATTTTTCCAAAAGTCGATTTTTTGGGGGTAGCTTTAATTTCAATTGAATAATGTGCAAATTATAGCCTGCACCCAGCGCACACGTTGTTGCTAGTAACATTTAAAGTGGGATTGAAAAGTTCATTTTAGAAATATTTTGAAGACTATAATTAATTCTACAAGTGAAATCACAGCAAAAGTACTTGAAAAATAGGTTTTTTATGTCTTTCGAAAAATTATACCCGCGACCGGCTATCGAGTATTTTTGGGAATACAATTTGTTATATGTATATAAGCATACTTTTCTTTCACAGCTATCTACTCGCGTACTTTGACTAACTCGAGTTGTTAAGTTAAATTTCAAACTTGCATCTCTGTATTACTAATGCTGAAAATAAAAAAGAAACCGACCAAGTTGATTCCTCCAAGTCACAGTTAAGGTACACGTTGGGAAAGAATTATTATGCAAAAAGTTTGAAATTTCTGCTGTTATACCCTTCCTTCCCTGATGCACGATTAAAACTTCTACCGTCAAATTTACAAATTCCTTCGGGGGTTTACTCGGGCAAAGGGCATTACTTCAGTTCCTATACTACATATATACGTAAAACTAACTCCACTTACAATTAGTTTTTCTCTCTTTGCATTTGAAAGTCCCCTTAACCATTTTTTACCATCATCCGGCGCGAATTAGGATTTAAATCTAGGAAATGTCCCGGTCGTAAAGTCGCCAATTTCTCATGGTCATGAAACTTTCGAATATTTGTCAAAATAATTGATGGTTGATTTTCGAATTTATCTTCATTTTAGCTTTGCCTCTTTTTACCTCGCAACTCCTGATGGTTCCCCACTTTTTGGCGATATTTCAAATTCATCCTTTCGTTTCGGTATTGTTACATTTTTTTCAAAGAATTTATAACAATCTGAAAAGGAACATTTCGACGCTTCAATTCTTGCTGTTGTCCATATTTGCCAAATTGACAGTTTCATTTGAAAAAAAAAACCGAACCGCCTTTCATTTACCGGTATTTTTCCTCCGAGCGAGAGTCAATTTTGCAGTGTATTTTTTTTTTCTGCCAAATTGGGTGTTAGAATTTGCATGAATAAAAGGAGAAACGGATACAGACAAGATTCTTCTTGCAAAATACAATTCAGTGCATTTACGTGCGTTTCGTGTACGTATATGTGGTTTTATCTATGTGCATTGTACATAGGTATATATATACGTGGGAGAAAGAGAGAAAGGAAATTTGATATAGTATACAAATTCACCTGGGAAATCAACCGTTCCTCGTTTGGTTACTTGATAAATGCTGCTTGGAGAACTGTAGGATTCTCCCCTTTCATAATTGTACGTAGCTTTGCTCTGATATATAATGAAAAATCTGAATTAGTCGAAGGTACAATTTTCTCTTCTACCTATAATGCATTTAAAAGCGCAAAAAGGAAACAGTGGCGGAATGGGCGAAGAAGGTAAATAAAAGAGTCAAAGTAAAAGCCAAAACTTCGGAAATTGTAAGGGGACGGGAAAAAGTTTCTCCCCGTGTACGCCGGTCCTGTACCAAGTACCTGTAACGTCCTTTGTAATTAGAAAAGTTTACTTTTTGATGAACTTGGTCGACTGTACCGCGGAGGTGCGAGAAATTCTGACATTTCTAACTAAACTTTGAAGAATACCCGCTGCTGGAAATACTGGAAATTATCGAACTAGAATTTTCTTTTCCAACAATTGCGAAAATTTAAAACTATTTCGACCATCGCTTTGAAAATAGTTTTCCAAGTTCTTCGCCGCGTTTCTCCTGTTATCTCATTTTGCTCCAAGAGACCCATATCCGATGTATTTTTTGTATGCCCAAAAAATCGACTTTTGGAAAAATTTTTTGCGCACTTTCGGGAGACCCATATCCGATGTATTTTTTTTTGAGGAATCCATTTTCATTGTCAAAAATCCATATTTCTTACAGGAAACACGATTTTTCCTGAAAAAACCTACTTTTTTCCAACTTCCGTTGGGATTTCATTAAATTTGACCTTTGCAATCGATTCTACGGGAAAAATTACCCCTAGAAATGACTTGTCCAACCCCATTTTTAAAACTTTAATTTTTACCCCATTTTTGGGAGAAGAGGAAGGTATGCCCAAAAAATCGACTTTTGGAAAAAATTTTTGCGCACTCTCGGGAGACTCATATCCGACGTATTTTTTTCCGAGGAATCCATTTTCAGAAGGTACATACTTTTACGGTATAATTACTCATCGCAGCGAAACCTGTGACGGTCACGTTGAAACCTACCCATCTATCGTATAAAGATGAAAAGAAAAGTCGCGGGAGATTAACTGTAATGAGGGAAAGAGGGAAAGAGTTACAAGGTACATTTTGAACATATCTGTATAATGCATGTTCTCAAAGCTGCACTTTCATTGCCATTCGGTTAGCGGTTGCCATGCATTTTAAGCGGCTTCCGTCGAATAAAGCAAGAGATATAGTAGAGAACACAGGAGCGAACTGTATAGCTGTAGCAGCTATATAGTATTCTAGTAGGCCAACGAATTTCGATAGCACAGTTAGCTCGCGCGGTTCTCGAATAATAATCAGCGTTAATTGCCGACGTGCGTAATTGCTTGCCGTCCACATAATGTTCTATCTAACGAACACTCTCTTTCTATATGTATACCGTCCCTTTTTCATCCCCGTCTCTCTTTCTCCCTTACTCTTTAACATTAGACTCGCCTTTTCTGGGTACCATAATAGCCTCTGATCCTGACTTCCAGCTCGTTTACGTCTAATCGAAAATTCATTGTGAAAATGTACAGCTTTAATTGCCCTTCTGATAATTAACCCTTTTCTATCTCTCTCATACATTAGCCTTTATTGGACGACATTTAATTTCCAAAGTATGTACGATCGAATGCTGGGAGTCAAAGGGACGCAATTGATGCCCAGCTAATAGTTGTACGCAACTTCCCGAAAACTTTGTTCAAACTATTCTTATGACCACTCGTTGCGGAATAAATTCTGCGAATGTTTCACTTTTAATGGAATTCCTTTCGGAACGAATAGTTTTCGCGAATAAACGCGTCGTTGAATGCATTTCGAAATGAGTGACGTTTTGGTGGACGGGGAAAATCCGAGAATTTTAATTTGAACAAATTTGTCATCCCGTGGAATTTTCATTTGTTACTGCAATTTCCATTTTTTTTAGCGATACACGAGTTAATTCCTTGTAGGATTTTCGAAAATGACGATTATCAACTCGGGGCTATGCATTTTTGCATAAACCAGAGACCGGCAAAGGTATAATATTATCTGATCAATGATTTTGCTCGAATATTTCAATAAATTCATATGAAAAATTTCACAAATGTTGCATGATTGATGTTCATATAAGCACCACATGTTCTATGAATTATGAGGAAACTCTGGTTTACTTTGACAGCCGAATCTTTTTCATGTTATTTCCTTTCTCTCCTCTTTTCCCCTTTTTATTAATCGAAAATGAATACTCCGCATATATATACGTATCCTTTTCTTCAAATTGTTTTTCCATTTTTCACATTTAAAGCAACGCGTTCATTTCCACGCTGACAAAAAAATACCTCGGTTTTTTAAACCGCTTTTGGACGCAGCATAAACGGGACGCGCACACGAGACTCTTTGGTTGGTAAACATTATCCACGGACGAAGTAATTTTTCCCGGTGAAATGAAATTGTTATCAACCCTTTGCACTCGAAGTACTTCTCACACAGCAGCTGCCAAAGTTTGGCGTTCACGAATAATTTATAATTAAAATTTTCATTTATGTTACAAAATATTTACTTCATGATAATAATAAAATAACGTTATAAATATTTTGCCTTTTAAATTTGATCTGTAAATTTTACCTTCAAATAAATTGCATAGTCAATACAGCAAAAAAAAATTCGAACGCAAAGGGTTAATAAATTTGAGCGAACGAACGACGTAGTGGTGGTGCGTATTGCATTTATTCCAATTATTTTTTTTTAATTAGAATAAAACAAAAATTGGGTCCATACAAAGCGTTTTTATTATTTTACTTATTTTCGAGACTCCTCTCATAAAATAACAAAATTCGGGAGACGGAAATCCAGACAACGATCATTCACGGTAGACTTTTTTTATTGTCTCAGGTAAATTGTTCACTAGTAAAGAAAACTATTACTTCCATTCGAACGGTAAACATCCAGAGGCCGTAAAAAAAGAGAAGGATATTGAGAAAATACTGCGAAATTCGTCCGAATTGCAAACACCGCGAATGCTTCAAATTGTTAAACATTTATAAAACAGTTGATGAAATTCCTCCGATTCATTGGGTAAAAGAATGCCCTCCTTTATTTTAAATCAAACGGAATTTTTGGCAGGAAAAAAGCGAGCAAGAGGTTAATGGTAATGATAATGTCAAAGTTGGTGAAACATCCTCGATTTCTGTAGAAAACGTCGAAGACGAAATCAATTTTGATACAAATATTGAAAATCGAAAATAGTATTTAAGGGGTTACACACGTCTAGCAACGCCAAAAATGCTCTAAAAGGAAACATTTTTTTAGTAGAGATAAAAACAGAAATTGATAAAAATAAATAGTGTACATGGTTTATTGGTATTTAAACTTTATAAAAAAATTTATTTCACTTTATTTTTTCAAAAATTACTATATCAAAAATCACGTGATCCACAACACTAAAAAAAAAGTTGCTCCACGATCTGCATCATATCTCCAGTAAATGTTGATCGATCTGCAAAATTGAAAAAAATTCTTGTAAAATAATGTTGTAGTTTAAAAAAAAGTATGCGTTATACGTGGGCGTATGTAACCCCTTAAAGGAAAAGAGCACGGTGAAAAAGAGTTCAGTTTTTCCTCAGAAGATAAAAAAAAAGCTTCTTGGGTAATATTTGATTTTTTCATTCCTCAAGTTTTACTAAAAATCACAATTTTTTAACCCAAATTTCTACAAATATTTTACGAAATCAATTTTGAAATTCACGACTCATGGCTTTTCTTTGTAAAAAAAGGTAGGGGTTGCACTGGAATACGCGTCATACCTATATACGCGTACAGCTCCAAGTTGTCAAAGTTACAAGTGGGAATTAAGATTGAACTGCCTAAAGCACTTAACTTTACTTTCGTACCTATTATTTTAATAAGGTTTGCACTATGTAGTTCCTTAAAGACAAATTTATGCGGTGAAATACTTGTCTTGTACAAACCCACACCTGCTTCCTCGTACTCCTATACGTTACATGTATAACCAGTAACAACCCTCTTTGCTTACAGTGCTTCGGTGCTTCTTCGAGTCTTCAACAAAGTTAACGTTACTTGTTCCTTTTCAAACCAAGTCACTTTTGGCACCAAAGTACCGTTAAGATACAGCTTTAAGGTTTAATCATCATTCTTTTTAAAAATTCAACTTAAGCACGAAACTTTAGAAAAGGATTTCGTGTTTAATCTAATACAAGCCAAGACAAAGAGGATTGCAGTGGAAAAATTCATGCCATGAAAATAGATGCGCATACATTTTTTCGCTCCAGCAATTTTTTTAGAGCAGTTTCCTGGAAGAATCGACGATTCGAAAAATATGTGCATCTCGAGCAGAGTGCAAATTGATAAGGGATATTTTTGAAATTCGAGAAAAGTCTTCGGTCGCTGTGCTACAAAATTGCCACGGTATAGACTTTCTTCCGAGAAGAACAAAAAGATAATTGATTAGAGATCCCGAAAGTTTTCTTGGTAAATCGAAAATACTCGTACTAATTATTTGGTTGTTGGCTATCTAACGAACCGTAACGATTCATTGCGCGGTTCGTTAACACATCTCTCTTTCTCTCTCCCTTTGCCTCTCTTTCTCCATCTCTGAAGCATACACACGTAAAGTACACTCTCGCGTTTATGTGTGTGTCGTCATGAGATAATTACTATCTGGTTTGACCGAATAACGACTGTGATATTTTTATATTATCACTAACGCCGATCGATAAATTAATTAATAACAAAATTAAAGTGCGCTGAAATTGCTCCGATATATCCTAATCCACGAAGGTAATTTCAAAAATAAAAAAAGTTCGTGCTCGCGAAATTGCTTAAACGCAAAAACACTGAACATTGGGGGAAAAAATCACGCCTTCGTTATTTCGACGGCGAATCTCTTTACACGCAATTATTTTCGATACTTTATTCGCGGGTGTAAATTTGATGGTTTCATTTCACCGAAAGAGCGCGAAATGAGCCATAATATAAGTAGATATATGTACGCTAAGTAGAATAACTTTATGTATATGCATTATACAGGTGTACGTATACATATATAGGCAGTAAAAGACGTAATCTCACAAAAGCATATGAAGATGAGACGAAGCGTAGTTGGTACCAACGACGAGGAACTTAAAACGAGAGCAAAGTACCTACTAGGGTCTTAAAAGAGATCCTTATACGGCATAAACGGAAACAAGTGTTTTCAAGAAATTTCATAAACCTCAAACTGGAAAGGTTACATTATTTTCTACCGAAATGTGCATTGTCTCCGAGCGAGCTTTTTTATCCGACGAAATTTCGATCGTCAAATATTGTATTATATTCGATAAAAGCGGCCTTACCCTCATATTTCTGAATATTTACTTTTTTAATCGATTATCAACCCTTTGCACTCGAGGCCTTTTTTCGTTTGCGCGAATCAGCAACTCGAGACGATTTCGGCCAAATTAGGGAAACATTTTACAAGCACTTTAAAATCAGTTGTAAACAAACAAACGTATACAAATAATAAAATTTCACCAATTTATTTAATTTTATATCGAAAATAACAAAATTTGATAAATTACACTCTGTCATTAGTTCGGCCGGGTGCCGCTCGAGTGCAAAGAGTTAATACCGAGAAAATTTGTAAGGACTTATTTGATCATTTACTCTCAGGAAATGGAAATCGCTCAAGTTCAAAGGCAGAACTAATGGAAATATCGAGAGGCAGGCAGGTTTGTGTACGATTTTCTGCTTGCATAAAAATATACACGGGAAGTCTGTTAAATTGATAAATGAATCGGTATAAATGAATGATATGAAGATCCGAAGGGATTTTCCAAACAAAGTATATCGTTCAATCCCTTTTTTGTCATGAAAAGTGCTTTTCTTTTGAAACTCAAGGTATAACATCGCGTCAAGCACGACAGTGCTGATTTATGGGTTCGCCTCTCTTTTCTCTTTCCGGCAACTTCTCTCTTTCTCTCTTCTGCGTTTCTCCCGAGGGAAAATCTAGAAGGTACAAAACAAGAAGCACAATTCCGTGTAATAATAGTTTCTTGCAGTTACGAGACACTGGACAACGTTAGAGCAGAGAAAAGGGGTAATATCCCACCGTCACCATAAATTCCAATGATAATAATTATCACCACCTTCCTTTCCACTTCATCCCTCTTGATAACTCTCATGAAAAACGTTTGTGTCTCATGGGTGTCATTAATGTTACGATAAAGACACACATATAGTATATACGCTTGAAATTCCCCGGCAATTATAGCCGTACACCTACGGGCTGATAATTAGAAATTGGACCGTGAAAACACCATTCTCGCCTCAACTTTGATCGTCGCGCTTCAAGGATTTTTACATCGAAAAAAAAAAATTATGGCGGCAATTATGCAATTTCTAGTTGACTCAATCATGGAAATAGTTGGAAACACCATAAATGTAGTTGGAATCGCTATAGAAACGTATTGTTGATGCCATATTTAATTACAGCGATATTTTTTTTCAGCGTGGTCAGATTTTACTTCGGTTAAAAAATTTTCATTTTTTCAATCCGCAAAAATTAAAGAATACGAGAAAATATGGAAAAAAAAATTATTTTCATCGCCGTGAAAGCTTCGATACTCGTGATGAATTAAAAACGCGTATATTTTTTTTTCATCCACTTGAGAAAATGATGAACGCGAAAATTTGTTGTATCGTGGAAAGACGTGGGTGTTTGTAAAAGTATTTGCTAAAATTTTCCAAATGGAGACAAAAGAGGGACGCCGAGTAATATAGGAAAAAAAGCGGAGCGAGAGAAAGGGTAAAAATAGTAAAATAATAGTCAACGCTTTAGAGTGAAAAACGTTTCAGGTCACTCGAGAATTTATTCTACCGATTTAAACTGCCAATAAATATTCGCTTGTTGCTACCTAACGCTTCTCCACACATAAAAGCATTTCTCTATAAATGTACAGAGTACATAGAATATATACGTGTATCAAACTTTTCATGCAACACTATTCTCCATCTATGCGCGAATGCACGGTCCGATAAGAGTCAAAAGGACGCAGTGTTTTCCCGTTTGGGCCAAGGCTGCCATCCTTTTGATTCCCGGCGGCAGATTGTCTCCATGCGCAAAATACAATTTCGTGCAGAGAAACATCGCACGATAAAAGGAGAAAAATGTTGCCTATGTGCGGAAGCTGTGCTACGTTATGCTACGCGTTACGGTTTCGAGCGTTAAGGAATTACCGCGCTACAGCGAGATCACCTTATAGATTTATCGTGAAATATTTCCACTGACATTTTTACTCTGATGGATATATAAACGCAGACATCTACGCGGAAGAGTCGGAAAAATCATCATTTTTCCGCTATTACCGTTTCTCTACCCCTTTAACGTCACGCTTGGGAGATTGAATGGGGTGCAGTGTTTTATGGACAAATTGCAGGAACACCTTTTACCGGTACGCGAGACTAAAATTTCAAGTTGCGACCGAAAATTCCAGGGCTTAGCGCTATTTCTACCAAAGGTGTCGAAAAACACCTTTTAAAATTTTCATTCCCAATTATTTTCGAGATTTCATTTCACCTTTTTTTTTAATCCACAAACGAGAGGTGCTTAGTAGAGAATAAAAAAAATCTATTTGAATTGTAACGCTATATTTTTGATTTTGGATTTTTCATTACGTGCAAATAGCGCCAGGGTGGGTTTCCCGGTACATGCTAAAATTCGGCAACCTAATTTCAACCCCGACGAAATTATTGGCATTAGATTGTGCAGCAGATGACGTAACCGGATAATACACATATACGGTATATATGGTACATAGTCTTCATGCAACATCTTCCTCCTTGCTATTATCTCCATTAGCTTCTAGATCTTGATACCTTGTAGCGTCTAACCAGTAGGAGAATGGGAGATGTGTTATTAATTCCACGAACATATAGCTATTAGGTAAAGACAATAACATACATAATCGTTATATAGTAGCACTCTGGCACCGTATGATACCGCTATAGGGTGTTTAGGAATTATTAACGTTATGTGCCCATACGAGGAGCTCGTATTTGAAGACATCCCGGGGCCCGAGAGCGCCGGAACGAAATTCGCCTTTCCTCGTTCGTTATTAGCCGAAGCTGCGCTGCATTTTCGTACCTCGCCACGTTTTGGCCGTGCATGCGAAACCGAGGGTATACCCATCGATTTTTTCATCGCCGGCTGCAGTTTCTGGGATTTGCGAGCACGGACGATGAGGGCGAGCGGCGGACCGGTTCTCGGTTGATTCAACCTTAAAGTAACGCACAGTGCAAACTGCATAACGCAAGTTACCTATTGCACGTTGGGGCTGTGCGGCAGTGTAGATAGATAGATTAGTTGGTATATTAACGGGGTACCGGTAAGCATTATAGTGTACTCTGTGTCACGGACAATACTGTTGGGATTTACTGTTATGCAAGGTTCTCCAATCTCCATTGTCCTTCCATAGATTCGATCCATATTCCGTATGATCGTATGAGCGAGCTCCGTCTGTATCATCACGGTGCCAAGGAGCACGGTATCTATATACTCGTCGTCGGTGTTGGAAGCGCACACACGCATGCAGAAAGGATAGAGTATCCTGGCCGACCACGCGGGTAAGAAGCTGGGATCCGGGGAATGACGGTAAAAAATTTGGATGGAAAACGTAAAAAAAAAAGGGGAGAAATTTCGTATTTCGTCAAGTAAAATTGGAGAAAAGAATGGCCGCGATTTATAAAAGCGCCCAGGGGTACAAAGGCAAGCGCATAAGGAGGTTTACGGCAAGCGTATGGCTAAAGCCGGCAAGTATAATTTGTCCTCATTATGTACAGTCACATTTTGCTTCTTTAGTACCGTGTGATTTTATATAAGCCAAGCACGCTTTATTTTCTACTTTCGCGACTACAACCCCTACAGGATTTTCAGAATACAAAGTGAATACATAATGATCGTTGACGTTGTAAAGCTTCTCGCAAACGGTAGTAATACCAGGCTTCTGGATTAATCTTTCTTTGCCGGCGACTCTCGCGTTTTCGCAAACAATGCGAATTATCTTAACTCCTCAAAAAAAAAAAATAAAGAAACAAAGAGGTAACGATACGTTCTTTAATTTCAATCCTCTAATTTCCCAGCTTGCGGCACTCGCTACCGTGCGCGTAGCCCTTACGGGGTCGAAATGAGCGCACGTCAAAGGCCGACTCGGACTTCAAAAGGATCTCAGGGATCCTTATTCCGTCCATCGGTGAAAATATCGTCCACGGGAGAATATACCCGCCGGGACGCAGTCGCGATCGAAGGGGATTCGAATTAAAGGTGTGTAAATTACAAAAAGGGCGTGTTGATTACAAAAAAAGCAATACGACGTTGTTCGGCGTCTCTCTCTGTGTCGATACAAATAGGGCGTATGCGAACGCGGGCATGGAAAAAAATGATACCCACAGAGACTTCCACCGAAAACCTAACCACCGACAATTTTATATTTATTCCCGCACTGTTTACATTCGTTACTAGTTGGCAATCAGAAAAATTCTCGGTTGCAACTCCGACTTGGAACGAACGGGTGCCAAATATGTCATCGATCGTATTGCGTAACAGTTGACCCGAAACTTTTTTCACCACCACTGCAACGAAACAAAAAGTCCAGCCCCGAAAAGGCCTTTCTTTCTCTCCCTCGCTCCCGGGTTTGTTTATTTGTTCGTGTACGGACGGTCCGAATACGAACAAGTCCGGAAGAATAACCCCCGCCCATCCTTTGCCCAGCTTTTATTAATGTCCAACGAGGGTATAAATTCGCGTAAAAGCACTTGGACCTTTGGAATATGGGCAAATGGTATTTGAACGAATTTGAATTCTCGTTTCGACGTATGCCACACAACAAATACGCGATGCCATGCGCCCTCGCGAGAATGTGGGATACCCTTTTCACGAAAAAATTGCCGCAAAATGGAACATCCCGTGCATTTCTGTTTCAAACCGCGCGATCGAACTCGAATATCCTCGTCCTAGAATTTCGACAAATTCTGAAATTCAAATTCGCGGAATTTCAACGCTAACTTCGAACTCCCAAAATATAGAGTCGAACTAAAAATGCACGGGTAAATTCTAAACAGTTTTCTCCGTTTAAGGGTTGTTTCCCGAATCGATGGAAACTTCCCCTTTGTAACAAGAAACCCGTTTTGGATACGTTCGCGTCCTTTCTCCCCATTTCCTTCACACACAAATAGCGTTATTGGAAATGCGAAATATATTTGTATATTTCTCAGCACCGGAATTGTACGCTGAAAAAAGTCAAATATATGTATACGTCGTACTTCAAAACCGAATAAGGATGATTCTACGCGAGATGAAGGGGATACTGATGGAGATGTCAGACCCTATTCAGCGATGTTGTACCGTGTCTCCATGAAATTCTCGAATACACTCTCGAAGCGAAATATTTTCTTTTTTTTCCAGCGGAGTCGAAACAAGAAAACAAGTCTTTTCTACCGGTAGATGGTAATCGAAACAATACCGAGGTTAATGAAAGTGTCCCATCCTAATTGTAGGAGTAATTAAAACAATTACGGTGTCCCGAGGCACGGCAGTAAATTCCCAGCGCTTGCCTCGTGTACCCTCTCAAATGGGATAGCGGGTTAAAGTTAAGTTATCGCATGGGTGGAAATAAATAGTCGATGCAGCAAAACCGCAAAACTGTCTCCGAACGTACCCGGATACGCGAGCTTCGATATTAAGTGAATATCGCAAGGATGTATACATTGTTATACGAGAATATTATACCGGGATGAGTAATCTTGAAAATTGGAGAGTTCAGTAGAAGCTGATGCCGAACGATAAGTTCATCTTCCGTTGACCAAAAGAGATTTCCAATATCCGATAAAGCATGGCTTGGTCAATAAGGAGGTTACGCGCATTAGGTTACTTGGGACGTAACCATTTTCGTCATACAGGAGCTGCATTCGCCGGTACTCGCGAAATTTCCTATCACGAATTTGGATTTTTATTTTTCGTTATCTTTTTACCAACCAACGTCACGAACTGCGCACAAAGCGAAAGTTACCGAGGCGGTAATCTTTCGGGAGGCAGGGGCGGTAGTTCCGTTTTAATTGAATATCCCTACGGTGTTAATGTAATCAAGTAATAAAGAAAACGATGTTTGGGGTAGTAGGCGTTTAATCACCTGGAGCATTAGGGATAACATCTATTCCTACACTCCACCCTTCTCGTCTTCCTTAACGTCATGATTGAGTTCAAGTTGAAAGCCAATGTACCTGTGATGTGGTCTTTGCAAGTGGATAACACCAGATGCTGTAATCAAAGCTCTGCCACACGAATATTGAAAGCTCCCAAAGTTATAGGTACTCAAGGGGAGAAAAGGCGATGGATATGTATATATATATATGTGTATATGCATACAACAAGTAACTTTGGTATCACCTTACCACCTTACCACCTTACCGCGTTACCGCCTTGCTACCTTTACCTACACCTTCGCCTTTACTCCTTTGCCCTTACCTGCCTTAGGGGCATTCCAAAGAGTAGAGAAGTTCTGATGCCTCAAATAATTTCCAACTACTCAATAAACGAATTTCACTGAAGTCATTATTGGACCCGAAGAAGCGAGAAGATTATTCCCAACGAATCAGACGAAAATTCTTGTCGCGGGTTATTCGACATTATTTCTAACGCGCTACTTGTATAATATGTAATAAAAAAATCCAAAAATGTAGCGTTTTAATTAAAATAGATTTTCTTAATCAACAGCAAATTTTTTACAAACGCGTAATTGCTCTATTAAGCACCTTCCGTTTGTGGATTTCAAAAAAAGATGAAATCAAACCTCGAAAATAATTTTAAAAAGTGTTTCGTGACACTTTTGGTAGAAATGGTGTTAACCCTTGGGGGGTCAAAATGACCCCAAGCGCAAAAATGGTTTTTTTACGCATTGCCTCCTCGCTAATTTCTTTTCGCCATTTCGAAAATTTGATACAAATTTTTTGCCGCGATATTCTCCTTCTAAAAGGTTCAAACTAACATCCTGAATTTTTATGAGTCGCTCAGAACGATTTTGGCAACGTTAAAACATGGCTGGGGTCATTGCGATCCCATGTTACCGGCGCGTTATTTCCAGAACTTGTGACCTGCAAGGGTCAAGCCTGAAAATTTGCAATTTTGGTACTATTACTGGAAGCGTCTCCGGTGAAAATGGAAACTAAATTCCGTTTACCGATGCTACGCTGTAAATATTCGACGCGCTGCAGTATGCGCGTGCAGGATATTTAGAAATAGCGCATTCGGAGATTGGTTCATTAGATCCATCGTTATTAAACATTCCTTTGATGTGCGTACAAGCGAAAAGGGGAGATTTGAAGGAACGGAAGAAGATTGGCTGGAATGTTGTGTTACGGGAAGACGCATATATGAATTCGAAACTTATTGAGCCATGCGGTTAAGTACGGCGGTTAAAATAATTAGGTGTACGCTGAACGTTAGCTCGCAGGTCTAATAGTAAACAGCCCTCCGCTGTAATTCTGTTATCGGAACCCAACGAGCATTCATAGGTTTAACGGGGCTTATTTCTCTGCAACGGGTTAGCTGCTATGTGTAGCTTTATTATGCATACACGTATAGGATCTAGTAAGTATCCAACTATGCAGAAATCCTACCTAGTGTGCATTATTCACGATATTTGCTACATGCGCCGGATCTTTACGTTATAAACTACATAAACGACATTTCTGTTATACACGTATGTTTAAAACAGTCCCCTGCAATCCATTCTACGCGACGCATTACCTGCGGAAATAAATTCCCAACCCCGTATTCGAACCTTCAATTGTTACACATTTTTTGCATAAAAAATTGAAATTTCCGAACTTAAAAACACGGCATCGATCTTATTTTTCTAGTAATTGTAACTGCATTTATTGTCACTTGTACCATCTTCATGATTGAGTTAAGTAGAAATGGCATAATTAGTGCACTAAAAAAATGAAGGCACTAATTATTTAATTTCTAGTTGACTCGATCTTAGAATCACTAGAAATCAGAGGTGCAAAAAATGCATTATTTTAATAATGAATTTTTGATTCAATTGACAATTAAATTAAAAATATTTAATTGAAAAATATTTCAATGAATAATTTTGTTGAAAATGCATCAAAATAATTGCTTTAATTAATAATTGTTTGTTCAATGAATAATTCGAAAAATTCAATTAATGCATTATTTGAAAAAATTGCAATTTTTTACGGTTTAACTTTGCATTTTTAATCAATTAATAATTTTGAAAGATTAAATTGATGAATTTTTTAAAAAATAACAAATGTGAATCACCTAATTTTTGCTTTTTTTTTTAACTATAGCGATAGTTAGAATCACTATATATTTTTTTCAGTGCACGTTCATTTTTTTTTTCGATGCAAAAATGTTTTGTTTCTCTCTTCCAAATTGTAGAGGTTTCGTGGGTAAGTGTGTGAAAAACTTGGGAAACTCCACGGTACCGTTAAAATAACGTGTATACCTGCACAAGTTGATGAATGCCCCTTTATCCGTCCCTCCAGTCACAGTCGTTAGAAACTAACATAAGAAACTTGGAAAACTTTGAGTTTGACGAAAATGCATAATATAAAGTAGAACTTATACGAAAGTTCTCGTTTTAATAGCATACTCTTGACATTTACGTACACATGTAATTTTGATTATGCAATTTCCTGTGAAAAGTGTCGCTCCAAAGTCGCAACCAAATTTCTTTTTTCCTACATTTTCCATAAACATCAGGGGTAATCTTCTAAAATAATTTCGTCGAGGAAATCCGTAGCTTTCGGAGTCTGAATAAAAATGTCGATTTTACCGTCGCCCGCTTCTGCATGTGTAAAAAATACATCTATCCGAAATTCAATTGGATACATTGATATATTCGGTCGAATAAGGGAGAGAGAGTGCGGAGTCCTTTAAAACTAAAGAAAATGGTACCTCGCGCACTCGGATCGTTTCTTTTCTCACTTCTTTCTTTAAGTTTAACGCAATACCTCGGCTTCTTTCGAATTTCAATATCTTTTACGGAAGTCTTAAAGGAGACGACCTAATGCCGTTTTATGGACACTTACTTCTGCTGTAACTTATCATAAATGGAATCGGGTAATAAAACCAACAGATTCTCTCTTTTTAATGAATCTAGAATATAGTCTCGGGGACCAATTTTTCTTATTTAATCCAAAAACCTTTATTCTCAAGTCTCTCGGATAAACTTCAAATTTTCAATCTCGATCTTTTTCTCATAAACGTTTGCAATCCAAGGGACTATTATTTCCATGAAATCCTAGCGGAAGTTAGTAAAAAGTAGGTTTTTTGAGGAAAAATCGTGTTTCCCGTAAGAAATTTTGAATTTTGATAATGAAAATGGATTCCTCGGAAAAAAATACATCGGATATGGGTCTCCCGGAAGTTCTCAAAAAAAGTTTCTAAAAGTCGATTTTTTTGGGCATACATACCCCTTCCCCCAAAAATGGGGTAAAAATTAAAGTTTTGAAAATGGGGTTGGACAAGTCATTTTTAGGGGTAATTTTTCCCGCAGAATCGATTCCAAAGGTCAAATTTGTCGAAATCCTAGCGGAAGTTGGAAAAAAGTAGGTTTTTTGAGGAAAAATCGCATTCCCCGTTCGATTTTGGGAATTTTGACAATGAAAATGGATTCCTGAGGAAAAAATACATCGGATATGGGTCTCCCGAAAGTGCGCAAAAAATTTTTCCAAAAGTCGATTTTTTGGACATACCTTCCCCTTCCCCAAAAATGGGGTAAAAATTAAAGTTTTAAAAATGGGGTTGGACAAGTCATTTCTAGGGGTAATTTTTCCCGTAGAATCGATTGCGAAGGTCAAATTTGTCGAAATCCCAGCGGAAGTTGGAAAAAAGTAGGTTTTTTGAGGAAAAATCATCTTTCTCGTTGGACATCTGGAATTTTAATAACGGAAATGGATTCCTCGGGAACTCAAGTTTTTACATGACCGTAAATAAGACGTAAAAAAAGCACGCAATTCTTGCGAGTGCATTCAAAGGAGAGAATAAGTGATTCTTTAGTATCGGTGCACCGGTGCATCGATGCATGGCTGATGTAGATCCAGCTTCAAAATGCAAACCACGGAACCTGTCGCCACTCTCTAATCGGTTTATTTATTTTTCGAAAAAACAAAAAAAAACACAGACAACCTTTTGTCTGCGTTCCCTACACGCGTATTTCGTCTGGGTGAAGTTCCGAGAGTTATCATGTAAATATGTACTATCGTATGTCTGATAGTCTGCCGATTTAGGTAGAATGGCGAGCTATTATAGATCGTTAGTGGTGAACGTGCTGTGGTGGACGAGTAGGTTCAGGTGCATTTCATAAATGTACGTGTATATCCATCCCTACATATTACCCTGTCTACCATTACTTCCAAACGACTTCACATACACGGCAAAAGACATTTGTATGTTATCTCGTAGCTCGATGTCCCGGATAATAGTATGCCAGCATTAAATACGCTCAAAACCGTAATCCTTCTTCCATACGTAGGTATATTCTATGCCGTTGGATTATTTTCAAGTGTCTTCTATTTTACCATCAAGTGCTATTATTCTTTCCTTTTTCACAATATATTACATTTTCAGCCGAGATTCGCCAGCGCAACTACAATAACGTCGCGTTCGCGGATTAAATATTTATTATTTCGCTTATTAATAAAATACCAGCGGCTCGAAGTGACTCGAAAGAGACGTTTTAAGAACAGAATTATTCACGGACCTCGAAATCGATGGAACTTCTAAAAAAGGAACGAAATCGTTACTTATTCAAGCCGCGGCGTATTGGAATTACCGTTACCGGGGTTGAAATTTCGAAATTCTTGATATTTTTTCCATTTGATGGAAACTTCGCTGGCTGAATTTCGGGATAAAGGGAACGGGAGCACAAAAAAAAGGAAATTCCGTTACTCATTGGATCTTATACAAAGTGCATTCGATTTTCATTCGTCCGGCTGGAATGGGATTTAAAAATAAAATAAAAATGTTACGTAACCGTCGTACCCATACACGTCCAGATTTAATTAAATTTGTGGCGAAGGAAAATGACGCCAGGTATTGTTTCGTCGAAACGAAAGAGTTTGAAAAGGGGAAGTTCGATATAGAAAATTCCATTTGTATCAGGAGGGTTATTGAATACGCGCTTTTACCTTCCTTTTTCGAATTCGCGTGGAATTGGTTCGCCTCGAAATTTTGCGATTTCTAGAATTACGCGCGCGAGAGAAGTCCCGACTCCGTAAAGAAATTTTCGGTAAAATCGTTCGACGGGGAATTTTCCGTTCCCGACCTAGTCGCGAAACTTCGACTTCAACGCCGGGGAAACTTTACACGAGAATTCTATCTCCCGGTGTAATATTCATTTACAAGTTTGCGCGCCTTCCTCGCAACCGCAAGGATTCCCGAAGCCACGAAAATGAGATGGCAATAAAAAATACGATTCGAATTCACGCGTTCCCGAATAAACATCGCGGAATCCTGGTTTTACAAATACGGAGTTGTTACTGACTGCCTCTCCTTCCCTTTTTATCGATGCTTTTTAATAAAGTACAAAGGTGGAAGATATCCGGCGGCACATAACATGTAAAATTTACGTACGAGCAAAAAGGGCTGAGGAGGAAAGAGAAAAGAGTGGAAGGGGGAGTGGGGGGGGGGGGGGGGGTGGAGAGCGAAAGAGAGTGGATGCTAAAAATCGCGAGACGCTACTTCGCATTGAAAAATTCTGAAGAATGGCGATGATCCGTGAATATATGTATTCAGGTAGCGTGAAAAGCCCCGTGCGGTATTGGTATATAACTATATACAGTCCCACGTATTATATGTATATACATATATATACATATGTACCTGTATCCGTGCGAAGAAGGAAAAAAAAGGCTCGCGAAAGTAGGATTCGCAGAGTCAGCGAGGGTTTTCTTACCGGTGCATGAATATTGGATATACGTATGTATACATATGTACAATGTACATACACATATGTACCCCACGCTCGGTTGGGTTTTCAAAAACTCGGGCTACTGCATGAATATACCACCGCGCTGAGCCTCTTTTTTATCCCAAACCTATTCTATACCCTAAAAAGGACTTTCTTGTATATACGCCATAATCACATTTCCAAGATTTTACATGAATTAGCCATTACTGTCTGTACCAGACAGACGTAGGGGGAATGTAAAAAAGAAACGGAATCGGATACATTTTTCAAGATGGATCCGGCCCGTGTTTCCACCTGCGTCGACCCCGAAAATGGGTACACTGAAAAAAAAAAGTTAATCCGTTGCTGCTACACTTACATGTTATGGCCTCGATAGTTGTTCCGAAAACACATTTTCCAGATTTTTGTCCCTTTTGCCGCAACTTTTGCACTTTTCATACACTGGTGGCACTTAATGAACAATCATATATTATTTTAATGTTTATAACAACACAAGTTGAGAGCTGCTTCGTCATTGTCCCTTTTTCGAAACGGTTTTATTTTCATACGAACTGGGATTGAAAAGAATCGCGATAAAATAAAGACGAAAACCCGAGTAACTTCGCCAAGGTCACACCGCGGTTAAGGACAGGAATGTACCTGTTCCAAGTCACTGTTTACGTTTTCACTTCGACTAATGTTTCTATTCCTGGAGGTATGAGCTATAAAAAGGTTGTCGAACGAAAGAATGAATTCCCGGAATTACTCGAACAGGTCGTTCGACTTTTAAGTAACTCGAAGTTATAAATTATTTTCATTTGATTCTTCGCAAAATGATTTTCGCGACTATCGCATACGTTGACAAAGAATTTGATATTTTACGTTATGAAAATACGGCGTTAAATATCTGTAATTTATGAAAAACTCGCGAGTTATCTTCCGCGGCAGATAATATATATTTAAAATTCGAATATTCAAAACCTGCCCCTACCCCGAACGTAAGGGAAAGGAACTGAAAATGGAGGGAACTCACTCAAAACGGAAGCGTCCCAAGGCGCCATCTTTGACCCACTGCCATAACTCCCGCACGTCCTGCTGCCCCGCGATTGGTCGAATTCAAACCACCGGCTTCGCTGTGACTGTTGCAACTGTCCGTGAGCGTGTATGGGTGCAGTACCTTGTCGTAACGTGAGAAACATCAACGGCTACTTTTCAAATGCAAACGACACGGGGTTTGACGCGATTACCTGAAATTTGTGGTTACGAGAAAACTTATTAGTGCCGATTGAGGAAATATCCTTAAAAAATGTGTTTGTCGGAAAAGTGCAGGTTGAAGACGCGGTTAGTCTGATCGATAGATCGAACGGTTCTTTTTATTTTGTCACTGAAACTTTTTTTTAGTATTTGACTTTTCGCAGAGTGCGAGAATTTTTCGACTCCCATTGCGCCGAGTTTTGAACAGTCAAGTGAATTCGAGTCAGTAAAGTCAAAGTATTATTCAGAAATCGAAATTTCTTTTTTTTTTCTAACGTTAGAGTTCTTATTTTCGTGATCCTTGCGAGAGATACGGAAAAATGTCTACCTCCTTGTCCTTCTTGGCGACCTACGATGAATTCGTCCGGTGTTCCGCTGTCCTGGTCAACGGGTCCTGCGAAGAAGGTTAGAATGCGAAGCTTCCCCTTTCTACCCCCTGCAACGCTATGAAATTATTTCCCCTTTTTCTTTGATTTACCTACTGCCGCAATTTTTTTTATTCCTCAAGGTCCTGGCATTTTTGGCACATCGGAAAATATCCATATTGTTATGAAATTATTAATTTGACTAACATTACGTTATTTATTTTACACTGAAATTATGATACCGGAATGTTTTGTTTGTTCGACCCTTGAAGAGCTATGGACGCTTCTACCCGCCTAAAAACTGACATTTGATTTCACGCTAGAACCTATTTGGCAGAAACCATTATAAATAACATGTTGATCATAATTGCTTTTTTTTTATTTGTAAATATTTTATTGTTATTCTTTATGCGAAATTATTTAATGCTTCCAAATAATTTAATATGTTTGATAAAAAAAGCAATTTATATTTCAGGAATATAAACTATTATTTATTTTAATTCTAACGCAAAATTTATTTTCCAGTTGTATAAGTGGAATTTAATAATAAATTATTTAATTATCAATCAATAATTAAACAATTGAATGTAGTTTTCACATTGAATTTTATATTTCTTGAAACTATTGTCAATTCTAAAATCTAAATAGGCATTTCTAAGAGATTAAGAATAATATTCGTGTCAATGACATTTTTTCCGTTTATGTACCAAATGCAAATTTTTCATTCCCAAAATCTAGAGTTTCTTCAATTCGCATTAAACCAAGAAGAAATGCGACAAAAATGGTTGGCATCGGTTCAAGAATGTCAGAGATTACACTCGACGTTAGAAAAAGCTCATCGCGAAGCCGCCGATTTGGAGAGAAAATTAAGTCATGCGAGAAGATTATTGGACGAGGAAAAAAAGGGTCGTCGCACCGCAGAAGAACAGAGAAATTCATTGGTAGAGTATTTTTTCCCAAATTCCGCTATTAAATACGAGCCATTGCTTTTGAAAGTAAGATTTTTTATGTTTTCGATCGATTCAAAATAAATATAAAAATGGACTTGCCTCGCTTTCGAAAGTAACCGCTTATATATCTTCTCCTACATTAAATTACACAATTACCAAATACTTCTCTTTATTTTAGGAAAGACAGATTGCTCTTGTAAGAGAACTTTTATTTAACGACGGAGGCAGAAACTTAAACGACGAAACTAGAGAAAAATTGCAATTCCTGAACAACACGACTTTGAACGGGCGGCATAGTAACATTCATTTGAGAGATTTGCAAAATAACGATAAGTAAGTAATTATTGAAAAAACGCCAAGAATATATAGATTTTCAGCTTATTCTAACTATTCAACCTTTTTTTTCCATTCAGACTAAATACGATAGCGGAGCTGGACTCCACTGGTTCAATATTAAGTGACTTGAGCTGCTTCTCAAAATCCGAAGACGACTTGGACACCAGTGCTGTAATTCAGCAGCACCAGAAAAAGCGCGAATGGAAGGAACACCGTCCGAGCGGAGAATATTCTCCACGCAAACGTCGAAGTACTTTGCACAAAGTGGCCGAGCTCAATTCATCCGATAGAATCGTCGCCACCACGACGGTTGTAATGCCTAAAGATGGTACCATTACGGCATCTTCCGTTATCGAAGCTTTACCAAGAGATGAAAATCAAGATCCGCAAACTCCTTCACAATCCGCGCGTAAACGACGCAAAAGTGCCGATCGAAGTAGATCCAATAAAGTACCATTACAAAACATATCGAATGAAAATCAGATGGACATTGAAGTAAGTTTTATTTTACACCCAAACTCTCATTTGTAAAAATGAAGATTTGTCAAATTAAATAACGATTTTTTTTAGCCATCGGCGCCTAAAGCCGATATCATGACGTCCGGGTCTGATTCCGAAGGTATTTTCAAGCCGAGTCCGAATATCGGAGGATACACTTTAAATTGTAAAACATCCAGAGCTCATAATTTTACCGCCAAGACCGTTCTGAAACCAGAGATTTGTGCGCCTTGTGGAAAAAGGTAGGAGCAGCTTGTAATTTTTTTTTATCAAGAATTTATGTGGTGGAAAAAAGAAATTGTTATTAAAAAATATGTGATATTTCTCCCGTTTTTAGGATAAGATTTGGAAAAGCAGCTTTAAAATGTCGTGATTGTCGAGCAACGGCGCATTGCGAATGTAAGGATTTAGTGCCACTTCCGTGCGTTCCTACAGGAAATACGCCTACTTTGCGTGGCGTATCAGTATGTATCAAAACTTTATCAAAATACCGTAACTCGAGATTCATGTTTTTCCGTGGATTTATTTCTAGTGTTTATATAACGACTTGCAGCTGAACCATGTAAATTTCCAGACGTTAAAATACTCTAGGTTTATCGAATATTAATGTTTTTCATACCAAACGTACAAAAGATTACAATGTTTTTCTTTTTTTATAGGGTACAATCGCGGATTACACTCCAATGATTCCTCCAATGGTACCTGCCTTGGTCGTACATTGCATTAATGAAGTAGAACTACGTGGAATGAATGAACAAGGATTATACAGAGTCAATGGCGGAGCAACCGAAGTGAAATGTCTGAAAGAAAAATTCCTAAAAGGAAAAGGAGTTCCGAATTTGTCGGATATTGATGTTTCTACAATTTGCTCCACTCTCAAAGATTTTCTTAGGTCCGTTTCAATTCCAGTTTCAATTATTTTTATTTTATTTTTATAGGACCCCGTAACGAATTTTCCGACATTTTTTTTTAGGTCGTTAAAAGAACCGCTCATCACCGTGGGCCTGTGGGCAGATTTTGCACGCGCTGTACAAATCCCGGATAAACAAGACGCAGATGCAGCATTGTATCAAGCAATTTCCGAACTACCGCAACCAAATCGAGATACTTTAGCTTTCTTGATTCTACATTTGCAGAGAATCTCAAGCACACCGGAGTGCAAAATGCCCATCAGTAATTTAGCTAAAGTTTTCGGCCCGACCTTGGTCGGATACAGTTGCCAAGAGCCTTCAGCGACTTCGATGCTCAGTGAAACCAAAAATCAAGCCGCCGTGAGTACAAATTTGCATTAGAAATGGAGCAATTAGCTTTTTTTTTTATCGAATCGAATAAAAAAATGTGTATCTCCTTGTTTTGTAGATCGTAGAAAGTTTACTTAAAATCCCCTCCGATTACTGGGCCAATTTTGTTAATCCGGAATCTTTGAACGACGTTGGCACTCCGAAAGTCGGTGAATTGAGACACACGCCTTCTACGGAATCGCTGCTGAAACGAACGGCATCGCGTGGATTCTTTACACCGGCGGGTTCCAGGTAAGATTTACCTCATTTTCACATCCCAATTTCAAATTCTCCTCGCCCACTTTCTCAATTTTTGTATATTTCTCATTGTTAACAAATATTTTTTTTTATTTCAGCAGAACATTTATGCGGAAGAAAAAGTTCTTCGCAACTCCACCTCCAAAGTCAGGGTATTAGTTAGTATAATCATTTTGGAGCTGGTACATCTTAATTTATTTTTCCAACTCGTATATTATATCAATATTTGATAATAATAATAATTACTACTTTGTATTTAAACACACGGAAAAAATGGTATTGTTGTAATAAGGCTGTTCAATATTGCACAAAATTGTTGCCTTATAACAAATTAAAAATAACAGGTCGTGTTCCAAGAGAACTTTTGACACAAACTTTTGATACAATATAAAATTTTAAGTTTATTTTCACGAATAGAGACGCAACTATTTTCTCTATCTCTTTCTTTGTCCATAAACAATGAAATAAGCCTTCCCTTCTTTTTTTCCTTTCACTTTTTTATACGATCGAATTTATTTCGTTTAAAATGATAACATATATATATATATATATACAACATATATTGGTAACAAAAATAAGAGCGTCGATAAATCGTAAAACTAAATAAGACGAAATAATTATTACAAGTTCTGTATAATATAAAAAAATAAGATAACAATTTATATAAATTTTCTAAAAATTTCAATGAATAAAACTAGAAACAAAAAGAGCGGGAAAATGCGTGTGAATGAAAACGTAGAATTTCAAAAATTCTTTCAACGTAACTCATTTCGCCCGGGTACAAAATTTCTCCTTCAACTCCCAACACGACTCCCAAAAGATTTTCAATCTGTTGTCTCCGTTGGAACAAAAGTGACGGAAATCCTGTATCAGTTTCTTCTGAAACAATTCGTCGCCGGCTGATGTTGACAAAGATTTCCATTTTCGACTGACCATGTGGTTCCACGACCACAAAAAGCCCATCTGGAAATGACACGATAACGATTTGAATTTACAGATAAGATTAGCGTGACGGCAAACAGTATACAACCGATTCTAACTTACGCGTCTGTCCATACTGTAATCATCCTTGTTTTTCCCGCTGACGTGTCTGGTGATATAAGCTTCGTGCGGGCTGGGTTGATCCGGATGCACCGGGTATCTTTTTTGACCGGTACTTCGCCTGACAACATTGGTACCGGTGCGTGGTCTCGGTCTGGTACTGGTTGTTGACGGGACGAGTATAAATGCGTTTCCGGTAATATGTACGTATTGATGATCGTTTTCGTTACATTCTACTAGGCAAGGCACGAAGCCAAATCGCTGTAGGATCGCTTCTTGAAGTAAGAACAATCTTTGAACGTAGGTGTCCTCCCGAAACTCTGTTTTTTCATGAAATAGTAATTAATTCCTCTTCCTTAGTTGGTCGTTGAAATAATAATTATTATCCATTTTTTAACACTTCTATAAAATCAGACTGATTTTATAGAAGTAACTGGCAACGTTATGAATGTCAAATTGCGTTGACCATTTTCATTGTTTTTATAATTTTGATAATGAATTTTTATAATCGATTGACATAATTTATTTATTTTTTGAAGAAATTAAGGAAATTAATATATTTTATTTTTCGACATATTAATGAATTAATTTAAATACTGAGGATGGACCAAACCAGGATCCGAAACGTATGTATGTAAAATATTGAAAATAAAGGCCGTGTTGAAAAATTACAAATAAATAATAATTAAAATAGTAATTATTATATTATTATTATCTGAAAAAGACTTTGTTTTGCTACCGCGCTAATTATACGTAACCAAAAATCCAAAACCAAAAAGTATAGAATTATATAATAATTGAAATAAATTTTCATAATTGATGCCAAATTTTTTACAGACGCGTAATTGCTCTACCAAGCACCTCCCGTTTATGGATTTCCAAAAAAAAAATTAAACCTCGAGAAATTAAAATTCTGAAAGGTATCTTTTGACACCTTTGGTAGAAATAGCGTTAATAAAATTTTACAAACCTTCGAAGAGATATCGTTTATTTGTCATGAGACATTCGGTGTTCAATGGTATAAAAATCGGTCCCCTTAACGGATCGCTTTTCAGTGTAAAAGGCAGTGCCAGTAGGTCGCTCGGAATTGGGATCATCTGTATCCCGCACACTTGTGCTTTTCGTTGCCACGCAAATACCTGAATGGTTCAATCGAGAAAATTATGATCTGAGTCACAGCCTTAATAAAATTGCCCCTGACTCTACTTACCAGATCAGCAACAATGCTACCAGACGAAGCCACCCACTGTACCACGAGTTCGTACGAATGATCGGGTTTAAAGATAGATTGGTACCTCAAGTGTCCCCATTCGACCCTGTCGCTTTTATTATTCAGGTCGATGTCTAAATGAGTGTGTTTGTACGGTGGTACTGAAAGAAAGGAAAATGAGTCATTAGTAGAAAAAAAATTGTAACGAACGGGATTGGAGCTTGACTTTCTATCCACTTACCACCCCAATCGCGTTCGTCAGTGGTATCGGTAGGCTCCAGATCGTCTCTTAGAAACGCCGGGACGTCGGATTCATCGATAATATCATTAACAGCCGTAGGAATTGTTATTGGAGATGATAAAGTTGAATGGATAACCGGTACAGTGGGTTCGCACCAACCCTTGGGTGGTCTCATTTCGACTTCCACCCATTCGTTTTCGAAACTTTGCAGGTCGCCGAGTGGCGGGTAATAATCAGCGGCTGAAAATCGCAAAATTTCAAAATTATTGTTGAAATAAAGAAAACTCTTGTTTCGGGTGGTCCTAAAAAAAAATTAACACTCACACTTCTCACCGTCTTTGTCCTGGACCATATGGTACAAGTAAAATCCTAGGATGAAAGGTTTCGAAAAATCTCCAGATGCGTGGCAGATCAGTTTTTCTTGTATCATACTCTGCGAATGAAAAAATTGAAAACAGGTTCGAGTGAAGTTAATGCCATTTTCGATTTGAGTTTTTGGATATTTTTTTTGTCATGGAACGTTACCTGCATAATTTTGATCGCGTTGTCAACGCTAACACCGCCTTCCAGGTGGTTGTTTAACCACTGCACCGCGTCGGCACTCACAAAAGTTTGACTCGGAAGTGATGGGTGTTGCGTTAAAAATCCAACTCCAGTTTGGGGATGCTTCATGCATTCCAAAATCTCACTGTGCGAGGCTGTGCTTTTGATCTTAGCCAGTTCCAGGTTCCCAACACTGGAAATTGAACGCGTCGTTTTTCTTGATTATTATTTTTTAATCACCAAAATATGGCTAATAGATGAAATTAGGCAATTTTTACCTCTCTTCGTTAGTTTCCAAGTGATCCTGCTGTTGTTGTTCCAAGGATAGCGGAAGAACAGCTTCACTGGCTGGCGATACTCTTCCTTTATCCATAACTTTTGATCCTGACCTATGAAAAATGCATTTTTGCCTCGTGATTTAAATTAGAAACAAAAAATGAAAATAATCTGGAATAGGAAAATCCCTAAAAATATCTGCTTCCCGAAAAACTGTGAAAAGAAGCAGCTTTTCAAATCGCAAAAATTGTTAGAAATTATTTGTGATTGAAATAACAAATAAGGGAAAACAGAGCAGACGCTTAAAAGATGAAATAACAAAGCGAAGCAAAATTTAGGACGGAAAACTAAGTGAATAATAATAATTTTAAAAAAATGGAGTTAATTAAATGAAAGTAAAGTTTTGAATAAATTTTCAACGAGTTTTTTTTTACGTAACTCGTGTTGAGGAAAACGTAACGACACATATAATTTGAAAGCAGTTGGAAGAGAAAAGTTGAGCTACAAATGAAAAGAAAATGAGAAAACCAACCTGTTAGGAATGTAGCGAGGAGTGTCGAGGGACGTGCGAGCAGCTACAGCAGTAATCACTACATGCTTTTCCTGTACAAAGAACCTCGTCACTCTCTCACTTAACTGATTTTCAAAATTCTTCGTTTCGCAAGAATTACATAAATATCAAGTTTGCAAACCAAATTTGGTTAGTAAATATAGAAAACGCAAACAAACGATGGCAAGAATCGCTACAAAAGTGAAATACTGATCACACAGAGAGTAAGACAAGAAAGTCGTTGGTCGAATTAAGGTAAATCAGATCACAAATCAACAAATTGTCCAACAATCCCATTCTTATGGTTCGAAATGAAATTTTAGTACACAAAAGCGAGATAAAGTCACCCTGCAAGGTGAAAAAAAGGTTCTCAGTTTTCTCATAAATTCGTTTAAAAAATCCTAAACCTTCAGGATCATATTTTAATTGTTTTTTTGATCAAACAATAAATTTCATCCGAATTCTTTTTAAAATTCATGAAGGGTTGAAACGTTCCTGCCAATAACAACTGCAATAAATAATTAGAATTGTCTTTTTGTTGAATTATATTTTTCTCAGGAACGTTTCAAACGTGAAAATTATCGTTACAGGAAAAATCAATATTACCAACGCGAATATATACAAAGCTGCCTGCAAATAAAAACAAAGAACTCGGTAGTATTGGAAAATACTGAAAACTAAGCGGTTTTGTCTTGAAAATTTTCTGAAAAGAAAAATAGGAAAAATGCATTAGAATTTTCAAGAAGTAAATAAAAGGAGAGTAAGGAAAAACCAGTCCAAGTGATGCCAAAAAAAGACGGTGTTCAAGCAACAAACATCCTCCGCTGCACTTAAATCAAATATTAGTAATAAATACAACAAATAACACAAAATAGAAAATCAAAGATGAAAGAAAGGAGGAAAAAAGAAAAAAAAGGCTAGAATTTTTGGAATCGGCTCAAACCTTGGTCGTGGTTTCTCCGGCAGTCGATTGCTCCCAAGTCGTTCTCTAAAAGGAGAATTCCCAACAAGACTTGTCTGCAAATGATGAGGATATGTCTTTTAAGAATGCAAAAATAGAACAAATTATTACGACACCGAAAATAAACGGGGAAATGTGGAAATAGTCAAATTTACTATGTCACTGGCACTCGTAATAGTGAAAATTTTAGTTGAAAGCGTATAAATTTATTGATACGAACATAGTAAAATTAACCAACTTCCTCCACTTTCCCCCTATCGCGCGAAAGATTTGCATATTTCTTTCTCTTTCTTCGAATGTCAGGATCTAGGGGGTGAAAATTGTTTTGTTCTAAAGCTGGTTAGCGAAATTAAAAAAAATGCACATTCTATAGGAACGTTAAATGCAAGCACACATTCAAGTTGGGGCACTTCAAAGAAATTACAAAAAAAAATATACATTTTATAAACGCTAAAGTAACAACGAAATAGGAAGTGAAAAGTAAATATAAAAATAAAATGTATACACGCGAGTGTACACATGTATACGTGAAATAATGCGAAAGCTAATTACAAATTTGCAAATTATCTTGCCTAAAAAATTAATTGAAACATCACATTGAAAAATTGGTAGAACTAAGGAAACGGTATGTACTTAATTGATACTAATATACAAATGGTTTTTTTCGTTTCTTTTTTTTTTTCTAATGCAAACTGCAAAGGCGTGAATCTTGCCAACAACTTCTCGAACAACGTCCTGCTTGAAAATGGATTGAAAAATTTGTCAAAAGCTTTGAAAAAGAATAAAATGATATATTTCTTTCTTTTTCAACGATTGATTAATTGTCATGTTGATTGATTATTAATTTTAGCATGAATTATTGTATTAATATTTCAAAAAAAAGTTAATCATTAATTTAGCTGCTGAGAGTTGAAGGCTACAGGAGGGAAGGATATACCTGGTTAGTGAGGAATATCAGGCTTGTGCTGTGCCTGCGTCTTGTCAGATGAGATGCAGGATCTCTCGGGGGGATCCCACTTAGAGCTGTTGGGCTCTGAAACACATCATGCTAAAGACCCTCTTTTTTGTTCGCTTTCTTTCTTTTAATTTTCTCCTTTGCCCCTTCAAAAAAAGAAGCTACATTTTTTTATAAAACCCTCGGGAAAAGATTGAAAGGTGTACGTATAGCTCCGATAAAAAAATGAGATGAGAAAATTTTGCCCACACGATAATCCATAAATCAGTGCATCTTTTTGTCTGAAATGATATTTAGAAATTTCGCCACTTCTGAACTGGGTGAAATAACTAAGATTCGAAAAAGTCAGTGAATGAATTTTTTGTTTTCTCTAAAATATTACAAAGAAGGACAAAACCGCGGTGCATCTATCGAAAAATGCTTAATTAAGTAATAAAAAATTAAGTAAAGTCATCGAACAAGAGAATCAAAGTATAAAATGTGGGAGACTAAAAAAAGAGGATGCAATTGTATTAAAGTTCCAAGCTGTTAAAAATTCGAAAAAATATACAAAATTAATATAGCCATTGAATTATTTGCATGCAGCTTCTGTAGTAATAATCATAATAATAGTGAATGTGCAGGAATTGTCAAACTGAGCGTATCGTTATAGCTAATTTTTTAGTTTCTAGAATATTTTTGCACATTTTTTTTTTTGGTGTGAAAGATTTTTCCTACAAAAAATAGAACTAGTTAATAATCGAGATGCGTTTACCCAATTCTTGTTAGGATTAGGACGTCTTATTTTGTTCAGCCATCCTTCTATAAACCGTAAGGAACCGTCCATGAAACACGATTGTTCGGCAGTCGTAAGGGGCGAATAAATATCGCACCTTGGAGAACCTTCCAGTATTTTACGCGTTGCTGGATTTTGCAGTGGCAAGAGAAACACTCGAAATCTCCAGTACTTCAAAGCCTAATGAAATTACAAATATAAATTATTAGTGCAAAAATTCAAGGGGTTTGATTAAAATTGATTAAAACAAATGTTCTGTTTTAAAAAAAATGCCACTACCTCGACTAAAGCGAAATCCGTGTCGCCTCTGGTACAAATATAATGATCCAAATAATTCCAGTTATAATTTTCGAGTTTTTCTGTGGTGAAGGAAACCCATGAAACCTCATACGTATCGTGATGGGGAGCGTGAAATCGATAACGATAGTGGATATTGAAAGGTGGATAAGGATGTCTAAAAAAGAATGTCATTAGAATTTTGTCTTCGCCATGAAATTATTTCATAGGTTCAGAAGATTTCCCATACCGCGGCCTGTATCTCGTAACGGTGATGGAATTCCCACTGAGGGAAATTTTGTGAAATATCCTGCCGATGCTGAGTAAATATTCCTCCTTGTGCTCGGAATCGGTTTGCCTTCCTCGCATTACCGAGCTTATCGGTGGAACTGTGTTACTTCCTGGAGTATTGCTCTGGTTTTTGTAATTCGTGGGCAAAATAATCAGTTGGAAACCCTGAAAAAAAATGATACGAAGCATTTTAAAAATAATTCAGATACATGCTAAAATTTGTTACTTTTGCTTGGATAAAAATTTACCTGAGCTAATCTTTGAGACACCAGTTCTTTGAAAACCTCAGCCGTGGTTAAAGGTTTCTTGTAAATTGCCCGCTGTTGGGCGAAATCTGCATTCACGTCATCGGGTAATAAATCGTAATCCGAGACAACGTAATCGTTTTGCAAACTTCGTTTGTCCGGGAAATAATCGGTTGTGATCGGAAGACAAGCTGGTATTGTTAAAGATTTCCAATCAACTCCTAGAAATTGCACGATGTGGAATGATTTTGTTAAATTACGCAGAAGATATTTTCAAACAATTCTCTGGGTCATATTTTCCAGAAAGAAACTGAAGATTTCCCATTGAAAGAGACACAATTCTACTTTTTCCAAAAATACGTACAGATATGTTTTATAAATTATACAATTTCTCAAAATTAATCAATTGTTCTGAATAACAGCAATATCCCAAACTACTGGATTTAGAGAAAATAAACACAAAGGAACCACAAAGACATCAATGGAACGGTAATTGTATAATTTAGCAGAGAGAAATTTTGCAATTTTTTAGTTTATTTCCCCGTGAAATATTTACAAGTGTGTTGAGTGCGCTATTAGCAATTCCAACGTGGGCATAATTTGACGTTTGTTTTTAAACTGAGAATTTGAAAACAGAAAAAATCACCTATTAATAAGGAGTTAAAATAATGAGACGGAAATTAGAATTTTTAGATTTGTAAATTTTTTTGGTTTGATTTGTAATGAAAAAAAAGTAACAGAGCAGAAAAGTAGAATTTCGAAAGTCGTTATTAGAAGATACAACAAAATATGATGCAGACACCCGTCAACTTGGTATGCGCTAGAAATGTTTCTATAAGTGGACTACAGATGCAATAATGAAGCAACTCGTGAATAACTTTTTTTTTAAATTTGCTGAAGTTTTCAAAATTAAAGGCACATTCACAAATTTTGATCTGATATTGGAAATTCCGGTTTCTTAAAGTACCTTTAATTTCTAACAATAAGTAATTAAAAAAAATAAGATTAAACAGAGAGAAGGGAACTAACAATAAATGTAAAAGCGAGTAACTGATTACAAGATAAGCACAGAAAATCAGACAGATAACATTTTCATTTGGAGTAATAAAACGAAAGGTGTACGAGATTTTACAAAAACACAGAAAGGACAAGCAAAGCTAAATGCAGACAAAATTTGGAAATTACGTGACACCAAATTTGTGTTCTCTAAAGCTGCGTGATAAAAAAAATTAAAAAAGAATAGGTACTTCGAGTTAATGAATGGAACGGAAATTTCAATACTGCACACAGTATTCTGCATGCAACGAGTTACAAGACACAACATAAATAGGGAAAAGTAAGCTACAACTAATGACAATTTCTACTGTGATTTGTTTCAGGATTGTTCCCGATAATTAAATGTGCATATATTTATACCATAACCGAATGAACCCCCAGTAATATATGACGCTAACCTATGATTGCTGTTTAATTTGTTTGTGACATCATATAGTTGCACATCACACACGCATCAATACGTCCAGCGTTGCATCCCAATAAGACGTGTTACCATGGCATGGAATTAAAATTTCACAAAGAATTACTTGTATGTCTCGTCAATTTTTAATTAACCATATTTTCATTTCCCATAAGCTTTATATTTTTGTTTAAATAAATTTTCTTTCGCGTAATAAGATTCCTGTAATGAAATTTATGCCAAGTTTGGTTATTCCTCGGTTTTCTCACTTCAATAATTCTTGGGTAATTAAAAATTGACACAAGTATAACAAAACATTGCGAATTGATTATTTGAATATTTCTTCGATATTTGTTTAATTCTATTTTCATATTTTCCACTATTACTTCTTATTCGATAACAATTTCAATAGAATAAATACTCTTAATGCCTATGATATTTATTGGAACACTTAATTATGAAAATGAATGAAACAATTAAACCGATCAAATGAAATTTGAAAAAAAGGAGAGTAAAGATTCAGTAAAATAATGGCGGTTTTTGTCTAAACTCTCAAAAAAAAAAATAAATAATGACCTTAAAGCAAGAATGTATTCAATAAAACTTAGGTTGTTCTAATTAAAAGTTCGTTATTGAAATGTTGGTGAATGGAAAAAAAGTTGGGGTTTGAAAACAACAGTAGAAAAAAAACAGAAAGTTAATAAATTCTAGAAAATCAACATAATTATCTGAATAACTTTAGAAAAAATTGTATCGATTAATGAAAATTCCCTAGATTTTTTTCTTCCTCGTTTAGGAAAACATCTAGGAAAATGTAATCAAACCTGTTGTTAAAGCTGGAGTCCATTCTTGCTCACCAGTTGCTCCCCAAAGTAACGTCAAACTTTTATTTCCAGTATGAGCGTTTTTATCGGCAATGTTTAAATGCAAATTCGTTCGCTGCGTTTTGCATTTCCCGTCTGTACAAATGTAAAAATAATGTAAGAAATACAACACAAATTGCCAACTACCAAAATAAGTGACAGAAAAGTCGACAATTAATTTGGAAGAAAATAATTAAAATCAAAACGAAAAAATACATATTTTTGAAAATACGAACGTTCTTGAAAACCAATTTGCGAAGCGGATCGAAATATTTGGTGCGAGTTGTTGGTTCCCGAAGAGTTGGTTGTATGTTCCACTGGAGAACCACTTAAAGTCGAAGTAGCATCGGAATGTTGTTCTGAACGAGTCTGGGTAGGAACTGCCTGGTAATGGTGCTGTTGGATAAGAACCCCGGTCGGTCCTATTGTAACAAAAAAATAATAAACCCAGAATCTTATCGAAATCTCGCTGTAAAATCACTTTTCTCACCTTTCGGAAAAATATGCGTCCACCGTCGTCTGTTACTCGTCAGCTTAATGGTAACATGAGAAGGATCGAATGGGTTAATTAAAGCTCGACTAGGTCGTAAAATACTACTCGGTTGATTAATCGTATTCGTAGGACTTCCCGCACTTCCTACAACTGGTCTGAATGGAGGAGATATTTCAGAGTCCGTTAGGTCGCTTTTTATCGACGTCCGTGGAATTTCTATGATAAGGGAGCACAAATAAATAAATAAATAGAATCTGAATATTTGCCGCGCAAGCCGTTGATACGAACCATTCAAATCTCCATTGGATCCATTACTAGTAAGTTCCTCCGCTCGATGAGAAGGAATCAAAATCGCGGCGCTTCTTCTAGCAACCGTTGGGGGTGAATGTGGATCCGGTGGCGGATGATGTATGTCAGGATCAGACATTTTCCGTTTCAATAATTTTATCGCGTGAGCGTTGTTGTGAGTTTCCATGCAGGCCACGCTTGTTTTCTTCGTCCTCGTAGTAACCCTTTGCAAGCTATAAAAATTGAGTCCAATCGGTACGAAGTAATGCAGCATTTAATTAAACAGCAGTTGAAATAGATTAAGAATTGTTGCAAAAAAAAATTGCAACACAAAATTTAATACCTGGAGGTGTGTATTGGGGGTAACTGGAACACTTGAGCATCGTAAGCGTCATAATCGAACAGAGTGTTATGCAAACACTGTCGGGTTTCTTCTTGTATCAGTTTCGTTTTCCCAAGTAATTTCTCAGTTTCGTTAGACTGCTTCGACACTCTTTGCGGAAGTTTGATTCGCGGTATGAATGTGGAATGAGGAATTTTCTTGTTTGTAGAATAAAAGCTCAGATTTATCCAATGTGGCATACTGTAGTCGTCCGGAACATTAATCGACGCATCTTTGTTGTGAAACTGAAATGGGAAAATTTTTAATGAATTGAAATTTTAATAATTGAAATTTTAATTAATGAATAAATATAAGGAAATGCTGGAATCAGTTTCGGCATACTTTCAGCAAAGGAACTGCGTGTAGAGGCTGTTCACCGACGCAAACTAAATCGCTACCGACTCCGTTGTCGATGATCCTCTGCTTCGTAACGTTTGTTAATTCTCGATCGACTTCGAATACGCCAACTCCGGGTGTAATTACGACTGAAAGTTGGCCAGTTCTATCGAAGCTACGGTCCAAATAGTGTTTTTCAAAAACTGAAAACAAAAAAGTCATTGGAACCAAAAATACCGAAGACGGGGTTGAAATTTGAAAGCTGCGGATACCCACCGTTGAGAGACATGTTCAGAACTTCCAAAAAGTTTCCCTGAGCTGCGGTGGAATTGGTAGCTTTTGGCAGAGAGATGTCAGATTTTTGGTGATACTCCAAAACGATCTTCTGATAATCCGTGAAAAGTTTGCGCAACTGTACCAAGACGTTGCTCCAATCTTCGAACCGTTCGTTTTGAACAGCCACCCTGTAAAAATCTTCGTAGAATCGTCCCCTATAATCGTGTTGCAAACATTCCCGCATGTGATTTGGAAATTCCTCCAGAGACGCGGCGTCGTAAAAGGTTCGCGAAAATAAGACGATGGTGACTTCGTGGTTGCTTCCATTCTTCTTCCACTTCTGGAAAAGGTCGGCCAAGAAACCGTTGACCGCCTTCTCGAAGTACAAGTCGCCGTGTATATCGAAATCCCACATTTCCGAACTCATTTGTATAAAAAGGTAGACCATGCTGGTGGAGGATCTAAATACTACCTAAATCAAGAAAAACGAAAAAGTAATAAGTGATAAAAATCTGCGATAAATGCAATTCAATCTTTTGAATTTGTTGGATTTACTTTTGTGTCGTCAGTAATGACTCCGCAAGCTACTCGATCTCCTTGCGACCACATTTCGTGGACTTGACAACGTATACTGCCTCCACAGAATTCGATTTTCTTGTTCATGTAAACGCAAGTATTGACCTTCAAAAAAAAGGAACATATTATTGGAAGTATTCATTGTTTAAAATATAACAGGGAAATGAATTTCAGGTACTGACGAGACTATTTTTAAGTCTCCACATCTCGCTGCGACCCATATATTGATCCTTGAAGGTGAGCTCTATAGAGTCCAAGGCGACGTCGTCAGGATTTACAATATTCATGTAAACATCGGCGAAAGTTCTTAATTGAAACATAGAAGCTATGTTATTCTCCACACTAATCGTCTCTCTTCCTTGAAGATCCTCTTTGAAGGAAGTAACTTGCAATAGCAACCGACTGAACTCATCTTCTGGATGATATATTTCCACCACATCTCCAGTTTTTATACCGGGGTAGTCTTTCGGGTTGATTATTAAATCTTCTCCGCTAAATGTTTTTTGATGCACTATTAATTTAAAGGTTTTCATCTTTGGTCCATTATTTACCTGAGACGAGAAGATTTTATTATTGTTGTAAGGTTATGGAGAATCGATCATAAAATCCTTAATTTCTATAAGAAGGAGAGAGGGTTAAAATGGGCAAATGTGAAATTAATCAAATTTTTACCTGTAAATGTATTTAGTTTTCAGCTCTAAAGCTGTGAGTTGGAAGCTTCCATTTCCAAAGGTTATGTTGGAACTAAACATACGACTTATGACATTTTGAGGATTTCGAGTGACTGCTGAAAAGGCGTTCCTGCTTTTAATAGTTTGGGGCAACTGATAAAACCTGTATCAGTTTCCTTCGACCATCGTCCCTTTAAAACCAACCATGGAAAGGTCAATATTTTTGGACCACGAAAATAAACACTTCGGTACGAAGGAGGGAGTAGAAAGTTTCCATTGAGACGTTCGTTCATTCGTGAATAGAGCTGCGCAGTTGTATGGCATCTAGTCTTTTTCTATCCCATGTTGTTAGAAGAAGATAACATACAATATCCCATGGTGCAAATAACAAAAATTAAATACTGGGGATGGAGTTTGTCCCTAATAAATGATTAGGGGTAAAAAATCATTGAATCCACAAAATGTATCTCAATCGCATTAGTTATTTAGGAAATATAGTTTGGGTACAGAAAAGAAGATGCAATTATTAAATCAAATACCACAATCGCTTGGTTACAATTTTCCTTGTGTTTATTCACAACATATATATACATATAATACATTAATGCACTAAACTAGAATATCGTCCTTGTTCTTGTTGATCTGAAAAGAGTTGATCTTAAATTCAGCGCCGTGTTGGCACACCAACTTTTCGACAATCTTGACCATATTGGTAACATCGTCTATTCCAGAATGCAACCTTCCTTCGGGATTAATCTTCAGCCTCACGAACATGTCCTTCAAGTTTCTGGGAAAATATTGCAAAGTTTCGCAGTAGGTTCTCTTGAGATTGATCCATTTGGAATAGAACTCCGGCACTTCCAGGGAATCCAGGGCGCACTGGCTGGGCAACATCATCCTTAGATCCCAGTCATCGGAAACCACTAGAGCGCTGGTGAAATTCCCGTGACTATTCAACTCCAGATATCCGTTCTGTAGCAACCATTTGTTGAACCTCTTGAATGTTTCTGGAAAAAATGAAGCTTCGTCGACTGCCTCTTGCATGATTCCGGTTAAATCGATGCAATACGGATCCAACACAGGGTGTACCCTGGGCTTGACGTATTCGTGGAAGATATTTTTGATTTCCCAGTCCAACGTTGACACTACTGCACATGGTAATTCTATAATTTCTTGCGGTGTTAGTTTTTTATCTTTTAGGCACGTTGCCTCAAAATCCAGAACCAATAGGTGATCGAATGGTTGTTTCGGTAGGTCGGAAATGAATGGTTTCCTTAATTTCTTTATGTAATTTAAGGTAGGTTTGTTCCGCCAAATTCTCTGTGTCATTATTTACAAAGATTAGCGAGAATTACTTCCTCGGAACGATTGAAAATTGGTTACTTGACACTGTTTTTGTTGGACGAGTTTCGCTTAGCCGCCATATTGGATGTTCATCTATATCAATCTATATCCGTTTCCATGGATACGTTCAGGAATACTTTTTTGTGTCCTCAATAATTATTCAAACAATTTTTGTTCCAAAAAAAATATTAATATTATATTATTTCATGTAGTCAAAAAAGAAATTTTTAGTTTTAATGAAATTAAATAATTATACACAATTGCTAATATTTTATTTTAATACAAATATACCGAAATTCTTAATAACCCATTGAAACCCTTAGGGTTCATAGAAATGTAATAAATGAAAAAATATTTATTTAACCAACTTCTGAATACAATAAGTATAAATATTTTCTAAAGCCGCCAACAATATAAATTCGCATTAGAGAGACGACTTAGGAATTTTATTTTCACTAATCTCCAAAGACTTTTGGATACGTTCGATCGGTCGTATGACCTGAATTTTGTGCGTGTAGACTCCTGGTAAAAGAGCGGTCAAAACCATGTGAGTTATGGCTGCGGTCAAACCCCAAATTCGATGTTTCCCACCCAGGTAAACCGGAAGAGTGATGCTATTTTGGAATTGAGTGGATCGACATAAGTTGGGATCGCATAGCTTCTCCAAACTGACGACAAATACTTCTTCCACCTCTTCCGGATTAATTTCCAAAGTCTCCGGCTCCACTTCTCCGATGTATCCGACCACAGGCATGACTCGGACATTTCTTCTGCCTCCTATTACATTACCGCTGGTCCAAACTTCGACCTTCGATTTGGGAATTTTTAATTCTTCCCATGTTTCCCGCAGAGCTGTTTCCTCGAAATCCTTATCCGTGTCGTCCCTCATTCCACCAGGGAACGAGACCTGTCCTCGATTGGAACTCAGTTTCGTAGATCTCAGGGTATAGAGTAACCCCAGCTCTCCTTTGTGGATGCATATCGGTACCAGAACGGCAGCTTCGCTTCCTTTTTCATTGAATTTCCTTGGATCTTTGTACAACTTGAATCTTTGTATGAAAGCTCGTCGATTTTCCTCGCTGAGTACGATATCCGGTCTTAGTTGAATCGGATTCACCATGTTCAAGCTCCTCTGCGATTCCACTGTCTTGAAGATGGAGAAAAAATATTTCATTAGAGTTACCATTTCATACGAACATGGATTACCGCTAAATCACGGCGATCGTAATTTCCTCCCGAATTCGTACAAAAATATTTCAAACATGTCAAAATTTCTCGACACATTTAACGCTGAAAGTTCACGTTGTATCCATGATAGATTTTTTGCGGAACGTTCAAATTTTGTTTCCCCTCCGCGCCAAGAACATTCGATCTCTCGAGGAATTCGATTACAATCCCCTCTAGCGAGAAAACATGGAACTAAACCTTCTTTCAAGTATTTAATTGACAGATTTCTGCAAGTTGTAACTAATGAACATAATAAAATGATAAAATAACGTTCTTCAAGATTTTCCTTATACTTAAATTAGAAAACATTTGTCAATTTTGAAGATTTCCCGCGCGGAAAAAATCAGTGACGTTATCGCGCAATGGCAACACTTTCACTTTCATTTCCACGAGTCGATGCGACGACCTTCTCTCCGCTAACGATACGAACGGGACCTTTTTGCATACTCACACACGACCGTTGTAAAATCCTGGTAAACGATAAATTAAATAGTCCCATCAGACGCTTGGCTAACTGTTTATTCTATCCTTTGAACTTTTGAACGCCGAGTATTATTTAATACCCTGTATTTATGAGGCAGTGATAAAAAGAATTGTAAAAATTCGAGGACAAAGTCCGTGATCCCATACTAGCCCTTGCAGCAAAGGTTCCATCGACTGTCGCGTGGTGGCGAATATTGCATTCTTAAATCATTAAATTTTCACAACCTGCTTTTACGCACATACGCAGAATGCAATTAATCCCGATAAGGAGAACCTTATCTTCGCCTTAGAAGATTAAATACATATATATCATCCCTTTTTATCTCTCTCTTAAAAATAAACTAGATTCTCCATTGCAACCGATAACCCAGGGATTAGCAAATCTCGTTTAGGAAATGCCGATTTTATGTATTATTTATCATTATCATTATTATTATTATTACCGCTTAGAAAAATTAGAATTTAGACTTTCAGTATTTATTAAAATATTTCATCCATCTCAAGATAAAAAATCTTTCCCCAAAAAACATCGATTTCAAGTACCGATTAATTACCTATCAATCATTTAGAATCTTTACTAATTATTATTTATTGAAATTATAAAATTTTTAAAAATCAAAATTCATCATTCGAAAAATTATAAATTTCCGCCAAGAGATTTGAAAATCCCGGAATTATTAAAACCCCTTTAGACACTCATTTTTTTTATTCTCGGTGCCCGAAGATGGCCGAACCCACCCCGGAAACTTCCGAGAGCCGTTGAGTCACGATCTGCGTCAGTAGGTGACCGTCGTCGTGCGCTGTGCGCAATCATTTGTCAGTTGTGAAAGGGGCGCCGATGTTCTGACGTTACCGTAAAACTCTTTTGGTGTCGCATTGAGTTACCGCAATTCAAGCCCTCGCTCGTAAAAAACACCAATCGGATCAATGTCGCCCGACAATTGTCACCATTGAGTTTGGAAAATTCGACGTTTTCGCGAAAGCCAACCCGCGATTGGAAAAAGGAAGTGCAAGCGGTTTTCAAAGTGTCATCGTTCTCGTGGCTGGGAACTGCGATCCTCTCTTCGAGGCCGTTCGGCTCTTTGACAGACAGACGCAACGATGTTACGTACATGCATGCTGCTGTTTGTCGCCCTGCTCGCCTCGTGTTTCTTTCGATTCGAGGTAAGATTCCTTCGATTTCTCATTCATCGTGCGTTTCGCAAAAAACAAGGCTGTCTTCCCTTCCCTATATTACACATGTATACCACACCCAAGAGTAAAGTTTACGCTTCGATTCCGTGGTATCATTTCTTTTTACGTGTGACGTCACGTCCCACGGCCGTCTTGTAGGCTTGTTAAAGGGGTTTCTTAAATTTAAGTTAATTATACTCACCGTTCACCTCGACCGCTCGCATCCCTCCATGGCTTCGTGATAACCTTATTATTCGTTTCGCATCTAAGGTCAGACGCGACGTAGTATAAGTGCGTATATCAACAATGCGACAGATCTCGAAACGAATCTAAGATCGCAGGTAGTGGTAGCATAGTAATAATGATAATGATAAAAGAATGTTCCCCTCGTTATTGCAGAGTTTTATTCAGTCGGCTGACGTTTAATAGAATCAGATATAGTTAGATTTCGAATCCGAGGAACTAAAGGTACAGAGATTTTGAGTCATTTGTATATCTTGGATGATCTTATGGAAAATGCAAATGGGGGTTTGTTTCGGATCAGGATAAAGAAAAGGGCCATTTAATAATGGATGCTAAGTTATACGAGAAATGTGGAAATGACTTGAAAACATGTTTTTCTCTTCGAGACCTTGAGATCCGAATGGATACTCTTTTTCCATGCATTTGTAATTAATGGGAATTCTGTGTAAAGGACATTTTTATGGATGCGAAGATCGAAAGATGGTTTTTTGAAAGGAAATGCCATTTATTTTCTGAAAGACGGCGACAACTTTTTACTTTTAATTTTTTCCACCAAGATTGTTATTAAAATATAGTTACATAGTCTTTGCCGATAATATCCTGATAATTATAAGATTCCAAAGAAACAGAATTATTTATAACCCAAATTTGGAAATATTCCTGTATTTCGATACTAGTGTCGAACATTCAAAAATTTGCAATTCCAGGAATTGTTTTTAGCAACTCTCGAACGGAAGTGACTAACGATATCATATTCATTTCCCTTCGGCATTGCAGCTTTCCTTGGAATAATAATAATTCCTTGATGCTCTTATAAGGAATTACAATTTATCTTTGGACTGTCTCAACATAAATTCTTGATTACTTACTCTCAAAACAGTTGCTACATATATTATGCCCAACTTTATATAAATCAATTCATTGATTGGTTAAATACGCTAAGTCTTAGTGAAACTATATATATATATATATATAAGAAAATTACAAGTCTGGGAGATGATATATTTAAAAAATATACACTTATTTATCAGAAGTATTTTTCAAGAGTTTATCTAATAACTATAAACTCGGACTAAGTTCATCTAGTTTTTCTTTATTGTCACAATAAGAAGAAGATAGATGAAATGATTCATTTCCGCCAGCTCGCAGGTCGCTGCAACTGTAATTTTCCATGACAATACTAATTTTTTTAGGAAGTCAAAGTTACTTGATGTGTAAGAATGTAAATCGATGTTCCCGCAAAAGAACTAAAAACAAATAACAACTTTTTATTTCCATGCTCTTTATCTCATCTTTGAATGCTGATTCATATTGATAACGGGTCAGACGAGATGGAACGTGCAGTTGGATTCGCATTTAAAACATTGATTCGACATTAACCATCGCTTCAAAAAATTTGTATTGCATTTTACAGCATTTTCAAATACCAAAATACCAATTTTTCAGGATTCCGGTGCGAATTTAAAACCGATCCGTACTTTACCCACACGAACGCCACACTCGGATGGTCGTTATATCTGTTTTTGCCTTGGAAAAAAAAAAACAATTATTCTTAGCGGCAACTTTCCACCAGCTTTCTGCATTTTTAAAACGGTTAATTATTATCTCGGATAAAGTTGCATTCGTCCGTGCATGAGAATGCAAATCAATGTTGCCACAAAAATATGAAAGACAAACAAAGCAAACAAGCTTCAAATCTATGTCTTATTTTTAGATGCTAGATTGGTACAGCAGGTCAAATGGTATGAAGATGCAATGTAATTAAAGATTCGGCTCTGGAAATCGCTTTACAGTATTTTAAAAATATCCAACGACCATTTTTAAGGAATTCCTTTGAGATGAATTCTACATTTCTCAACACTGGCTCAGATTTAAAAACGATACAAACGTCACCTGCATTAAAAGTCTCGTGTCATTGTTTTATATATGTTTCTGCCTTGAAAAAAAGTTATTCTCAATAGCGAGTCTGCCACTTTTCCACGAGAGTACATTTTTCCAAGGTGCGAATAAGAATAACGATTCCATGAATCGTTTCTGGGTCCCATGGAACGATCCGAAGATTCTAATTATTACTCCCATCGAAGTGCGTAATTTGCAAAGCTATCGAACCGTGTTCCTATTAAATTTCTAAATCGGTTCTCCAATAATACTTAAATTCGAACTTCACGACGCAAGATAGATTTAGGTGAACTTATGACCGATAACATTAAAGATTAATAAATATATATATCTCGTCGTTGGGAAAAAATTCAATCAGGAGAGGAGACACTTAAAAAAAATTAAACCCAATTAAATTTTAACTCTTTTAACTGGCCGGGCAGATATCCATAGTAGCTAGTTGGCACGGCAAGGTTTGATTAAATAATTCATTTCATTCATTTCAAGAACCGGCTTTGCTTTGTCACAATTTCTCGTCCACTCGTGGTCTTTTATACAAAAAGTCACGTTCGTTTGTTCACATTTCGAGTACCGATCTTAAAGGAAGAAGCAATGGGTCGTATAATCTTGTATAAAACGGCAAGTTCTTACTTCGCCTTTCGCTTTCTCGGAAATTGCGTGTTTCTTCATACCATGGACAATTTCGATTCATTTTCATGTCCATCATGTCTGAACCAACTGAAACGAAGAACCAGTCTGCTCTTCTTTTTGTTCTTCTCCAACCCGTCTGCCAAGATATTTCCCACGTTCTTTCGAAATCCCCGTGCGAAAGAAGAATTCCAAAGGGTGGCATTTTAGGAACTCCGATATTCTAAGAATAAAGTCTCGATTGATTCCAATTTTTTAACCTTCGAGCGAATATTTTATATCTGAGGAAGGTATTTTTAAAAATATAGAATGGAATGTTCCGGTATCAAGCTGTTCATGAAATTTTCACATACTTATGAAATTGCAGAGATAGACAGAACTCTATAATCTTTGCTCAGCGTTTTACTAAATTGGATTCCTCTACATTATCGTTGTTTCACCTTCACGAAGAGCTCATATTTTCGTTTACATAAACATTTCTCTACATCCTTAGTTACATGACGAGATTAGAGTCCAGGAACAGGTCGTTATAAGGTTTTATCTCTGCACGACAAATTTGTAGGAAATACATGGTACAGAAATATTAGTCTTATGCATCCCATGATTAACATGTCACACATAGGGGTCGATATCGTGTAATTCACTCCCAACTTGTTCTTAGACTTATATCACTCCAAACAATTTCCTTCCTTACAAAAATCTACCTATTTGTTTTCCATCAAAATCCTGAATCAACCGTTTCGTGATATTCTTAAAATAAGTATAGAGCGAAGTATAAATGAGGCGGCATTTACGTCTTATCGGCATGTGGAAGTGATATGAATCACAATAATGAGAATGCTAATCGTTTATTATCTCTTGTCATTCAACAGGTGACTGCGGTCGATGATAAGAACCATTGCATTTGGTATGGAGAATGCACCACTGGTATGCACAAGAAATACTGCAACTACACGGGACCCCCAAAACCCTTGGACGCAAAAGGACAAGAATTGCTTTCAAAAGTCTGTCCTCATTTACTGAATGATGATGGGCAGGGAGTCAAAACTTGTTGCGATACCGCGCAATTGGAGACTCTATCGACAAACGTTAAATTAGCAGCGAATTTTTTACAACGATGCCCGAGTTGCTTGGATAATTTAGTCAAACATTTCTGCGAGTACACCTGCAGTCCCAAAAATGCTGCTTTCGTCAATGTCACCGAACTTGGCGTGGAAAACAGTAAGTATGAAATTCAATGGATTGGGATAAAGGTCACATTTTGAAAGTGGCCAATTTATACACATCCGGTCCAATTTTTGTCGACAAGTTCATTCGGAGGAAGTGGATTTTCCATTCGCATGTATATTTCGAGTCTCGGAAATTCATTGGTTCGCTTTCTTTTTACAGATCGTACCTATGTCAACAAAATTGAAGTTCACGTAACGAATACATATCTCGATGGAACATTTAAATCCTGCAGCAGGGTCTCGGTACCGAGCACTGGGCAATTGGCACTGGATCTTATGTGTGGAGAATGGGGTGCGAGCAGATGCAGCCCCTACAAATGGTTCCATTATTTGGGAGATGCTGTAAATAATTTATACGTTCCATTTCAAGTTACGTATATAAATACCGATGAACCCAAGGATGGATTCGTACCGATGGATCCGAAAGTCACTCCTTGCAGCAAACCACTGAACGTATGTAAAAGTTGAATTTTCTTGAAAATTACACGCAAATGTTTAGAGAGACCGAAGTAAAAAGTGGAATTATAATTTGTTATTATTTTATTCAAAACAGGCAAACAATCCAGCATGCAGCTGCGTGGATTGCGAAGAAAGTTGTCCAGTACCACCGTCCTTACCACCTTTGCCACAGCCATTCACTTTGCTCGGCTATGACGGATATGCGGTTTTAATGACGATCATCTTTATCGGTGGGACCACGGTCTTCATTTTGATGCTGATCTGTTTCAACAATCGTAAACAAATTGGTAAATCCCAGCATGTCATTTTACCAATCTATAATTTTTTTGATTGCATCAGGAGATGATTACCATCATTCGAGATTCTTTGCAAAAGAAACGAACAATAGGATACTAATTAACATCATTAGAGAGAAACCGCATAACGTAACTCAAAGATACCTCAATCACTAATTTCAAGCTGAAGAATTTTAAGTCAATTTATTCTTCATCTCCGCGTTTGCTTAAGAACACGCAACTTTTTTTAATAGCAGCTGCGTATTTTTTTCAGAGTGCTCCGCATTTTTTTTCCATGTATGTGTTAAATTTCAATCTTCGAGACGTTAGTGACTAATACGAATTTCCCTTATCGTTACAATTCTTGGCGAATATATCCGGATTTGTATTTTCGAGCCTATGTGATTTTATTCAAATTCAATCTTGAATAAAATTTTTTTTATACACTATTTATTTATTTAATGCATTTTTATGCGAAGTAAATAAATTAAAGTTTCCAATACCGATCCGGAAATTTCGTGAAAAATTGTTTCGAGAAACGACGCTTAATCTTTCGAAATAATTCGTTTCATTTTCAAAATGTTGTGATTGATTATTTTTCCTTAACAGCACTTTGTTCTAAGAAGGACCGAACCCGAAGGTTGAATATTTTTCCAAAATTCTTGCGCTTCTGAATTTTGGAAGAATTTCATACCTTTAGCGGAATTTTCGTCTTTCTTGCCACGGAAAGAATTTTATAAAAAAACAAATTACAATAATATTGTAATTTGGGTATTATAAAATTCTGTCGGTGTACTTTTGGTAATTGGATCTATATAATTTTACCATGATTTTATCATTTCACTCTTCATTTACACAAACACGAAATACGGTTGTGGTTTTAATTCCATGAAATTGAATGCCTGCATTTTTCTCACCCAAACGAAATGTTTTTTTTTCTCCTAATGCAAAAATAGAATTGCTTTATCATATAATCCGTTGTAAAAAAAATCCAGTAAATTTTACATATTTCATTTCGAAAAAAATTTGTTTCAAATTGAATTCGATCAAAGCCCTCGGTTTTCTTCAGTTAACATACATTTTACACTCCAAAAACTTACGACACTTCGCAAAGTAATAAAAGGGTAAAAAGTTGGTATTCGAAGTTTCTTTCACAGTTTTTTGATACTACTCAGTTGACGAGTCTCGTTAAAATATAATTGAGAGCGGTGGTGTCATTGATTGTGCTGGAAACTCTTGACGTCAGTAACAAAACTCACTACTTACTACACAATCGTGTGATAAAGATGGTGCGATACGTCATGAAAACGATTTTTTTTACTGGATAATCAACGATTTTTTTTGTTTGATAAGAAAAGTGAAGAACCTTTGAAATTTTTTATCATTTAATAGGTATTTCTTTCCATGCTTAAAATTTTGTCATAAATAACGTGTTTCAAGGGATTTTCCCATATGTTCAATTTCTTGACCAATAATTCAACAATTAGACACAAAATAGTTTTCTTTTTGAAACAAATCAACTTCCCATTAAATATATTTATTTTCTGTAAAAAAAAGATATACACATAAGATTTTCAAAATTATTCGATCATAGAACATCCAATTATTTATTCAGTAATCAATCGTTTACATGCGCATACAAAATTTTATCAGCAATTACGTTCACTTTGATATCGCTATCAAAGCAATTCTTTAAAATTCAGTTGAAAGTCTTACTAAAAAAAATTTGCAAAAATACATCGGTTGTGTACGTATGGTGTGTGTATAGTTGCACGAGGGGAAGAAGTAGGAAGGCAAGTGGGTAGAAGACTAGCCGCTGGGTTACATCACCCAGGAGATGGTGCTCGTATTGCCCTCGCAGCAGACCAGGAAGACAGCCCGCTACAATCTAAACGTTCCAGTAGGTTTTTTTCCAAAAACGTTAAATTTGTATGCATTAGAGCTGCTTCTTCTTGAAAATGTTTGTCATATCTGTTGCTATTTTTTTTTGACATTACGATATGTTCTATTTCTTTTACATGTTTCTCACATTTTCTCAAAAATTTCAATCGTCCGATAACTAGTTTCTGAAACTACAAAAAAAGGTCAAAGTCACGTCACGCCACCTGTTTGATGTCTGCTTTTATATTTTGTTACATCACTCTTCTTGCTTCTTTGCATAACAATTACTAATTGCACGTTGTGTCAATCCTGCAATTCCTTCCTGCAATCCTAATTTTCAGCTTCGATTTCCTTTATTATAGGTAACGTTTGTGTTTAACAAATTGTTTTTTTTTAATTCGGCTCGCAAACTGTAAATTTATAGATAATTGGAGTCAGTAATTAGAAACTATTTTGACTGGAGGTTCAAAAGTGTACCGATAGCCTTTAAAATCCAAAGCTCAAGAAAGATAAGTGGGTAAAAATTTATCCCACAATAATACAAGTTGCTTTTTGATAGCACTAATTTTTAAATGAAAAGTCTGAACGCGTTCTTCCGAATGATATTGATTCTTACGTCAACCTTGAAATTTTCAATTTGGACAACGTGAAATTATGTAACCTCCACCAACACCTTCCTTCGAAATTGCTTTAAGCACAAATTTGAAATTTTAGGGATACGAAATCTTCGAATACAGTTCCAAATTCTACTCAATTTCGAAAATTGCAAATTACGTATTGAATTTCTGAAAGATTTTCGAAAAAGATGTTGGAGACGCTGATCTTTATTTTTGTAATTGCCAATTATTGATGATTTTGAAGCAATTTATTTTTCTTCATTTTTTTGGCTTCGTCATTGGAACTGACTGTAGAAGCTTCGCATTCTCATTCTAATTGCACTTATTGTAAATTGTCGATCACTTTAACTTGTCGTGCTTCGTTTATTCTTCTTTGATGGGGGATACCGTTAAGATTCGTTTCAGTGGTATTGCAAAAGAAACGCTGTTTTGTAGGTGTTATATCTGCCGACGACTTACCCAGTGGCTTGGAGGATGAACCATCGACGTTTATCGAAAGACTCGGTGCCGGAACCGACAAATTTTTACAAGAATTCTTCTGCAAATGGGGAACAGGTATGTAATATTTGTCAAAGAATTTCCGAAATCATGAGTGTCTTGAAAATAATTAATTGTCTTGCTCCTTACTTCCAGCCTGCGCATCACGACCATGGCTCGTGCTTTTATCCGGATTCCTGTTTATCGTTTGCATGGGTCATGGAATCAAATACATGCAGGTAACGACAGATCCGGTTGAATTATGGGCATCTCCGCATTCACGTTCGCGCGTCGAACGAGAATTTTTCGACAGCCACTTCGAACCGTTCTACAGACTCGAACAAATTATCATATCCAGCGTCGGCCTATCGAACGTAAGTTCCTACCAACTTGAATGATGCATAAGCCATAAATATTTCATCCTGGTGGTGTTTCGTAAAATTTCTTACGCCACTTTTATTCAAAAAGGTCTCTCTTTAAAGTCAACCACTACATTTACATCAGGTTCGATACCCCGGAGATGTCGCAGAAGTAGGAAATGTAAATTAAAACGTAACGAGCTTTGCCTGACGTAGGGCAGCTTTAAAAAAATAAATAAATGCTACAGAATTCATTTTATCGTACTTTTTGTCGGCTGGTTCTAGAACTGCAATTCTTTAACCGTGAATCATTTAGACTAAAAAGGTTCTGATAACGCTTTGGAATTTGCACCTTGAGCTAACGACTCAATACGACTGGACTCTCCTACACGTATGGAATAAAATATCTTAATGTTGCTTTTAATCAGTCATACTTTTTTTATGGAATCCATAATTGTCTAATTAAGAGGTTTTTTATTTTTAAACTTTAATTTCTCGCCATAGAAAGAAACACGCAAGAGTGAATTTTGTCATTTAAATGCAGTATAAATTACAACACCGTGAATTCCAGTGGGTTCTAATATTGCACTTTACATTTAAATGCCGTCAATTTGTTGGCACAGGACAGAAAGGTCAAGCGATCGGCTTTTAACGGGAAACTCAATCTACCTCCACCTGTGAATTATCGAATCTAACGAAGTTCTACTTGACATTCATACGAACCTGTTGATCTAAACTATTAATTCACTTGTACGGTTTGTAAGTTTAGTAACATTGTTTTCTCTAATTTTCCAGATTGTTCACAATACGTCAAACGGTCCTATAAACTTCGGTCCCGTGTTTAATTCAACTTTCCTGAAAACGGTTTTGGAATTACAAGAGGGAATTAAGAACATCGTCACACCCAACCATTACACGCTAGCGGATATATGTTTCGCTCCCCTTACGAGTCCATTTACTGGACCACCGACAACTTCTCAATGCACCATTCAAAGCATCTGGGGGTATTATCAGAACAGTATCGAAACCTTCGATCAATCGGAAGTAGACGAATACGGTTTTACCGTGAATTACTTGGATCACTTCAAAGCATGCACCCAGTAAGTCCGATTTTTTTAAAAACCAAATTAGTAAATTATAGATGTGGACACTAAAGGGTCGAATTTGGCAATTTCAGAAACCCTTACAACCCAGAATGTCTTGCGCCTTACGGAGGACCCGTAGATCCGGCAATTGCCGTTGGAGGATTCATCAAACGAGGAGAGTCTTTGGACAACCCCCCGTACGAAAAGGCAAACACCATCATTCTCACTTTCTTAGTTAACAATTACCATAACAAGACTTTATTGCAACCGGCTATGGAATGGGAGAAGAGGTAAGGAAATGAATTTTTTTTATATGATAGCTACAAAAAAATTCAATAATATGTTTCTGTATTTTTCTGCGACTTGTTTCCGATGATTTGCAATTAACTTCCAGTTACGTGGAGTTCATGAAAAATTGGACGGCCACGAAGAAACCCGCTTTCATGGACCTCGCGTTTACATCTGAACGGTCCATTGAAGATGAATTGTATCGGGAATCGCAGTCTGATGTTTTAACGATTTTAGTCTCTTATATAATCATGTTCGCGTATATCGCTATCTCTCTTGGACAAATTAGAACATGCAGTCGGTTATTGGTGAGTGACATAATCCTATAAATTTTCCTACGTAGCGAGTTTCCTTACTCTCTCTCTCACTTTTTTTTTATTATAGATCGATTCGAAAATAACTTTGGGTCTCGGCGGAGTTACAATCGTACTTGCTTCCGTCATCTGTTCCGTTGGATTATTCGGATTCATTGGAATTCCAGCCACTTTGATCATCATCGAAGTCATTCCCTTCCTTGTGTTAGCAGTTGGAGTGGACAATATTTTTATTCTCGTCCAAACTCAACAGAGAGAAGGAAGACGTCCAAATGAATCCATTCCAGAACATATCGGTCGCACTCTCGGTCAAGTTGGCCCGAGTATGCTGCTTACGAGCGTGTCGGAAAGTTGTTGTTTCTTCCTTGGTAAGTCAAAGTAAAAAAAAAACAAAATGCATCGGTTCTGGAAGAAACGTAAAAAAAAAAATTGCAACTTTGTCTCTTTAAGTGGATGACGAGGAACAATTTTTTGTGTTGCAGGTGGTCTTTCAGATATGCCGGCTGTAAGAGCATTCGCTTTGTATGCAGGAATGGCTTTACTGATAGATTTCATCCTCCAGATCACGTGTTTTGTCAGTCTCTTAGCCTTGGATACCGTTCGTCAAGCGGTAAGCGATCGAAAAATTTCGAAAAATTGTTTCATACTGTTGTAATATTATTAAATTGATCGTTGGGTTCAAAACATGTAATTTGTGTCTTCCACTGCTATTACTATTGCATAACATTCAATATCATTATTGCAACTGTGACACACAATAGCGTTACCCGATTTCTAAATCTTAAAATTCCATCTGCATATTTTTTTTTTACCAACTTTCACTCCTCAAACGGACTTCGATGTTCACTATGTACTGTTTATCCGCTGTTGAGAAGCGAAGTAACCTTATTTTCGTTCCAAATGTAATCTATGATCAAGTTAATACGGAATCTTGAAATTTTATTAATGAGACATGTTCAAAACGATTCGATTTGCATAGAATTTAGATTTCGATAGATAACAGTACAAAATCAATTGAATTTCAAATCTGTGACTCTGTAATTCAAATATTCTCTTGTCTTTACAAGGCATAGTTTGTAGCTTCTTTACACTTAGATTCATGCTGGCGATTAATTTCCGGTAGAATCTAATCGCCGAGATCCGTGGATTTATGTCCTATTCTAAATTTATGAGATGCTTGAATCGTCTTTCGTATTTCTAGAATAACCGATTAGACGTTTGCTGCTTCGTGCATGGATCGAAGAAAGACAACGGTGAAGAGGTAGTCGACGGCATCCTTTACAAGATTTTCAAGTTGGCTTACGTGCCGTTATTATTGCAAAAATGGATTCGAGCTGCAGTCATGGTGGTGTTCTTTGGATGGCTGTGTTTAAGTATTTCCGTAGTGCCACATATAGAAATTGGTTTGGATCAGGAATTATCGATGCCCGAAGACAGCTTCGTATTGAAATATTTCAGGGTGCGTAAAATGGACCGAACACTTGCAAAAGGAAATCAATTTTGTTGATGTCGTTTAATAGCATAATTATGAATTTATTTTTTTTTATTGCAGTCCCTAAATCAATACTTATCGATTGGACCTCCAATGTACTTCGTTGTCAAAGGTGGCCTGAATTATTCAGACACGGATACACAGAATTTGGTGTGCGGCGGTCAATATTGCAACAGCGATTCGGTTTCCACTCAAATCTTCATAGCATCGAAGCAATCCAATAGGTAACTTTCAACATCCCAATTGTTTATTCTTGGATGTTATAACTTCGCTATTTTATTCACATTCGCGCTTCATTTTCAGAACGTACATCGCCAAACCTGCGTCTTCCTGGTTGGATGACTACATGGACTGGTCGACGTCACCGGATTGTTGTAAATATTTTGTCGGGAACAATTCCTTCTGTCCCCATACAGGTTTGTTATTTTCCTCCATTTGATCTATATATTTTTGCAAAGAATTGTCTCCCAATTGTAACATTAATCGCATCGTTCTCTTTCAGAAATGTCCTCCGACTGTAAAAAGTGTAACATTCAAGAAAATGCCTACAACCGTCCAGTAGTTAGGGACTTCGAGAAATACGTGTCTTTCTTCCTGCAAGATAATCCCGACGAGAGTTGCGCTAAAGCGGGTCACGCAGCTTATGGGCATGGTGTTAATTACTATAACGATCCTAAGAGAAATGCAACAGTGGTCGGTGCTTCCTATTTCATGGCTTACCATTCGATACTGAAGAGTTCGGCGGATTATTACGAGGCTCTGCGCGCGGCCAGAAAAGTATCCGCCAATATCACTTATATGCTTAACGACAACCTGAGGAAACAGGGACAAAACACAACCGTGGAAGTATTCCCTTACAGCGTATTTTACGTTTTCTACGAGCAGTATTTAACTATGTGGCCCGACACGATAAAGAGTCTTGGAATATCGCTCTTAGCTATTTTCGTGGTAACTTTCTTGCTAATGGGCCTCGACATCTTCTCTTCATTAGTCGTTGTTATCACGATAACGATGATCGTTGTTAACATCGGTGGACTAATGTACTGGTGGCACATTACTCTTAACGCCGTTTCACTGGTTAATCTCGTTATGGTGAGTGTGACAATTAGCGTCTGCTTTTTTTTTTGTTGTAGTTAAAAGTTCAGGGATCGAAAAAAAAGTATTATGCAAAATTTCAATGCGACTGAATTTCTCCACTTCGAAAAAATATTTTTTAATTACATATTTTTTTTCTCTTTTTTTTAGGCTGTCGGCATCGCTGTGGAATTCTGCAGTCATCTGGTACACTCATTTTCCGTCTCCGTTCAACCGACGAGAGTGGAAAGAGTCGCAGATGCGTTAACGAATATAGGAAGCTCCATTTTCAGCGGTATAACTCTCACCAAATTCGGTGGAATCATCGTTTTAGGATTTGCTAAGTCACAAATATTTAAAGTGAGTTCTTTTTCTATACTTTTTCTTTGCTGTGGAAATTCGGTTGCCATCTAATGCTAATGCGTATTCTTACTTTTCTTTCAGGTATTTTACTTTAGAATGTATTTGGGAATTGTGCTTTTCGGTGCTGCGCACGGTTTAATATTCCTACCAGTACTACTTAGTTATATAGGTAAGAAATTATAATTCGAATTTTTTTAACGCAATTAACTCGAAAATCGATATTATTAACGATCTGAGGGACGAACGATTGATTTCAAGTTAGACCTAAAATAAGTTACTTCCTTAAGCTCCTTTCTTTTTTTTTTTCTTTCCTTTTTTGATACAAAAAACGTAACTTTTGCTGGAAAACTGTGGAGTAGAACGGAATCTAATACTTTGACATTTTTTCTCACGAATTCGAGTCTAGAGAATTTGTCCATTTAATTCAAAAGAATGTACGCAATTGCAGTGCCGTTGAGTAAAGATACGATTTTTTTCCCCGTCATTGTTTATTTTAAGTTCAAAGTTCAATGTGTTCTCATTGCTTTAAGTCACGTGATGCATAATTATGTAGAGAATTTACACGTTGTTCTGTATCGTTGAAGAAACGTAAGAAAAGCTTTATTTCGAGTGCATTAAAAAACAAAACGTACGACAAAATACTATCGAATATTCTTGGACCTGGTGATTGTAGGATCACCCATGAATCGAGAGAAGCTGGCGAATCATAAAAGAGCAATGAAAGGAAATCTGGACAACGTTCAAGAGACTTCGTTGAACCATCATCGTGTAAGCAAAACCAATTCTCCTCAATCACCTACGACCACTACACCTACCTTCAGAGTCCTCGATTATGACAGATAGGTATGGATAAAGCCTATCAACGAAAAAGCTACTTTTTTGTTAAGAATCTGTCTACCGTGTCGTATGTTTTACCGTGTGAAAATTATTTATCAAAATTATTTATCTGATGCTTTTGAGGAACGCTAATTTCGAAGCTTGAGTGGCATGAGATTTTCCAATTTCTATCAGAAGAAACACTCAAACTTCGTTCTTAGCTTTCACACTTTGCAGCAATTATCGATATCTGTTCAAATTTTCACTGTTGCACTTTTTCCACAAAAGTTCTACGATATTCGTGAAAAAGGGATCTTAATTCACGTTCTATGGTAGTTCCAGCAACCAGTAAACAGCAATAACGAGTACTGGTGTAGTAATGATAGAAGTAAATTGGAAAGTTACCGAAAATATTTTGAAAAATTTCGCAATTTTGGAGTAAATATGATTTGAAACTCCTGCGTCTTCGAGGTACTACTATTGTTTTTCTTCCAAAGAATAGGACAGTTTTCCAGCCGGTACCCCAGTAACTCAGTAGTTGGAGAAATCTCTCCAAGCAAATTTACTGCACAAATAGTCTGTTATCATTCGTACCCTCTTTTATAATGCGATCTGTATTTCCTAAATTAGGTAGGTGTACTGGACTTTATGAAACTAGTAACGAATTTCATGGCTAACATAAAAATTAATCATAGTCATTAGCATATTTTTCATTTCTCATGCACCGTTACTATTTTTTGCCATTGTCTATTATCGTCATAAGGAATTCCCAACTGGTGAAGGATCTCGAAATTTTCTATCACTTCTAGACTAAAGCCACAGTATTTTCAGCCAAAGTGTTAATCATTTTCTCTTATGATACATATTTATCATGGAAGTAATTTTCCCGGATGTTGATAGCAATTAGAAGAATCTCGATGAGCCCATTTCTTAGCTTAATTCATACTCACTAATTATTTATTGAAAAGACAACATCGTTTTTGTTTTCTTCGTTGAGTGTTATATGTTTTGTGATGTAAATACAAGTTTATCGAATGATAAAAAAATTAACCAATCAATGAAATTTTGATTTATTACAGGTGTGATGTCGCGCCGAGGGCGCAATAGAGTCCAACAGTCCAGCAGCTACGGGCTCAGAAAGAAATTGCAGAGTCGTCCGGATAACGACTCCGCCTCGCCTCTTCTCCAGAGCAATCCCTGCCAACCAAACACATCCTACGCCAGTGTAAATTCCATTGCAACTGTGGAAAACAATTACGTGACATTTTAGCGGTAAATCATTCTAACGGTGTAAATTATTTTGTAATAATTCTGCCCCCTCATTTCTAATGTAACAAAAATTGATGATTCCCTACCTTTAACGCAGAGAGACTGTTGTCGAGACGTAACGTATACATTGAAGAAAAAAGGATTTAGAGAAATTGTCAGGTGGAAGAATCTATCGAGAAAAAAGAAAAATGGAAGTTCTTGAAATCTGAAATTCTTAATGAAACGTCCTAGGAAAGAAATGTTGAAAAAAGTGTGGATGTATGATTCATTTTTTGATAATTTTGTATAACTTGATAACGAAGGAAACAAAGAGAAAAATAGTGTCACGTTTAAGTGTCTTTCGTAAACAATGGTACTGGATCTTTTTTAATATCCAATTATCTATAGTTATTTATTGAACTACTTACGGGAATTTCGTCTTTGTGATTAACTGCAACTTTTTCTAATGAGTGTCAATGAGATGTATTATTTTTAGCCTGCTTCATTCTGGAAAAAAGTAGTAGTACGTCATTGTTTGGTGTATGTGTTCGCAATTTAATGCATTTGTCGCAATTACACGCCCTTTGCCTTTCCATATTTGCATTTTTCCATATTTGATTTTAGAGAAATTCCGCGGAACATATTACTTTGATAGTGAAGCAGGGAAAGTCAAGTTTTATTTAGAAATATTCATTCAACGTAGCTTCAATTGTATTGCAGCCCTTTTTTTTTTAGTATGTATGTAAGTAAATAATTTGCAAATGTATGATTAAAGCATCTTGGAAAAGGATGATAGTTTAGTTGAATCGATATTTTTGAGAGTGGAAATCTTTCTTAAAGGGAAATATCGGTCACGTCATCCAATTTATAACTTCCTACAATATAAAAAAATTTTCTAAAAATATAATTCGTCACTTAGAAAAATAGAGACCAGTACTTTAAAATGAACGGACACATTCTTTACTTCTCCCTCTCTCTTTTTGTTGAATGAATAAATAGTTTGTGTGGAAAAGAAATTCTAAAATAGTATCACACTAAACAATAAAAATTGTAATACGATAACAGCTGAAATAATTGAGAAAAAAAAATTCTTAAATTGAAAAACTGATCTCCGTACGCCAGTCCTGTAAAATAAAGTACTTTCGCCGATAACACAATTATAAAAATAAAAAGTAACTAAATTTGAATTAAAGCCAGGTTGTAAGATTTTTAAAAAATCATATAACAATTATCTGAAATATCCAAGATGGCTTTAAGACATCTTTAAAACATTTTTTAACTCTTTACCTCGTATTCCTTTAAAACGAAAGTCAATTAAATCAAAAGTACTTGACTAATAAAAAAAAAGAGTTACTGTAAGATAGATTTAAAAGATAAATAAACATTTTAAAGGTGTACCCAAGGAATTCTTTATTTTTAAATTGTGTTATCAAGCCAATGAAGATTATTTTGTGATACAAGTTAATAAATTACATATTTCAGAAAAGACCATTCAGTATTTCAATTGAAAATTATATCAAATGCGAGGAAGGAAAAAAAACTATTTGCTTTTCTTTCTGCATCACACTCTTGAATACCTCCGATGAACGTTAGAATTGGAAAAGAGGAACGAAGACATAACTAAAAATGGGAGAAAAGAAAGTTTTTATATGAAGAAAAAATACTTTTTATACTAAAGTATAAACAAGGAATTATATAATAATCGAAATTTGTATTATCACAGGGCATAAGTTATTTAATATAATGAAATTTAAATAAAGAAGAAAAATTGTAGGACATAAATATTACTGTTGAGAATAATACGAGTCTAAAAAAAAGTTCTAACGATTAATAATGAATGAACGAACGAATGAATGAACGAGTGAATACGAATTTAGATTGTAAAATAGATCGGTTCGTTACTGGGTTGTTTGGTGTACGTATTTCATTAATAGTATCTATTGCATCTCGTATTCTCAAAGAATCTTTTTATATTTCAAGTAATTCAGGAAAAATCAAATAAAACTGAGATGCCGAAAATAACAGCGTTGTGGAACAGCGAACGGAAAAAAAAACAAAAATCGCTTATTTTCATTCTTGTATAATTAATTAGCTTATAAAAATGTCGCATATCAGTGGTAAATGTTTGAAAAACAGTCGGATGGATTTTTAGAAAAGTTTGTGAAATACTTGATAGTACCGCAGGATACCAAAATTAGTATAGACCAGATTAAAAAGTGGATGCTGCGTTGAAATCTTTTTATTTTACAGTAAATTGGGAAGAAATAAAGAAACGTTTTCCTGTTTGTACTGTTAAAATAATTTCCGTCTTCATTTTTTCACGGGTTATATATAGAAATTTGTTAGAAATCTGGAAAAAGAAGGGTTACTCCATTTTCTATTCTAATATTTTACTGTGACAAGATCTTGTTTGTGATTTTGTAGTTTGTTCAAGGTTCCTTGTCATTTTTATTTAGAATGAAGAAATTGATTGTTCATATATTCTACCACGCCAAGAGATTCAGCCACTGAAGTACATATGCCAAATGCAATACGTAAACATCCGAAATTGCAGATAAGGTTTGCCAAATTAGTTAAATCCTGTTGATTTGCCTTTGAAATGCAATCGACCAAAATAAAAATCAATCAAGTGAGTATTCAACGCGACTTTTCAAGGTGCTTGTGTTGATGTTTTTGTTGTTTCAAAAAGTCAATGCGGAAAAGTACTTTTTGTTTTAAAAAAAAAATTGTTCTTATTTGCGATGAAGCTAATACTAATTTCAACTTTTCTTTTTTACAGGCAATTACTCTGGAAAATTGACTGTGGTTTTCGCCCCAGGAGGAGAGAAACTGTTTTATGAAACAACGTATGATTTTTTTCCAGAAAACATTTGAGAATCTATGGAGAATCTAAAAATAAGGTTCCATCTCTTCAGGGTGGCTTCAAATTACCCTATTTTTAGGTCACTGGGAACTTTGAATAAAAATTCGTCTAGAGAAAGTGAGTAATCCCGAAAATTAATACGATATTGAAAACTAAGAAGCTTCCAGCAATTTTTTCTTCATCCAAAAATAGCTTTTATAGTAATTAAAATAACTTTCATGGATCCTATTTTGGATATCAAAATATAATTGGACACCGATTTTTGGAGAACCAAAAATAGGAACCTTTGGAAAAATAACGAGAAAGTCTGTAATGTAATAAAATATCTTTTTATTATTCCAACAACACTTTAGCTTTTTTTATGCCTTGGCATATTTAAAATTAACATCCGTCATAAGTCAAATTTGTCTTTTGTACATATATGTATAATATATTTCCTTTGTACTGATTTAGCACAACTCGTGAAGAGGTCCAAAGAGATGCACCGCTGGGGAATTCTCATCGGGATCTCCGAGGAATTGGGCGTAAAGTTCCTGGTAACGAGACAGCGTTAAACCTCCGCGTCTTCGGTCGTCGTCCTGGTTGCGAAAATTACACAAGTATGCGTTACATAGACGATAAAACCTTAATTTTGAAATAAAATGTTTATATTAAATTCTAGAAAATTTAATGACATTTTTTTCCCCAGTTTTTGGCAAACCGATAATTTTTTTTTTATTGAATGATCGAAGTCGAGGGATCAATAATGAAAACGCGTGCTTTAAAATTCCGTATCGAACGCAAACACGTGGATGGAAATGTCGTGTAGCGACGCAATTATTTTTTTTTTTAGAAGTAGAAGCTCAAACAGATGTTAGCCAAGCGTAAATCTGGCAAATGCCCATGAAATTTGGCAAATGCTCAAAACTATTGTTCCCCCGTCTAAGCGAATAAAGGAACCAACCACCCAATTCTGTGTGGCTTCTATGTCAATTTCCTTTTCCTTTGCCAATGTCATCGGCTGGGTAAATAAAGTGGTAACGGACTGTGTCGTATAAAAGCACTTTTGTATAATCCCAAAGAACTCGAAAGCCCGACTTTATTGTTAGCTATGACGAAAGCAACTTACGGTCAGAAGGTTTTGGTAAGCCTCGTTGAGGATGTCCACGTTGTCTACGGGTATTCTTGTAACGCAATTGTATCGATATTCATCGGCAGCTATGACACCATCGTCTAAAAGAAAAAGAAAATAAGCGAGTGGTGGTGGAGGAAAGGTCCAAAATTTCTATAAATAAATATCGCGGATATCGTGGACTTCATTCGCTTTTTTTACAGCTTTCTTCGCCACCAACATCCGAATATGTATATTAATAATGCTTTTCTTTTGCATTACAGGAGCAGTTACGTTTCGCTTCCCTCGAAACTGTACGTTGAACGCTTTCCAAAAAGCTGCCAAAGAGACGACTGTGAAAATAAATAATGAAAAATCACTCGGCAGCGAGACGATTCCCAGAAGAGCTTTTCTTCTGCATACACTCAGAGGATCTATTTTGCTAGGTATTAATTATGCGCTGCACAATTTCTTCGGGAAATGGGAATTCTCGCGAGAGATGAATTTTCCTTCCAGATTTCGCAAGATAAATGAGGAAATGAAAAAATCGTAGATGGTCACTCTTGAAAATGTTAATTTACCGTTCAAGTCAACGAGTTTGAAATGACTGTCGATGAACATTTTCATGGCTTGTGGGAAATCCCGATAAGATCGACCCACGCAACTTTTCTGTACGGCTTTCTTGAATTCTTCAATGGTTACTATCCCATCCTGAACAGAAAGAGAGCATTTGATTTCATGGAAATTCGAAGAAATATACAAATCGGTAGTTTGTTTGGAAAAATGGGAGATAAAGTGAGAGAAGGAAAGGAAAACATTAGAGAGATAGTAAAACACTGTGGAATCGAAAAACTAGCAGAAACAAACTACAGCGTATAAAGTTTATTCCTACCTTATTGAAATCCGCGAGCTCCGCTATTTCTTCCCACAGCGAGAGCATTATGTGCAGGTTTTCTTGGTAACGATTATAATTAAATTCCCCTTTTCCTTCGATCAATGTCATTTTGAGTGCCATGCATTCGAAATCGTGTTGATCCAAAACTCCGTTGTTATCGATATCTGAAATTATAGATTCACAATTTCCTAGACCGCATCCCTTGTATGCAATTTTACTTCCGGGTTTGAAAAATGTCGAATTACGTTTATCTTTCATCAGCTCAACATCCATTTCGGATGTTTTCTTTTCCCGTTTAAATTCAAACCACGCGTTGGCAATAAATGAAAGGAAAGTGTACCAGGAAGAGAGGCATTGTTTAATCTTATCTTTGAAACTAAGGATCGAGCGATTGCAATAATCTCGTTTCAAGGTGGTTCCTAAAATCTTATTTCGAGTTTACTAGAGCAGGTCAAGCGTAGATAAGTATAAACAATTTGGCACAGCAAATTACCGGTAGACCAGTAACGAATGCCAAACGTAACAGTATTGTCTAACACCATCCGATGCTTCCTCTAGGAATTAATTTTATTGCCAAACTTGTGAGTTCATTATCCTGTTCGGAGATTTCATTCCGACAGCATACTGACTCATTACAAATCCATCTTACACTACTTTGATTGTTCCGATCTAATTGTAATCAAAGCCAATAAATTTCCTTCCCTGCAATTGAAACCGATCCAATTTAAGGATTTTTCCAATATTTTCTTACTGAGAAATTAATTAGAAACTTTCAAATGAATTTGAAAGATTGAGAAAAAAAACTTGGTACATTGGAGATTAAAAAATCGTCAGTTTTGAAAATTCTCCTGAAAATGAAATTGTTTGTAGGCAAATCGTCAAAGTACCGGTAGTACCAGTATCCTATTTCTTGTAATTTCTACTACCGTTGGAAATAAATGTTTAAGACTGACATTATATTTTTAGTAACAGACAAAAGCTGTTCTAGAGGAAAAAGAACCTGTTGAATAGGAGGCAGAAAATGATTTAGAAGCTGACACGAATGAGGTCATTTGAAACTCGAGGAATCGAGTTTCTCATAATTCACGAGTTTAAACGGATACCTATTATTTCGTATTTTTATCTCTTTTTTTCTTAATTCTAATCTAAACAAAAGGTGGTGATGTGTGTTTTTTTTTGCTTACTCATCCATTGATGAAGAACAATTTCCAATTCATTCAAAAATAATCTTTTATTTTCCCGGTGATACCAGTTAGATTTTGGCAAAGCGAAGGGTAAAAAGTAGACTTCGTGTTACGATTTTTAATTTTAAACAATGTAATTGCGTTGTGTGGCGAAAATAAGGTATTTAAAGTTAACCGGTAGAATTATTAAGAAATTAATTTTTACCAAAGTCAAAAATGGACTTTTCTCAATTTCAAATTGATGTATTTGATTGATGCCTGTGATAATTTTTAGAAAAAATATCGACTAACATTATTTATTTCAGTAAGTGATCCTGAACCGATGATATGAGTTTTTATTAAAAATACAATTTCCGACATTTAGTTGAAAATTTACTTCCTAGTACAAATATTACAAGGATACACAAAAATGACTGAATTCGATTCAATTCAAATTATGGAAACAAATTGTATCGATTCAATAAAAATTAATTAAAGCAGACTAATTCTACCACTTCGCACTCTTGTACTTAATTTCATGCACTGCAAATAACACACAAACTTTTCCTCCTGTTAATTTATAAGCATTAATTTACCAACAAATCAAACTTATTTTTAATAAAAATAATATATCGTATTAACATACCATAAAGAAGCTTTACAATAAAACTAACACGATTGTCCCAACTATATGCCATTTTGTATAAGTATAATCTAAGATTCTTAAAATTAATGAGCGTAAGATTACAATTTAATTAAATATTGTACTTTTGTTTATATGTATAACTTCTGGTCGACGAAACGCTACTTAACTTTATCCTCTCAAAAAATACAACAATCGTTAGAACTTAATACAAAGATTGCGATAAGACACAAATTGTGTTTCTATGAACAGAGAGATTTCTATACTGAACTCCGAGTAGAGTCGTCGCGGGATCTAAGTTTAGATCCCTCGAAAGAGATGAATTTAAGCTTTTGGTAGTGGGGTTCAGGTAGTGTCATAGTAAATTTCCACGTAACCGATGATGATGATGATGATGTTGATGCTTTTACATTGGTACACATTTATTCTCCATCCAAAAGCCATCATGTAATTCCAGATGCACGACATTGCCTGCTGGTTGTATACTTATATCGCCAAGACTTGGCAGCATCCGAATCCAGAATACTGGTATCCCACTAATATTTTTATTATCGTAAGAGTAAAACAACAGAAGCAGGAAATAATGCACCAGAGGCTAAATATTAATTTATGAGCTGCTACTACGACGAAGTAATTGGGAATTTAATTATTTCACTTGTTTTATTTTTCTCTATTTCAAAAAAGTAATTTTTTATTTACCGAAAACCTTAATATTTGCAATCGCTGCTGCGCTTAATTTTGTTTAACACTATAATGATGTTATTTATTCTTATATTTCACTGTACTTATTCTATATATTATAAAAATATTAAATATTTAATTATTGAGTTCTTGGAGTTTATAATTAAATTTCATTTTAATGAAGAAAAGAATAAGCGAATTTCTAATTTTCCAAAAATGCACATATTTGAATTGAATGATGCACCTTCACAATTTTTTATGATAACAATGCTATTATTTATTATTTTATCATATTATGTTAATATATAATTTTATATTACAAAGTATCGAATGGCACAATTTTGCCGACTGGATCCTGTTGAACCACAATGAAGACCATGTTGGGATTGGAGATGCATAATTATGAAAAGTTGCAGCAGCAGTGGAAGAAGAGAAGAAATGTTTAAATAACATAAATCTTTCAGTAAATCTATCATTCAAAGCAAAGATCACATAATTCTGGTACAAAGTAATATATTTGTGTTCGTATGGTCGTGTGTAACGAAGAATACCGGGACGACACGGTTATTTATTGTAACAAATACGCGTGGTTTCGTTTTCATCCGAATAAATTTATGTTGAATTATTAACTCCAAGAATGTGTAACAATTGTACGATCGTATATAAATAAAGAGACTGCAGTTCACTATTTGTTACGATTCTGTATAAATAGTAAATAGGGTAAAGGCACCGGCAGAAAGCAGACGAAAACGCAAGAATATTGTCGAGCGGTCAATTACTGGAGCCTTTATTCTGTTATCAATTATTTTTTATAATAACAAAATATACATCCCCGATTGAAGTTTGCCGCCAATCAGCAGGTGCATGGTCGACATAGAAAACGGTTTCCAAATATATGAAAATTATGGATTTCTTTTTTCTCCCTCTTCTTTTAATTCCGGCATTTTCGATGCGAAGCCGCGGCGAATAAATGTATCGAAAAGGCGAAAAAAATACCAGGAGCACACGACAGTAAAAGAGGTGGCACGATATTTTACCAGCAGCTTTTCGCTCTCGGTCACAGATGGCGCCACATCGCGGTTCAAGTCCATACTATTTTTTGTTTTATAGAGAACAAAATATTTTTCCTATTTATGTATTTCATATATTTTGTAATAATTACTTTTAATTATTATTTCTTATCTGCTATCGTGTGCATTTGTATTATCATCGTTTTTTTTTTCGTAGGTCTTCGTTTATTTTCTCGCAATTTTCATTCCAAAGAAGGTGTCTACTCCTATTTCTAACCTAAATACCCGGCGCCATCTTATTTATTTCAAATAATATACCTTTTGCATGGTCTCATGGAAATAAGAGGGAAAATTGTGGACAAAAGATGAAAGAGGTATCAGGAGTATCTCATATAAGTAGAGGTTGTCTACTTTTTCTACGAGCTTCACTTTAACCCCGACAGATGGCGTTGTTTTGAGTATTTAAATTAATGGTTTTCGTGGAAATAAATAAAAGAGAGAAATTCATTAATTGCGCGTTACATCCTTTTATTCCTTCGATTCTATCAATTTATAATTGTTTTTCATTATTCACTGATTTTTCTATAATTCTTTATAAATATATGTATAGTGTTCCTTGAGCCCTCTCTCTCTCTCTTTCTTCTGTGAATCCAAATAAAATGGAAATTCGCAAACGAGGGTTGAAGCAGTAACGGGACTACATGGTATAAAAAAAAAATGTGAACTATTAGAAAATATGCCAATTCCTTGACAGATGGCACCACTTGAACCGTTTCGAATGATGCCTTTCTCGAGGAAATAAGAGGGAAAATTGTGGACAAAAGATGAGAGATATACCAGGAGCACATGACAGGGAAAGGAGGTTCATCTCCTTTTTAATAATAAATGCATACTTTCGGACACAGATAGCGCTGGTAGCTGCAACTTTCAAATAAATGTATATCTTTTCGTACTCTTCTCGAGGAAATCAGAGGGAAAATTGCGAAGAAAAGATGAGAGGAGTATCAGGAGCATATGATACGACAAGAAGCTATCCCCTAATACGGATAACCTAACCTAACTCTGATACAAACTCCGTATTTGTTTCAAAATGGCGGTACCCTCGGCTTCGCTGTCAACTCGGAACAAAAAGCACTTTCTCGGTGTTCCAGCACCACTAGGATATGTCGCCGGTGTGGGAAGAGGGTAATTAATCGAAACAACCCTTAATGTGTCGAGACAAAATTAAACCTTTAATTTTCCTTAATGTATTCGATCGAATTTTAGAAAACATCGTACCTAACCTCAAAATACAAAACGTTTCTTCACAGTTTATTAATTTAATATGTTTTTTTTTTCAGAGCGACTGGATTTACAACTAGATCCGATATCGGTCCAGCCAGAGATGCAAATGACGTTTCGTAAGTGCAAGAATTTATTACTTTTAATCGAGAAAAAATAATAAGTAACGACATAACCTATAAATCCAAACAATGCATAAAATACTATTTTTTAATATTTCCTTCACCTAATTCCACTTAATAACTTTGCGGCATTATTTCATTATTAAATTCATATCTTTTATAAATTCAAAAAATATATTATTTGCAATATTATATCTGCGAAACTCATATATTATTTCAAACACAGAGACGACAGACACGCACCACCCGCAAAACGTACAAAGAAAAAAGAAGAGGAAGAGGAAGAAGAAGAAGATTTGAACGATTCCAATTATGACGAGTTCTCGGGTTACGGAGGATCTCTGTTCAGTAAGGTACCTAGTAGCTTTCATCTTTTGCGTCTGGATGATATTCATTCCTTCTTCAAATAATTACCCCTTTTTTATATTTACATCAACAATAACAGGATCCATACGATAAAGACGACGAAGAGGCGGATGCAATATACGAAGCGATAGACAAACGGATGGACGAGAAACGTAAAGAGTACAGAGACAAGCGTTCCAAGGAGGAACTGGAGAGGTATCGTCAAGAGCGTCCAAAGATTCAGCAGCTCTTCTCGGATTTAAAGAGAGAGCTGGTGAACATCTCCGAAGACGAATGGAAAAATATTCCAGAAGTGGGAGACGCGCGAAATCGCAAACAGAGGAACCCTAGGTCCGAAAAGTTCACACCTTTGCCGGATTCCGTTCTAGCGAGAAATTTGGGAGGAGACACGACCACCAGTATCGATCCCACCAGTGGATTGGCGTCGATGATGCCCGGAATCGCAACTCCTGGAATGCTCACGCCGACCGGAGATTTGGATTTGCGGAAAATCGGACAGGCCAGGAACACTTTGATGAACGTCAAGCTCAATCAAGTTTCCGATTCCGTGGAAGGTCAGACCGTGGTGGACCCTAAAGGATACCTCACGGACTTGCAGAGTATGATCCCTACCTACGGTGGAGACATCAAGTGAGTATATCGACTGAATTGTATCCGAAAAAAGTTCGCGACTTAGCAAAACCCTCATTTTTTTTTGCCAGTGACATAAAAAAGGCTCGACTGCTCCTGAAATCCGTACGAGAGACGAATCCAAATCATCCTCCGGCTTGGATAGCTTCGGCTCGACTGGAAGAAGTAACGGGCAAAGTCCAAGCAGCGAGAAATTTGATAATGAAGGGTTGCGAAGTGAATCCCACGTCGGAGGACTTGTGGTTGGAAGCTGCTCGACTCCAGCCCCCGGACACCGCGAAAGCCGTGATCGCGCAATCGGTCAGACATATTCCCACGTCGGTCAGGATCTGGATCAAAGCCGCCGACCTGGAGACCGAAACGAAGGCCAAACGGAGGGTGTATCGAAAAGCTCTGGAACACATTCCCAATTCCGTGAGATTGTGGAAAGCCGCGGTGGAGTTGGAGGAGCCGGAGGACGCGAGGATCCTGCTGAGTCGAGCCGTGGAATGTTGCCCCACGAGCGTGGATCTGTGGCTGGCCCTGGCGAGATTGGAGACGTACGACAACGCGAGGAAGGTGCTGAACAAGGCTCGCGAGAACATTCCGACCGACAGGCAGATCTGGACGACGGCCGCGAAGCTGGAGGAAGCCAACGGCAACAAACACATGGTGGAGAAGATCATCGACCGAGCGATTTCGTCCCTGAGCGCGAACGGAGTGGAAATCAACAGAGAGCATTGGTTCAAGGAAGCCATGGAGGCTGAAAAAGCCGGTGCAGTTCACTGCTGTCAAGTCATCATCAAAGCCATCATTGGTTTCGGGGTCGAGGAGGAGGATAGGAAACACACTTGGATGGAAGATGCCGAGACGGTACGTGAAAAGTGGATTCAAAGATTTCTTAATTTTATATTATAGTTCTTCAATCTTATTACCAAGCCCTTTTCAAAAAAATTTATAATATTTTTGATACCTAACAATTTTTTAGTTCTTTTTATTAATAATTGCTGTTTTTACCAAAAAATTGTAATTATTAATGAAAAACTGAAAAATGTTTAACCACAATTTGATTGATTAATCCCATTGTTGTTCCAGTGCGCTCAACAAGGAGCTCTGGAGTGTGCAAGGGCAGTATACGCTTATGCTTTGAGTACATTCCCGAGCAAGAAATCCATTTGGCTGCGAGCAGCTTATTTCGAGAAAACCTATGGAACGAGAGAGTCTTTGGAAGCGTTACTCCAACGAGCCGTGGCTCATTGTCCAAAAAGCGAGGTCCTCTGGCTTATGGGAGCGAAATCCAAGTGGCTGGCTGTAAGTATATAAGACTTAAAAAAAATGATTTCCCTTATTTAAAAAAGGAGAATTTACAAAAGAAATTGTTCTGTTTTTTAGGGAGACGTTCCAGCAGCGAGAGGAATTTTGTCCTTAGCTTTCCAGGCCAACCCGAATTCCGAGGAGATCTGGTTGGCGGCTGTGAAGCTGGAATCCGAAAATTCGGAATACGAACGAGCCAGGAGGTTGTTAGCCAAAGCTCGAGCTTCAGCCCCGACGCCGAGAGTCATGATGAAAAGCGCGAAATTGGAATGGGCGTTAAATAATCTCGACGCTGCCCTGAATTTACTGAAAGAGGCCTTGGAGACTTTCGACGATTTCCCAAAACTTTGGTTGATGAAAGGCCAGATCGAGGAGCAACAGGGAAATTTGGACAAAGCTCTGGAGACTTACAACCAAGCGGTGAGAATTTTTACGATTTTTCATTTTTTCGGAGAATCAACGGAGTCTTAATTTTTTCATTATTTTCTTCGCAGATCAAAAAATGCCCGACTTCCATTCCGCTGTGGCGCTTATTGGCGCAATTGGAGCACCGCAAGAATCAAGTAACGCGAGCGCGGTCGGTTTTGGAAAAAGCTCGACTCAAGTGCCCCAAAACGCCCGAACTTTGGCTGGAATCGATCAAGAATGAATTGAGAACGGGAGGCGTCCGCGACATGGCGAATACGCTAATGGCAAAAGCTTTACAAGAGTGTCCCACGTCTGGGTTGCTTTGGGCGGAAGCTATTTTCATGGAACCGCGACCGCAGAGAAAAACAAAAAGCGTCGATGCTCTCAAAAAATGTGAGCACGACCCACACGTTCTTCTTGCCGTTTCAAAGTACGTATTTTATTCTTTTATTGTTATTTATATTTATTTTAAAAAAGTAGCCGAAATCTTAATAATAATTGCATTAATTGTATTTTTTTTCTTATTCCAGACTCTTCTGGTGCGAACATAAAATTACCAAATGCCGAGACTGGTTCAATCGGACAGTGAAAATCGACCCTGATTTGGGAGACGCTTGGGCCTATTTTTACAAATTCGAATTATTAAATGGCACCGAGGAGCAACAAGAGGACGTCAAGAAACGCTGTATCGCTGCGGAACCTCATCATGGAGAAAATTGGTGTAAAGTGTCAAAGAATATCGCTAATTGGTGTTTAAGTATAGATCAGATATTAGTACTGGTTGCAAAAGAATTGCCGATTCCTATTTAAAGTCTATTGTAAATCAGCAAAAGGGAATCCTTGTATTTTTATGATTAAAAATGTACGAAAATCTTGGAAATTTCTGAATGACAAAATCATAATCTGGAGTGGATGTCGGAACAAAAATGATGATGTATAGGGTGAATGCACCAATAAATGAACATTTGGTAAATCATTTTTTCTGAGAAGCACTAAAAAAAAATGAATATATTCAAGTCATTTTGCAAATTTTTTCCTCCAGACTGTTCATTGATTGGTACTTATATATATGAAAATAAAGTATATACACATCTTTTTATTAAATCATAGTATAACAATTACTATTCTCGGTTTTATGATTATCAACAGTTTCTGTGGTATATGTTACACATTGTTGTAATAAATACATTGTATTTATTTCGTTGAAAACGAACGACTGAAAATTCAATTCAATTGAAATTCCTACAACTCGAGCTACTCAAAAAATAGAACATCAACAAAAATCATTTTAGGTATCAAACGTATTTGTTAAAAAGAAGTACTTTGAAATTATGGCCTAATATGTACAAACTTTGGTAGTTGTTACGTTACTCTATATTTATCGTACTTTCCTTCTCACTTATTTCTTACTTTTTAGTTTCGCTTAATTCAAGCCTTGAATAAATAATAACATCGCTTATCAAAATTGCCATTACTCGCTAACTAAACCAAAGCCCCCTTAATATTTTTCTGCAGCCGTTTTGTACCTTTTAAATAAACTCGTAAATGAAATTCCGAATGATTAAATTAATGATAATTCCCATTGCCTAATTGTAATTCTTATAACATCAAGTATCAAAAATCACCTAACAGTCAATAGAACGTACATGTGCGGAAAAACATAACACCCGTTTGCATTTCGTACTAATCTAAATGCAGCACTGACGTTTATAAACAATATCAATCAACTAAATTTAAACCTCTCTGTTGCATCAGTCTTATGCTGATTCCATACATTGTTGTAAGCGTTATAAGGCATTTTTATCATTTTTTTTAACTGTTCTCTCGTAGGTATTAAAAATTAATATTTCAAAAATAAACAATATGTTCGAGAATATCCTCGTTTTTACAAAATTCGAGAATTTTCCACTCGAATATTAATCATTTAAGGATCAAAAATTAGCGAACCCAAGTGATGAAAATCGTGGTAAATTCTCAAACTACGTAAATGCGGGATATTTTCACGATGGTGAAAAAAAAAACAAATCTTACTGCTTGATCACTGGGAAAAAAATGTCGAAATAGGACTCTTCTGTCTCTCCTTTGGTTTATTTGTAACATTGTATGTCGTCCAACATGTTGTCGGATGACGTCAATGTTAAATTACGCTCGTCGTGCATTCCTTTGGCGTAGTTTATTTGCTGGGAGACCTGCAAAAGCGATGCATAGCGAAATATACTCCCGCCACTGAGATAAGAATCATCATAGAAAACCGCTGAAACTCACCCAATTTGCCACGTCTTCGTTATCACAGCGAACCTTGGGTCTCCTCAGGAGCTCGGGCCTGTCGAAAGTATTGACCGCCACCGTGGAGTCCGCTCTCGACGTCAGTTCGATGTAATGCAACGTTACACCGTTACTTTCATCCTTGTGTATCGGTTGACAATGCAGTAGGTCGGCTAATTTTACTTCCGTGACTACTTTATTACCCCCAGACATTACGCGAACGCTTTCGTTCGATACCAACACTCGCAAATTATCCGTTCCTTTGCCACAGCATTCGTAAACCACGAACAGTTCCGTGTAATCGTGGTCGTTGATACTATACAGAAGTTCCTGGCCTTCGGCTTGCTGGTGATTATAAGGAGGCAGCAATCCAGCAGGACCGCTCGCAACTCGAGGCAGTCGATCTCGTTTTGGAATTGAACGATGAGCGCTGGAAAAAAAAGTTTCATTTGAGACACTCCTCGAATTGGAATGATTTGAGAGGAATCGAAAATCAAAGAATTTTACCTTCTGCTTTTCTCACGAACAGCGGTAGCAGTTTCCGTAGCGAGATCCAAGACGCCAACGACCGGTTTCGTGATGGTTCCTACTACTCCTTTACCGAAACCCGCGAAGAAACCCTGAAAAAGAGAGTTTGTATTTTAAAAATTGAATTTAAAAATAAAAAATTAAATTTAAAAACGTAAAAATTTTGGAACCTTACCGGAAATCCTTCGTTAGCTACGCCATCGTAAGTTTGTTTGAAAATACTCGTCATTCCTCCATATAACCCTAAGCCCAGTCCTTTAATTCCCGCTACTAGATGATCGGTGCTACCGGCAGTATTTGAACGTATTCGCTGCCGATATTCCTCGTAGCTCTCGTCCATGATCACTCTGCCGATCCCATCCGAGAGAGATTCCGTGACTTTCGCAGCGGAATTCGAGATTCCGTGAGTTACGTTTTTTACCAAGGTTTTTACGCTTCCTTTCAAAATTAAACCCGAAACGCCTTCCGAGACGTCGTAGACGAATCCTAAAGGATTTCCTAGGAAATCGACCGATCCTAAAATAACAGCCGCTTGCCACTTCAATTCCTGAAATTATTCAGACGAAAGCAACTATTAGTGCCGCGGGAGAAGAGTTAATTGATCGAATTAATTATCGATCCTTTTTTACTCACGTCTTTGTAATGTTTGATAATGGAATGCACCAAAAACTGACTGCTCTCGAAGGGATGTTTTTTCACGAATGGCTCCAACTCGATCGTGGCGTTTTCGAATTTGATTAACGTCAATCCCAACTTTCGTTTAATAGCTTGAAGATGTGGAGGTAATTTTGTGCTAGTCAGAACACTCAATTTTACCTGATAAAAAAAACAGTACGTATAATATAAGAAATCAGGAATTTTTGGAAAGCAAAGAAAAATATTTACTTGACTCGGGACGAGTTTCAAAGCTCCGAAATAATAACGTTTCGAATGTGCGGCTGAGACTTCGGATATAAATCGTTGTGCCTTAAAGTCGTTTTCATCCACGGGTGCTTCCAATTCCAGTCTTCCAGTGCCAACGAAGGCAGCTAATTTTAATATCAATCTTTCTTCCAAATGCACACAAAGCGGCTTAATTCGGACGATCAAGTGTTTATAAATTTCAGCGTTTTGATTTCTCGACGGTAACTTTTCCGTGACGATATGCACCGCCGGTTTCGCGGCGTCTTCCATACGCAAACTGCGCGCAATATACAAAACCGATGTGCATTGAGCCTCGAACAATTGATTGTCAACTTGTACATCCTCTATACATACTTCCAGCGTTGTGCTCGTGGGAGCCTGTAATAGTTCCAAAGAAATACCAGCCAATCTTGAAAACAACAATTCTTCAGCCGGTCTTCTCGATACAACCGACAATCCGATCCCTTCGTGCAAAGTTACATTCAATTGCAACTCACGAGCGTCCGTATTTTGCACGTCGGAGTCAACTCTCGTTGGCCTTTGTGTCACTGCTATTCGGGACCAGTCGCTTTCTTCCAATAAAGCGTAGGTTTTTTTCTGTGGAAGGAGAGTTGAAAAATTAATTAGTAAAAAAAATGTTCTTCGACTGGAACAAAATCGAGAAAAATCAGTTTTATCGATTATTCTTACCCGTTCTTTAATGTCCAATATTTGCAAAACTCGCGTAGGGCCGTCGGTGGTAACTTTGACGGATAAGAATCCGGAACCAGGACGTAACTTTTGTCTGCCCACTCTCTGTTCGATCGGTGGCGAATCGCATCTTGCCTCTGGTCCCAACACAGCTTCACTCCCTGGAAATTAAATTATCGTCACCTAGTTAATACTTTTCTCGAAGAAAAAAATATCTCCGAATACTTTTGTATTATTTTTAAATCCATATCAAACGATTTCATTCTAGTTGGATAAATTTGATGTGAAGAAAAAAAATATTTGAAGCCTTTTTCGGTTACACAGTAATTTCATGAAGAGGACAACAACATTATAGCAGCAGATAAATGTGCCAATGAAATGAGAAAAAAAGAAGCTTTTGATCAACACATGATTTGAGCTTTTGGTGGAGGTGAAAATATAGAAAAATAAAGTGACGCGTACTTTGAAAAAAGCTATACGTACACATTTGCCAACGGGCAACACTGCCGCCTGTAACATTTTTTATCAATTTAGGATTTCATTTCAATTCCGTTTATGGGGTCGTGTAATCTCACATTTTTTACCACGTATTCTTTTCAAATTCGATAGAAGAGAATTTCTTCGAAAATTCTCATTTCACAATAATTTTAGAGGTGACGGAATATTATGCAACAGAAAAATAACAATGGTAAAAATATAAAAATGTATAAAAAAATAAATAAGAAAAGGACGATGTCGAATTCGAACTAATGACGTCATAAATGAGTGACCGATTTGAGGCGTGTAAAAACGGTTACTATGAGTAATACCACAGTCACGTGAAGTAAACGCAAAACATTGATTAGAGTTCAACATATTAATGAGAAATTTCGTTCCAACCTTCGTGCAGTCCCATAAAACCGTCTTTCGATTGAACACACATGTTCTTGTGCACACATCGCAATCGACCGTCATCGGTGAATTTCCAAGTTTGAGTTGACTGTCTCCTAGGATCCGGTCTTCTCAGTGCCAATGGACAATACGTGAATGGTTGCGGAGCTGTTCCCGCTATGTCTAAAACGAATACCGTATCCGGTATTTTGCTGTGTTTATCTCGCGGTGGACTGGAACCTGTCGATGAAACAAACAACGATACCTTCATCCGACCAAACACTTAGGATGAAAATTGGATTCTTCTTGAAAAAATCAATTGGATTTACCTTCGTGCTGGAGTTGACCGTCGCTGGTCATTCTCCAAAGTTGCGATCGAGCACCGTATTGTTTCCTTCGTAAAGTAACGATACCACCGGGACCGGCTTCTAATACCAAGCGCTGAGTTTCTACATCGAGTGGATCTAAGCCGGTCTCACCAGTTCCAAGGTCTCCGTCCGTTTTAAAAGTTCCTACGAATATTCCATTACGATTTAAATAATGAGAATCCGAACCATCGAAATGGACCGATAGAAATTATTGAATTAATTTCAAGTACCGGTAAATGCGATATAGATGAAATTTTCGTAAGTCAATCCCTGACCGTCGACGAGAACATTTAAATCGTAGGTTGCAGTCACACCTCCCGGCGCGGTGACGACCAAATTAGGAGCCAGGGTCGGTTCGTCGAGTGCGTAGGGAACGGACGAGTGTGGCCTGACCGTCCATTGCAAGCTATCGGGTACCAGGTCCTATTGAATTTCAAAGGGAAGGGATACAATTGTGAAAAAAATTACTTTTCATAACGCAATAAATAAAAAAAAGTACGTACCTGATTGATGGTTAAAGCGACTTCCGAAAAATTGTCAACTCTAATGGGTGGAGGCATGGTATTAGCGTCGGTGAAGACAATGAAATATGTACTTTCTTGCAAGACAACGTCGACTCTCAATAAATTCATCTTCCCGGCAGAGTCTCGTACGTTTATGGTCAAGGAATAATTGCCGTCCAATCGAATGCCGCCGGACCACATGCAATTCCGAACATCGAGAATTCGTACGCAAAGCAGCTGATCCTTGTCGAGGCGAGGCCAATGGAAAGGCATGTGACAATCGGGCATAGCCGTGATATACGTTGCTTGGGCATCCGGGTGGCTCTGGAAAACATCGGCAATTTATTAACAAACAATTGTCCACCGAAATTAACCCTGAATCCAGTGGCAACCCCGATACTCACGACAGTCGTGGTGAAACATTTCTGAGCCAGCTCCAAAGTGCAGGAGGACTTATTGTGCAGCTGGTACCGCGGTGATAACGTAAGTACCGTCGTCGCTCGGTATCTTCCTCTGGCTGTCCGAGTGGCTACTCCGATTAAATAAACGATGTCCGGCCTTCCGTCCCTCAGACTGACCCTGAGACGATGTACCTGTAATTTAATAAGGAAATTTTTCGTTGAAACCGAACTTCCCGGATTTGATTCTACTGCGATCGGGAGCCCAAATTTTTCGTTCAAATACTCGCCTGAACTCCAGGTTGTAGATGAAAGGGTTGCGACCATTGCGGTACCCCTTGAGGGTGGACCCCGGTCCCAACTCTGACGGAAAGGGTCCTACTGGCTTCTTCGTCGCTGTATGAAAACAAGAGAGGCGCGACCATCCGCGCTTTTTCGTGTTCCTCAAACTGCCCGGCAGCTTCCACTCCAACTCCCTCTTGACGAAATACTAACGGCAATCCAGTCTTATTAATTATCCAATAGGGTGCGGAGATATTAATTCTCACGGCAGATCCTTTTTCCACAACCACGGCGGTATTCAAAAACAAGATCCTTCCAGCGGAATCCAGCAGTCTCATTCTGCCAGTAAACGAATTACTATTTTGCGGCAATATCAGCTGAAAATTAAAAAGGAAACGATTGGATCGATATGAAGATTTTCGCTACGATTTCGAAGTATTTCCGAACACTTACAGTCCCGGAACCCGGGTATCCGTCCAATTGTATCACGATTTCCAGTTGTTCCTCGACGTTCGAAATGTGAAGATCGGCGTTTTCTCCAGGAAGTATCCTACCGCTTTCCACGCCAACGTCATACAACAACTCGTGTGGTAATAAATTAGTTAAAGCTATTGGCGACATTATCGAAATCGTATGAGCTGGCATAAACTGATTCACGTCGGACGGGTAGTTGTCTCTTCGAACAGCTACGCACATTCTGAAACATAAAGTTTTTTAGAAAATGGATAAAATGAGGAATTCCTTCGTTTCTCACCTGAACAAATCGTTTTTGTTGGTCCTACAGGTCGTGTGAATCTCAGTAATTTCCATCGGTTTTTTGACCATCGACCAGTCGATCGTTTCCATGCAGTACTGGAACGAATGGGTAGGATGCACAGGCTTCAAACTGATTTGTACTCCGGTATGCGTGAGTGGCACGGAAATGACAGATTGCGCCGCAACTTGTAAGGTTTTACTGGTGACCGATGAAAAATGAGGCAAGTCTGGAAATACAATAATTCCAGTTCGAGTCAAAATTGCGCTCGGTAACTGCTGATCGAGTTTAACGAAATCCACTCACAGCTCAGAGGACTCAAAGATTTCTCCAGCTTCAGGTCGACGGCGAATGCCAGTTTGTTGACTATCTGCAGAGCCGATCGGACCGTCACCAATTTTCTAGCGGATCCCTCCAACTCGACGGCGAAAACCAGTCTCGTTCTCTCTGATACCAGAGGCGACTGAAAAAATAAAGTGAAATTAGGGTTTCGAAGCAAACTCAAAATCCAGAACCGCGTTATCGCGGCAAAGTAAATTGATGAATTACCGGATGAACATTTGGATCCACGTGAGCGTATCGAAAGTAAATACCAACTCTGTCCACGGTCACGGGATCAACCGGTTTCCAACCATCGACCAGAATAGCGACCTGGTGTCTCCTGACGATATGGGTAGAATGGTGACGAAATTTCCTCCTGCCTTCGAAAGTGAACGGCACGGTCTCTCCCGGTACCACTTGCACCCAAGTCTCGTCCTTTCGCAAATCTCCCTTGTCTTTGAATTTCTGCGAAAACATTGTAACGTCATCGGCGGTAGCTATGAACGTTTTGAACCAAATTTTCGACCCGGTGTCGTTCTTCAAAGCGAAAGGTACGAACGGGGAACGACGTCGATAGGGAACGGCCCCGGACTTGCATGTGTCGGTGTCCTTGGTGAAAAAATAATAGTCTTGGGTCCAATTGTACTTGACGAGTTTGATCAAGTCTACCAAAGTGGACGTGATATTGACATTCACGGAGTCCCGAGACTCTATGCAAAGCTGCAGTCGTTTTGGGTTGAGGGAACTGGTCAAGGTTTGCTCCCATTCGATGGTCGCTCGCCAGGGTTCAACGAAAGGCTCCCATCCACTGAGAACTCGATTGTAGTAGTCGACCCCGAAAGTGGCCGAAACGTTCCCCGGGCCGATGAAGGTCTGTTTCAGCGACAAATCCAGCAGCGTTATCTCCATCAACGGTACATCGGCGTCCCTGCAGTCGTCTATGATGCAGATCCTCAGACAGGAGCTCTGGACGTCGACGATATGAAAGAAGCTTTCGTTTCTGGCGCTGTCGGAATTGGGAACGGCATTCTGGGTCAGCCAAAGCGCAGCGTCGTCCAAATGCCCGTTGCATTGTTCCAAGGCTGCCTCGCAATCGGATTCCGCAAAGCCCAAAGCCGTTAATTTCGCCACGAGGCTCTTCACGGTCGTCGGGGATTCGCTGGATCTCTGCTTCGCCCAGAGCGTCTGCTTCGGCAGGGAGCTCAGCATCCTGGCGAACATCGTCACGTCGTGGTAACTCAGTCTCACGTTCAAGGGCTGCAGCTGGACTTCCAAGCACTTGTCCTGCGTCAACTCCAAACTTGCCCCCACGGGGTCGATTATGGACAAGGCGGTTTCCTCCTCCATTCCCAAGACGCACGAGAAGAGCTCGCAATGGGACAAATTGCAGGAGAGCGGTTTCTCTCCTTCCTGAGGCGTGGAACGATAGGATAAGACGGTGGTGCATTTTAGAATCACGGCGTTGGTGTCGGAATGGGACGTGTCCTCGACGATGACCAACTCCGAATCCGTGATGTTGAGTTTCAACTCGAAGGGGATCGTGCTAACGTTCGTTTCGCTGTCCTGCGAGACGATGGCTTGAGTCAATCCGGGAATCGCTTCGGGCTCGGGTGAGTTCAGGACCAAGAAATCCCGGACGGCTTCCCACCAGTCCAGGATCGCGGTGAGCCTCATGCTGTGCAAGAGAATGGTCGTAGCGGCGTGGTTTTTGCGCCTCCTGTGATGCACCTCGGCCTGGACTCTGTCACCGGTGGATGTGTTCCTCAGAGGCTGCAGGATGCTGGTGAAGACGTTGCACTGCCTGCTGCGAGGCTCGTCCTGGAACCTCGTGTCCGTGACGAGGATCTCCTGGGACACCAGGTCTATATCCTGAGAGCCGTCGCTCAAGGAGTCCAACGTCAGTTTCGATTTGATGAAGTTCACGCAGGCCAGGGCCGCGATGTCGTGGTTAGGGTGGAGCTTCAGCGTCACGTTCACGAGCTCCAGGCTGATGCAGGACCGCGTCCAGACCTTGCCGTCGTTGTCGGTCACGAGAATCGGGTAGTCGGCGGCGGTGTTGGAGTCCTGCATGAAAAGCCTAACGTCGTCCAGGGTCTCGCCGATGTTGTAAGACAACAGACCCCGCAACAGCATGTACTGAGCCGGGTCCAGGGCGCAGTCCATCGTCGAGAGCGTGCCGTGAACGCTGATGTCGGGGATCTCCCGACTCAGGTGCGTGTCCAGGTTCCTCTCCACTCGCAGCTTCAGGTGACACTTCTCCGTCAGCAGGGAGCTCCCCAATTTCTTGATCATGAAACCCGCAACCGTCAGACTATCGTCGCTCTCACTCTGGTCGTCGCTCTTCAGCCTCTTCACGGCGTAGACGTCCATGTTGAGCAGCTCCACAAGCATCACGTCCAGGAGACACTCCTTCGTCGCCGTGGAATGGTTGAAGGAATTGTGAGCCGTCAGTTCCCCCAGGTCCAGCAAGATCAGCTCGTCCGACCTGGAGCTCACCGGCAACAGGATCACGGGAGCTCCAGCGTGTAGCTCCAGAGAGAGTCTCATGCTTCTCTGATTCACGTTGATCATGGATTCGTTACCGGCTCGAAGATTCAACATCACCTGCTGCAGCTGCGAGAAGTGCGCGAAGTAGGCCTGCAGCTCCGCCACGAATCTTTGCGTGTGCACGTAATGCACCGCGGACATCTCCAGCTTCAGCCGAGCGTCGTAGGGTCTGATCTCGGAATCGGCGTAGCTGGAGTACTGGAAGTGAAGAGCCTTCCTCCCCGAAGTGAGGAACCTCTCCCGGTAGAACTTCCCGTGGGGCGTTAGGTCCAGCAACGACATGGACCCCAGGGATCCCGAGACTTTCGTCTTGCCGCTGGCTTTCAGGATATGCGTACTGGCGTTGGACACGTTGGCTTTCGCTATTTCTCTCTCGGACTGCGTCAGGACCAACGTCAGCGACCGCACCTCGATGTCCGTCTCCAAGCGCATCTCCAGGATATCAACGGCGTCGATCTGGTCCACGTCCTTCGACGTCTGGTGAACGGTCACGGTTGGATGCGAACTCGACGGAGCTCCTATGCCAAAAAAATCCAGGACCACCATCCAGGACTCGATGCTGATGACCAGATCCAAGCAATTGAAATCCACGCTAACGGATTTCTGGTGACTCCGTTGACCTTCGGCGTTTTCATCCGGATGCGTGACCGTAATGCTGATCAAGACGAGATTCTCTTCGCTGGTAACAGCTCCCGGGGAAGGTGGAGGAGTGTGTGGAGTGTCCAGGAGGGACGTGGGCTTCCTGCGCCAGTGTTCCGGAACGGCGCCGTACAAAGTATCGGTTTCCAATCGGTCCGGGAGACTTCCTCTGCCGAAGTCTCTCCTCAGTCGCTGCACGTAAGCCAGGTCCGGGCAGGACTTCGAGACCCCAACCGGTAGCCTCGCGCGAGTAGGAGCCGACGACTGCATCATGTACCGATGGCGCGATCCCACCGGACACAGGAGATCCTCCATTAGGAGCGAGCGCAAAGCAACCTGAGTCGTGGACTCGAATCTCTGCAGTTTCTCGTACTTGGCTACGAAATCCCGCATCGACAGTTCCACCAGGGGTTGCTCCAAGTGGCCCTGTTTCAATTCGATGCTCAAAGAGGGCAACTCGAAGAGAGCTTTAATGGACAAGTCGAACTTCTCCGAGTAGGAGTACGGGATTTTACTGGGAATCTGCGGTTTCTGCACCACCGGTTCCGCCGCTGGCATGGACAGTAGCCGATGGACGGTATCGAGGAACTGTTCGTATTGTTCTCGGGACAGCGACACTCTGAGCGGCGTTAAAACGGCTCCGTGGACTTGAACCACCGGGTTGTTCGGCAAATCGGAGTCCATTAGGAACCCGGGACTCTGAACCATAACCGGGTGTTCCTTTTCCATGACGACCTTCAACAGGGTGTCGTGGAGAATCGGTTTGCCGGATTCCTTGCAATTGTACATCTCCTCGGCTCTCGGGGGCAGGTTTCCTTGGCCCACCTTGATCGCGCACTCCAAGGAATACAGATTCATGTCGCGCACTTCCAGAGTGACCTTGTGCTTCACCGTGGAACCCACCGGGGGTTCGTGCTGCAGAGACATCGTTCCCAAATGGGCTACCAGGACTTGGGTGCTGTGCGAAGACCGAGGAACGACCAGGACGGGACTGTCCAGAACTACGTCCAATTTTAAGGACAGTCCGGACGCGTCCACGCTGTCCGCCGAGAAACTCGGTAGTCTTTTCCGCTGAGGTATCGACCAATCGTCGGCGTGGACGAGACCTATCGCCATGTCCGTAGCCGCTGCGCTGATGTGTCGGGCGAGGTTGCTCAAGTATTGCTTGAATTCATCGGCACAGGAACGCAATTCCGAGATCAAATGGGGCGCGTGGGTGTACCAGACGCTACCGACACGGAGCGTAATGTCCGCCAAAGTTTCCAGTCCCTCCGACATCGATTGTCTACACTCCCGGTTGGCCAAAAAGCGAAAAGCCTCTGGTTGGCTGTTCAAATTTGAAAAGTGTTCCAGAGGATGGTGGGGTGGGTCTGCCAGCGGGTCTCTTCCCACGCTTACGATCCTCTGATGAGTTTTCCCCGTTTGAGTCTGATCGAGAATCTGCAGGCCTCCCAGGGAACCCGAGATCGAGGTGTTTTGCGATAAAGTCGCTTGTATCCTAGCATCCGACATCGTGGCAGTTGCTATCTTTTGCCCCACCAGATGACTGTCTTGCATTACCGCCCTTAGGAGCAGAACGTTCAGTCGATGGAAGTCGAAGGAGATTTCGGTTCTCGTGGTGATTTTGGTATCCGATAATTGACTCGTCGACGTTTCCTGCTTCTCGCTGCGCTTCGCCCTTGACTTCTGAGCTGGAAAAATTCTTCTCACAAATCCCATGAGTTCGACTATTGTCTCTTGGTTGGCGATAATGTCCAGGTTATTGAACTGTATGTTCGCTACTTGCAGATTCTCCATGGGGTCGTTGACCAGAATCAATTCGATCACGATCAGAGCCTCGGAATCGAATTGGTCCATTCCGACGAAGGAATGGTTCCTAGGGGAATAAAGATTCTTCGAATCGTGTACCAGATTCGACAAAGCTCGATTTAAGGCTACCGGAGAGGTCAGTCTCCTTGGTAAACCTGGTTCCGGAGAGCCAGGGGATACCGGAGAAGATGGGGAAGTTGGTTCGGAGTCCCTCAAGCTCCCAGAAACGCTATCCATGCCGACATGTTTGTGACTAGCCACTAGTAGTTCGAAGTCTGGCCCAAATTCTTGCAAAGCGTCCACCAAAAGTAACCCGTGAACCGACAAAGATGCACTCAAATCCGCGGGTCGCTTGCTCAAAGCTGCTCGTACACCAGAAACTTGCAACTCCGCGACGCTTCTTCCTCTCGACTGCAGTTCGAAGGTCATTTGGTCGATGATGAACTGAACCATCATCGCGTGGCTCAAAGTACGGTCCAGTGGTTCCTCCTTCTTCGGACTCTCCGGCTCGACCACCGCAGCTGTTCGAGGAACGCTCTTCGAGCCTGGGAAGTTCGACAACAAGTTGTACATGGATCGAATAGCTTCCACTTTTTGCTCGTTCACGTGCACTACCAGTCTGGGCAAATTTCCCGAAATGGTAACCGAAGGGAAATGCGGATCGGAGGTGGTAACTACCCTTCGTTCGATCTGCAAGGAGATGTTGAACCTCTCCAACACGTGTAACGTCGACATGCCTCTTGTTCTTGCGTGTTTCCAGTTATCTTTGACTTTGCCTACCAGTACTTGAAGATCGAACAGATCGATCGAATAATGATCGTACAGTTTTTGGTGAAGAGCAGCTTCGGAGAACCCTTGGAAATCACTTATCGAACCATTCTCTTGGCTTCCCGGAGGAGTCGAACAAGGAGTCTCGTATCTTTCTTCGTCCTCGTCGCTATTCGGAGATCCGACTTTCAATATGACTTCATTGGAGTTGACATTATTGGATAGATGCAATCTTCCAAAATCCACAACCACCACGGCTGCGTTATTGTCTACGAATTTCTCGACAAGCAGAATCTGAGGTGCGGAGATATTGAAGAGAAGATCCCAGGAGGATCTATACACGAAATCTCCTTCGAGTATTTGCTCCCAATTTTTCATCAACTGTTTCCTGGTTCGTCGTTTCATGGCCTGCAAACGTTGGTTCGAGGAGTTGCGGTACGGCTTGCAAATGAAATCTATCAACCAGGAAATTGCAATCGGGTTGTAAACCACATCCAGTGACTTCGAGTGAACGTGCAGCGAGTGATCCGTGCTTAAATGTAACGGCCTCTTCTCGTAAGTGAGCTCGAACAAATGTTGCGGTATTTGCGAAGATAATTTGTCCGTAGAACCGCGTAAACGAGAAGACGAAGGTCCCGGTAACGTCTGCGGCTGAATCAGTATCGGAAATGTTGAATTTTCGGTAAGATAGTCGTGCAAAAAAAGAGCTCCCAGACTTATAGAAAATTTATGCGATCCCGATCTCGGTCTTGACTCGTATATCAAATTAACGCGTTCGAATTGCAATTCCATCACAGTCGTCGAGTGATCGCTCCCTTCTTTTTTGGTACACAAAGAAACTGCTCCTTTGGACAAAGCGAAGTTGAACTGCCCGAAAACCGTGTCCCTGCGTAGCAGGGTGTCGTCATCGATGGTATCGGCTATCACGTCCAAAAGCTCTCCGTCGAAGGTGGACGAGTTCGTTTGGGAATTGTTGTCGGGAGCTTTGGAGTACCAACCCCACCATTGAGGGAACCACTGAACCAGCATTCCTTGAGCCTGTGGTACAGATTTGTTGTTCTCCTGGGTCAGTTTCGGAGGTCTCACTCGAATCATTGCTAATTCTCTCAACGTTCTCAATTCATCGTAACTCCGTTCTTGTTCGATTTTCTCCTTGAATTGTTTCGTCTCTGGTGGGAGGATGGACGTCGGCGTGCCTAATAATTTAGTGCAGGTTTCCACGTAAGCAACGTTATCTCGTCCTCTTTGCAAAACATCTTCCCAAGACAATTTGGGTTTCAGTGCTTCGTTTCCGATGTAACAACGAGCTGCATATTTCCACCATTCTCTAGGAGCCTCGGATATTGGGACTGTAGGACGACATCGCCATTGTCGTCTCCTTCGGTCAATGTCTTCCAACGCTTTGATGCATTTGACTATTTGCTCGTATTGTTCCTGAAAAAATAAAAGTCTTATTCAATTTGTTCGTTTCTGCTTTCAAATGAAAATAGGTATTTTCTTACATCCGTGATGCATAATGGTACTTGATCCAATAAAAGATCTAAAATAATTCTAGGTTTCACTGTAGACCGTAGCGGAGTTTCAGACCGATCCCTTTTGATGTGAGCTCTAGCGCTCACGGGTGATAGGATGTAACATCGTTTAGAATTTCTCGAATCGCTCATAGCCACCTGTCATTGGAAAATCGAGTATTACGAAGAAATTAGTTTAATGTTAATTTTTTTTTCTATGGTATACTTACGGCTAATTCTCCAAGAGATAAGCCACCGAAAAGCTGCTCCTTTTTTAAATGATTCCAATAAATGGATAACCCATCTAATTCCATGAGTTTGAACGAAGAGTCTTTGAGATTCCATGAAGTCGATCCAGGTGTCCAAGAAGCGTCGCAACTTTGTGCCGTTAGTGCACCAATCGTGATGCCCAAAGCTATACCATTGCCTAAAATTGGAATAAAATACAGATTATGAAATAATCAAACTACTGAATTTTTATTTAAAAAATTCCTGCTTTTGGATATACCGTTTAATAATGTCATGTCATCTTCGAATCTGATATGGACGTCTTTGATATTTAGTTGTAAATTTTCTATAATATTTGTAACTAAAGATGTGCCATAATTCAACCAAGAACTGTAGCTCGTGGCGTAGTATCCTGGATCTCTCTCCGTATCTGCTCTCCATCTCGCTTCCAATGAATCCAGACGACTTAGCTTGTATTCTAAAATTGCTTGTTCTTCCACCTCATTGTCGTACTAAAAGAAATTTATAAATTGATACGGACTTCCATCTCAACCTGGACATTTCTGTTCTAATGTATTTCTACTTGTTTATATACTTCGTCTAAACGTATTGGACCGGCCACTAAGTAGAGTTGCTCTATCGCGATAACCCAAGACGCCGTTCTTATTTGTCGAACGGGGACTTGGACACGAACTTTGCCAATAAATCCTGCTTTTATTTCAACTGGCAATCCAATGTGGCGCAATGCTTTTTGTTTTAATGGTAAATTCTCTAGTTCGACTTCCCCTGGTAATTAAAAAATTATATTGAATTTATAACGTTTACATAAAATGTGCAAATAATAAAAACTAAAGTCAGAAATATATTAAAAGATAGGATCTTACATTAAATTCTTTGACATTTAATACTATTGTCCTATAAAATTCTTGAAAATTTGGAGAAATCTAGAAATTTCTCCAGCAAAAGAAGATTCTACTTTCAAAAACCGGATGGTTCGTAATTAACGACTTATAATTCGTCATTCAATTGAACTTTAGCTTTCTTTCATAACATTATGGAGCGGATTAGGACTTCAACGTTTTAAGAATTTAAGAATAATAAGAATAGTAAATGACATGAATATATTAAAAGACTAGATCTCGAGGAAAGTTTCTCCAGGAAAAAGTAACTTTAAGGAACCGGATGAGTCATTTCCATAGTCATAAAGTGAAAGGGTTTTGACCATTGGACTATCAATCCGCACATGCCTGTCGATTATGTCATACTTATTTATAAGGAAAAAAGAAGGAAAATAAATCAAAGTCGTTATTTATTTATTGAGAAATCTTTATGATACAGGAAACAGTGACATCCGTAGTAATAATCCCTAGCGAGTATCAAGGACATCTACAAACACTCTAACGGTATAAGGAAATAAATAAATAAACAAACATCTCAAATGCCAGATGATGAGATTGCATTTCCGTTAATAAAAATAAGAAAGTAAAATTCTCTCGAAACAAAGGCGAAGAATAGAGACGGAGCGAATGTCATCATAAAATAAAGCAGATGACGTACGATGACAGGAATTGATAATAATAAATTCAAAAATGATGTCCAGCGACATAACCTTACCCGAGAGCAGAGCGATACTTAATTGATCGGTGTTTAAATTTTCCACATATTTGCCCAAATAATTGTTCAACACCCAGGCCACGAGTCCTTCCAACATTTTGATAAATGCGTAGTTGGAGAAGCAAGTATCGCAGTAACAGCATATACGAGGTTTGCATACATACGAGGACCCACTTTTAGGTTATGTTTCGGCGAAATCATCGATAAAATTCATAAACGAAGAGAGTAACTATAATTCAAACGATTGTTTCTTTCACCCTCGCACTTGTACTGAACTTTTGCAAATTCCATTCGAAATGTCATCCTCGCATTCGTCATTAAAAATAACTTGCAATTGCACGGCTAAGCTATGCCTAAACATAGCCAAACATTTTTCCTTCATTATCCATTCGAATGGCACCGATATCGTCGGAGAACCACTGCTTCTTCCTTCGCCGCCATCTTAAATCCTAATAGCGCGGAAATTTGAATTCAGAATATTGGAAATTTTAACCAAAAGCGGGAATTCTTGGAACTTTGTTTTTTTTTTAATATCAACAATAATTTACAACAATTACAGAAATACGTTTATTTAGAATAATCGTAACATCATTTTACACTTCTTTCGATTTTTTAAGAGTTTAATATAAAATAGATGGAAAAGAAATTCCATTGTACAAAATCTCATAAAGATCATGAGATTGTTATAAGAGATATTACAGGAGTTTATTGGTTTTTCAGTTTCTTTAAGTACATTGTACAAAATTAATTTGCTCTTTCTTCTTGCTGGGATAAACTAAAAATAGAGATAGCAGAAAGGCCGATAGGACGCAACCCAGAAAGTTTGGGACCTGTATGAATAAGTCATCCAAGAGGCATCCGTAAGCGAACCATTGACACGATACAACGAGCGAAGCTATAATCACGGGAAATGGTAAACTTTCTGCACTTTTAACTTTTATCACATGTGCCTGAAAATGATAGAAATTACTATTATTTAAAATTAAGATATTTCTATGTTGGATAAATTTTTCGACTCGAGGCTTTCAACATTGAAAATCGAAAACTTGTAAAAATTGCAAAACATGTAAAATTTTGTACAAAGATCTGAAATATGATAAGATAAAATAAACGGAAGTAGCTCAATGTTGCAAGCTGTGGCAGGTGTTACGTACAGTTAATCCATATAATCTCGTACACAATAAAAAATATTTCATAACGTTCAGTCTCAAAGTCTTGAGTCAACCTAGGTAATATTACGAAAAAGGGGAAACATACGAGCATCGTTAATGGAGACGCGAAGAATAGTATCGTTAAACTGCAACTTATAAAACCGATTCGTCTTATCGCCAAAGCTTGATCCGTTTCAAAAATACTATAAAAGTATACTAATATGACAAAACATAACGCCACTATGAGTTGTTTCAGTACAATGGACTTTTTGATAGTGTATAAAGTGTAAACAGCCACATAGATTATTTGTATAAGTGCACCAAAAATATTGACTAATATTATAGACGAATCATTTATCAGAGTACCATACATTAGCCACAAACTGCATCTGAAAATTAGAAGATATGAAATCTTTGATAGTAAAAATACTAAATTATTAAAATCTTTTATAAGTTATAGATATATAGATGTCTCGAAGGTAATAAAATCTTACGACATGAAACAAGCTACAAAAGCAAAGCCCGAGGTTTGTCCCGTAGTTCCATTGCTAACGTATTTTTGGCAGACCAGTCTGAAAAGTAATAGTTTTTCAAAATTAGAAGTTATGCGCAATTGTAGATAACAGCTTAATTTTTTAGACCCATTACTCAGTCACATTGATAAACAAAAAAATGGTAGTTTTTCGCAATTTGCAAATTGCAGAAATTTTTAATGTCATTTTTTATAAAAGTCGTGTATCCAAAGGAAACTTACACGCCAGCTAAAAATTGGAGTATCGTAGAAATGGATGCAGTTGTTGCCAAAGCCTCTTTAAAACCGGTAGGAACCATTATAAATTAAGCATTCCGCTGAGAAATCACTTTCTCCGATAACTCATTGAATTTATATGAAATAATCGTAATGCATACTCCGATCCTATCGCGATACAAAAATGAAATGTGGCTCGTCTTTAAAATTTATGAATAACAATGTCAATGTTTTTGTTTATGCGTCTCTCACGTGGAATTTGACAACTTATCAAGATAAAGTTCAGAAGAAACAACCAATTATATGAAAGAAATGTATATTCGTCTCCCGGAATTTTATTGGTACGTTCGGAAATTTACTTGCAATCGGATAAACATGTACTCTGAATTGGCTCTAGCGGAACGTACCTGTGCCTTTAAAGATCCAATGGAATTAACCAATTAGATTAGATACATAAAGAATCTACAAATTCCGATTGGTTCTCTGAGAGGATTTCCCCAGAAATTAGTATTTTTCCACAAATAAGAAATGTTTCCATTCTTTAAACGTCGGATTGGTTCCAACGGAATTGACTCTTAATTTTAAAGATACAAGAGAAGTAACCAATTACATTAAGGGTAAAAAAAACTCTACTGTTCGTAATTGGTTTTTCGACTGTTTTCCCTATAAATTAGTATCCGTCTCCAAAACGAATGCGTTTCCGTTCCCGATCCTTTCCGGCAGATGCTCAATTTGGTGGTTACCGGTAATTATCGTCCAGGAACGTTGGTCATTATCATATTAAACTAATTATCATCGGTAACTTTATTGTCACCGAATAACAATTGCATACAACGCATCGACGATGCAGTCCGATATCGTTAGAATATTTTTCAACGCGAGGAAAGCTCTCGTTGTCATCGTCCATCCCGAGATGTCGCCCCAAGAGCCTCCACGGAGAAATAAGCACCCACGTGTAATTATAACGACTCCATTTTAAATGAGCAGCGATCGAGGCACGTTTTCAAAGTACGTTGAAAGCAACAGGAAATTATGGCACAAGTATATTTGATGGGTAGGTAATTATATGTAAACCGCGTAATGATCTTTGCCCATTAAGGATGTTTTTAAGGTACATTAATTTAACGCGACGATAAATTCAAGCGAAAGAAAGGAGAGTAAATAAGAATTATAGATGTGGTATGTCATATCGTGTAAATTATTCCCGTTGGCCACCCGATCGCGTGTTCGGTCCCTCTAAAGGTTATTCGAGAAAGCCCTGGGTCAAAGATAACACCGGTATGAACTTATGAGGGTTGAAAGATTTGTAACCAAGTACAGACGGTGAAATATCCATATCATTCCACCCAATTCTGTAATTTGAGGGTAAGTTTCGTCGATCAATTATTTTCCAGAAATCTCGAACATTCGGTAACTAACATTGGTATTAATGAATTTCAGTCGAGAAACGGTGCTTTCTTTCTTGCTACATTTTTTTTTAAAGGATTTGTCAAAAAAATATTCTTCAGAGATCTAAATAAAGATGGTAGCTCTAATATTGGTATTCATGAATTTCAGGTCTACAAATAGTGCTTTCTTTTATTTTTTTTAGTGATTTTATATATTTGCATAATTCTGAGCAAAATGGGTTTGTGGGATTAATGGTTGTTTTTATTTCTGTGGATGAAAAAAAATTTGTGTGAATCTGACTAACATTTGAAATAATGTACATTAATATTTATGTATGATCATGAAAAAGTGAGGATCGGTAATGGCTATTTTTAACACGCTCTCATGCAAAATTTCAATAATATGAACAATTTTGAAAGAGCGAAACGTCCAACATATCATAGAAGCGTAGGAGTATAAATGAAAGTATTGGGTATCTTGGCAAAAGATAAAAACTATACAAAATAAATTAGGAGCAGATGCTCGCATGTGTGTGTTTCACATACGAAGGAATGAAAAGAGCTTTCATGTCATAGAGGCGCATGTCGCTACAATAACAAGATACCACCATCCGCCTTTTTAGTTATAACTTGTCAATATGTACACATAAATGTTCCACTCCTCATTTGCTCGTTATCTACATTTCCTCATATCTTGCAGGAAATATCTCGTAGGTTTTATATCATTTCAACACTTTAATGTTGAACTAAGATTTATTAATAGCAACACTGATTGCATTCATGGAACAAAATAATACAGTTAATTAAGAATAAACGTCTGCCCCTTTTATTGAAAAACACTTTTGTTGTCGAAGAAGCTTATTTTGTAAAATTTGTTGTACAAATTGATAGTAATAACAACTATGCTGGATAGGTGCTGCTTAAGTTTATAAGCATTTTTGCTCCCATACTCATCCCCATTGTAGATAATACAGGGTGTCCGGTAATTATTATTTCTAATACGACTGTCGTTCGACGTCACACCGACGAGTAGGGTCGAGTCTAAAATTTTGTTAACGCCTACCGAGCCTTTTCAGGGTTCCCATTGGCCAGAACGTTTTAATTAATAACTCGGTAATTAACCCGAATTTTGAAAAATGGTATTTGACTTTTCGTCTCCATTTTTCACCACCTACCACCATCTTTCAGCATCGACACCTTATGCTGGACACCCTGTATATTAACTAGTTAATGAAATTCCCACATATTTTTCGTCGATAAGGTTAAGATGAAGGATAGAGTCGAAGGTTGCCTTTAACATTTTGCGTATACTTTTAAGGTACTTTTTAGTATTCTGGATAGGAGGTTTCGAAAGTCGCCGGGTATACATATATGTATTTAAAAAAAGGTTCCATATGAAACGTTAAATATTCTACTCGAGTGGTATTTCGTTAGTATTGTCAGTATTTCGCGTCCACGAAAGACGTTATGCTAATCCAAACCCAGAGTTCGGTAGGGTCATCAGGCCGCCGTGACGTCAGCGGATGCGACGACCCCCGGACATTATATGCGCTGGCAATCCGATTAAATCCTGTATATGTGTCGTATACATACAGTATGTATGGCATTTCTAACGTCTGGTAACGTTTCTTTATGCTGATGAAGCTCGTATGTATTTATCGACAAATACATATTTGGTACTGAAACGTATCGTCTTCTTCGCACCGTTCTTCGTGGGAAGGGGGGGGGGGGGGGGGATTCGAGCCATCGCGCCATTAATAAAGAAAAAAAAAACAAGTCCCAAAGGTTCTCGGAGAAAAATTGTAGAAATATTTGTCTCGTTCGAGAAATCTCAAAATCGTCTTAGATTTTGACCAACGTTACCGAGCAAATACGAGCGTATACGAGCTTCTTGAAATCTTTCCTTCTGTTTTCTTTTTGTATGTATAAGATAACCCAAGGCACATACCCAGGCCCCCGTTATCGCCCTCGTAACAGTCCGACGGTCGTGTTGCTAACCGTCTTATATCGGGGTTATCTTCTTCACCCTTGGGTTTCAAAATTTTTTCATAATTCCATGTATTTTCCTGTTCCATTAACATTTGACCCATTTTCCATACACAGGCGTAGATATTTTTTCGTCCCGCGTGCGATCGAAAAGAAGGTGGATTTCAAGTACACGTACTTTTTTTTCTCTTTTTACGTACGAAGTAATAAAATTTCAAAAAGCCTCGTAGTGTGCGTGTGCATGTATCATAAATACATACGTGTATTCAGTTCAGTGCGTGCATCACGTTTCTGGCATGTTATACATACATACATCGGAGGATAATAGAATATACACACCGTCTAAAAATATATACACAATATTTCCCGGCTACGAAATCGCACTGGCGCGTATTTGTGGATGCTGGATATAGCGTCTTCAAGGATTTTGCGAATTTTTGAAAATATACAAGCTCCCAAATGAGGATGATCCCGCGTTTTCGGAATTTCTGGGAAATCGAATTTTGAATCACGAATTTGGAAAGTTATGGGGATTTTTCGAGGTTTCAATAATTCCCAAATTTCTTCAAAAATAGGTTTTTCCAAATTACCGAAATTTCTATGAAACCGGTGATGAATTTAGAAAGTCACGGTGAGAAGTTACCAGGATTTCCTAGACTTCCCTGTAAATTGTAGCTCGAGCTGCGAAATATAACGGATGGCAGGAAAAAATGTTGGCATTCGGATAATTGTCCGCGAGGAATCTTGGCACTGGTTAACGTATGTACAAATTTCTCGGACGCCCTCTCTTTGCTGGTCCTTAATTAAGACAGCAAAGTCGTAGCAAACGTTTCCACGTGGCAGGTCAACGTTTCCATAGTTATTTCTTCGGCGGTGCCATGAGCTCTGCCACGTAGTGGTATTGTACAACGTATTAAAAATATACCGAGTGCCAAACTGCCAACAACTACTTGGAGTGACTTTTCTCGACGCTCCTTTTCATTAAAACGATACCGGTCGAAACTTTTATTTATTCATATCAGCCTCCACTCGAAGCAATTCCAACCCATTCTTATCGCAATGAGTCATAATTAAATTAAACTCCATATATCAAATTAGTTGCCATGTATGTACATGCGAAAAATTGTTCGTGTAGCAACAATTATTTCTTGCTCGGTGGAGGAAGAAAAAGAAAAAATAAGAAGGATCACATACGAGGTTTGAACGTTCTCTCATTTCGTTCCTTTTGCAGGTAGAGGGAAACCGGAAACCGGAAGTGGCTCCAGGGTAGTTGGCTAATCAAGAAGGTTTCCAAAGACTCGGAGACCGGGAGTATGTAAGTGTTATTGTGATTATTAAGGGAGAACGGTGTACTACTACATTATTACTATTTTTATTATTTATTTTTTTTTATCATATCTTAACAGGAAATGCATATTCATATTACTAAAGTTCATGAATTTTTTCAGATTGTTTGGTTTGGTGCGCCATAGTTAAGAAAAATAAAAACCAATATTGACGTCGAATTTCACGTATTAAAATTAAATATTTACATGAAAAGTTTAATTTAAAAACTTTTCTCCATGAAATAAGTGATTTATGCTATTTTCAACTTATCAGCATTTAACGAAATTGCATAGGAAATAAACGAATTTAGCCAGAACCATGCGGCACACTTTATATCTTAAACTTGTACATGAGTGTCCAACGGCGTCGGTGGCACAGTCGGTACGAGGTTTAAACGTTCTCTCATTTCGTTCCTTTTGCAGAGGGAAAGCGGAAACCGGAAGTGGCTCCAGGGTAGTTGGCTAATCAAGAAGGTTTCCAAAGACTTGGGGGACCGGGAGTACGTAAGTGTTATTGTGATTATTAAGGGAGAAATTTTTCTACGACGAGATTACCAGCGGAAATTCGATAGCGAGGTGCAGAACGAATATAAAGGGACGTTCATACTTCGCCACGCCTTGGTGGAAGCGAAAGGGGGTTGTTTACGCTAAACGAGCTTGAAATGTCAGCTTTGGTTATTTTTCTCAACCCCCTATGGGCTTGTAAGCATATATACGTGTCGCGGATACGTATATACACTTATAATATTATTCTTCGGTTGTACCCCTACGTCCTCTCATTTTCTTCTTTCCCCTTTTACCCTCAATTTAATGGCGCGCCTATGTTTGTCGGCCTAGCCATGCTAGGTGCTTGCATTTCATAACGCGCCTTGATGAATTACTAATCCGTATAAGCGACACGGATTCAGCGAAATTCGTTAGAATTTCGAGGAGCGATCTTCAATTACAACGAATGTGTCACCGGTCGGTGCGTTTACCGCGCGGTATTTTTCCACGTGAATTGCAGCAATAGGCCGATAGTCATGCCATTCATTAATATTCATTTCCACGACGTCGGTCAAAAGTGCCAATGCCGCTAATTCACGTTGCCACGCGATTCCCAATAATTTTAGAATTTTCATCTGACGGCAATCCCGCGTAAAATTAACTTTTTCCAGTTAACGCTATTTCTACCGAATGTGTCAGAAGACACGGATTCTTTTATTATTTTAATTTAGGGTCGTTATAAAATATTATTATTATACAGGGTGGGTCACCACATTTTGCCATTATTTTGCTATGCGTAATGGTAAAATGTGGTGACCCACCTTGTATATAATAGAATTGTATATTGACAAAATCCGCAATTACTTAGTTGCCAATCCCATGTAATAATAATAATAATGATAATGATAATAATAATTGGATAGGAATACTTTATGAGCTTGATTTAACCACTTTTCGACACCAACAAAAGTGCATCTTTAAACAATTTTTTATTAAATAAAAAAAATCTATTTTATTCAAAACGCTATATTTCTGGTTCCTGATTATAGGTTACCTGTAAGTGGCGGTAGAAATAGTATTAATTTTGTAACCCCTTTGAATATTTATACAAATATTAAATATTATACTATTAAAATAGGCCGTAAATAGGTAATAGCTATATATATTTTTTTTTCTTAGACCATAAATATATAATTATATAATTGCCGCAAAAGCCTTTTTTTTTCTCGTATGGGAAAAAATATCCCCATGAAAAGATTTCTAAAATGAATAGATTGAGAGATGCTCTTCGGATCGGGGTGTTTTGCCCCAAACACCATAGGGTTCTTGGATTTCTCGGGTAAAGGGTGACACGTTTAAATAGGTCTCGCCGAAAGCGAATGACCCGCGTAAGAATCGGGCGCGGTCAATGCCGTCCACTAGTAGTTAGTATAGATGCAAAGCTATTACTAGCGATGTTACTTGGTATTTTTGTCATGGCCTAGTAATACACTCCGCAAATTCTCTCCTGCCTTACGCACAGAGAGCTCGCACATACGTTATATGTGTAAGCAAGTACCCATTTCACGTTGAATATAATATATTTACAAATATACGCTCTTCTTCCCTTACAGTCACGATGACGTGTTACCACGGAAATATATGCACGCTTATCATATCCGTGCACGTTTAGAGTGTACTGTTAATAATATTACAATACACATGTGTCTCCGGGACGGAAAAGCGTTACAATCTCGACTTTCTCCTTTTATTGTTTGACATTTGCGAGAAAATTTACCCCCGGGGAAATTAAGAAACAAAAAATGAATATCGCAGCGATATCACCGGTACCTCGAGATGCCATTTGCGATAACTTCGGGGTGTTATCGGTGTACAATTATACGTGTTTATTGCCGTATGAGAGAAGTATGTGGTAGCTATGTAAAAGATTAAGCTTTTTTTTCCTCTCCTCGGGGTAAAGCGTGTGTCAAAGTCTGCTTCTATATTTGTACCGAGGAGATAGGACACGAACACTCATGTGAAAAACATCACCGAGTCCAAAGTATCACAATAATTTCGGAAATCTGTAGAATGGGATTTCTCGAAGACCCCAGGCACTTGATTGTTTTAGGGTCAATCGGACAAAATCTAGGAATACTTGGAAACCAAATAGAAAATTGCGCAAATACGAATACGTGTCATTATTCGCCATTATAATTGTCTGCGTACGTGACGAAATCCACGTGTTTGGTTTGGTCGAAGCGCATTTTCTATGCAAACAGAATTATACAGTAGCTTTTCCAACAATTTTACGTATTCCACGGTAGTTAATGCCTACTTTCGAAACGGCTAATGAAGTGGATATCATCGGACACTGAGAAACGAGTCTTTAATATACTCATTATACTTTTTGCCCGCCGGCTATTTGTTTTTAACAGTAGAAACATTTTGAAGTCATCACTGCTCCTTTGTGTTAATTACAGCCTCTAATTACGGTACTTCGAGACAATTTACTACTGGTATATTATTATCGGATGTTCGACGACCGTTTGAGTTTCAGATTTTGGAAAATGTGTAGGTTCTAAATAGAATTTTCCAGGGATTCAACTTTGGGATCGTTTGAGAAATGATGCAATCCCGAAACGTAAAACGTTGTGACTTGTAAAATTTGTTATTTTGTATTCCATCCGGATGAAGATGTTTTACGCAATAGTTGCACTTACAGCAACCGTGATGCGTCTTATCGGGGAAAGATGACCTATGGGACCCGGTGTTAGATACACATATGTTCCAAATAAAAAATATCATGTGTCATGGTGCCCTCCGATGATATATAACGTATCCATCGCTTTGAGTTATGAAAGAGGGCAAAAAATTATCAAGAAAGCAAATGAGAGTTCAGACAAGTAGTTTCGTCTCGATAATTACATTAACAGCTATTTATGGAAATGTTCTGGATTTATTTTTTCAAATATTATCTCCGATATTTTTCCTTTGAATTTTTATATTTGTTGGTTTTATCGTTAGGCGCGCGATTACACACGTACGCGATGTATCATTTTTTATGTCCCTCAACTGGCAGTCCAATTTATTGTTTCGTTTCCAATTTATAAATCTTTTATTCATAAAGAAAATCGTAGAAAGTGTAGGGGCGAAATTCGGGACGGAGATTTGGATTTTTGAAATTTCCAATTTTGGTCATTGTTCGAACGAAAGATTTATTTCGAGAAAGTAGGAAACCCACGAATTACAGAACTTGGGGAATTAAAATCAGGTCAGATCCGAAACTGCGGTTTGTGGTATTATTTTCCTCATATTTCGAAATTACGGGTCGCCGCGGTTATCGTAACTTCGCTGAAAATAAAAAAGGAAGGCAACGGAGTGTACGTGTATCTTAAATCTTTCTTGCATTAGGTTGATTTTGCATTTCCCTTGTAACTGGTCTGTAAACTCTTCTTTCGGTAGGTGCTGCAATTGCTTTTCTCGCGAGTGCTTTGAAAATATGCCTCCCCTCCCCCCTCGTCCCCCGGCATCTTATTTTCTCTTTCTCTCTTCTTTCACATGAGCTCGTAAGAAGTTGGAAAGGGAAGAAAGGCAAAGAAAAGTAAAATAAAGTAGAGGCAAAGGCACGCACTCGCTAGTCGCTACTCACGGATAGAAACCAAAAGAACCCCCACTCCTGCCGTCCAATCGCTCCCCTCCCTAATTCTATTTCGACGCGATGAAGGCGCGCACAAGTTCTGCCCGAGTCCTTGCCAGCCTCCGCGCAGCCCAGTTCTCGCCCGCCGTTCATTAGTATCGTGAGCTCTTCTCTCGAAATTAGTTGTACTCGTAGTCTCGTAGAATATTCATCCTATCCTACCTGAAAAGAAAGAACCGTAACATCTTTCGTGTGTCCTTTTGACTGGCCATTGAGAAGAGCGACGAAATTTCCAGTGTCTTAACCTGAAAAAAAAAGAATCTCTTTTTATAAAAGCAAAAAGAACGGGAGTGCCAGAGAAGCGTTTACGTACACTTCTTCCCTAACCTCGTGCTTTCTTCGCCAACCGTAATTATTTGCCTGAGAGAAGTAAAGGAAAGAATTGATATCGCTCTTATTTCGTCATTATGATTTTATTTGATAAATCCGAGACGGTTCTTACCGATTTTTGTAAATTTCATTGAAAACACGAGGGAAGAAAGGCGAGGGAGGGGGAGGAGGAGGAGGAGGTTCGAGATACGCGTCGTCTTTTCTCTCCATGTGCTGCACGCTTTCCGGTTAACAGTGTGGTTTCAAACCGAAGACGACTTCCGGTTAAAGCCGCCATGCTTTCGTATATAAAGAGGCAACGGAGGAATTGTAATACATACATTTACATACACATACGAGTGCGATATCTCTTTAAAAGTGTTTAGCAATTTACATGAAAAAATCGGATTATTTTTTTATTTTATTTTTTTTAAATTTATTTAGATCACTATTTTTCGATACTCAGTCTAAGGGTTTAAATTTCGAACGTTTTAATAAACCGGGCCTCTACATAGATCGAAATCGGGTTCTCCAAAAGTTCGCAGCGCCATTGCGGGTGAGTACGAAATGACCGTTTCTCGAATTTCAAATTTGTGTCCATGCTTTTCTTGCTTTTTCTCTATAAATAAAAAAGAAATATAACTGAATCATTACGAAATAGGAATTTTTTCATTATCGTGTTCTTACGATTATCATTATTATTAGTGTTGAAACTCGAATCGTGGTGAAGTTTCGAAAGAAGTTGATCGAAGGCCGGGGAGGGGGGGTCAATTAATCAATCATGCCGTCAGCTTTTATTCGTTTTCCATTAACGAGGTGTTGTACTTGCTTTCGAAGCTGGAGAATTTAACGCGGGAGAATTCGTATGGGGAAAAGCGAGGTGTTCGCTGGAGTTTCGCTCCAGCGAGCAGTCGTTGCTTGTGGACACGCCCATTTAAGTTGTGTAGTCGTCATCATTTTTATCGTCTTTCCTTGTCTTGTCCTCTTGCCACTCTCGCGGACGGACTTACGGCTTAACTCTCGCCTATAAGTCCTTCCTCCTCTTTTCCTTTCTCTCTTTCTTTCTTTCTCGCCGTCGCATTAGTAGTAATACTCGGTAGTTTAGTAGCCATAACCATAGCTATAGACCCCGCCGCCGTTGTCGTCCTCTTCTTCCATGCGTTGCAAACGGCGGCAAGCTTAATTAAATTAACCGCTTTGTCGTGGCTTTTGAAAAGTCACTCTCTTGTCACGCCATATTTGGTTACGGAGAACGGATATACCCGCTTTTTTCCTCGCCATCTTTCTTTTACTCAATTTCTCTTTCTCCTATTCCTCCTTTTCCGCCCCTTTCTCGGCTCCGTCCCTCTCCGTCTCGTTCTTTCCTCTCCACGTAATTACGATTACCAGTTCGTTTTACACGCTAGCTACCGTATTCCGCCGCCATTATTCATCTTTTTTTTGGCGCGTTTTCGGATGAAATATTTTTTTCTCGAAACTTCCCAGGGTGACTCCGACCTTTACACATTTCCAGAGACGCGAAATAAATTTTCTATTTATATCCTCGAGGCGGACAATATTTATTATTACATTCGAAATCCAGATTTTACCATTTTAAATAATTATCCCACAAATCTAGGGATTGGCAAAATACGAAAGGTTGGAATTTTTTTCGCCCGTGGAAATTTTCTATCGTCGTAAAAATATTATTTATCACCGTGAAAGAATTATTACCGCGGATTAATGAATTCATATAACGCGAACCCGTTTTTGCAGACTCGTTGCAAGAAACTCGCGCCGGAGATTGAAAACAAATTATTTATAGCACGAGTGATCTATTGCATTTCTTATCGGTGAAAAAGAAAAAAAAAAAGGATCGATTTGAATTATTGCCTTTCGCGCGTCGGGAGACGAAGGGGTGTGTCTTTGTTAATTCCAACAAAATAGAAATAATCGCGCCATTAAGTGGTACTGTTTGTACAGTTAGAACAAACTCAACCGGACAGATTGACAGTCACTTGGCTGCGGAGGCAGCAATTCAAACGTAATAAATGTTCCATTATGTAAATAATATATTGCTTCAACCGAAGCATTACACTTCATTACTGAATCTGGTCGACCCTCGCTTTGAATTAATTAGTATCATGTCACTTCTAATGTTTACTTATTTATCTATTCATCATTCCGACCGCTAAGGGTGGTGTAGCTGCTTCTCATTCGATTCGAATTCGCGCTTTCGTCGAAGCTTCCCCCTAATTATGCAACCCTGCTACCTTGTTCGCGCTACGTCACGCGTTGTTTTTTTTTCTTTTTCCCAACTTTACAATAATTATTTTCGAAATATTCACGGACGCGGTGGTTATTATCTCGGCGATAAGACAACGCCAGATATTTTGCAAGTACACATCGCGTCGATAAAAGTGAATGCGAAATAATGAATTATAAGTCGACAATGCAGTCAGTCACGCCTGGGAAACTACTAAAAATACAAAATTGGCGCATCGAGGAGAATAGATTTCGCTGGCGAAGTACGGCCCCAAAATAAACAAGGCGTCTCGAAATGTTGCGTTTTTGAAACGATACATATATATAAATAAACTCGCAACTCGCATCGGTAATCTTGTTTACATGGAAGATGTTAGTTTGTTTTAGAATGTTCTCTTCTACGCAGTCATATCTCTTGTAATAATAATAATAGTAATAATGGTATGTAAAAACAGCGTGTCGCGCTTATAAACAAGATGACATGCGTCGTCCAATATGCGACGAGTATAGCGCGAATTGTTTTCTTTTTTTTGCGAAGAATAATAAAACGGAAACATTCCTTTGCCGTTAAAAGAAAGAAGCCTTGGTGTGTCGTCTTACTCATCAACAAATTCATGCACCAAATATTAGCCTTCGCCGAAAAAGATCTCGAATATTATTTTTTCGACGGAAATGCTCACGCGCATGCGCACGCGTGCACACTCCAAAAACCATGGAACTAATAATAATATAATAATAATAATAATAATATAATAATAATAGAAATTTCTCGAAGCACGAAATTGCGGATTAGTGAGTCGGTAAAATAATTCGCGGCGCGTTGGCGCTGAAACAGAATTCAAGCGCCTTGTGCTTAGGCGCTTTGCCAAAAACGTGGTTGTGTCTCTCGTGATTTGCGCAACAGGGCGCTTAGGATGATTCGACAGCCGAGATGCATATTTTCTCATTAGGTAACGGGTAACTTGAGAAATTGTCGATCTCCCAAAAACGAGTCCCGAGCGATGGAGCCCGATCGGTCTCTCGAAAATACAGATTTTTACGTCGCTCGCGAAAATTATAGTCTATTTTGGAACCCATGGTTATAATTCCCACGAAAAAAAAAAAACGTCGCCGTATTTTATTTCACGCAAACGTTCCGTTTCATAAACTTCGGAGTAATAGCTCCAATTAATGCAGCGGTTAGTTTAGTTTACACGTGTGTTCGCGGTTGTATAAAAATACGCGCACGTATTTTCAGCGGGATACAATTCCAGTGCCGGCACCGTTAATTACCATAATGATCGACTTAACGCAGTTACAGCAGAAACAAGAAAATTATACCGTATTTCTCCGACTGTGGAAATCAATAAGTGTATACTCCAGAGGAAACTCGTTTTTTGTCTCAAAAGCTTTTATAGCGGCGGCATTTATCGTAATTATACTCATTACTTCAATCCTGGATATTTGACAGAAAAATGGTGAACTCTATTAATTCTTGGGGCAATTTATTCAAACGTGTCATTAAAATAAACGGGAAGTGGAGAGACTTTTTCCCCAATTCGGTTCTTCATTCCTTTTTAAGGCTTTTTTAAGTACTAGAATTTAGAGCTAGGAGGACGGCTCAGCGGTAGAGTCGTGGACCTTCACTCGGGAGAAGCGGGTTCGATTCTCGGTACCTGCAACGTTTGATGAAATTTATTATATTTTCACAAATAATTCAAATACCGAGATTTCGATTCCAAATTGAATTTCCTCCTTTTTCGAAACGAATCGGAGGTATTATTGAATTGTTAAAAAAATGTTATGGGATATAAGGATTTATTGGTGAATGAAACCCCATGAAATTAGTGGAAGGGAAGGGGGTAAAAAACGACCAAAGGGAACAAGGGAGAAAAGAAGGTCTTAAGAAAGGAAAGCTATGAGCTGCAAAATCTAGTTTCCTTTCACCATCTCCTCAACCAATTGGCGAAGACGTTTTGGGTTACTTAGGGGGAAACCACAAAGCAGCTCTTTTCGAGGGAAAGAGAAATTTCAGCTGAGAAATAGAACCCCAAAATTCTGCGAATCTGAGAAACGCAAGGATTTAGTTTGAAATTGATAATTTGTTTGTTTCGGCGGTAAATTCAAAATTCTTGGCTCTGATAATTTGAAAATCGTGGTAAATTTGCAACAATCGCTGCATCGGGCTAAATTTGCACCCATGGATAAAATTGCTAGCCACTTGTTGATCGAAACTTTAATGATTCCTATTTTTAGCTTGCCCCGCGCTACTACATAGATACTACAGATAGGAGAATAGCAAAAAGGGAAGAATCTAGAGCATAATCCTATATTTAGTTCTTCTCGCTTGTAAATGCATTTAAGTGCATCGTAGTACGTAAGTGAACGAGTATAGTGGAAGACTTTCATTGAACCTTGAAACCGTCTTAAGATTTTCATCTTGTTTCTGTGCCGAACAAGACACGGGAATGTTAATCAGCTTGATCAATTATCGGGGAAGTTCAGGATTTTATTCGGAGGTTTCGTCAAAATCGGAGGGGATATTATTTTCATTTTTATTAATACCTCAGGAGCGGACGTTTATTTACTCGGTATTCCTCCTCGGTCTTTAATCACGTAAAATCCGTGAAATATTATTTCTCCGGGTAAATCATTAAATTGAATCCCCTCCAGAGTTTTAATTATAATAAATTTCACCTCGAGGAGTGTCCGAAAAATTCTTTCCAATTATTTTTAGAAATACAGTTATGATGACTATAGACCGGACCGGAGAGAGGATTATAAAAGAAACGCGAGGCCTTTTAGTATCCCAGCATGCTATCGAAGCATAACCTTTTCGAGAACTTTAGAATAATTTATGTAATAGCATTCTGGACGCATGCGGAGGATAGATGTGTTCCTTCGTCCAATGGAATTTTTACACTATATTTTTTTCCAAAAAGCATCGAAATAATTATCTAATTATTGGATTATCAATAATAATAATAATAACAACAACAACAACAACAATAATAATAATGAAAATAATAATAATAGTAATAATAATAGTAATAATAATAATAATAATAATAATTTGAATATTTATCGAATGGATGCATGACAATGGCGCTTTTATAAATTCTCTGACTAATCCGGTATTAATATATTTTTTCGCAATCGCTCAAAGACGACCTTCGGTACTAAATTTTTATTTCCGTTTATCGCCTGCATCTGTTACGAAAATTGAGGGAAGCTCTCTTGTCTCGATAATTCATCTTTTCATGCGCGTCAATAAAGAAGATAAGGTGAGGTTACCTTTTTCTTTTTTTTTTTTAATATAAAAAAAGCCCCAGGAAACACTAGGCAGCGAGATTCCGCGAATAAAGATTTCGAAATTTGAGTGGCCGATCCTCAAAACGCCCGATCCTTGAATCGCAGATGCCCGATACGCAGAATTTCAAAGCGTGGAATGCTCCCCTCGTGTCCGTACACGCACACGAATTCTCGAAAGCGTACGGATACACGTTGGACATTTTATTAGCCTGAAAAAGTTTCGTGGAATGACATTGACAGAAATGTCGAATGTAACTTTTTCCCTCGAGGATTATCAACGTTTCTCATCACACGTGAAAGAGAAAGAATTTCTTAAGGAATGATCGAAGGATCCTCGTCTCTCTTTCTCTCTCTCTCTCTCTGTTTCTCTTTATTTCCTTCTTGCTTTTTCATTCCCTCTTTCTTAAAGTCTTCTCCTTAGAAACAGGAGGCGGAGCTCAGTTTCTTCTTTATAAAACTGGTTAACGCTCGTTATACATGTGTACAGTCCACGAGCAGCCATCTTTGAAAAACAGATTAATTCACTCATTATAGATATTATAGTATCCAGCCATTTGCATAAAGGCGGAGATATCGTTGACAAGCGCTTCTACGATAACGAACCTAAAGATGCTAAATTAACGTGTCTCTCACGGTACGAATTCCCCCCGAGTCCGGTAAAATTCCCTAGAATTCCTAGTTCCACGATACCTCGGTCCAGTTTTTCACGGTCCCGCAGAAATGGGGGGGGGGGGGGGGGGGGGATTGGTAAAATACAGCGACCCCGAGATCGAGAGAAGAAAGTGGAGGATCAATTCCTTGGGGGGAAAAAAAAAAGAAACGATAATCCTTCGGCTAGTTACTCGACGCGATTGCTGCCATGGGTTTGCAAGCTTCCAAGACGACACCTGCATGTAAATGCGAACATTATTCGGGCATTTTAATATTTAAAAGCGTTTCGCAGCGAGTTGGAAAGTCACGAGAGAGAGAGGGAGAGGGATGCCAGGAGAGTGGAAGAGAGACGCAAAAGTAGTTTGAATGCGTGAAAGAAGAAAAAGAAGGAAGGAATGAAGCATAGGAAGAAGAAAAAGGGAAGAAGGGATACCAGTGAGCAACAGACCCAACAGGCAACTTACGACAAGATGCCTGCTTGCTTGCCTGTTGGCCTGCGGATCGAGTCCTCTCCCTGGCGTTTATTTATTGCCAGTATTAAAACCAAGACCCGTAGAGTTGCCTGGTGATTACATAAAACTTGCTTACTGCCCCTCTTTTCTCCCTTCCTTCCTTTTTATGATCTTATCTTTCCCCGGTAATGGGTCTGAGGAACGATTTTGGTTTGAAATAATAAAAGCAACGAAAAAAATGGACATTTCTCTGCCGTCTCTCTCTTTTTTTTTGGTTTATTTCTATGTATATTGTATCAGGCTTTCGGTAATGGAAGGAAGGAAAAGCGAGCGGCAATTGTAGGTGTCATGTGCAACGACCAACTGCGGGACGTCATCTGTAGAAAAAGAGCGAACATCGGACGGAATCGGAGGAGTCAACTTGTATTTAAGGAAATACAAGGTCGGCGTGCCGGAGTATCTGTTCACATCTTACCGGGCAGCATTAGATTGAAGTTGAGCCTTCTAATACTGTCAGGTAAAGATGTCGTCAGGATTCCGAAATCAACGTTTCCACAAACAACGATATGCACTTTCGACCTTTTGTTCTCTTACAGAGAGAGATAGAGAGGGAGAGAAAGAGAGAAAAACTAAAAGAAAAAGGAAAAAAAAATGTGATTTGTAAGGAAGTGCATCTGTACCTGCGCAAATACCTGTGAATATCTGTAAGGCGTTGAAGGAAATTTGTAATTGGAATGAAATCGAAATTTTTCTAAAAAAAAAAAAGATGTTTCGTGTGTGGAGAAATTGGGTGTGAATTAATTGTAAATCGAAATTTAGGTTTAAGGATATATTGTAACTTGCGAATGAGTCTGCGATTTTTCTATGAAACGTGGAATGATTGTGAGGCGACGCTCGAAGGTTGTCACGAAATTTGTGCATTTTTTTAAAAAGAAAATTACGTGAAAAATTTTCTCCAACTTGGCGCCACCGGAATTTACCCAATAGGGGTTTTTTTTTTTTGCGGGACACCAACGTGGTGTCACCGGATGGTACGGTGTTAATATTATTAGTATCCAATAATCCCAAATAAGAAATTTAGTGTTATAATTAAAATAGATTTTCTAATTCAATACCAAATTTTTTACAGATACGTAATTGCTCCACCGATAGCTTCCTTTTTAAGGATTTCAAAAAATGATCGAATTAAGCCTCGGGAATAATTCCAAATTGAAATCCTAAAAGGTGTCTTTTGCCACCTTTGGTGGAAATAGTGTCAAGGGATTCGATGAATCGTTGGATCTCAAATTTCAAATTTAGCACTCGGTTCCCCTCGATTCGAGATTCCAATCGATAATACATTCGTGATAAATGGCATTCGTTAAACGAAATCCACGTCTTTTGATGGATCGTGCGCGTTTTAACATGAATATATCATGTAGAAATTTGTACACATAGAATTATACACACACACACACACATAGATGTATATATTTATGTGTTTAAGGAACGTTGGAACACACATCCTCATGTCGAGTTAAATATGAACTCAGACAAATGATGTATGGGAAACGGCACCATATGGTGCCGTTCGTTGTTAGCTTGGGTCATATAAGTACCATATAATGTAAAGATCGTAACTTGGCAAAGGATTCACAAGTACCGTATGCGTTACACTTAATTTCTGTTATAATGCCTCTCACAACTGGAGTCTTTTTCCAGCGGGTAGTAAATATTTGCCGTCTCCCTCCAGCGAAAATCAGATTTTTCAGTCTCAAAAAGAGGGGGGGGGGGGGGGGGGGGGCATCCACAATCCTTTTTTCCCATATTTTTTTCCGTTCTTCTCCACTGGGACTGCGATCCCACGCCAAAATAACATTTGAATTTCAAAATAAGGTAAAATCCCGCGAATTTCCAAGACTCCCTTTGCAGACTCGACACGGAAACGCGTCTGACCGTCTTTGATGCGTTTCACGTCCGTGCATATATCCCACGACCACCTCGGCTCCGTCCAAGCCGGCGGAGGAGCAGCACACACACACACGCGCATTAAAGATTCTCCTTTCAGCCATATTCCGATATTTCTTCTTGGTTTTTTTTTTTGTAAACGTACTTTCCATTCTGCTTAATCGTTTTTTATTTCGAGATGTTGCTCGTTGCGTGCAATCAGCGAGACGCGATAAATAAGAGACGTGTACAACTGGGAGGAATTGGATGGAAGGTGGAAGTAAGAAGTGGTACACACCGTTGTCGGTAGGAGGTAAAGGCTAAATGTATAAAGGCAAAGGCAAAGGCACCATAGTGGTGCCCTGGAGCGAGTAGGCGCGTCAGGAATGTAATGCCTTGAAAACCATGCCATGATCATAAACCATTGCGTGGGTCTGTCGCTTCATAGAGAAAAGGGCGAGAGAGGGTGAACCCCATAGGCACCGTGATATAAATCCCTCCGAGTCTCTTTTCCTCTCATTTGCGGTGTTAAGTAACGTGTCCTACTCCTGCCGTCTTCATCTGGGATCCTCTTATCGCTCTCGTAACGAATCCTTCTCGCTCTTGCCGGTCATTAGCGAGGGTGGAACTGATTCGCGTCCTAAAATCAAGGAAATCGGGTGACTCCTTTTTTTAAATAAATTTGTGTGTCTTAGGAACATCCTTTTTTCCGAACGTACAAAGTACGTATGCAAAGATAGAGCGAAGTCTGTCGTCTCGTATAATTCCAACTATCCGAGACTCTCTTATCTGCACCTCGACCGCGCTGCACTATACTTGGCGTGGTTCTGATTTATATGCATGCTAACTTGCATGCCTTCATTTCATCTAAATATAAAATTCAAGTCTACAAAGCCGGTTTGTACCACTTGACTCGACTGCTCCGTATAAGTGTGTTGGTGTATATATGTGTGTGTGTGTGTGTGTGTGTGTGTGTTTGTGTGTGTATACTGATCACCACGTTCCTATAATTGATATTGAAAATCGTTATGAAAAGCAATAAACGTACGAGTACGTATTTATTCCCTACTAGAATTTATGTCTACCAACGCTACTCTTTTCAACGGCTTCTGGTGGAGGCTTTAGCTGGGCAAAAGCTTATACAGTGTCATCGTAAAAATTCCTCGCTAACCATTGCACGGCATTAAATATATAGCATCCACTGTCCCGGAGATTGCTTTTGAAATGCACAGTATGTGTAATTATTAGTTGCGCCGCTCGACGTTGAGCTACTTCAAGGAAGACTAGCCTGCCATGACTTTTTCTTATCATTTTCCCCTTTTTCATTTCCTTTTTACTTTTTTACGTTATCCCTTCGTTTAATCGGGAACTTTCTTTTTGTTTAACGTCGGTAGAATTTTGGGCAGGACACCAAATCGGTGCCACCGGCGTAGGTTTCGTGGTTTTTGCAGGACACCAACGTGGTGTCTCCGGACGGCACGGTGTTAACACTATTTCTACCGGGCTAATTACACGTAATGAAAAATCCAATATCAAAAATATAGAATTGTAATTGAAATGGATTTTTTTTTTCATTCATAGCAAGTTTTTTTACAGACGCGTGTAATTGAAAAGAAGATTTAATTGGAACGGATTAACATAAAGGATAATTGAATTAACGTTCGGTTCCGTATAAAAGCTATGTTTTATATAGGAGGTATGAAGAAATATAAATTAAGGTCATTATTCATAAGAAAGATAATGATATTTTAATTAAATTAAATTTCATAATACTGATATAAAGTTTTTTTTTATTTAAGTAACATTTTGTGTAATATCATATTAAATTAAATTTGAATGAAAATCATTTTTTAATGTATAAGTAGCAAAAAAATTAAAAATAAAAAAAAGTTAGTTTCCTAAAAATTAATTTTACGGAAGACCAATCGAAATTACTTAATTTTTTTATAAATCAATTAAAATCAATCTATTAATTTTTAATCGAAATCTTATTAATAATAATTAATTTTACGCCAACTAAGCACCTCCTTTTGTGAATTTAAAAAAAAAGAAGATTAACTCAAACCTCAAAAACAATTCCAAGTTAAAATTCTGAAAGGTGTCTTTTAACACCTTTGATAGAAATCGTGTTAATTAATACCCATTCCGAGGTTCCTCAATTTTTCACTCAATACTCGCGAATTTCGCTCCTCATTTGCAATTCTCCTGTTTCGCTGTTGCAACTTCAATGTCAGCTGCATCGTGCAGGAGTGCATTTAAACGTCGAGTCCAATAGCGCCTGGGCAAGACGCGTACAAGTAAGTACGTACTTCAAAGCTTGCCGGCAGAAAGATTTTGACGCTCGAGGCTAGGTTCGAAGTAAGTACATACACGATCTACCCGACACCACCTCACGGAGCTTGGGAGTATAGTAATTAGGTGCAACAACAACAAGAACAAGCGTTTGAACTTTGTAGACTCCGATTAGGTGCTCGTGGTCGTGGAATGAAGATATCCACTGCCGATGGGGTTGTGGGTATTCCTTCCTTGTCCCATTCGCAGGCGTTTAAGTGATTAATACCTTACGGTACCGTCTCTAGGTGGGGTCAAGTATGGGCTAAGTAGGATAGCGTGTTTTAATTATGACATACCACGGTGATATCGTACGCGAGGGAATTGGAAAAGGAAAGCTGCCCGCTGAAAGTTCCTCTCTGACCGTAAAATTAACCCCTCGCACTATTTTCACGAGTCTGACTCGTGATGAAAATTTTAGGCCAAACTTGAATATCACGAGCCTGACTCGTAATCGACATTTCGGGCCAAACATGAATATCACGAGCCGTACTCGTGGTCTTTTTAAATAAAACGTGGTATTTTGAAAATTTATCGCAATCACATGTAATAATTAAAATACTTTTAAAAAATTTTTATTCGAATTCATTTGAATTTCACAATTTCCGACACTCGGGCCCCGCCACTTCGGCTCTTTTCGAGACTATTCGAGGCATAGAACGGGAGGATGGATATTTATTCGAATCGAAATCTTTGTGTATTTTTCTTTTCCATTTCCTGCAACACGTTTCGATTGTAAATTATTCTCGGACCACCCTCTCGTGGGTTTTATATTCACGGGGAAATTTTTTCGTAGGAGATATCGCGCGAAGTGTGGCCATAGAGGCTGGGCTATTTCGGAGCGAACGGGAGGAAGAGATCGGCTGGAAACAGCTGAATAGTCGGTTCTCGATCTCGTTCGTAAAAGTTAAATAAACCCGTTAGTTGACTGTACGGCAGGTTACAAATGAATCCATTGGAATTCCGCAGCGTTTACAAATATTTCAATCTCTCCCAAGGTGATCGTGATCGTACGGTCGAAGGATATTCTAGCGAAAATATACGTTCGTATTGGAACGTTTCATACTTATCTCGCAACTTTCCGTCTAATTACGGTAATAAGAACAATCGTCACGGGGAACCGAAGTATTGAAATCGGGAGAATTCGTCGATTTCTTGGTCAACAACTTCCAGGTCAATATCGTTACGGAATTTGAGATAAGGTGGAATCGAGCGAAGGCATGGGGTAAAAAAGTACCCCCTCGACTCGTTACGTCCGCCGTAACTCGAGGATATAAAAGAACAGTCCCGTGGGTTTTACGACTACGGCGTTATGGGTCTTCGAAAGCACCTTGATATTTATGTATAAGCGTATTCATATTGCCTCTTTGCGAACGAAACGTGCATCCACGGTGCATCCTGAACTCCCTTCTTCGGCCTCGGCGTCTCAAATTTTACCTGCAGCCTCGCGTCCTTTGTGTATCTACCTTTTCTCCGAAGAAAAGCTCTCGCTCTCTCCTAGTAGGCTCGGGTACGAACGAAGTTCATGATTCACGAGCAAATTGATTTACCTCAGCGCCCTTCCTCTTTTCCGTGCTTTTAACGGCACCGATAACAACGACCGAGGCTTTTTTACGACCGCGAACTTAACGGTTTGTTGTTCGTCTCACGGCAATTATTTGAAGTTGACGCGCCCTTCTGGGGAACGAGGGGTGGCCAAATTTTTACACCCCTGTCCCCGAACGTCAACTGTTTCTACCGAAGGTGTCAAAAAAAAATAATATTTTGGAATTTCAATGTAGAATTTTTTTTTCGAGGTTTAATTTAAAAATTTGGAATTTTTTGCAAGGAAATATATTTGAATTAAAATTCGATATTTTTGGTTTTGGAATTTCGATGACGTATAATTGGCGCGGTAGAAGTGGCGTTTATTGCCGATTCGATCTTGATCGGTACGATTTCGAGCTCCTAGAAGACCATGAGAAGGCTAGGGTCGATCGTCGTTGCGTACGGACATTACAGAAAGTAGCAATTTACAGGCGAGCTCATGAATCGCCACTCCGAGTACATACATACGTTTCTACGCAATGAATTAATATTCCTCGTGCGTAATGTGCGTACGTGTGTGGATTTGCGCGTGTGTGCGAGAGACGACACTGTTCATGGACGCAGGAACGTCAACGACGACGACGACGACCACGGGATGTCGTATGTGGAATCGGAGAGACGTCGTCGTCTCAGGCATTATCTACTTTCGGGCTCCGTAATCACGTTTCATCAAGACTCTATTAAAGTAGAATGTAGATCCGTGATTTTTGTAATCCTCTTATTTTTTTTTAGATCGAATGCAAATCCAAGTAATTTTTTTTAATTGCCGCTACAAGAGGTTTAAAAAAAGTATCATTAAAGGATGAAAAATCGAAAGTATAAAAATATTGTCTTGAAAAGGATTTTTGAGAAAGATCCCGAATTGGGGATTTTCTTTAAAATTGGATTTTTGACGAATTTTACAAAATTGATACTGCGAATTATAAAAATATTTGGAAAAATTTCTTTGGAATGTAATTTCGGAAAAATTTTGCCATTGGGAATTTTTTGGAAAAAGAAAACTTATTGAAAAATGTGATTTTTGTAGAATTATCGAATTTTGTAAAATCGACACCAGGAAAAGGAATTTTTTTTTCCTCTTCTAGCATTTAGCGAATCGACACCAGATACCCGATATTACCTTTTGGCGCAACAAATACGAGGTAAATAACCGGGTTCCTCGCATTATCTTATCTTCGTGTCGACCGACCGGACTTCTTGTCCCTTTTCTCGACGATTCCCGGTTCTCCTTTTACTTGTTCCACGCATTCGGAAAAAATGTTGAATCCCGGGAACGAAATTTGTGGCTTTCGACTTCATCGACTGTAATTATTATCATTGCCAGAAACTTGTAACGCAATAGGTGAAAAATAAGTGGCTCTCTCCTCTTATCTCCCGAAACGTTAAAATGGGTTTACGCGTGTGTACTTAAACTTATATAATTCCCACCCACAAAGATCCCACCATTTTCTTTGATACACAATTACACGTTATTTTTTTCAAGATAACGCTCAACTTTTCGGAATTCTCGAGTTTCGTTAATATCTGAATCAGATAAAAAACTATGTAACAACAATAACGTTTGATTTTATCGAAGTCTCGCTTATTATTTTATTACATCTCGAAGTACAAAAAAATATAGAAATTTATTACACCCCTGTCCTTATCCTCAAACGCCGCATTTTCGAATTAGGAGCAAAAAAAAAGAACGTTTTGGAATTTCGATTTCGAATTATTTTCGAGGTTTAATCGAATCTTTTTTTTTTAATCCAGAAACGGAAGGTAGAGCAATTATACGCGTATGTAAAAATTTGAAATTTTTTAAGGAAACATATTTTAATTAAAAATCTATAAATTTGGTTTTTGGAATTTTGATGACGTATAATTGGCGCGGTGTATTTATTCTTTTTACGTGAAACCGAATGGAGAGCGTATCGACGAAGATTAATTAATTCCCCCTCCCTTCCCTACTTTTTTTTCGAAAAAAAATTAAAATACAATTTTGACTAATTCACTACAGCGATGTATTATTTTACAGCGAAGGACAGTGAAATAATTATGCTAATGAATTTGACGAAAAGTTATAGTATATTCGAGAGAGATATATATATGTATATATATACTATATATGTAGTAATTGCTTTTTCTCTTAATCGCAAAACAGCAGATGCAACCGAAGGTGATGTGGGATAGTTGTTGTTGTGTTGTGGCCATACGTGTGCCTCGATTGCCAGGAGTCAGAAGGACTCCGGGGCAATTTTTCGATACCTGAACGTTACGACCTTGTAACTCTCAGGCTGCCGTGTGGATATATACACACACGGGCTTGATACTCAATTATAAATTAAGGTTGCAAAATTTCCTACACCAGAAATGGGTATTTGTTGCGTCATCGACAAGCGTTTAACACGATGTAATTTTAATCGATGCTATATTACGACAGGAAAGAAATAAATTTCGTGCCTTTTTCAGTCTTTTAATTACGACACATTAATTCATACGTGTGTCTGCACGAATTTATTATACGAATTTTTGCATAAAATTGCAGGAGCCTCGAATAGCGTGTCGAAATTTCCCTTTTTTTTCCCCCCCGACCGTTCCGTGGAATTACCCACTTTCGTTCAATTAATTCTATTTTCTAGCGTAGCCTCGAATTTTATGGAATTTTTTCTTCTTTTAGCAAAATTCCTCCCGTAACGAGAATAACACTGGAAAAAAAATGTATCGTAATTCTAACTATTGTTATTTTAAAATATGTACTTTCATGTTTGAGATAAGAAATGAAATAATTAGTGCCTTTATCTTTTCGGTACAAAATCAATTCCTCTTAAAATTTGACTAAATTTTGAGTAATTAAAAAAACGTAATTTATGAATTTCGCGACTCTTCTAGAAATTCCTCTATTTTCATGCCGCAGAAATTTGAAAACGTGCTTAATTATTAATACATCATTTCGTCCAATTAATTTTAATTGAAATTGATAAGAATGACATTCGCTTTGTAATTTGTAAAACGATCCTAGTCTCGGCTTATCTCCCCGCACGTCGGGGATAGGCTGCTAATAACGATAATGATCGATACTGTCGATCTCTCGCAGACCGGGAGAACTTTTAATTATAATAAAGAAAGATATGAAATCGCGTAGGTAACTCGTACGTACGTATATGATCGATAAGTTCCTTTCGTGCCAATCAACTTTTCATTGACAAAGAAAAAAATAAGAAAAAGAAAGAAAGAAGGAGATCACGTCCGTGAGAATGAAGTTGTAAATGAGAACGCAACTGCTTGGGATCTCTTAATTATATGCAAAAACATCTTTGGGAATACGTTGCCGAATTTATTGCTACATTATTTATTATTTATGCGGGGAGCAAAATCGTCACAAGGTTTCGCTTTCTCCTCGAGCCAGCGAGCGAGGCGAAAAACAACATCGCCGTTAATTTTACTTTAATTATTTCTCTTTTCGTTACCGTTTTCATCCTTCGCGATAATTCCACTTTGGAAAATTATCATCCGTGATCCCGTTCGTTTTAATTTACAAATATCACGCGATAAATTATGCTTAATTAAGGAAAAACGTATATAATAGATTCGCGATGCGATTTACGCTACCACGCAATTTAATTAGCACCTGCCGCTTTTTTTCCCCGATGTACAACTACGTCCATTTTATAGCTGACGAGTATAAAAAGCTCTTCCGCCTTATCGCGACACTAAATCTATTCCGTGCCTTCTTACAACGCCAGCTCGTAATTAACAGAAAAACTCTTTTGGAGAAAAAAAAACAGTCCCTGCCGTTGCGGAATTCGAAGAATTCAAATTTTGCGAAATAAAATGAAGAAAAATTCGGAAATGGTGATTCGCTGGCGACTCGGGAATTTTTTTAAAGAATATTTTTCGAGGCGAAAATTGAGGTACTCACTATTTATTGTAAATATGAGAGAGAAATCGTGGGTTGGCGAAGAACACACGCTGCTTCCTAATCAAATATGTACTGAAACCGCAGCGTGAAGGCAGCAAATGAATATTTATTGCATTTCTCTTAATATTCTGCAAAGTGGTGGTATTACTTTGCGCCATTGCCGGGGAAATACCTTAACTATTTATAGCTTTCCACGAGTCTTTCTAAATCCTTTTGCCGCGTACGCATGTATGAGACTGCAACGGGAGAAAGAATGCGTTTCGCTATAATACAGCCGTGTCTTATACAGACTCGGAGGGATATGTTGTGTTATAGAGTTATACAGTAAAGAAGACTCATTCATCACTTTCTTAGTCATGGTACAAAGTATCCTCACAGGTCCAAGGTAAGCCCACTTTACGGTTCATTAGCGGAGAGGAGTATGAGGCAGAACCTTTTTTATCGTACCGGAATACGAGTTAAGGACCGACAGAACGAGAGACTGACCGGTGAATCGAATTTCACCGGTAGATGTATTTCTGGACCCCGAATGTGGGGACCGTTTTTCTCCCAAAAATGGGGCTGGTTTCAAGCCACGTGTGCTTTCGAAACGAGGAAATCCTGAAAATTGGGCATTTTGTGCCAAAGAGAGTCTGTAAGAATGCAGGATTTCTAGTCGGAGTAGAAAAAATTTTAGGGCCCTGAATCGGGCCCGTTTTTATCAAAATTTGGGAGTTTTCTACGAGTGGGAGACTGTAAGACACTCCAGGGGGATGAAAAAGAGGAATACGTGGATTTTTGTCCAGAAAAGAAAAAAAATATTTTAGAAGGAGAGATTTTGGGACCCCAAATCCGGGCCATTTTTTTTTTCCAAAATTGGGACTGATTTCCAGCCACACGTGATTTTGAAACAAGGAAACCTTGAAATTTTGGGGATTTTTGTCCCAGAGAGAGAGAGAGAGAGAGAGAGGGGGGGATGAAGCGAAGGAATACGTGGATTTCTATCCAGAGCAGAGAAGTTTCAGATAAATGAGTGCAAGAAGAATGCTTTTAATGTCACTGCGCATTATTTTCCCAGCTAAATTTAACGGGGCATCTGTACTCATCATCAGTAGCTACACTGTGACACGTTGGAAATCCTAACGAGCGTTACATTAGTCACAGCGAGAGGAGAGCAGTGATACAAATATAGATGCTAATCTACGCATTGCGGATTGTAAAGATTATGTTTTATATCTCTCCACTGCGACAAACGCATTTTTCAGTAGGAATTTATTTGCCGCATCAAAATGATGTTTTTCTTTTTTTTTTTCCTTTACTTGGAACTCCCGTTTAAAATTCATGCAAATAAAGTTTTAAAAGTGAGCGAATCGACTAGAAAAGTACTAGAAAGTTACCCTCTTATTTTAGGGATTTTTCTATTTTTTTCCAAGAGCAGTTTCACTACGAATTTTAGAGATTGTTTTTTTTTTGTCCAATCATTTCCGAGCGGTTTGGGGTGAAAAAAAAGGCAATTTGTAATTTCAATATTTGTTCGACACCGACTATCGATTAAAACCTGTCTCCCTCGAAAAAAGTGCGAAAGGTTCGAAATTACGCGCAGTCATACGCATGATTCAGCCAAATCGAACCTTATGACAAAATTGTCGAATCATTCAATCGTCGGGAGAAATGGGAAAAATGTGTTTTCTTTGTACTCCTCTCGTTAGCACGAAAGGAATTCGAAATTGCACGATTATTCCTTAGAAAGTGTAAAAAGCAAGCGAGTACGGCAGAATCGGCTCGTTCGAGGAATTTCCTACCGATTTCAATATGTTGAAAAAAAAAAAGAAAAAAAAACATCACGATTTGGTAATTAATCGAAGCTGGTTCGCCGAAGAATTGAGAATTTTGGCACCCGAGCGTATTTTCGGCAACTTTGTTGTTCGAAAATGCGGGTAGATATCGAATGTATTTTTAGGAGTCAAAGTGTTTTTCATGGAAAACTCGAAACGATCCAATTCCGTTCTTAAAAATAAATATCGGAATAACAAGAAAACGAGGAGACGAAGGTAAAAATACAAGGAGAATTCGAATTCTGCGGAAAAGTTGACTATAAAATACACAGAAATCCCGAGAACTCGAAGAAAATAAGATATACGCGGAGTTACAGGCATTTGATAGAATTTCAGCATCTCGCCGCTGGATCTCGGGGTATACGCATACATTTTTCATCATCTCTATACTAAACCGAAAAGATAAAAGCAGTAAAACTCATAAAAGCAGTAGTATACTATAAATCGTCTGGAACGATTTCTTAAGACACCGAAGGCGTGTCTCGACGCTTTTATTTATATAATCGTATACGTCTACTCAAGTTTGTCCACGTAATAATTATTACAATATGAATAGAAGAAGACGTTTGAGAGCGTGTGGTAGGAAAAAAAATGCTTCGGAGGCCTGCGCTTTTTACCCACGTCCTCCTCCTCCTCCTCCTCTGTTCTCCCTTTCTTAACGAATTTATATCAAACATTGGACCTTCTTTTTTTATACCCAAACAACTATTATAATTTCTCCATTTTTCCAAAAATATTGTGGGTGACTGGCATTTGGATGATTAAAATTCACTCTTTTTATTTTTTCTTTAACTTCAACAACAACAAAAATACACACACAGACGCAACTAGTTTTCCTAATCAGGTCGGATCTCGAAAACAGCGGGTATTTCCCATACGCGTATACAATATATCTATATATTGTATACCTGCAGTGCGTTCGAGGGGTAAATATGTGAGATGGTGGCAAGGATCTCTCCGCTGCATCTCCGTTGGAATGATTCCTTCGGTTCTCTCGCAGGTATACTTATATACCTGCGAGAAGGAACGGTGTTGCATCTGCAACCTGCAGTGTAACATGTCAGTCGACATCATTATTGGGAAGTGAAAGGGGAAAGGGGATTTTGCTGGGTCTTCTCGCGGTATTATGAAGATGATGATGATGATGATGATGATCATGACGTCGACTATGATGATGATGGTGATGATGATGATGATGATGATGATGGTAGGGAAAAAGAGAGAAGCTGGATGCAGAACTCTTCTAGAAGAGCGTTTATTGCGACTTCTTTGTTATTTATATCTTGCCGAGCCGTAGCAATAACTAATAGAGACCCTTGGCACGCTCGTATCACAGCAGCAGCAAGAGTTTTACGATTCTTTCGACGACGGCCCGTATTACTTTCGTATTTTATTTCATTTCCTATCGTATAATTTCTCGGCGTCTAATGAATTTCACTCGAAATATTGATATCTTTATGACAGCGTCCGCCTCGGTTGCCGTGTTCCTGCGGCCGTCGTTGGCATCCACTGGATGCTAATGATCCTGCGAGGATGTACCAAGGATATTTAGGAGGGCCCCGAGGTAAAGAAGGAATGTAAGGTTCCGCTGAAAGTAGTAAAATATGAAACCGAGCACGAGAGGTAGGAATTTCGCTGATAATGGAAACGAGACAAAGTGTTTGTGTTCGCTGCAGTTTCGAGTATCTTATCTGCACTCGCCGGGTAAAATGTGTACGTGCACTTAGCGAAATATGGTTTTCGTTGTATCCTCATCCATGGCCTTTCTCGGTCGTTAGGGAACCATCAGGAACTGGCGAGAAATTTCTCGTGTCACTGGGGATTATTCAATTCCACGTAATTTTAGGAACCGGGAGATTGTACTTTTTTTTTTGTATCCACGATTTCGAATTTAATAAAAATTTGTAGCGTTCCCGGCACGGGGATAAAATTCCCATGGAAGGAATGTCAAGACCGCGAGCTTAGAAAAGCGTAATTCAATATAGCCGGGTTTCGAGTGGAGCGCTGTTATCGCGCACGATCGGCCATATAGCGGTATAACGACGCAGCTTTGTGAATTACATTCATTTTCTTATTAAAGCGACGACACGTGTAATGAAGAGCAAAGATCAGAAGGATGCAGGAATGCCTGCAATCGCGAGTGCACGACGAATACCATTTATTTGAATCATTCTCAAGTTTGACTCGTTGGTGTCTTTAATTTCATTGTTAGCCTTCAAAATTCGAAATGCGGAAATAGAATAATTGGAGGGAATTTGAGGGATCGGTAATTTCCCTCGATTTTTCCTCGGTTATAATAGAAGGCCTTTTTTTATGTATTCTCAAAATTGACTCATTGGTATTTTTAATTTTATTATCAGGCTTCAAAATTCGAATGCAGAAATGGAATAATTAGGGGGAATTTGAGGGATCGGTAATTTTACTCGATTTTTCCTCGGTTATATCTAATAATTATTTGAAGGCCATTTATTCTATTCATTTTCATGTTTGACTCGTTGGTATTTTCAATTTCAGTATCAGCCTTCAAAATTCGAAATGCAGGAATAAAATAATTAGGGGGAATTTGAGGGATCGGTAATTTCGCCCGATTTTCCCTCGGTTATATTTAATATTAATCAGAAAGCCATTTATTTTATTGATTTTCAAGTTTGACCCAATGATACTTTTAATTTCACCATCAATCTTCAAAATTCGAAATGCACGAATAGAATAATTAGGGGAAATTTGAGGGATCGGTAATTTCGCTGGATTTTCCCTCGGTTCGGACGGGTGAAAATTGCCGGTATAGCATGTAAATGAGGTCGTAACGTACCCTGGAGTTTTGGCGTAGGGAAAGATACTTTCTCTTAACGGAAAAAAAAAGAAGGACGTATAATACCTACGTGTATTTTGCATGTTGCTGCCGAAGAATCCGGCCGAAAATTCTGAAGCGAGCACCATACAATTAGAGAACATTGTCTGGTTCTGTCGGTTGCATATGGTTTAACCAAGGGGCGAGTTTTTGTGAATGCCAAGGAAGAAGAAGAAGACGACACGTGTGAACCACATGCGATTTCGCTCCGGGAGGCTTCACCCCCCCAAGTCCTTGTGCTCACCCTCGCTTTCCCCGATGCCAACTTATGGTTGCCCTCACGGAGGATATAACGGCCCTTAAGACATCGTGGCCCATACCTTTTCCGTCTTTTGTCTTTCCTCCCCTTTTTTCTCGCATCCTCCGGGTAACCGAAACCGAAGAAACGACAAACTCGTACGAGCTCGATCGCTGACTTATTTCGTCCCATCCGAGTTTTCTGGAGGTGAACGGAGCCTCTCGTTCACTTGAAACGAACACCAAATGCAGCAATCACTTGAATTGTGCCTGTAATACCGAGCCAGTGCATATGTGGTCGTCTCTCTCATTCGCTAACCGCACAATTGGCTGAGATAGCCGGCGATATAGCGCGTAGTTTTGTAACTTTGTAACCGTAACTAAACTATGGGAATGAAAAGTAGCTGCCGCTCGATGGTATTGGTCTAAGTTTGCACATATGTGTGCGTCCAGGATCAGACGTCGCAAAATCTGGGGGAAATTTTGGGGATTTTCACCTTTTAGGATGAAAAAAAAAGAATGAAATTGGAGGAAGGTATGTAGGTTTTACCATGTACCTGAGTCTCAGGTGGGAAGTACTCGAATTTCGTGTGATTATGACGCAACTTCTCCGGTTGTTGTATCAAACGAAAAGCGTAAAGTCACGATAGATCCGAAGCGATACTCGATAAAATAGGTTGCTCGGCGTATCAGGTGTTGATTGATCTAATCGAACTTCGCTTATCAGTGATGGACGGAAGGGAATTCGGGTTGACACTCGTGACGTGAAATGTGATTCTAAGATTTCTCAGTAATTTTTCAATTTCCCATGTTATTCACATGGTAACGATAAAAAAAAATCCCTTGAATCCCATTTTGAAAATCGTTAGCAATGTTCGAAACCCTCGCTTTTAAAATTTTACCCATTTCCCGTGAAAAGGAAGAATTTCGGGCGACAAACACCGAGGAGGCAAATCATTAAAAAAGAAAATCCCACGTTTTCGAAAAAATGGGCCGCGATATTTTAGCTTTTCATACCGATCGTTCTACGTTTTTTTTGTTTAATTCCCTCCATACCAGTTTTGCACCAGGCGAGAAGAGATAATTGGTATAACAAGAACGTATTCCTGTTACCCAAAGGAAAAAAAAAAAAGACGCGTTAAAGCAACTCGGGACGAGGAGAGATCGGTAAAGATGTCTCTTAATGAAATATATAACGGAATGTTAATTTATTATACGAAAAAAGGGGTACTCGCTTCCCCGATATTTCAATGCATTTGTCATACAACGAATGCACTGTGAATTGTGACGGTAATGCGTATACAAGTGCGACTATGGCTTTGCATCTGTGCATATCTATACGCACACTCGGAGACAGGCACATTTTTTCTTTTTTTTTTGCAGTTATTTTCAAAGATATTGAATATGCACTTGATCATAATCATATATCTGCAGTATATGAATTGGGTTCAGCCTCTGGCTACTTTTGCGGTTTGCGGTAGTTGCAATCCGGTCGTTACATCTATAGAATCGCACAAATGTGTGGGTACTATGGTTACACGTACTATATAACAACAACACAAGAAGGTGAAACGAGAAAAGGGGCGATACGTCTGCCAAGCAAAGTACGATGAATCACCGTCTCCTTCGGTAGCTGCTGTTAGGCTTTTAAGACGAGACACTTGCATGGTACTTGACTAAAGCCTTTCAGGGAGTCAGTCGACCTTTAAACATTCTCAGAAGAGTCTTGGAAAAAAAATGGATACATTCCTTCTTCTGAGATGTGCGATACAACGACGTGCCACTTTGACAGCCTCCAGCACAGGCTGCATTTCCAGCTTCGATGTGCGCATTCGCGAGCGAACGAGCGAACGAATTTTTCAGGGATCCAGGAATCGCGATGCACCGCGGATTTCGCTAAATTAGGGGGTGCCGTGGTACAGAATGTCACCCGTTGGGGTTCAACGGGGGTTAGAAGGAAGATACGGGGTATCAGGTCCGTCCGACTCTCGGCGGTTGATGGATATTATGTTCGGATGGAAAGTCAAGTTTTCATCGCAACAGCGCCCGTATCAACGACTCGAGTGGATAGAATTTCAGAGCATCGATAGACCAGCTTCTGAATGCGTGTACCAAGTCACGGATGCAACCGACCACCGACTCGTTCTATTTACCGTCCGGATGGTTGCAGCGGCAAAAAGGCCCTTTTCCTTCCCGTGCTTCCCCGAAATTCGAGAAAAGGACCCGAAAACGGGGACCATCAAGGCCCTAAAGTCAAGATCTCCGCTTCTGGGGACGCATCCCTCGAGGTATTAATTATGGTTATGACGAATGTAGAATTATGGTCTATACACTTGGTAGGAATTTTAAGGCCCCCACCCCATAAAAATGCTCTCTTGAATTTCGATACCGATCTATAGATCGTAGGTATAGGTCCTTTCGAACCTTCGGTGCTTCGTATGTGCCTGTAGCGGGAGGGGTATTTATATATGTATTGTAAACGGCTTTTTTTTTGGTCGAAATTTAAACCGTGACGACCCAAAACCGTTTCAAGGACATACAAACATTCACGAAACTTCATTTCCAAGGGTTTTCTATGAAAACGTGCCTTTGTAATACGAAACTTTTTTATGGTGAAAGCGGAAAATGGTGGTAAATTCTACTGTACCATAACAATTCACGAAGTCACGAATTTTCAATGTAGGGGAATCGCGCCCGAAACGGCCCAGGGACCTCGATATGCCGTTTTGGGCGCAATTCCTCTATTTCTTGGTTTGGAAATGAAAAAAAAAAAGAAATGTTGTTTTCGCGTTCGTATACGGTTTTGGACTTAGGAATGGTATTATCGAGACACGTGTTACGGCGGCAGTTAATCAAACACAAGTGTTCGCCAGGTGGGATATTCCTACGTTGCATTATGCGCTTAAGTATCCCGAGAAAACAGAAGCGCGTATGAAATTTCTCCGAACAGGCCCATTTTGTTTTTAGCTTTGCCGATAGGACCTGATTAATTCCGAAGAATTTCGTTTACGCGTGATTCGATAAATTAGCCATTTTTTGAAAACGCGTCACGGGGGCGAGAAACGAGGAAGTGGGATATTTTGACGTGGAGAGTGGATGAAAAATTCGATTTGGAAAAACGTTGGCAGGTTCGATACCCATCCAGCGCCAGGTAAGGGGATAACTTTGTAAGCAGCTGGTCAAACAACTCCGAAGCCTGTTCGACTCCCCGATATAGGTGCACATGCATGCGTGTATATGTACCCGTTTTCTCGATTCTCGGCTGACCTCGAAGTTCTTTTTAATTACTCTTGTAAAAGTGTCAGGCCCTGTACGAGACACTCATTATCTGGTGTATGTGGAAAGTGCATTAAGATTTCGTGCTGCAGTTTTCAACCCTCATTTCTCGTCATCCCTTAAAGGTGGAGGCTCTCGCTTGCACGCGGTGTCACGACGAAACGGCCTCGACATGCGGCGATACGTCGCATGCCGAGGCCCAATAGGTGGTGTCGAACAATGGGCTGCTGAAATTGGGGGACGTCCATTTAATTCATTAATTCATTAATTCCCGTATACATATTTCTCCATCCCTCGAGCTCCTCGGTTCCTTTTATTCCTCCTTCTTTCCATTTTACACGAGTCTGGTGAAAAAGATAAAGTTGCCGGCAATGGCACATAAAGTGTCATTGCTTGTAGGGCTCGAACTGGTCGAGTATAGCTCCTACAAAGAGGGTAGTTTTCAGGCTCCGCTAGTTTTGCGCTAAGGGTTGGTCGTTTAATGTCACACTATCACACTACATGGCGTGACGAGCCACAACTATCGCGAGGACTCGGACTTGGGCGGAAAGCTCACCGTCCATGGTAAAAAATTTCGCCGTGGACGGAGACGATCGGGGTGGTTTTTGGAAAAATCGACTCTCGGAAAAATTTTTTGCGCACTTTCGGGAGACCCATATCCGATGTATTTTTTCCCGAGGAATCCATTTTCATTGTCAAAATTCCCGAAATCCAACGGGAAATACGATTTTTCCGCAAAAAACCTATTTTTTTCCAACTTCTGCTGGGATTTCATCAAATTTGACCCTTGGAATCGATTCTACGGGAAAAATTACCCCTAGAAATGACTTGTCCAACCCCATTTTTGAAACTTTATTTTTTACCCCATTTTTGGGGGAAGGGGAAGGTATGCCCAAAAAATCGACTTTTGGAAAAAAATTTTTCGCACTTTCGGGAGACCCATATCCGATGTATTTTTTTCCGAGGAATCCATTTTCATTGTCAAAATTCCCGAAATCCAACGGGAAATACGATTTTTCCGCAAAAAACCTACTTTTTTCCAACTTCTGCTGGGATTTCATCAAATTTGACCCTTGGAATCGATTCTACGGGAAAAATTACCCCTAGAAATGACTTGTCCAACCCCATTTTTGAAACTTTATTTTTTACCCCGTTTTTGGGGGAAGGGGAAGGTATGCCCAAAAAATCGACTTTTGGAAAAAAATTTTTCGCACTTTCGGGAGACCCATTTCCGATGTATTTTTTCCCGAGGAATCCATTTTCATTGTCAAAATTCCCGAAATCCAACGGGAAATACGATTTTTCCGCAAAAAACCTATTTTTTTCCAACTTCTGCTGGGATTTCATCAAATTTGACCCTTGGAATCGATTCTACGGGAAAAATTACCCCTAGAAATGACTTGTTCAACCCCATTTTTAAAACTTTAATTTTTACCCCATTTTTGGGGGAAGGGGAAGGTATGCCCAAAAAATCGACTTTTGGAAAAAAATTTTTCGCACTTTCGGGAGACCCATTTCCGATGTATTTTTTCCCGAGGAATCCATTTTCATTGTCAAAATTCCCGAAATCCAACGGGAAATACGATTTTTCCGCAAAAAACCTATTTTTTTCCAACTTCTGCTGGGATTTCATCAAATTTGACCCTTGGAATCGATTCTACGGGAAAAATTACCCCTAGAAATGACTTGTTCAACCCCATTTTTAAAACTTTAATTTTTACCCCATTTTTGGGGGAAGGGGAAGGTATGCCCAAAAAATCGACTTTTGGAAAAAAATTTTTCACACTTTCGGGAGACCCATATCCGATGTATTTTTTTCCGAGGAATCCATTTTCATTGTCAAAATTCCCGAAATCCAACGGGAAATGCCTTTTTTCCTCAAAAAACCTATTTTTTACTGACTTTCGCTGGGATTTCATGATGCGCGGGGCTGTATCTCTGTACGGCAGGGTTCATACGTGAACGCCACTATAGTGGCGCGTCGTGCCTAAGAGGTTAATGGGACCCTAACGCGTTAATGAGGGAAAAGTAGCTGAGATATTTAATATCAATTGAAATTCGTGGCTTTTCCTGTCCTCCATTTGCATCTGCCGTCTCTCTTTCTGACCTTTTTTCCCGACGTTCATCCTTTTTCTTGCGTGAGTTAATGAGTCAGCTCGGAACGGTTCGCCAGTGCGAGTAAGCTAACACCCTCATAGGGCGCGGCTCAATCAATTACTGCGAGCAGGGTGCGGTCGTCCTGCACGGGTTCTTCGCCTTGCATGGCAACAACCCCTCAAGGCATCGTGAAAAAGATAGGGGGGGGGGGGGGGGAGGCAGGCAAAGGAAGTCTTTTACACCGTCCATCCATATGGTATTCTCGATCTTCTTTCTATGTCTTCCCCCATCGTTACGGAGCGACAGTCTCGCATTTTAGAGTGCACTTTTTTACGCCCTTAAGTGCACTAACGACTCTGTCGTAATATAGGTTTTACACACGAGCTTCATAAATTCCACCGGCAGCGATCGGGTGCTTCCTTGTCCGATCGTTATTCTCTTATTTATGTTATTAGTCGATCGTATTTAATCAATTTGTCCGGTAGGTAGCGGCAATCGACTTCCGTCGAAGGGACATCCGATGATTTACAATTTTACCGGAAAAAAATTATTAATAATAATAATAATAATAATATAATTATAAGTAAATAATAATAATAACAATAGTAGTAACAAGAATCATCCCCCTTTCTAGCAAAATCCAAATTCGATTTTTTTGGGCTCCTTTGACATCCCCCCCCCCCCCCTCCCGAAATTGGGAAAAAATCGAGGTTTCAAAAATTCGGATTGGGGAAAAGCGCCTACGGGAGGCATTTGTTCCTTCTCTCGTTTCAAATTAACAGTTTCCTCGAAAAAGTTCCCCCGGGCCATTTCCCGTCGATTTCGAGCGATGTCTAAATCATAAAAGCCCACGTCAAAATAGTAGGGGCATTTTGGTATTTACCTCGACTCTTCCCGCTGTCGTCAGCTGGAACCTCTTAGAGGTTCCGGTGCTTCACTTCGGTCGTTAGGGTCGTAAAAACCCGAAGCACGGGAAGTCGTGGAAATTCGGAACCCGTTGGAGCAAACGAATTGAAAAAGGAATTGCCCCTTATTCCGAGCCCGATAAGGGCGGCGAGGGCAATTAATTGAAAATAATTGAAGTAATTTACGTGGAAAATGCAAAAGTCTCGCGACACGCGATGCGTCATGGAACGCATAAAGATTTGAGCTCGGCCTATACCGGCCGTTGGGTATCGGTTCCATCTCCAGACTACTTTGTAGCAAAAAAGGGGGTAATCTCTCTCGGCGAATCTAGAAGCTCGCAAATATAATTACCGCGCGCTCACCGATTGGAATAATTTCCGAATTTTTGCATACGCAAATCCATCCATCCCGTGCCACCCACCCCGGCCTGGTTTCGGTGTTAACGATTTGCCCCCCCCCCCCCGGAGGTCCCCGAGAAGGTCCTGGAAGGAGCTGGTTGTTAATGGAAGTATGGTTTTTTGTCAAGTCCTTTTGATAAAGGGTCTACACGACACTTATCTGAGGACTATTCGTGCACAAATGAAAACAAGCGAAGGAGAAAAAGAGAAAGAGGGGGTTCGGGAAGGTAGTAGAAATATCCATCGTCGTAGTAAGTTAGCCATATCTCGACGTAATTTTATTGTCGACTCCCCCAGTTGTTGCGTGTCGATGTTCTTCGTACATACATGCATACCCCCTTTTATACCCTTCTCCTCTTACCCTTCATTTACTCATAGCTTTTCCTTCGCTTTTTCGTTGTCTCGCCTTGTGTGATTTACTCGAAACAAGTGTCACTCCTCCTTGGTTGTATATTTAGAGTTTCAACCGAGAGGCGTTAGGGAGAGAAACATCGTTGATTTCGACGACAACGACGAGGTAGAAAGTTCCTGCAGTCTCTTGTCTTCTCTTCATACATCCAACTGCAGGAATTTTTCCGGAGGAATGATTAAACTCGTAGATTTATGCACAGGCTACCTTGCCTTCACGACTCCGTACTTCTTTCCCGGTCGTGGCACTGCCCTTTGCATGCAACAAAATATATATACATATATATATATATTTGCTACATGTCTTTCACGGGGGTCCCGATGACGTCTGCCAAGATCGAGCTGCGTTCCAATAAACTTCCCCCTAAAAAGTGGGCAAAAATTGATGTTTCAAAATTGGAGTTGAAGGAGACTCGATTGCAAAAGTCAGTTTTGAGAAAATCTTATGGGGAATTAGCGAAAACGAATTTTTTGTGGGAAAATCGTATTTCCAATGGGGTATTGGAAATTTAAATAATGAAAATCCCTAAAAGTTGGTTTCAAAAATTAATTTTTTTGGGGCACACCTTGACCCATCGAAAAAAATGGAGTAAAAATTGAAAGAAAGAAAAAATAATATTCGCAAGTGGTTGGAAATAATTGAATTCTAAGGGTACAAACTCCACCTCTGCTTTTTCCTCATCCGACAGGAAGTGAACTTGAATTGCATTCGAATGCACTTTGCATATTACCGAGGAATGGACTCGTTCTCGATGGTGCATCGAAATCGATCGAGGACGCAGACGAATTTCGACGAAAGGAACGGTGCCCCGATGAAAAAGTGAAATAATCGTAACGGACGAAATCGCGGTGGTGACTTCGAATGCACCAGGACGCATTTGTCCGATGCGTTTGCGGATCTCGACTCTTTTTGCGGATTCAGCGGATTTCGTAGAGGTAATACCGCGAGTGTCGCTCGGGAGACCTTGCGAGTTTCACGACAGACGGAAATTTATCGTCGGTGTCGGACACTCTTCGGAATTTGCCGCACATACGGATCGAGCTCGTTGGTGCAGAGGCACTTGCAAAAACGTGGATGCTCCTTCCGCGCAGGAATCGTTCAACGACGACGGTCGCTTCCTCCTGGGGTTCAGGAATTCGTTCGGTACGATATGGATTCTTGCGGTAACGAAGCAGCGTTTTTTTCAAAGTCACCCGACTCGCATTTGGGTCCAAAGGGGTCACGCATATGGATTAATATTCAAAAGGGGTCTGAAGAAAAAATAAGAAACTGTGAAATTCTGAAAGGCTAATGAATGAATAACAATTCATTCATGAATTAACATTGCATCATACTGCGAAGAGTAAAGTACCTCGGCTGATGCATAACATCAGAAGAGCGCTCGCTGTGTTTTCCCGGAACGCGCGATGGAAATGTATGCAAACCATATATACAATTCATGATATAATGACGATACAGTGAACGCACACTCGGACACGGAGCGCAAATTCCATACGAAATGGGCTCCAGGGGGATCTCTTTATGTATCGCGATCAAAGTGATCGATAGATCGTCTGAGTCTCGTCGACGGCATCGGACGGATGACGTCGCTTCCACGCTCCTTTCTTTCCTGCTGGCCCTTTTGACCCACCTACTTTTATCGGGCCATCTTTCGGCTTTCTCTCTCTCTCTCTCTCGCTCTCTCTCTCTCTCGGAAAACGTAAACCTACCACGTTTCTCACCGACGCGGTCCGAAAGCGCGTCTACGCGTGGATCTGAAAATCGCACCCCGGCCAAATTCGTCCCGGGACCTGGAACGGCACATTCTGGTGGCTCCGAGAGCGCGTTGCCATTTCCTTTGATGCGAGCCAGACAAGCTGCGAGGCGTCTCGTAGTTTTTTACCGTTTGTCCCTCGTCTTTCATCGAATCGGGCCGCGTGCATGCGCTCGTCCGCTTTCACGAGGCTCATTTGCGTCTTCCACGTCCACGAGAACGCGTCATAAAAGGGGGAACATTGGAAACGTTCTCTTTCTATTCCTCGTTTAGACGAGGTCCATTTCCCCCAGTCTCGCTGAATTGGTACCGCTCGTTATCGGGCCTCGCAGAATGGCCCCATAGGAGATGCGAGGTGACGCAAGCAGGTATCGCTGCAGCTCGACGTTTCTTTCGTCTTTATTGCGAAAGTGCATATACGAGCGGACTCCGCGCACGGAGAGATACTTATCCCGTGCATCGGACAAGCCGAGAATAAGGATGAGGAACAATTGTACATTCCATTACAAGGAAACGGCTCGGAGGACATTGATACCCGGTCGGGCTGATCTTGTGCACCACCACCACCAACACCGGCACCGTGTGTGCCAACGTTCGACGGCTATTTATAGTCGAAGCGTGCTAAAACGATGGTCGGCATGCGTGTGTCTACATATAGCATAATCAGCGTGTAAAACAGTCCCGATGTTTATCGCATTCTATTAAAGGTGGAGTGGGCATTGACTCAAGACTACCGTCACCCACGTTGGGAGCGCCGACCGTGCGCCACGACCTGCATTTCCCCGATATATCGGGCCATCCGTGGACCCGAACGCCAAAAGCGGACGTGGACATGCACATCCGCACCGATGACAGTGTAGAAAATCGCATCGGTCGGATGATTAATCACGATGAAATGGCAAATAACCTATCCCAAGCTTGGACTCGAGAAACCGCAGAGTCTCGGCTCGGGGGAAAACGAATCGCGAATCTTCTGACAAATCCCAGACGTTCGAGCCACGGACAGACAGCTCCTCTGTGCGCGATTTCCTTCGTGGAGGAGAGAGGAGCGACTTTTGAAGCTTCCCATATGGACCCCGGTGGAATGCGTGGCGAGAAAATTGGGGGCATTTGGGAATCGAAGAGTCTAAATTTTGGGGACCGAGTTTTTTTTTTTGGATAATCGGTGGGCGAATTTTCTTCGGCGCGTATCGGTCGTGCGAGTGTGGAGTTCGGAGATTTTGAAGAGCACGGTGAATGCGAGTACGTATCAGAAGTTGAATATCGAAAGGATGAAGAGGAGGAAGAGAAGGAGAAAAGGAGGAGGAAGCAAAGAGAGAAATCCAAACAGAAGACGAGTTTGGAAGAGAAGACTCGGTAAAAGCTGCAGGATGGGACGAGAACAGGGTGGACCAACCGGTCCGAGAAGAGGTTCGCTCGGCAGCTTATACAGTCAACGAACTCAGGTCCATGGCGTGACACTGACCCCTCTTAGGGTAAACGTCCCTACGCATTACACTTCATTAATGTAAAGCGTTCCAAAGATCTTCCCATCGAGAGGACATCATTCATTCTCGTCCTCTCCTTTTCTTCCACCTTTCCCATTTTTCACCGCGTCCGGGGGCTTTCCAAAGATCCAGGAACACCTTCACAGAAACCGTAAACCCTTAAATCATGGATGAAGGATGATCTCTCCGTTATCAATTCATGAAAAGCCGGAGCTAATTGATGGCGGTCCCTAATAACGTCGGGATAAATAATAATAATTGCCACTCGTGATTTCAAGTTTCCGTTTTCGTATGCGGATCTGGGCAAAAAAAAGAAATGCGACTCGCCGGTGATATTAATTAACTTACATTTACTGGAATTAGCAAATTTGTACCAGCAGCAGCCTGTGTTTTCTTAATTATGCGCATCAACAAGAGCGAGATTTTACGGCCGATAAGGGACCGCAAGATGCAGGTATCAATTCTCGCGAACCCCTTGCATCCACGGAATAAGACCCTCGCGAGTTGGATCGCATTCGAAATAATTGCAAATGATCGGAAATTCGTGGGACTTTTTTTCTCGAATTCTCGCGAATCCCGCGTTATTTTCCCGTTCCAGGCGGGTTGCCGGTCGATCTACCGATTGGCCGGTGCGTCGAATGGGCCGCGGCTCTAGAAATAAGTGCAACGTTTCCTTGGTAGCAAAGGATGCGGATACTGCGGTAATTATAGTCGTAAAGGATTCATCCGAATGCTCCCGTGTACGTGGAAAATTCTTCTTTTTTTTCGTCTGCCCCCTCCCAAGCGGGAAATAATAAATTTCTCGATCGAGCAAGGAAACCGTAATTACAAACACTTCATTTACATTTTAATGCACACACGCACACACACATACACACACGCGTGAATGATTGCCGCGCATCTAAAACGTACTTTTGTCGAGGACAAGAGTGCAGGAAGGGAGCAAGGCTACGACTACTCAATTCATTAGCATATATTACAGCTCATTTTCTCTGGAATCCAGGGAGCATTATGCGTGCGTTCAATTTCCATGCGAGATATGCAGGGAGAGTCGCTCCTCCTTACTCCAATTTCTGCGGATAACGAAAACGAAATACCGTTTATCGCATGTTCCTCCTCTTCAGACACGGAAACTTTTATCGCTTTCTCTGGAGGATTCGCTATCGGATGATATTTTCCATGCGAAGATGATGACTTTTGACCGATTACCACTCGGATACTGTGTCATTGCGTGTGTGTGTGTGTGGAAAGTGATTATCTAATCGCGTATTTTTGACCCTATTTCTTGGAAGCTTATTTGTATACTATATATACAGGGTCTGCGATAGAAGACTTCGAAGCGGAAAGGAAGGTGGTGGTAGAGTAGTGAAAAATTGAGAAAAAAATTTAGTACCATTTTTTTCAAAATTCGGAATAATCACCGAGTAATTAATTAACGCTATTTTTACCGCGCTAATTATGCGTGATCGAAAATCCGGAACCAAAAATATAGAATTCTAATTAAAATCGATTTTCTTAATTAATATACAATTTTTTTACAGACGCGTAATTATTTTATTAAGCGCCTCCCCTTTGTGAATTTTAAAAAAAGATTCAGTTAAAGCTCGAAAATAATTTTAAATTAAAACCTAGATGTAAAAAAAAAATTTAAGAATTATTAAATTTTAAAATAAACCTAAAAACATTAAAATCTATCGTCCCTGCTAGGAAATTTGAAGCCTACAATTTTTTTTATGTGCCCGCCGTGCCTCTGTGACGTTCCAATGGGCCAAAAAATGTTAATCCATTACTCGATAATTATTTCGAATTTTGAAAAATGGCAAAACTTGTTTTTCTCAAAATTACACCCTTTACCACCACTTTTTTGGGGGAATTCCTGCACGGCACACCCTAGGTACCGATTTGGAAACTTTTTTTCCAACTAAAAAACCGTTACGGCCGATCATCCGAGTTCAAAAATCATCCCTTCGTCAGCTGTGGCGAAACATTTCCAACCCCTACTCCCCGAAAAGTAGGACTCCCTGCGTTATTTCGAGCGTTTTCCGTTTTTCGTATTCGCGTGTTCGGCGTATAATTGAAAATGTCCAGCATAAGTATATGTATTTGCGACGGAAACAAGTGGTGCGTTGTCAATGAATATGTAGGCTGGCCCTCGACCTCTTCGGCAAATACATACATATTCACACATTCGCGTTCCATGCCCGCATTTAATGCCCGAGTAATGCATGCATGTGCCCATTGCGTTACCCTCCTCGCTCACAACACACTCACATCAGCCTTTTGAGCCGAGTTCTTCTTCTTCTTCTTGCATAGTTACAATAGCAACAGTACCTCGATTAACCTTTGCTTCAGGAAATATCTGCGCCAGCGAACTCGAGCTCTGCTTATTATTAAACTGTGCCCCCTATTTTCCAATGCTGGAATATAAAAACGTTGACAATCGCCGTCAGAGTGCCTCCCATTACCTTCGCTTTTCCGTTTCATCCCTTTTCGCGTCCCTGGAAAAATCGTCCCAGCTCGGGAATGGGACTCAGTGACCTTTTTTTTGCTTTAGAGGCTGTGGACTCATTTATAGTTTCAGAGGATGACGCGTATTCGAAAAAATGTTGCTACGGCGACAGCTCCTGGCAGCAGGTTCAAACGAGGGTTATCGCTGCATGACTCGAGTATGGATAGGATTGGATAGGATGCCGTGGATCATTGCGAATCACCTCGTAAACATCCTACTATACGACGTATTGGATTCAGCTACGGGGAGATAAGACGCAAAGATCATTTTATGTAAGACGATCATGCAACGAGAACATAAAAGAAGGAGGGAAATAATGATTCGGATCTTTCCATACGCTTCATGGAAAAATTTCATACGTATCTAACGACTTATCGGCCGAGTGACATCCAAGCTTTATTTAGAAGCTCTCGCTCGGTCCGATATCGGCAAGGAGCTTTGCAAATCCCTGGCCTTCGAGAAGAAAATCGTAGAAACTCGAGTTTTCGAGTTTTCAGTGTCTTCTTCGAACCAGAAAAAGTTCGGATCCTTCTGGAATTATGAATTTTATCGAACTGGGCCTTTTACCCCTAAAAAGTAGAAACTGAAGAAAATTGGAAATTTTATTCGAAATCCAATTTGTCATCGTTGGTATTATTTTTCAAAATCCCTGGCGTCCGAGAAGAAAATTTTTGAATCTCTAGTTTTCGAGTTTCGAGTGTCTTCTTCGAACCAGGAAAAGTTGGGATGCTTCTGAAATTAGGAATTTTATGGAACTGGGCCTTCTACCCCTAAAAAGTAGTAAATAGAAAAAATTGGAAATTTTCTTCAAACTCCAATTCGTCATCGATGCTATTATTTTTCAAAATTCCCCTTTCACTGAAATTTCGAGACATTATCGTTACTAATTATTTTTCGGGGCGATTTCGAAATGGCTAAACTCGAGCTCGACTGTTATTCGACTCGGGGTGAAATTTATCGTCCGAGTGGGGACCGTCGTAAACATCACTTTCTTTAACCGCGGGGATAAATAACGAACCGTTTCAATGAAACTAATTTTCTGGGAAAAAAATGACTATTGCTTTTCTCCATTAAGAATGATATACGCGGATAGATTGTGGAATAGAGTAGAACGGAGCCGATATATATTATAAGTGTGCGTATCTCTCGTTGCCTTCTTCTGCTTCTCGTTCGCTCCTCCTCTACCCTATACCTGTAGTATCAGTCTGTAGCAGCAGGTGCAGGAAGCTAATCAGGAACGCCGGGTGTAGGTATATATCCATACGAATGTAAGCAGGCAGCATACAAGGCATTCTTAATGAAACCATCATCAAATAAATTGTCGGGAGGGAAAAATGCCAACATAAATATGCTCTTCATTGTAAATGAGCGTTACGTTAGTTGGAGTCGTTCCGTACTTGAGCTATGATCTATTTTATGACTAATGTCCGCGCTCGTAACGCGCACTTTTTCCATTGTCTTAATTTCAAAGATGTTTTATGCCCGGCCGATTTATCACGGTTATCGCGCTTCCGAGGATTTATGGCGACTGACCTCTCGTCAAATCGAACGAGAGTCTCAAATCGAAAAGAAACGCCTCGGATCCAAATCCCAGCGAATGAGCGAATTTTTGAGTTTGCGTGCGTTCGAGGTTAAATTTCAATAAATTTTTTTTTCATAATAATGAAACAACTGAATTAAGATAATTAATTAGTATAAAAAATTAGTATTATTATACTAATTATGAAAAATTAGTATTTAATATATCAATTAGTTGTTAGACAACTACTAAATTGGTATAATTCCACATTTGTAAAAATAGTTATTTTTTGTTACCGCATTTATTTTTTGTAACTTTGAAGTGCCACGCGTGTAAAAGCCCAATGACCGAACATTTTCATTGAATCAGATAAGAATTTTATTTATTAATATTTTTTATTTAAATTTAATTTTTTAAATTTTTATTTTATATTTAAATTTTTTAAAATTGTAAAATTTTAAAATTTACACAAAAATGTGGAAAATCGCACCGGATTTATAAATATTTACTCGTTTCGAAATTTATAATTTACATTTGCTTGTACAATGGTCATTCACTGGCGTGCGGTCAACTACTGGGCAGTTTCCGGGGATATCGAAATATATTTAGGATTATAGTGAAATCCTATTAAAAATCGCAGACTCGATCAAACGTCAAAAAAAAAAGAAAAGAAAATTAAACGTCGCGGATATGCAAGGATCTTGTAAACGTCGATCTGCCGATAGGTGTAGGATGCCCCGAGTTGTTTCTCATTCAAGAGCCGTGCTATCGCGATATCAGCGCGGAGTTACAAATATATCATACGCGCGTTGCAACCTGAGTTATGTGTATCGAGAACGGACTAGAACTAGTTGTTAGAGGAACAACTTGTTACGTTCGTTATTAAAAATCCAGTACAAGAGAAGGATAACATCCGTTCTCATACATTACATTAGCGTGCATCAGTCCTGTAATCTTGATATCATACTCTCATGCTCTCGAGATTAACACCGACCAATGCAAGCACGTACGTGGTTATCCCTCCTCTGGACAATTATGAGCTTTTCTATGAGTGTAGAGTCATTATTTTTCAGGATCCCTGGAATTGAGGAAATTTTTCGGACTTTTTTTGAACATTTTTCGAAATTTTTCAATTGGGTGTATTACTTTTCAGGAAAATTGCAGCGTCTTGGGACAGTTACAGTCGCTTGGGTATTATTTTTTGGGATCCGTTGAATGGAGAAAATTCCAAATTTCGCTGAAACTGTTTTTTTCCAGGAAATAGAGAAAATTGCGAATTCCAACCAAATTTCAAATATAACTGGAAAATGAAAATAAATAAAATATGTACCTCGAATATAATTCCAAATTCCAAATTCCTACTATTATTATTATTTTTCAGGACAATTAGAATTGTAGAACGACTGAATATAGTGACTATTTTTTATTCAGGGCTCCTGATATGGAGAAAATTGTGAATTTCACCCAAAGTCCAAAAACGACCCCAAAATAAAATGAAATAAATCATATATCTGCAAATAAAGTTCCAAATTCCAAATTCCTACTATTATTATTATTTTTCAGGTCAATTAGAATTATAGAAATACCGAAACATAATTTTCTATTTTTTCTTCATGGCTCCTGAAATGGAGAAAATTCAAAACTCCAGTTCACCCTTATTTTGTCATTTTTCCCGAACAACTGGAATTATCGGAGGAACCAAAAATCGATGCTTCAATTTTTTGGGATCCTCAAAATAGAGTGAAAAAAAAAATAAAAAAAATTCCAAATTTCTCTCAAACGAAAATTTCCGAAAATAAAGAAAATAGGTGCAAGGCATGTCCCAGTGATCCTCAAAAAAAAAATGAACAAAAAATATAAATTTCAAAATTTCTCTCAAACGAAAATAGGTGCAAGGCATGTCCCGGTATGTGGAAGGTCTGTACAAGGTATGTACAATATTTCGACGTGTTGTTGGGCGAAGAACGACCCTTGATGACGTCAACTTTGCTCGGTTCTGTACTAATATGGACAGACCGGTCGGGTCCCTCCAGGATCCCATCGAGCGTGTGTAGGTAGACACCGCACGCTGTGCCACGATGCACACAGTGTGTCGAGGAATCGCGATATCAAAGAAAAAAAAATGATAGATGACATCGAAGCATGAAAGTCCGACGTAAAATTATCCCGCTGGAAAGTTACGTCATGTTCCAAATTTTCCAGCGGACAGGAGCGGCGCCGATCCTTCCTGGAGATCACGGAGCCACCGATTCTCCGTGACTTAGGAGGAATCGTCGTTACGGCGGATACGCGAGCATATATTTTTTTTTCTTTTTCCAGAGACATGTCGAAATCCAGTCTGCGGTATATCGTTACCAGAAGGTGAAAGAACCGAGAAACGGCGGTAGTATTGATTCCCGGGAAGGCCGCACCCTCCATATACCTACGTAACGGTGGCCATGGGGGTGGTTTCAGGGGGTAATCATACGACACTGCGCCCTGCAGCACAGGTACTATAAAATCGCTCATACCTTTCTGCTGGAAGCGCAGAGACTGGACAAACAGACGGACACAGCCCTTATTCTTTATCGAGAGGAATTTCTACCGTTCTCCACCCATTTTCCGTCTTATCGATCGGCCATGCTCTTACGTAAATCCAAAATTTTGTATTTATTGGGATCGAATCCCACTGTAGTGAAATTTTTCTGGTCTGAAAATTTTTCTGCGCCAGTTAGGATTTCTACCATAACTGCACCGGCTGCTGGAGAATTTCCTACCCGATTCGTCTCAAAATTCAATTTTCCATCACTTGGAATATTTTTGTTCCCGAATTTCCATAAAAATTGGGTAGATTTGGAATTTCGCACACACTGGATCTGAATTCCACTCCAGTGGATTTTTTTTTCCTGAAAAATATCTCACCCGCAGTTGTTGCTATAACACCTATAGCCGCTGGAGGATTTTCCTCCCCTTCCCATATTTTTTTTCCTCAAATTTCCATGAAAACTACGTCAATTCGCAATTTTTCATCCAGTTTCTCTAAAAACTGGGTAGATAAAAAAATGTTGCATAGATTGGGACCAAAGTCCATCCCCGTAGACCTTTCCAACCTGGAGAATGTCTCTCACCTTCTGTCGTCGCGACGATAACGGCAACAGCTGCTGGAAGATTTTTTCACCGGATTCGCTTTGTTTGTCACAAAGAGACGCATTACGTATGTATATACATATTTATGCACACTTATATATCGTTAATTGAACTTGATGAGGAATACGTATGCGATTTCAAGTTTGAATATTCTAATGTGACATATGCGGCTTTTCGCACGTGCGATATGTTAATGATCATTAACTGGTACTCTGCATCTTGTTAATGCTCTTATCGGAACACCGATACCCGTCTCGCGGTATCTCGGCGAGTGATAAATTCTTCACAATACGTTTCTTTTAATTACCAATGCATCTGGAAACGTGTGTCTCTAGTATATATGCATGTGCATGTGCACGTGCACGTGCATTGACGTATATGAGGAACACGTTACATTTTCCTATCTCTTAATAAAGTTGATCGCAGCTACTGGATGTTTATACAAAAGAGACTTCGATGCGAGCACAGAACCGTGACGATTTCCACCATTTTCCGAGAGAGGGTGGTCCATCGAGGGATGCTGCGCGCGGTTCGCGATCTTCCCTTATCCCTACAGCCTCTGTAAAATGGAGACCCAACGCGGGACGCGCTCTTCGCGGGGATGAATTACGTTACAATTAACGGGGAATGCACCTGCGATCGGAAATTATTATTTTAATTGGAGGTAATGAAAAAATCGGAGAATTATCGGGGCTGGAGGGGCGCGGTATCCGTGTGGATGCAGTTTTTATCCGAATGAGCGATGGGAAAGCATCAGAATTTCTCTAACTGAGCGGAGATATTAGGTACAAGGGTAAAGTCGCTAATTAGCAAACGAGTCGTTCGAATCCGCGAGTATCTACAAGTAAAACCGCCTCTTCGTCGGCATTCCCAAGGTTTCGTATAATACGTATACGCGACTGTGCCTTTTTGTTATGCTAAACGCATATTCCATTTATTCATCCTTACGAGTAGGAGTTAATTTTATTGTAAACAGAGTCTGACAGTGAAATATGTGCCTCGCAACCATGTCAAATATAACCTGATGTGGTGCATATTTGCACCATTCTCTTTTATTTTATATGCTTACTTACTTACCTGATACACGGATTTAGAAGGAACGACGAAAAAAAAGAAAGAAGAGAAATGCTTTTTTTTCCTCTTTTTTCTCGATAGGTGGATTCCAAAATTGCAGAAGAACTGCAACGTATATAGTTTGGACTGCATTAATAATAATAATAATAATAATAATAATAATAATAATAATAATAATAATAATAATATAGTAATAGTAGTAGTTGCAGTAGTAGTAGTAGTAGTAGTAGTAATAATAATAATGATAATGATAGTGTGATGGTAATGTGGTAGTGGTAGTAGTGATAGTAGTGGTAATAATAATATTATTAATGTTAATTGACTTATAGAGATAGAAATTGATTTAAAACAGTTGCAAAAAATAAAAAATTGGACTTTTCGCAGAAAATGGCAAAAAAAATTCAATTGCCAATTTGGAAATTTGAGATTTAGGATTTTTCGAGCGAAAATTAGGTATTTTTTTTTGTTGCATTTCATCGCCGCTTATTTTTTGTTTATCATCAACGCGTTTATATATAGTTTTATTACATCGCGCGAGTATACATGGAAAACATTATATTATTTGAAACCTTATACGACAACGCGAAGATTTATCGATAGTTAAATTTTTATTAACTCATATATTATCCGTAAAAGTAGAAAGAGTAGGGAGAGAGAGAGGAGGGAGGGAGAGAGAAAGAGTAAGTTAGGATAAATGTGTAAGTAGATGTTTTTTTTTTTGGAAGGATTAAGAATTTTTTTTATACTCCTTATTTACTTTTTGAATTTATGTATGTTTATGCACATATTTACCTGTATTCGTTTTCGTAATTCTCATTGGGAAAGGTAGTGAGTCTATTATTCGACTTAATAATTTTTTATGAAGATAGAGGGGAAAAAAAGAATTTGTTTTTTCGATATATAAATAATTCCGAAAATATGTCACATTTTGGATTCAGGTTTTTTTTTTTTCGAAATTTTAAAGATTCCTGAAAACTCGCGGGTTTCTTTTTCAGAACCGAACAGTAGTGCCACCTATTATCATCGAAGTCACTTATTTCGCAATGAATTGTTGGCAGATAAACGATTCTGCCGGTAACAATTTTTAGATCCTCGAAATTTCACTTTTTTTTCCCCCAAAAATATTACGTAATATAATAAAAATTCTAAAATATAAAATAATATAAGAAAATATCCTCTTTTTCAAGATACATAAAAAATTCTTAAGTATCTATAGAAGGTAAGGAGTGCGACTTCCTATGCGACCTGTGATAACTTATTTCTTAGTTCCATAAATTCGTCACCAGATGTCGCGTAAAGACGATTCTCATTTTTCATAGGATTATTATTGTTGTGAAGTATGCAAAGGAATGCTACGGAATCAAAATGTGCCAGACGAAAGGATTCGATAATTTCGTGTAGGATTCGTATTGATTATACGGTATTTTTGTAGAAACCCACGACTTTCATATCGAATAATGAACGGTTTGTGAATTATGCCCCGAAAGGAGAACACGTAAGTTCCGGCTTGAAGAATAATATTCCACTCGGCTCTAACCTGTTTCCCCCATAAACAATCTGTCAAAATTTCGCATTCCTATATAGATATACTCGCATACACTCGAAAGAAATCTGTCATTCTGTCTTTTTTTTTTATAAGGTTGGTGGGAAATGATTGATTTTTGAATGTCAACTGTCGATTTGTTTCATGTAATTCCTCGAGGATTTTTTTTTTCTAGAAATTTTCGTTCATTCGAATTATGAGAAATATAAAAAGTGCCATAATCGCTTGATACCATTTCGTTACGCGATTTTAGGAATTGAGAAATATATGTTTTTAGTTAATATTTTTAAGTTGGAATATAACTTCCTCGTTTCTGTAGAAAAATAAAATACGTTCTAACCTAAAAAATGGAACCTTAGGGATAATAATGATTTTTACCACTTTCCTCCTTTTTCCTATAGAATGAATGAATATATATATATTTCTACGATCATGTAGATATAGATATATTATGTAATGCAATTATACATTATTATACAAATGTAATTATAAAAATTACATTACTATGTAACACAATTAATAATTATTTTGAATTTCAATTTAGATCAACTATCAATTTTTTTATTTTGACTTTGAAATTATTATACAAATAATATTTATTATTTTATACACAGCTGGTCCTTATTATTTAATTTAATTAACGATTCTTCGAGTTTCAACATAGATCGATTTTTAAATTTTTTATTTTTTTTTCCAAAATTTTTAGAACGTAACATAAATATTACGGATTTAGACCTTTTATGGCACCAGATAAACAAAAATTAATAGCACCTAGAAGTATCATTTTTTCCATTTCATTCCATTCCAGGAAAGCGAAAACATGGGAGAGAGACAGAAGAAACCGAATGAACACATATTTTCAAACCTTGTCGGACCTTTTGCCACCTCAGCAGGATGGTAGGGCGAGAAATAAGGTGGAGATTCTAATACACGCCGCCAAGTATATTAAGGAGCTTCACAGCAGAACGGAGGAATTGTTTCTCGCTCACGCATCCGAAGCGCACAGTGAGTCGATATAATTTCTGTCGATGTTATTTCTGGCGGAAACAAAATTTTTCCGTTAATGCTGGAATTTTAATTAACAGAAGAGGAATTGGCGAGATTGAAGAAACTGGTGAGCCTGTTATTTTCCCGGACCCAATTGCTCTCCACTTTGTTAAAAGAAGCTGGAATTTCCGTCCCGGCCGAACCGGCATTGGAGAGAATTTCTCCTCTCAAGTGGTCTAATAAAATAAACGTCGAGGATGGAGGACATTTTCTCAAAGATATCGAACAAAGTGAGTTTCTCCATGTAATAATTATTTTCTAATCCCCTTTCATTATTTCGCTCGTGCTTTTCGATAAACAGAAAAGGCGGCCGATAAGAAGAAGCGTAAACCAACGAAAGTGCCTTCGAAGAGGAAGTCTGTTCCTTCTTTGCAATCACCGGCGAAGAAAGTACCCAAAAGTAACGAAACCGCTCCCGAAAATCAAAAAAGTTGTATCGAAAATCAGGAGAACCACGTCAGTGGCAATAACAAAAGCGATACCGAGAAGAATAACGAATCGACGGCCAAAGTTTCAAAATCGAGCAATGCACAATCGGCAACTAAAGGTATCGGAATTTCTAATCGATCGATCGCTCGCATTTTTACAATTTTCAAGAAAATTCTATCGAACCTTTTTTCTTTTTCAGATTCTACGAGTACAAAGAAAACATCGAGCCCCAAAGCAACTGCTAGTAAGTTCTACTTATTTATTCGATGAAATTAAAATTCTTTAAAATGTACACCTTTTTCTTCTCCAGCGAAGAGGAAACCCGACTCGCAGAAGAAGGTGCGACGAAAACCAGCGGCCAAGAAGAACGTGAAAGAGAGTTCGAACTCGAAAAGTAGCAATTCAGCCGGTTCGACTCAGACTCTGACGGATTTGACGACCGGCACGGTGATTCTATCCGGTGGGAAGTTGATGCCAGTGGTGACTCCGATAACACCCTTGACTTCGAACATCATCGTGAACGGGCAAACGCAAACCGGCAATCAAATAATTGTGGGCAACGGGCAGCAAAATGGGCATCAGATGATCGTCATGCATCCGTTGGCGAACAATTTAGTGCCAAATTCGATAAGCACCGTTCAGAAAGTAACGCTCAATCGCAATTTGCTGCTGGACGCGAAAGACTGGACGACGAACATCAATATCATCAATGCAACGAAAATCGGCGGTCACAAGGGGATTCTTCCCAAGGGGAAGGAGATCACGAAGACCACGATGACGTACAAAGTGCCGATTTCCGCCATTAGGAAGGAGAAAGCCGCGGAGAAGTCGCGGGAGAAGGAAACCAGTTCCAAGAAGGAAACGGAAAAGGGGAAAACAAAGAATCAGAGCAAAGCTTCAAAAAATTCTTCCTCCGTTGACGATAATTCCTCGGAGGGTTGCGTCAGCAATAATAATATCAATAATAGTAATAATAATAATTCTTCTCGACGTAACAAGAAAGAAAAGTCTTCGCTGAAACGAAACTCCAGTTCCGAGAGTCTCGGGAAGGAACCCGACGAGAAGAAGATCAAGTTGGATGCCCTCGCTAACGGCAAAAGCGTGCGAGTTAAACTCACGAAAATTAGTATTCCCGCAACCGGTAAATCCCCGGAGAAGGACGCGAAAGCCGATCTTCCCAGCACCTGCGAATCGATAGAAGGTTTGAAGAGCGTCGTCGATAAAATCGGAGACGACGCGAGGAAGTCCGATGCCGACACGAGCGAGGAATCGAAAAATGAAAAGAAAGATAATTCCACGAAACTGGAGACTTCGGACGAGGTACCGGTTCCAGCTACCGAAGAAGTCTCGGTTTCGGGGGAGAAGCGGAAACCCGCGGAGGAAAACAACGAACCCTCTCTCGCGACGGAAGAGAAGGAGGACGAGCATCCGAGCAAAGAGGAGATCGAGAAAAAAGAGCCTCCCTCGCAGGTTTCCGACCCCGATCGCGGTCCAATGGAGGAGAGCATCGAGCGGCAGCCGAAGGAAGTCTGCGACCTCGGCTCGCGGTTGGACAATTTGGTGTGCGCGCCTACGAAGGAATCGGCGGAAGTTCCCGAGAGCGGCGTCAACCTGGAGAACAACAAGATCATCCTCAACCTCGACACGAACACCACGACGACCATGAAACCAGAGACGATGATCGAGGAGGCCCGCGATTCATCCCCGAGCAAGGAACCCCCGGAACGGGGGAACGAAGGGCAGGAAGACCGGAAGAAGATGGCCCTGGAGGTCAGCCCGAAGGAGGAGGAAGAGGCGGTTTCCAAGTCCCTGTCTTACAACACCGACAACAGCTTCATCCCCATTAGCAGCCGATCGGAGACGGCCGCGTTGCATTCCGACCTGTCGAACGACATATTCGCCTCGCTGCAGGTGCCCTCGAGCTCGCACAACCCGGAGTCGATCTCCCCCACCGCGGCGTTCCTCATGGCGTTTCCACTGGTCTCGTCCCTGAACGGGAAAACCGAGGTGCTGGACGAGGAAATCAAGGAGGACTTCAAGTACCACAGTCAGACGCCGCCGATGCTGCTGCAGATCGGCGCGATCGAACCGAACAGTTTCAAGATCAAGACCAATCCAACTTCGGCCCACGCGGTTTCCGCGGACGCTCAGAAACGGAGTTCCAAGGTCGAGGAGAAGAAGGAACCCCGAGGAACCGACAACGTCCCGGAGAAAGCTCTGCCGAAGATCGTCAACAACGAGCCCATCAAGGATTCCTACAAGATCATCCCGCCTCTGGCGACCGGGGGCCTGCAGACTCCGGCAAACGGGACGAACACCTTCGGGACGAATCCGGTGACTTCGAATTCCTCCAGTTTGCAGAGACCCGCCGAAGGCGGTGGTGGCATCGTCCCGGATGCGGCGCCGATTTCTTTTTCCGCCGTTGCGAGTACCGTCTCGTCGAATGACATCCCCAGCAGCAAGTGCGAGGTCGTGTCGAGGTACTCTCAAGACTACGCGGTTCCTAGTTACCCCATCAGGAGTCCAGGGGGATTCGGGAACGCCGCTGCCACCGATGGCGCGCAGGTTCTGAGCTCGTTGACCCCGAGAACCGAGACCACGGAGGCCGGCAGTAGTCAGCCGGCGATGCACCTGGAGAATCCCGGTGGGTCCCGGATTACGGGGTTCGAGGGCAACCTGGTCGGCCAGGATCGGCTGAGTTACGCGAACTCCAGGATCGAGGAGGCTCCGATAACGCAGGATTACGCCAACAAGAACCTGCCGGTTCTCCCCGCGCAGACGGTCGAGGTCATGTACGGCGGCGGCAGCGCGAGCAAAGACCAGCAGGTCCAGACTTGCGGCGGGATACCGAGCAAGGAGCTGACGCGGAGCTCGCAAACCACCGTACCGGGGTACCAGGTGCTCCCCGGCAAGGAGCCCTTGCCGAAGGATTCCAGCTACGGCAACCGGGAAAACGCGCAGGCTTATTCGGTGCAGGAGAAGAGCGGCGGCGCGTCCACGAGCGCGAGCGCGACCCCGAAATTGCCCGAGACGAAGGAGAGCTACTCCGCGACGAAGAAGATGGACATCCACTTGAACCATCAGCAGAGTTACCCCCTGAATCCGCAGCAGACGCTATTGGAACACCCCAGTCGAGAGGTTCCGGACATGTTCCAGAGGAAACGGGAGGAGCAGAGTTACGTTTCGAAGAAAACGCCGACCGTGGCTTCCGAGTCGTTGAAACCGTCCATCCAGAACGCACCGGGTCTGCGTTACTCGCAGCAACAGACGTCTTTCGTGCCGACGTCGAATTTCGAGCAGAGCAGCGTCGCCGAGAACCACAGGAAATCCACGACCACCGTGGCGCACAATTCCTCGAATTTCAGCATCCTCTCGTGGACCACTTTCTCTCCGGCTAACAACAACGGCAATAACAACGCCAACAACAACAACAACAATAACGGCTCCACGAGCGCCACCAACGCGTCGATTCCCTTCGAACCGGCGCCTCAAACGAGCACGAACGAGTCCAAGACTCTCTGCGACAACTACAGTTACGCGAATAATCTTCATAAGGAGGGCGTCGGGTTCCCGAACGTCTTGTACTCCAACGAGACGAGCAACGTCCTGGACAAGGGGAGGATGAAACCCGTGATCGAGGGACAAAAGCAGTTCATCGAGCCCCCCAAGGGCAGGAACGTCTCCAACGTGCAGTCGCAAAAGCAAACGAGGATGCAGAGCCAGAACAACGAGTTCAAGTCGAAGACGAAGTATCCGATGGACGCGGATTACGGCATGCAGAGCGATTATTCGACCCTGGATCACCAGCAGCAGTCCAAGCAGGCCCACCAGACGGCTCTGTCGGGTAACAAAGCCGAGAAGAGCTACTCCATGCCGAGTTTCGACTCGCAGGTGGCCTTCGACATGCCCGAAAACTCCGCCAAGTACTCCATAGACGCGTACGCGGGGGCCAACTTCAAGTACGCGGATAAGCAGCAAAAGTACCAACCCCTGGGTCTGACCCAGCAGGATTACGGCGAGAACAACGACGGGGGCAACAAGCACTCGCAGCAGCAGAGCACCTCGGCTGCCCAGAAGTCGAAGACTCAACAGGAACAGCAGCAGCAGCAACAGCAACAGCAGCAACAGCAACAACAGCAACAACAGCAACAGCAGCAGCATCACGTGCGCCCACCCGTGAACTGGATGATGACCCCCGAGATCAAACACAACTCCAACATCGCCGACATCATCCTGCCGCCGATAGGCAAGGAGCTGGAGTTCTGCCAGAACAACCTGTTCTCGCAGACGCCGACCTACAACCAGAGCACTCCCAACCAGTTCTACAACAATTACGACGTCGCCTCCCACGGGTTCCCGAATTTACCGGTGCTTCAGGACCCGAAGAGAACCTCGGACGCGTTTTACTCCGAGGAGCAGCCCTTCCCTTGGTCACCCACCAAGAGCAACTCGCAAAATCTGGAGCAGACGCAGACCATCAAAGGAATGGACCAACACGTGGTTCCCTCGACTCTGCCCACCCTGGTCGGGGACCTGGCTTTGGGTACGAACATCCCGGAAAAGCAAAATGCTTTTCTGTTCTCACAGATGCCGAGGAGTTCCTCGGATCAAAGCAAGGATACGGCGAAAGATAAGGAACCGAACGTTCCTTCGCGCGATTTCCACGCGATGCTGAACACCCAGAACGCGCAGCACCCGGGAACCTCGTTCCTGTCGGTAAGTCAGCTGGTGGAACACGAGAAGGCCAACCAGGTGCATCACCATCATCACCACCAGCATCATCCCCATCAACAGCAGCAGCAGCACCAGCAACAACAGCAGCAGCAGCAACAGCAGACCAGGAAACATCAGAGGAAGAGCAACGGAAACAGTCCCCGGGGAAGTGGCAAGCGTCAGATCGACATTCGGAAGCAGAACGCCGAGCAGCTGCATCGCCACGAGGAGCAGAAGGCCTTCAACGAGAGCTACCAGCAGCAGAAGTACCAGCAGAACGACATCCACTGGAGGAACAGGAACTGCAAGAGCAACTACACGGCCGAGGCGCTCATCGCCACGAACAACAACGTCCACGACGTCGTCGGCAGCCACCAGGACAAGCACGTGGCCATCAAGTTCCCGGGGAACTACCCGCAGAACAAGTTCCAGGCCATCCCCGGGGGCGAACCGGTGATGCCCATCAACTACTTCCCCAACGCCGACGACGGCAACGCCTACGGCCAGGTCGTCAACCAGAACTTCAACCACTCATACAGTTACTCCTCCAACGCCAATATCTACCCCACGACGAATTTCATCACCAGCATCTCCAACACCCCCACGAGTTACATGATGCCCTTGCACGACAACGCCGATTACATGGAATCCAACGCCTTCCTGCTACCGAACGTCTCCACCGCGACCACCTCCAGCACTTCCACCTCGGCCGCTACCACCACGTCCTCCTCCACCTCCAGCAACTCCGTGAACCAGAAGAACCAGCAGCACTACAGCGCCAATAAGCATCCGGGGTGCGATAAACGCTCGTATTCGACCACCGCCAAGAAGGGGAAACGCAAGAACGTGGATGCCAACATGCAGAACCTGGATTTCGCCATTTCCGGGATCAACTCGCCCCTGGAGGATTATCACCATACCGCGACGTTCCTGCCGCCGCCACCCCCGCACGCAAATCCTCTTTATCAGAATCATTCGCAAGCGAATGTTTACACGAAGGCCGTGAATGCTTTGCCTCCACCGCCTCCGCCACCTCCTTCGGTGGCTGGTACTCAAGGGGTTGTCACCTCCGGAGGGTTCGGAGCTAATCCCAACGTCCCCAGGGGTGGGATCGTCTCGGGGAACCATATGGTCATGTCTCACCATCATCCCTCCGGAACCAGTCTGACGAATTTCAATCTGAGTACCATTTTCCCGGAGATGAACGACAAGGTGAGGAAAAAGGGGTTTCTAAAATTGGGGATCGATGGTTTCTTGAGTGGTGCCTACAGTACCAGGAAGCCAACATGTTTTAAACGCCAATAAGCGTCAACAGTAGTCAAAGGGTTGATTCACGGAACAATTAGTTGGGGAATATTATATTAACCCTTAGAGGTCACACGGGGTCAAAATGACCCCAAGCGCAACTTTAAGCTAGAATTGCTATAAGTTATTGGCGCCCCATTGGTCTAGCCTCCCCTCTAATGGTGCTTTCGGGTTCCCTTTGTAAGATGAGACTAGGGTCGGCCGAATCGCGGCAGCAGTTCGGCAGTCGATTTTTAGGAGACCTGGGGGTCAAAATAAATACCTTTTTTGAAACGCCCACTATGGAGCTATTTTTTTCCATACACTATGATATCTCAAGAGTATCACCCTAAAATTTTATGAAAATATATTACAAATTGCCAGAGTTATGATTTTTTTTAGTAAGAAAATGGTTTTTACGCATGGCCTCCTTGCTGATTTTTCTTCTCCATTTTGAAAATTTCATAAAAATTTTTTGCCATGATATTCTCATTCCACAAGGTTGAAACCAATATCCTGAATTTTTATGAGTCGTTCGGAACGATATTGGCAACGCGGCAGTCGTTTAAACACGGCTGGGGTCATCGCGACCCCGTGTCACCGGGGCGTTATTTCCAGAACGTGTGACCTCCGAGGGTTAATTTTAAAATGCGTATTTGGTTGTCGATTCCCAAAAATATCTTCAGTTTTTATTTACTTCGAACATTTAATATCAATGAAATTAAACGTCGGGTCGAATTTTTATCCGCCTGTAGTATATTCCCCCTTAATTCAATGCCGATAATTGGTATTGTTTTGAAAAAGATAACGCTCGATTACAATTATCGAAAATTACGAAAATCGAAATGATGAAATTGCAATTCCGCTTTTCAGGTGTCGGGGTACAAACCACCGTCGAACGGGATCCCTACACCCGCAGGCTTAACGCAATCGTCCAACCACAGTTCGAGTTACATACAAAGAACGAATTACTCGACAAATCCTCTTTGTCACATAACTCAGGTGAGTACTTCTAGATAACGCTTAATCTCAATCGTCTATTCTCGTCACTTTTCTTTGTTTATAAGCGATTCATAATCCCCCCTTTTGATATCGCGTTTTTTTTTTTCAATTTCGCGCGGGAGTCAAAGGGCGCTTCGATAATCGACGCAGCGGAATATTTACAATTTCTCAGCTTGCTACTGAAAACGCGGCTTTCAATAAAATGGCCTACGGCCGTTTCAGACACAATTTGTCGAATTATTCAATCATTAATTCCCTTATCAAATTTTATCGTCGATAAATCGAACCCTCGCTTATCGTACGACGAAATTATTTTTTTATTCTTGTTTTTTCATTTTTTTTTTCAGGTACCGGATACGTCGCAATTCGCGAATGGAGTTCCTCCACCGCCGCCACCTCCTCCACCTCCAGGAGTGGTCCATTACAAGAACGTTTGAAGAAAAGAAAAAACGAAATTATAAGACTAAGGCGTAATTATGAATCCCGCGAATCCCCCAGTTTTTGTATATACTTGTATATATATATATATATTCCAACCCTTGGCGAAACAATAACGTACTACGGAATTGGCTAAAATTCCAAACGAAATGCATCATTAATGGAACGAGTCGGTTGCAATTGCCGCGACTTGTAAAGTTTCTAGGCTGACGGTTGTGAGGTACAACATTTTCGCTGTTATCGTATGTTAATTTATTGGAAGATAAATGTTAACGAATTTTCATATTTCAAAAATATACCACCGATCGGAAGGATTTTCGCTTCTGATTGCTGAACAAAAAAAGAAACCAGAAGTTAATTTCAAATTCTCGTGCTTCTTTAGATCAACCAACTTTCCTTTTTTCTTTCTTCTGGTTTAATTAATCAAAGTAAATATAAAAAAATTCCCAATCCCTCGGGTATTTTCAAAGGCTCAATGAATTAATACAAATCATATTTATTTTTACAGAGAAAGAAAGAGAGAGAGAGAGAGAGAGAACGAGGCTCAGACCTTAAGCTGCTGCCCACCTAGAAAAGACAAGAGATCTTACAATTCCCGCACGTTTTTATCATTTCATCGCCGCTTGGAGATTGACACAGTAACGGGTTCATCCAGTCCAATTGTACATTCCGATTTATTTTATTCAGTCTTGTTTCATCGAGCGTGAATGCCATTGTATCTGTATTACCGCTACTAACGATGATAATGGCACCCTTCGTACGAGACGTGAATTGGTGCCTTCGAAGGATTTCATCATGGAAGAAATTCATCGCGTTCGTTCCATAGACGCGAGATTGAAGCCAGTCGAATTCGAGGCGGCTGATAACGACGTTATCAGCGAAAATTGACGATCGGTATCGGTGGCGCCGATGCTCGGAAAAACCGGTTCAGTGAGATGCAGAAAAATGCATGGCTACTGAACTTAACAATGCCACCAGCTTCTCTCTCTCTCTCTCTTTCTTTCTTCGCTTCTCCGAAGGATAAACGTGTACAAATTATACCGGAGAGGAAGAATTACAGAAAAAGGGGGGATATGTACCGAGATACCAGACAGGGAACTTGTCACTCTTGGTCAGTAATCAAGTGCATGTGTACCAGAACGTTTGGATCTAGTATCCCTGCGAGAGAGGAAGAAGAAGAAGCAGAAGAAAAAAAAACAAGAACTCGTAGGAGAGTCGAGCAAATTGATAGTTATTGTTACCGGTCGCGTGATAATTTTGATTGCGGTGCACCTTATCAATCGCCGTACTGATAACGCATGGACAAGGTTCATGCAGCCAAAGCCCACGCAGAAGCTATTAATGGGGTATTTACCGGGAACGAGAGGACTTTGGTAAAGATCACCACGGCAGAGATGAAAAACAAGCGTAAGAAAATTGAAATTAGTTGAATTAGAACGAAATTTGAGTCTGTGAGAAAGTGTGAATTTTGGATTTTCGTGGAAAGGAAATTCCTACCATGAAAAAGTGTTAAGATCTGGTTACAATAATTTTTTTTTTATTAAAGAATGGATTTGTAAAAATTCAGATTTTCTCAAAGACAAAATTATAAAGGATACAACATTTTTTTTTTTTCGTCGTGTCGCAAAGTGGAAATTCTGAATACCGGATTTCTGGTCTATGGGAAAAAGATTGAATTATAATACATCCTTCTTTCTTTTTTTTCGCCTGCATCGTGTCAGCGTTAAAAAAAAAGAAAGAAAGTATCCGGTTACGGAATTTCCTCGCCATGGAAAGTGATAAGAATTACGTCGGTCGTGTTTCTTCTCCCCCATGATGTAAATGTATAATTGAGTCTACGTGTGACCCGTGTAAGAAAAGACCGACTTATTTTCGTCTTATTTTGCTGGAACGTAGAAATTACGGTGATGTCTTGTAACTAATAGTATCGGGAAAAGTAAATATTTTGCTTTTTTTTCCCTTTAGCTTCATAGTATTATGAAAGGCTATTATTATCGGATACATAGTAATGACAATTTGTGTGTTACACAATTTAACTCATAGTGCGATAATGTTCCTCTTATCGAAGTAGCTCGAACAGCCGAATTTATCGATATCTGATATGCATATTATTTTTGCAGTGATTAAAAACGGTGCGATCGATGCTGATAGCGTAACTGAAAAAATGGACGTCGAGGATATCCACGAAAAAGTTAAAGTGAGTAGAATTCATTTCTCTATAATTTGGAAGGAAAAGGAATTCAGCCGATTTCGTTTGGCACCGGTATAAATCTTTATGTACGACACCAACGTGGTGCCACCGGTGGCGCTTGCCCGATCGCTTTCGCATGGCACCAACGCGGTGCCACCGGACGGCCTAGCGTTAATCAAGGAAAAATGTAAATTTTCCCTCGATTTTACGACTTTCGAAATCCGAAATTCGGACTCTTGGCATACTACTACTGTTCCTTATTTTGCAGGAAAAGCAGCAATATGTTATTCACGAGATGAAGCATTTGAATGACATGGTAGCGGATGTTTTGCAACAACTGAAATCATCCGCGTTTTTCGAGAAATCCAGTAGTCCTCCGAAGAACGACAAACATCTGCAGGACAAAACGTGAGAAATAATTATCTGATTGAAAATTCTAGAAATAAGTTTCCTAATATATAAAGAAAAAATAAATTTCCTGATATCTGAAAATAAACAAAAAATTGTAGAATAAAGAAAACTTTTCCGCTTTTCAGGAAAATTTCCAAAAATGGTTTACCGGAGAAGGAATTCGTCGAGAGAAATTCCGTCCTGACGGATCTCCTAAAAGTGAAGGACCTCCAGACGGTCTATCACATATTTTTGGTTATCCTATTGATCCTGTTACTGAACACTGTCGTCTCTGATATCGTGGAAACTGGAACGTGAGTTTTCTTTTATATAATTAAATTGTATAAATATAATCAAATATAATATTCGAACACCGAGTCAATCGGAGACATAAACCGATCTGATGAATAAAATAATAATAATAATAATAATAATAATAATACCATAAATATGCTGTGGGAAAAAGTGTTCGTTAACAAGTAAATGATTAACAAACGAGCCTCGAGAAAATTATCAGGCAATAATTCATCATTTTCATTGGACACTTTATCCCACAAATAACGAGACATAAATAAATCGTTTGCTATTAACGCTCCAAAGATCGTGAACTTCCGATAACATTTCACATTTTTCTTTTTCTACAATTGGAGGGAAAAATGTGGGAAAAGTTATCAAGGGGTGAAATGTTAACATGGGATTTATCTTCTTTTTTTTTCTTAAATTTTTTGTTTGCCAGAACGACTGTCGCTATAAATACTATTGCGACCGGATTCGGCAAATTATCCAGCGTTTTTTGGATCTGGAACGTAATGCTGCTTTCCACCTTTCTGGTCTACGTGGGGTTTTACATCTGGAGCCAACATCGTCACGAATTACTGCCAAAACGTGAGTCGACGTTTGGAATTGTTAGATTTCCCAGGCCCGGCGATATTTCAGAAATTCCACATTTGGGGTCTCTTATCGGTACGAAATATTTTGCAGATTTCGCCCTCAAGCTCTGGGACCACGGATGGCTGGTGGCTTTTGTCTCGTATTTGACGCTCTTCTTCGTACTACCTACCAAGGCGGTGCTGGACGAACGGCTGCCCGAAGCTTCCAGTTTCATCATTTTGATGGAACAAGTGCGGATGCTGATGAAAGTGTACGCTTTCGTGAGAAGCGCGGCCCCCAGGTTCCTCAACTTTAAGCCTCACGCGGATCAGGCGGATCCAAAGTGCCCGGATTTCTCGCATTATTTGTATTTCCTCTTCGCTCCTACTTTGGTCTATCGGGATAGTTACCCGCGGTACGTTTGCAGCTGAAAACTATTTTTTTTTCACTTGGGAATCAAGTTAAATGAGTAATAATTAACACTTTACGTAAGACACCAACGTGGTGCCACCGGCGCTTGCCACCGGATGGCATAGCGTTAAGTAGTCAATTGAATCGAGTAATAATTCTGGAAATTACCTCTTAATGAAAGTTTCTATGCTTGTTTTCTCTAGAACGAAAAAAATCCGCTGGAACGTTGCGATCAGGCACTTCACCGAGGTCATCGTAGTTATATTCTACGTGGCTTTTATAGTCGAGAGATTTGTCTATTCGAACTTCAAGGATTTCGGCTTGAAACCGATGAGCCTTCAAACCGTCGTCGTCCATATGTTTAATTCATGCTTCTCAGGGATGCTGTTCTTCCTCTGTGGATTCTACTGTCTCCTTCATGCCTGGATGAACGGATGCGCGGAATTGTTGAGATTCGCCGATCGTCTGTTTTACAAAGTCAGTATTATTATTATTTATAAACTTCCGCTTTCGTAATTTCAAGGAACGAGAGAAAGGAGATGCAATCGCGAATTCCAACGCTTCTTCATCCAATGACAATGCTGTGAAATTTTCTAATCGAATGGGTCACCTCAAAAACGTTGTAAGGTACAGATTGTAAATTGTTCAAAAACCCCCGAAAATGAAAAAAAAATAAATAACCCGACGGGTGCAATAATAAAATAGGTCACCTCAAAAACGTTGCAAAGTATTATAGAAATTGTTTAAAACAATTATTATTGTACCATCAGGTTATTTTTTTTTTCATTTCCGGGGGTTTTTGAACAATTTGCAATTTGTAACTCGCAACGTTTTTAAGGTGACCTCGAATTTTTCCAGTATAATCAAATTTCGAAATAATCATTGTTCAATTCCAATCGTTTTTTTTTTATAAATACCTACAAAATCGAGCAGTTTTATAAAAATTCCTTACAACGTTTTTGAGGTGACCTTGAATTTTTCCAATATAATCAAGTTTAGAAAAAATCATTGTTCAATTCCAATCGTTTTTTTTTATAAATACCTACAAAATCGAGCAGTTTTATAAAAATTCCTTACAACGTTTTTGAGGTGACCTTGAATTTTTCCAATATAATCAAATTTCGAAAAAATCCTTGTTCAATTCCAATCGTTCTTTTTTCAATGTACCTACAATTTTTTCTAAAAATTCTATGAATCCGTTCCAGGACTGGTGGAATTCGACATCCTTCGACGCTTATTACCGTTCCTGGAACGTGGTGGTCCACGACTGGCTCTACACTTACATTTACAAGGACTTCCGCGAATACGTGTCGGGACGCAAGGCCCCGGCGATGCTCGCCGTCTTCATAACGTCCGCCGTTGTCCACGAGTACATCCTGGCCTTCGGTTTCCGCTTCTTCTGCCCGGCTCTGATTTTCTTCTTCCTGACTCTCGGGTTGCTTTTACAGTTCTCCACGATGAAAAGGGTGCAAACCTCCGGTAACGTGTTGCTGTGGTTTTGCCTCTGCACCGGAAACGGCACTATCTTTTGCGTTTTTGGCATGGAGTACTTCGCAAGGAAGAACTGCCCCCCTTACAGCGACGATTTTCGCGATTATATAGTACCGAGAATTTGGGTATGTAATCAGTGAGATTCGAAGGTCCACGGGATGACGATGCCGCTGAAATTCAATGCATAGAATTTTCGCTGGTCGAAGTTTCAAGGAGGTTTGGAAGCATCCGGATTAGAAATCACTTGTAAATTCATTCCTGAGAGGAAGCGAACGAATTCAAATCGGTAGGCGACTGGAATTGGCTGAGAAAGAAATTCCAGTCTCGAATTTACGAATTTATAAGAATAAAGGGAAGGCTAATACCATGCGGAGATCGACAAGTCGCCCAGTTCGTGGACAAAAGGGATTTGAATTTTGACGCTATTTCTAGCGCGCGAAATAATTCGAATTTAAAATTCTAAAAGGTGTTTTTTGGACATTTTTGGTAGAAATGGTGTCAAATAGTTCGAGATTCTTTCGTTTGGCGCCGGTATAAATCTTTATGTACGACACCAACGTGGTGCCACCGGGACGGCATAGCGTTAATAACAACGGTCAAAAACAATTTCTCGCTTCGATGTGCATTAATTGGCGATTCGCGATCTCCGCAGAGGTACGTTTCAGTGGCTTCCTGAAAAACCCGTGGCCGGAAATTGTACAGTGTAATTACGTTAAGTAGGAGGGATAAGGGGAAGAACAACGAGATCGTGATTTGTATAAAAGAAGTTAGGTTTTTATTATCGTGCCTTCTATGCGTGTCTCGCAAAAAACACAAAAGTAGACTTAAGAACAATTCACAACTATTGTTATCTTTACAATATCTTTATCTTTTTTTCTTTCTTTCTCTCATCGACTCTCTATCCTTAAAATCCTTCTTTATATCTATACGTCTTTTGCTGTACAAATTTCCAATTTTTATAATTCCAAGGGAAGGACGACGATACAATCACACCCCTTCGTCCCCCCCAAAAAAAGAAAAGAAAGGTACTTTTCCGAATGGCACCGGTACCCGGGGAGGAAAGGACCAAAGTGCCATTGGGAAACGGTGGCCATAGGAAACACCGGTGAAGTATTAGATTACAAAAAAAAAAGAAGAAAGGTGAAAGCATTTATTTTTGCTCTCGTGGGCGAAAGTAGATCATAAATTTGTACTTTTCCTGCATCATCCCCATTCGGCTCACAATTTTTTTTTTCTTTGTTTTCGTTCGCGACTTTATTTTACAGATACATCCGAGATACTGTACATTCTTGCAACGGACGTGCCAGAGATGCAACGAGAGTCGGCGGTTGCAACCCTCGCACCCGAATCATAATTATATTCATTACTCATATATTATATTTAATACTCCTCTCCTTCGCATCCTTCACTAGAAGTGACAAAATTATCTTGGGTTTCGTTCATTCGCTCATTTATTTATTTATTTATTTATTATTATTATTTTTTCTTTCAGAACCGTCTCCTTACAATCTATTACATTTCTTCTCTCTCATTCAATGTTTCAGTCCATTGATTTTCGCATTCACGGCGATGGGAACCATTCGGAATCGACCTCCGAATTTTCTAACGCTACCACAGAAATGCTTGCAATGGGATTTTCGAACAAGGCATGAGAACGTATCCGTTCTTTCTCTTATTATTTTTGTTTGTTTTTTTTTTTGGCAATTGGCACTTAGGTTTCTTTTACTTATTTATTTATTTAGTTATTTAATTATTTATTTACTCTCGTAAATTCTGCACTCCCTTGATTGTCTAAAGGAACAACTCTTCTTTTGTAGTTTTTATTTTCTCTCCAGCGTGTACAATAATAGTTGGCGATCTCGAAAATCGAAAGGGAGGTCCCCTTTGTCCCTGGTATCAAAATTTTCGTCAAAACTGAGGCCCGAGAATTTTGTGGATTTCAAAAACGGATTTCAAAATTTCGATGAATCGCAGTCAAACTAATGGTATACTCGAATCGTCAAATTTTCTTTTTTATAAAAATCAGAGCAGTCAAAGGGAGAAAAAAAATAATGGAATTCGCTGATACTCGAATCATCGGATTTTCGGTGCGACCCACGATCGGTCGGGTTCCACCGATCCCGATTTCCATCTGTATCATTTTTCGTAAGGTTTCTATTATATTTGCATCTCGCGTGTGTTCTTCCAAAAAAGAAAGAAACCCTCCGGCTTACTCTATTATTTCTTCAACCCGGTTTCTGTACAGAAATGTACATTATTAAGCGTAACAAGAAGAGAAGGAGACTTTTGTCCGCATTATTACCGTACAAAAATAATTCTTTACTCTTTTCAGAACTGCAACTGCAATTGCACTTGCAAGAGTACCCTCCCCGTTCGCTATTTTTTCTGGACACAATTTTTTTTTTCGAATTCTGGAGGAACCTTTTTTTTCTCAATAATTAGTTCCTCGGGAAACCGATATTTTCTCCTGGAACTTCCCTTTCTGGAAGTTCCCGGAAGGTTGCGTGCCACTTCCTGGGTGTTGGATATTTCTTTTTTTTTTCCTTTCTGGAAAATTTTATCCACTCCAGTATCGAAATCTGGATACACCGTTCCCATCGGCAACCAGTTCCTCGGGAAATCGGTAACTTCTCCTCCAGAGCTTGAACTTCCCTTCCCGGGGCAACCCGGGTGCCGGATATTTTTGTACGGTAACCGGTGCGCGGTAATTTAATGAATTCGATACCTAGACTTTAAGTAATCTTCATTTGCCCATCCCCACTAGAGCCTCGTCCATGAGCTCGTCGTCGGTGATGCACGGGGAGGCCGAGTGGGGCGACGGAGGGATCACTCTGGGCGAGGGCGCCGGGCTCTTGACGATATGCACGCTCACGGAGGGACTCGGTGGGAAAGCCGGAGGAGGCGGCGGCGGCGGCGGAGTGTTCCTCCTCACCGGTGCGGCCTGGGTCATGGCTCGCTCGGGCACGGTCGTGAGGTTCAAGCTCTTCGTCACGTCCTTGGGCGTGGAGAAGTCCAGCAGCATCTCCGCGGCCTCCTGGGAGCTCGTGCCCACGGTCGCGGATACCAGGGTTGTCCCCTTGACGACATTTGAAACGGAGTCGACCGCGGGCGGGAGTATCGCCGAAGCCACCGAGGGGGCCGGCTGCTGCAGTTGCAGCTGCTGCTGCTGCTGCTGCAGTTGCTGTTTCTTCTCCTCCAGGAGGGAAGGCTGTTTCGCGTATTTGCTCAACGCGGCATCCGCGGGCTTGGTGCTCAAATTCAGGCCGTCGGTCGTGCCCAGGATGCCGCTGTTCGGAGCGCCGCTGCTATTGTTGTTGTTGTTGTTGTTGTTATTGTTATTCGTATTATTGTTGTTGTTGTTGCTGCTGTTGTTGTTGTTCCCGTTGGAGGAGTAGGAAGTCGACTTGGAGTCGGCGCTCTTCGGCAGCACCACCATCACTACGCCGCCGCTGCCGGTACCTCCCTCGTCCTTGCCGGGTCCGGTACCGGTACCGGTACCCGTCGTCGCGGCGGCGTTGTTGAGGAACTGCGAGGCCGATCTGCCGATGATCGAGGCGGATCCCGGATCCTTGTCCCGCGACTCGTCCGACGACTGCATCGAGAGGTTCGTGGGCACGTCCGGGTCGTGGGGACTCGTGGAAGAGCCGCTCGGCGGGAGCATCAGTCCTCCGGCATTCTCGTTCAACGCCGAGGAAGAGGAGGAGGAAGAGGAAGACATCGGCGTCGAGGAGGTCGAGATGGACAAGTTGTCCGGCTTCGTCTGGACGTGATCTCGCCTCTGGTCCTCGGACTTGGAGATGGACGAGGAGCCGGCGGTCTTGGGCTCGACGAGACTCGAGGGTTTCGCCGAGAGATTCTCCACGGCCTTGCTCGAGTCCAGCACCGACATCTTCTCCAGCGACTTCTTGTCGTTGTCGGCGTTGACGCGCGCCGAGAGTTTCGGGATCTGGAACTTCGTGTCCAGTTGCTTGATCAGACCCTCCACCACCCTCTGCGGCGGCAGGTTCTGGATGCTCGACATGGACGCGTGGGCCAAGAGCTTGAAGGCCCGCTCGTTCTCGCTCTCCTCCCTCAGCGCCGAGGGGCTTGACTTCCTGGCGTCGGACATGCTCTTGGAGCCGAAGATGCCACCCTTCTCGCCGGACTTGGTCACCCTGGGCTTGTCCCTGTTTCGGCTGAGGTCGGTGGCACCGGGGGTGGTCTTGGGAGACCCGGAGGACTTGGAGGACGTCCCTTTGGACGACAACAACCCGCCACCGCCGCCCCCGGATCCAGGAGCGGCTCCGGAACCGCTCAGGGACTTCGCGACCGGTCCCTTTTGCCCCAAGAGGGCCACTTTGGTACTGGCGGAGCTACCGGAGGACGACACCCCGCCACCGGCGCCGGACAATTTCGGGGACGTTTGCGACGTTTGAGGCTTTTTCGACGCCGGGCCGGAGTTAACACCGGGTTTTAACCCTGTATGAGTTTTAGGCGAACCATTTCCTCCGGAGCTGGACGATGAAGCTGATGATGAAACCGTTCCAGCTGTAGATGAAGAAACCTTTAGATTACTCCCAGATTTGGAATCCTTCGTACGGGTTTTATTGATGGTAATCTTCATCCCGTCTGAACTATGTTTGACCATATATTCGGCTGGATTTTTCGTGTCTACAGAAGAATTCTTAACGACGCTTTTACCTTCGGTACTTACTTTACTGGAGGAGCCCGTCAGGCTACGTTCTTTTTGCGCCGTACCACCACCACCACCGCCCGACGACGAGGGCTTTGCGCCGCCGTTTCCCGCCGTCTCATCCGTGCAGTGCTGCGCATTCTTCAACTTATCTATCACCGCGCTCAGCGAACCCTTCCGGTTCCGCGCCTGTTGCTGCGCGGTCACGGATTTCCCCATATCCGAGCCTCCAGACGGAGGCGTGCTGCCCCCGCTGCTGGGCAACGACGACTCCCCGCCGCTGGGCACCACGTCCAGCTGCTGCTTCATCTTGCTACTGCCGCTGCCGCTGCCACTTCCGCTTCCACCGCTGCCGCCGCTACCACCGCCGCTGCCGCTACTCGAGGATTTCGTCTTCGGGCTCTGGTGCCCCGAGCTGAAGGTCAGCGAAGAGGAGGAAGACGTTTTTCGGTCCTTGTCCTTCCCGGAGGACGACGAAGACGAAGAGGACGAGGACTTGACTTTCGACGGCACGGCGTCGCTGCTTTTGCTCGAGGGAGAATTCGCGGCCGATTTCAAAGCGGACATGCTCGGCTTCCCGGCGCTGGCCGAGCTCCCGTGCTTCGGAGAGGACGTCCCGTGTTTCGGACTCACGCTCGCCGCCACGGGGGTGTGCTTGGGGCTGCTGCTATACACCGGGGAGTGTTTCGGGCTCTGCACCGGCTTCGTGGCTTGCTTCAGCGTGGGACTGGACTTGCCCACGAGGGTCAGAGGGCTGCTGTGGGTCGGGGAGGGACTGAACTTCCGCAAAGTCGTCGCCGGGGAGGAGGGTCTGGAGCCCAAGTTTGGGGGGCTCTCGGTGGGTTTGATGCTAACCGACACCGGTTTCGAGAGCGGGTCCTGCTTGGACGGGGGCAGCTTGTCGGGCGGCGGCCCCATGGGGCTGTCCTCCCGTTTCCGCTTCCTCCGCTTCTCCAACTTGCTCTTCTCCTCCGTGGACTTGTTCTTCGAGCTCTTTCGCTCCCGACCGCGCTCGTCCCCCAGGTTCTTAGCCGAGCCCGGGCCCGTGATGGGCGTGATCGTGATGGAGCTCGGCAGGTTCGCCTGCGGGGACGACGTTATGGGGATGATTTCGATCCCGGGTCTCCTCTCCAGCCCCATACCCGGAAAAACCGAGTTGTAGTTGGTGGTCTGCGGGATGCTCCCGCTGGAGATGGGCGTGATGCTGACCGAGGGCGAGACGAGGTTCTTCTCCTCGAAGATGTTAGGGCTCTTCTTGTCCTCCCGCTTCTTCGACTTCCTCTCGCGCTTGATCAGCTCCTCCACGTCCTGGAGATCGTGCACCTCCATGATCTCGCTCTCGTTGTCCAGGTCGTAGTCGGAGCTCTTGTCGGTACCGAGGATATCGGCGGGGTCGAGGTTCGACAGATCCAGTCCACTCGCCAGACTGGTGGCGGACGTGGGGGTGGAGGTTCTCGTTTCGTTGGCGTTCTCCCGTCCCCCGGTGGGGGTCCCGAGCGGGGTGGAGTCCGAACTCGAGCTCTCCAGCAGGATCTCCCCGGAATCGTCCGCTTTCCTTTTGGGGCTTCGCCAAAGGCCGTCGGTGGTCTTGCGTTTGCGGCTCTTCTTCGACCTCTCATTCGAGGGGTTGTTCAGGGAGTTCTTGGCTTGGCCCAGCAGGGCCCCCAGTTGCAGGGGATTCAGCATAGCAGCGTTTGACGTATCGGATTGGCCGGAATACGACGGAAACCCGATACTATTGTCCGTTCCGGCATCTAAAAAAGACTGTTGCTGCTGTTGCTGTTGCTGTTGTTGTTGTTGCTGCTGTTGTTGCTGCTGCTGCTGTTGTTGCTGTTGCTGTTGCTGTTGCTGTATTTGCTGTTGTTGCCTGCCCATGCTCCCGTTGCCATTATGGAGCCCGGGCTCTTGCTTGATCTTCGTCTCGCTGTTGGCGAAATCCGGCATCCCACCCGAGCCGTTATGGCTGTTCTGGCTGTCACGGCCGGGACCTAAATTCAAATTGTAATTGCCATTGCCACTGAGGGTGCTATTCGATATGGCACTTCTACCCTCCCACGTTTTGATGAGCGTCCTCATGGTGATGGGGATGTTCAGGCAGCGTTGCAGCACCTTGCCGGCCAACTCCGCCGTTTGCTGGGTATTGGCCAGGCTGATGCCGTAGAGCTTGCACTTGAGCGCCGAGATGTCGGTGAGGTCCAGCTCGGCGGTGGCCATCGTCTCCTCGAAGGGGTGCTCCAAGCTGACGTTGACGTGTTGCCAAGATAACGCACTTACCTCGAAAATCGTGGTGTGTTCCGGATCTTGACGCGCCATCGGACGCACGCAACTCGAGAGCAAGGTGTTAAAGAGAGCTTGCTGACGCAGATACACGAGGATCTGCGGCACGTGGGCCGGATGCGTGAAGGGGATGCTGCCCACCAGCACTCCGTCGATGTTTTTGTTCTCCGTCATGAAGTAACAGTGTTGCTGGTCCGGCAGCGTCTGCGAAAATGACATCGCTGGCGTCAGTTCGAACGTATATGGGTCTTTGGTTCTGCTTCGTCGATGTCGTTCGGGAGGATACTCACCACGTAAAGGCCCCTGTTGTTGCGACTGTCCAGCTGCCCCTCGCTGGAATGCTGGACGATTAGACTCAGCAGAGGATGAGGCGCAGAGACGTCGCTGCACTCCAGCTCCGTCACTTTCTGGATCCTCCGCAGCAGTTCCAGGCACATCGGCATTTTCCTGGCCAGTTTCAGCACGAAGCAGGCCGGTAACATGGAGGAATTCGCTCCCGTCAACGGCGCGTATGATGGAGTGCTAAAAGAAGCAGAATTTTTAATTCGAAATAAATGATAATTAATGTAAAAAAAAAAAATAATAATAATAATAAAAATATGAATAGTAATGACAACAGTTTGTACAATATTTTCACACCTTTTGCCAGTCGGACTCTTGTTGACCGTGATGATACTGGAAGTGGGCAGCTTGTGGGCGGTCGAACCTTCCATGCAAACAGTTACGGAGTGACCGATTTTCTTGCAGATCACTGCCTCGGAGCTCAGAGTATCGCAGCTGCGATTCTCCTGGTCGATCAGGTCATAGGGGGAAACGAAGTAGGTCAGTTTCATGGCATGGCCACCTTTTCGTCGTTCCAGAATACCTACAAGTATTTTTTTTCCCCATAAGAACCCGTTGAAAAATTAAAAAATTGTGGGAAAATGAGGAGGCCACCCTGTGGGTTCGAGACTCACCCACGGGACTCTTATGTACAAGCTTAAAGGGTTCCTTGATGAACGTTTGAAGTTGAGCCAAGATCCCGAGATCCGTTTCCAGCGACTGCAAGGCGCTGAAGGCCTTGCATTTCACCTTCTTGTCGGCGTTCAACTGGTAAATCGAAGCCAGACCCTCCAACTGCGCCGTGAAATCCACGAAGTCGCCCCGAGAGAGACAAGCGACCATTTCCTCGCAGTTCTATGCAACAGAAAACAGTCGATCATCCGAAAGAAATTACGTTTCGTCGTCCCTTCGATTGGAATAACTACCTGCTGCTCGTTCTTCCCCTCGTGCTGGATGTTCACGTCTTTCACCGCCCCCGATGGTTCTAAAGCTACTTCGAGGAAGAACATGTCGGACGAAATGAACAGTTCGGTTCCATTCGGAGCTGGCATGGTGAATTTTAGGCTAAAACGCGGAATTCGAAGAATTTAGTTAAGAAACGCGTGAGTTCGGGAAAGTATCAGGTCGTCCCAAAAGTTTCTTCCGCGACTTGCACCCATTGTGTATGTATTCCTTACTAATAAAACGGAAGAAACTTTCGGGACAACCTAATAGAAGAATCCAGAGAGAAATTGGAGAAAATGTTTACCCCAGTTGCCTCGTAAGACTTTCCAAACGTTCCACCATCGACTGGAAGGACGTTACTTTTATGGAATGTTGCAAAGTGTCTAAGCATTTTTGGAGTTGATTCTTTTCGATGCTATCCAACGCAAACCGCTTATCCTAGAGGAAGAAAGGCATAAAAATTAATTGTTCCTTTATTCTTCTCAATTTCGAATTGCTTTGCATACTTCGCCGAGGGTTTTTTTAAATGAATAATAAAAAGAAGACACTATGGAGCTGCTGAGGAAAGAAATACTCACCAGCATAGCCATTCGTAAATTTTTGGCAGTCTCGACTAAAGATTTGAACGTGGAGGATTTGGATCTCAGTTTTTCCATTAACAGTTCCATCTGCCATTCTTTGGCTTTGTCGGTTGCCGTGCCCCCACCAGCAATGGATTGACTGGCTGCTATCGAAGAACAAATAATTGAAGAATAAAAAAATTCCTTATTTTATAAGTTAAGTGGAAAAATATTTCTCTTTTGGGTCCGAGAATTAGCGCGAAATTAATTCATAAAAATCCCAATAATATTTCTAATACCGCTAATAAAGATCTTGTAAGATTTCTCTAATGTCTATTTATTAGTCGTCGTCTGTATTTAAATAAAAGAAAATACATCTATTAAAAAATAACCCGTGACATGGATATAAAGCGGCGACCCTGGCTCAAATTCGGGTCACGGATTATTTAAAAAATTGTATCTATTGATTTATTTACGGGTAATGATAACCATTTCCAAGAAAGTTCTGATAAGTGGAATAAAAATAAGCGAACTTAAATCCTTTCGATGTTCTTCGGAAAATTTTGTAAATTGAACTGCGCTTGTAAATCCATGCTCGTGTTTCTCGGAATTACATTTATCGGACCACTTGAAATACAAAGGAGCAATTTTAGTTCCACTAAAAATAAACCCAAAGGGATTTCGCGAACTGAAATTTTATTGATTTTAAGTTCGCTAGAAAACTTCCACCTTTGTTTTATTGAAAAAAATTTCCCAAATGGAAATTGCATTTACAAAGATGGTAAAATCTGTATAAACAAATCTTACAAAATAACAAATAAAATAATGTCAAGCAAATATCTACAGGAAACCTTCCAAAACTACCCCTTATAAACCTTCGATGGAAAATAAGAGATTCGTCACAGAAGAAACTTGAATTCCTTCATTAATTAATTCGATGTTTCTTTCATTCTTTCCTCAACTGTTCTTGTAAATAAATTTCTGTCCATGAAGGTTTGTGAAAATTGGATGATACTTAGGTTGGTTTGCCAACGTGGGAAAGTGAAGGGCAGCAATGCACTCAGTCACGGTAAACGCTGTTACTTATTGACTGGAAATTAAGGTTTGCGTGTCGCGAGTGGCCCAATTAGCCAATTAGGCCTGCGGGAAAGATAATTTTGAAAAAAGTCGACCCACGCGATGTGCGTTTTCGACTTGGACGGGTGCATGTATACAAAATCGTGCATACATACGCGTGAGGAAAAATTCCAAAAAGAAAGGAAGAGAAAAAGTCTACTTACTGAGGCCCTTTTGACCGTTTGTGGCATCCATGTATCCTTTGACGGATAACACGGATGTCATAATAGCGTGACACGACTGACTCGCGCGAAATCCCCGTTACGGACAGCAGGAACTTTCCAAAAGATTTTACATTATGACATTGAAGAACACTAACATCTGTCTTATTACACGGTTGCAATGCAACTCTCTTACTCGGTTACTCTCCTTTCCTACTTCGCTCTCTGTGTCTCCTTCGCTCTCTTTCCCGAGATCCCGATTTCCTAACCTTTGCGCATCGCGAATCAACTCGACCACTTTGAAGTATCCCTACGAATTTAAAGCTGCCACCGCGCATGCGTATTAGAATCCAGCCGGAAAATACAATCCACAAAGGGAACAAATTCCAATTAATCTTAGGAACGTTTACATTTTTTGCTAATTAATCGAGCAAAGAATCCATAACTTCTAATAAAGAGTAAGCACGACAAGAAATGCAAGAAAAGGAGATAATTGTTTGAGGAGAAAATAGTCGGTTAAGGAGAAGCCTTTTGGGTTTTGTGATTGGTTCGGTCCCATCGAAGAGGATGGTGAATTTTCGAACAGTTCCCAAGTGTGTTCTTTTGTTTCCATGACGGGAAGAATCGCCAGTTTTTTCATCGGCCGATTTAGGGATTTTTTTATCGATAGTTTTTCAAATTACCAAAAAAGAATTTTCGGGAAAACAAAAATTAAGAGAGAGAAATGTTTTTTTTAAGTCAAAGAAAAATATCTATTTTTTCTACCGATTAGAGGTTTCCCAATTCCCATTTTCAATTTGTTCATTTTCCGTCGAATAATTCGGTAACCGGAAATAGGGATTTTTTTAGAGAATTTCCTTAAATGGATTTCGACGGAAATAGAAATAAAGAGATGAAATGTGTTAGGAAACAAAAATCCAATCAGGATTTTGAATGAAATAGGAGTTAGTCGAAAATGGACACGTTCATTCCAACTTGGGGGAAAACGCATTAGGAAAAACCGGGGAATCCCCCATTTAAAAGGACCTATGTCACAAACTGGGATGATTTGGGCGGCGGGTATGAAATTCCATCTCTCGCGTAGGAATTTCACTTTTACCGTGTTTTATGGAGAGTCGTAAATTCTACTCCTTCCAACGATCCAACGTTGACGTAATTGTTTGCTCAGGATTTTGTTTTAGAAAACGGAGGCTATGTTAGATGGCATATATATTATGTATTCTCGCTACAGGTTTCTTCACACGAAATGTCGCAGAAAATGCTAAAGATGAAGGAAACGATCCGCATATTACAGCTTGCCGATTGATTGCAAAATGGGACCGATGCAGCTGGAATTATAAAATAGAATTTAAACTAGAGATTGAAAGGAAATGAAAATAGAGATTAAAAGTAATTGATATAATAGAAATTATCAATTTCATGTAATAATTCTTGAAATTGATTGATCTTGGAAATTCAATATTTTCCAACAATCGTTTGGATTAAAAAATATATTGTAACATAATAAAATATATTAATCTAAGGAATTATAAATTATTTACTAAAGATTTACTTCAAGATTAAAATGTTACCATTTCCCTGTATAACAACGATTCTCCTTTAATGTATTCCAAGTTGTTCTACAACGAGAACCGAATGAAAAATAAAATCCTTAAGGTTCTTTTCCTGTTGATGCAGTTGCAACTGCAGCAATACTTGTGCGTTTTGTTTGCATGAATGCGAAGACGATGTTAGGAAGAGGATCTTCGCTTGAGTAAAAATTTGAAGAACGAGAAGAAAAGATGAAGAAGAAATACAACAAGAAGGAAGGGGTCTTGCGAGAGGGCAAACATATGTATATGAGGAGAAGGGAGGCTAAGATGAAATTGAAGAAGGAGATGTACCCGCAGTGAGAGCTCCTATAAAAGCCGATGAATTCCTTCCTCTCGTTAGACTATAAGTTTCTTCTTGTAATATCACGTAATCCGTCTTATCGATTCTCCTTAAACTCAGCGACACTGCAATCAATTTACAAAGATGAAGTTTATGGTAAGTTTATTTTCACTTTTTTTTTCATTCATGGGAAGGGACAAAATTTAGGGCAGGTGGAATTTCATGGAAATCTGGGGTTCCCAATAATTGTCATTAAGATTTTTTGGTATTATTCGTTTTGAAAAAAAATATATATACAATCAAAGCATTTTTGCTCCAATCAAAGAAATTCTCATTTCTTTCAGAAAATTGAAGTCGAATAAAATAAATTTTTTACCTGAAAAATTTGGATATAAAGACTTTCTCTATGAAACTTTATTACTTTTAAAAAATGGGAACTGAAATCGTTCATTTTTATAGAAACTATACGATTTCCAGTTTGACATTCCGCAGAAAATAAAAAATCGCGAGAATTTAAAAAAGAAAGTTCGAGTTGTAGCTGGAATTTCTTACTCTTCAGACTCCGATTTTGATCTTATAAATATAGACTTTAACGAAAATGCCTGCAAAAATCGGTTTTCCAAGTTACACAATAGACTTGACTTGACTTGACTTACTTTCTAAATTGCACAAGCGGCTGCAGCATCCCGATCCTCGTCTTTCTCCTTTGTTCCATATGAAAGTGAAGAAATTCGTTAATTATTCCGTTTTCATAACACGGCAGTTCGATTGAATAACAGGTAGAGACGCGTAGAATTTATTTCTGCTCACTGAAACCTATTAGATGGCTGCAAAGATGATACATAAGCGGAGTCAAGAGTTAAATGACCCAGCCTGGCATTTCGCTTTCACTCATCTCCTTTATAGCGAATGGGATGGGAGCGTTCTGGGTCTTCCAGTGGATAGATATATATCGTCCTCTGTTTCACCGATACTCAATTCTATGGCTTGTTTCACCGATCCCACAGATCCTGGCCTTTGCACTCATCTCCGTGACTCTTCGGTCCACGGTCTTCGCACAGGATCAGAATTATGCAGCGAGAGAGGAAGATAGCAGGGATCCCAGGAGAACCACTCCTATCCCCATTCTAAACTGGAACAAGCAACAAGAACATGATGGAACTTATAGAACGAGGTAGTAATTCTTACCATTTTTCTTTATAGCAGAAAAAAATAATTGAAAACAAGAGATTGATGAAATTGAAAATGGGAATTTAGTGTAATAGCAATTTCATGGCAAAAGAGGAGCATTCTGGTAAAATTTCCCATATGAGATAAATCTAGTAACTAATTGTTAATAATTAATAGAAGAATTACTCGATCGATCGTTTTAGTAATTTTTCACTTCGACTCGAAGATTACATATTTTTTTGCTGCGAAAAGGAGATATCGATTCAATAGAAGGTCTATTAATAATTAATAGTATCGCTATTAAATGAAATGTACCTGTTTTTAATCATAGATTTTCAGATCTATTAATAATTATTAATATTGCTATTAAAAAAATATGAGGGTATTTTTTCTCTCGATGCGAAGAGAAAATAAAAACTATTAAGTATCGATAGACAAATAAATTAATATTTTATACTTGCACTATAATAATCGATAGACCTTCTATCGAGTCGATAGCTTTTTTTGTTCGATGCAAGCGAAGAATAAAGAAATTCTTGAATCGAACCAAAAACACCACCTCGATTAATTACAATCGACTCGTTAATGAAGATGATACATAAGCGAAGTCAAGAGTTACATGACCCAGATTGGCACTTCGCTTTGAAAATTAATAATAGGTTCTCTATCGATCCAGTAGTTATTCTCTCTCCTTTAATATTTCCACCCTATGCGAGAAGAAGAGTGAAAGAAATCCTTGAATGGAAATAGCAAAAATACCTTTCGATCGAAGCGAATTTCGCCAACGAGTTCCCATGTCACACTTTTACTGCGTAGCATCCTAGGAATGCACGTCTCTCTCTATTATCCTCTCGCCAGACAATCCATCGGATTATTCTCGATACCTTGACGAAATTCTCTCCCGCAGTTACGAAACCGGCAACAACATCATCGCTGAAGAAAGCGGATACATCAAGACCGTAGGAGAAGGTGAAGACCAAGCTGAGGCTTTGGTGCAACAAGGCAGCTACTCTTACACCAGCCCCGAAGGACAACTGATCACAATCCATTATACGGCCGATGAGACCGGCTTTCACGCCTCTGGAGATCACATTCCCACGCCACCCCCAGTCAGCGAGGAGATTCAGAAAGGGCTTGACCTCATCTACGCTGGAATTCGTCAGCAAGAAGTAGGACGCGATTTTTCTCCTCTTTTCATTCATCCTTTATTCGCTTTTATTCGATTTTCCCATCTTTATCGACCACCTTCGGAATTCTTCGCGATAGCACAATATTTATTGCTGCTATTAACGAATACCTGCAAAATAGAAAAAATCTGGCATCAATGGAATTGATGAATGCAACTGAAGTCGAGAGTGGGAACTTACTTTTCCTTCCATATTTTGCAAGACTGAAAGGACTTTGCTCTTCGTCCACGGAAACGCATTTTATTAATTGATAGAAATTCAATCGCTATTTATGGAACATTTTGAAAAATAATAGAAATTGAATCGTTTCGATTTTGAATTTAGTAGATCAATTAATTTAGCAGGTATCGATATTCCACTGTTCGATTAATTTGTTAAATATCCAATTGTGATATTTAGCGAATTAGTCAATTTACAGTTATTGAAATTCGGTTTCGACCGAACTCGTAAATTTTCTATAAAAAAAGGTGAAGCCTCTACTTATTTACATAAATTTCAATTTCGTAAAAGCCTTTTTCTGATCGACTGCATTTTCGAATCTGTCCATTTAGGAGGAGGATGCACGCGAAGCGGCGCAAAAGGGACACCAGCCCCAACCGTCCCAGCAGCAACTGGAAAGGCGAGACCAGGGAAGATTTCGCCGGGCAATATACCTTGGACTGATTTAAAATGTCCCAGCGATTAAATATTTAATACACGCAGGCGGAAGATGGAAGTTCAATTAACGCCAATCATGTGAAAATTGGCGTTCGCTGAACTTTCGAACCCCCACAAACAGCTTTTTTTTTACCATAGAAGAGGATCGTTACAGTTCATAATTATAGTCACGTTCGAGTATAAGCAACACTGACTGTAGAAACACATAATACTCAGATTACCAAATTAGTAAAAAAAAAAAAAAGAATTAATTGAAACGATCACTTAATTTATTCTTAAATTACAAAACCTATTGTTAAATATTACAACGCAGAAATGCTGTCTCCGGCTGGATTCGAGTCGCTTGCGATTACGTAATTAAAAAAAAAGAATTCTATCTCCGGCAGTAAAAAGCTCGTTACGGATCCAGCAGGAAGCGTTTCTTCGTTCAGTCAGTGGAACTAGTGGTAGAACGAGAAACTCGTCGCTAAATCGTCGGCGAGAGGTCGTAGGGTGTCCCACGCAAGCCGACGAATTTGTTGTTCTTCCGATGAAGGAATCCTTTCCGTGGATCGGCTTTGTAGTAAATGACCCTTCGGATTCCGAAAGGATCCACGTATCCGAAGGACCCCACGTCGGCGTCCTCGCGTCTCTCGGGCTCTTCCTCGTGGTACTGCCGGTCCAGGTAATACCGGAACCCTCCAGTCGGGGTTCGATAATTTCCATCGTAAATCGGCGGCTCGAATCGGACGGAGGGCAATCGTCTTCGATTCGAGGCACTCTCGTAAGCGTTCGGGGGCACGTAGGTCCGGTCGTAGCTGGTCTCTATCCCGTTACCCGGCAGGTCTCTCACCGGAGGTTGCCTGGAATTGGAAAAAAGGTGTGTCAGAGCGCAAATTCGAAATTGGAGAAGAGAAAGAAAAAAAAAAGGCTAGTTCCCAGGGTACCTGAAGGGATTGGGAGGACTGGAGGCTCCAGAAGGAGGCGAGGCCCTCGCTGCCGAGGACACGGCCTCCTGGATGGGTCTGTCCTTGCCGACGAAGAGGACCTTGGACTTGAGGATCCGGTACCCGGCGTGGTCGGCTATGTAGTCCTTGATCCTGAGGTAGCCGAGGGGATCCAGCCAACCCTCGGTTCCCACGACGGTCCCATCCGCCAGTCTCTTCTCTTTCCGGTACTGGCCGTTCAACGTCTGGTACCGGAAGTACCTTTCGGGACCCTCGTCGGTCTGGATGTGGTACTGTTGCGAGTAATCGGGATTCCAGCCGTACACTTGCGTCGTCAGACAAAGCGTGGAGATCTGAAACGAAGGCGGGCAAATTTTAGAAGAAGAAGAAGAAGAGGCAGAGTAATTAGTCGCACCCGGGGACAAGAATTAGTCATAGTTTATTTGCAATGATGCAACAATAAAATTGTCGCGAGATCTCGGCCCCGATTCCCCACGATTTGAATTCAGAAAGAGTCTCCGGTGGAAAAAGGAGGCCTCAAGGTGGCTAATTGTTAGTCGTTAAGTCTCCATTTGCATTGTTGGAAGACCTTAGGGACCAAGTCGTAGACTTTGGAATAGATTCTTTGTCCATCGCGAGTAGGAAATACCATTAGCATGAAGGCTAAGTCGGGAATAATAGTTTATTGAGTAACAAATAAATGAATTGAATTTTTTTAGATGCCGCTTTCTAAGGAAATACCGATAGAAGGTGATTGTGGAATTTCTGAATTTTTTTTAGCCCATAGAAATCTTTATTTATTATTTTTTTAACTTGAAGAATGAGTTGATCTTTTTGGAAAAATAAATTTTAGAAGAGAAACAATGAAAGGGTTTTGGCGAATTCTTTTGTCTTATATTTTGAAATCCCTCCTTTGCATATTTCAGTTTTTATGGAATAGGAGAAAAGCAAAGTAAAGTAAAATAAAGTAAATATCAAATAACTTGGAGTATTTTTTTCAACCTTTCCTCTCACCCTTATCTATGGAAATTTTTGGAGCAGAGTAGTAGGGCGATTTTTGTGAAATTCAATCCTGCTTGAGGTCGTGAAAGGAGTTTTTAAAGCTGTCCTTGCGAATTAAGAGCAGGGAGATAAGAAGTTTGAAAATTAACAGGCATTTTTCGTATCATGCCCGGTAACAAAATGTAATCATACCGGTTATGGCGTCATATGATTTTGAAGGGTTTCGTCGAAAATCGAGTTTCAATTAAAATAATGATAACGCTGTTGTATAATTTGCCACACGAAATTGTTGCTTTACCCGAGAGTCATTAAAATCGAATTTCCTTTAAACACAAGATAACAAGTCTCTTGGAGACTCCATTACTTTCCCACGCTTAATTTACCTTAAATGCAAAAAAATAAGTGGTGTACAATTTTAGTAATTTCCATTCCCCTCTTATTACTAAATTCTAAAAATATCTGATAAATTTGGATGACAACAAATTAGTAATTGAAGGACAATTTTTTCTCAATTCTTTCCTTTGTCCCCCAAATTTAGAAAATTACAATTTCAATCCCTTCACGTTTCAAATCATGCCAAAACCCTTTTTTCCCTTTCAACATTTCTTCAATTTTAAATATTTCTTTGAAATACAAGAACTTTTTTATTCAAGCTATAAAAAAAAATTCCAGGAAAAATTTCTTTCCCACGGAGTATCCAAAAATTCATTGCTGGAGAATGGTGGAGACTTTCTTTCTCATAAAATGATCTCAGATTTGTTAAACGAGGGAGCTTGGGACCTAGAAAGTGGTGTTTAGGACGCCCTGAACGATTCCCATTCCCAAGGCTCCTTTCCAAAATGTAGCAGGACCCAAAATCGGTACCAGATCTGCGAGATAACTGTAAACAACCGTTTGCTACGATATCAAGGCGAAGCGGATCTAAATAAGGCGATGTTTGTTTTTGTTGGGATCTGTAGTATCTCTCGTTTCTTTTCGCAAACTGTTTCAAGCGTCGTAATCATCTTAGCCGAGAACAAGCACTCGCTGTTGGCGACATGAAATCGCGTGGGTTTGGCAGCGTTTGTAAGGAGAAAGACAAGATCGGTAGGGAGGCGAAGGAACGAAACGATCACCAACACGGTCCATATTAAGAGATATCGTACAGACATTGGGTATTACGAGCGTTACGTTACGATCTTTGAGACGATTACGTGTACACGTGAGTCGTCGTCGTCATTCTCCAGTCCAAGCAAATCGTCGTTTTCTAACAACCGCCCTTGAATACCAAAGACCTGGAAAGTCCCAGAAATCGACTTGGATTATTTAGTAAATATTGAATGTTGCTCTGCTTTTTTTTTCAAATGGAGTTCAAGAAATCGCTGACCTTAACATTGGTTCCAGAAGAAAAGTGGAACCTCGTCGGTAGCGAGGCAGTAAAAACAAAAAACTGGTTCTCCTCGCTTCAGTTTCCATAAAAATCGGTGAAAAATAAGTCGTTTCGATCTTCCTTCGCATTTTTATGATAATGAACTCGGTCCTAAGACGATTATTTGTGGATCCCAAGGAAATTTCGACTTTACAGTGGATCTGGAACTCGAACCTTTACGGACTGCACTTGTTGCATTTTCTGAATTGCAGGAATTTTTACTGCATTCAGGGAAAATAATACAAGAAAATTATAGTTCAATTTTTAAATACAATTGGAATTTTATTGCCAAAAATCGTGAAAAATAATTTTGGTAATTTGAAAATCATTTTCCAAATGAATCTGGAGGTTCAATGTCATAGAAAAATGTTTCCAGCTAGAGATTTTCACTGGGAGGATAATAAATATGCAATTAACGTGCAGTCTCAGCCCTGAGATCTTTTTTTTTTTTTACCTTCGATTGGTTTCTATATAAAAAATAATGACATCATGTGTGAATTCTATATATATCAGTTCCATTAGAGGAGTGATATGAATATGTTTCTGCTTCCTAAGCTGCTTATTTTCTTCCTGCTGCAACAGGATGCAAAATATTTTACCCAGAAATCGCTAAAAAAATTTGATACGTAATTCATGAATTTTCTAATTCATTTTTTCAGTCTGAAATTTCTTAAATTTGGAATCTTTCCGTATCGATCAATTTTTTCCTCCTCTTTTATGAATCCAGTAATAAAATAATTCCAGTAATAAAATAATAAAATCATGTTTTCAATTATTACTTTCATTTTTTTTTATTACTTTCATTCACCAAAGTGCCATTTCTCCCAGAGGAGACGAATAACTTTTTATGAAATTAATGAACTTTCTCCGGACATATTGAAATTGAATGTACCGAAAATTAATTTCAACGTGAAAGTTCGGGTCCTGGTCGTGTAAATATGGCTCTTATGTAACGATATTTTAATCAAGACCAGTAGCTCGACTTGGTTTGACTTGAGAGAAAACAAAAAACAGGTTCTTCAAAATTTCCAGTTTTTCATTATCATGCAAATCCCTCATTTCAAGGACTTCTCTCTAAGTCTATGATCCACTTCAGGGTGACGGTAACAATTTCCAAACGATTACCGTGACCCAGCAAAGGCATACGATTTCTTCTGCGTAAAACACGTTCTTCCTTTTAAAAGGAAACCCAACTAGTTTGCTCTTCTTACAGTGTCAGAGGAAAGTGCAGCATTAGTGTCTTGCTGGACTTAACGTCACGTCTAATTCAAAGAATCATTTCTTTCACGAATGGCAAATTATTCCAATCGGAGAGAAAAGACACTTTTTCTCATCCGATTCCTGTCTCTTGGCTTCCTTTCGGTACCGATTTTCTCATTCATTTTTGGCTCAGTCTCTCGTTTTTAAAAAAAACAAAAAACTAACAGAGAGTATCAATTAAAGTACAATAGAAACCTTGCGTGACTGCATAGTAAATTATACTAGACAACATGGTAAGCTGTAGACTGACAGCATTAAAAATCCTCCAGCGGAAAATCCGGGCGATCGTTTACTCAATTGCAGGTTTTTCGCTCCAAAGTCCGCGGTTCGCCGCATAAACGAATGACCACGCTGTAATTAGCCTAATTAGGGAAGACAATTTAAATGTCAAAACAAAGAAGCGACTCGGTTGTTTTTCGTCGCACGCTGGTTTTCACTCGACACGAGAATCGCTTTCACTTTTACGAGGCCAAACACGAGCCTCCGGAAGGTACCAACAATGGACTTCTCTAGCTGGAATCACGTCAAAATATCAACGGATGCTATAAAACTTCTTATCGGGGTATTGAAGAACGTGGAATTTCCCAAACTACGCGATCAACTACTTCTTCCCATTCCGTCTCGGGGTATGGGTGATCTTGAAAGTGAGAGTGAACGTAAAAATTCGAACTGGTTCCGATCCCTTGACTCTACTTTCCCCTCGTATCCGCGGTGGGCCTTAATTCAAGAGCCTCGAATTTTTTTGTTCTCCCTCCAGGAGACGTTTCTTTTTTTCTTCCTTAACAATTCACAAATCACGAATTTCCAGGACATTCAAATTCAATTTTCCTCCCAACCCCTATTTGGCAAAGTCGAAGCGTCTGAAGAAAATAAATATCGTCAGCCCAAAATGCGAAATTCGTCATCCAAGTCTTCACCGATTTTTGGAACCTCCGAATGCAACCGGAGAAAAATTGCAACCGGATCGAGCGCAAATGACAGCATTTGCTTTTGATGATTAATCGATCCGAGTCATGCTTTCACCCGCATAATACAGGAGAAAGAATCGAAACGAGAGAGTTTCTCGAAGCGTAAGTGTATCTTTGCTGAGATGCAAAAGCGAAAAGCAGGAGCGATGATGCAGGGACTTACCAGCGAGAGGATCGGCCGCATCCTCGAATCTCGCATCTCGCAGGGGACAGAAGACCGAGAGTGGCGCAGAATCGGGAGGAAAAACGAGAAGAGAAGAGAAGAGAAGAAAAGGTGATATCACACTCGGCTGAGGATCACGAAGTGGACTGATCGGAGTTGCAGCCGCGCAATTCCGAGGAGTTACTTTGCTGGATTCTCCTTGTCAAATAGAGACGCCGTAGGAATCAGCCTCCTACCTTCTCCTGGAGAACAAACCACCCACGTGCTTCGGACCAACGAATGGTCCGAATGGCCACATGGAGTCTTAGGTGTATCCGGAACGGGTATTTGCGATAAACTGGGTCGTCGAGGAGAGGGGCGGCTCCCCAAGTGACTCCGGGGAAGGAAACAAATCGTTCATACGAGCACTTACTTGGTTCATACTCGAACATTAGTTCGCTCTTACGTCGATCATGAGTGAGTTCACCTTCACTTTGGCCTTGTTCGCGTGCCGCTTCTTCAAGGACTCCGGCGGTTACAGTAAACTGCAACTTCGATGCAGTTGTCCCGAGCGGAGCAAACCTCGTTGGTCTCAAAATCTGCAAAAATAACAGGAATAACAGAGAATTAGAATCCCCTGGATTCGAGGGAACGACTGAGGATCCGTAGGAATTTGCAGAATCCGACTTACCGCGAATTTCAGGTTTCTTGCAACGGATTACGACACCAACGTGGTGCCACCGGTGCTTGCCCGATAGTTTTCGCACGGCACCAACGTGGTGCCACCGGCGCTTGCCCGGTAGTTTTCGCATGGCAGCAATATGGTGCCCCTGGCGCTTGCCCGATAGTTTTCGCGTGGCACCAACGCGGTGCCACCGGACGGCATAGACTTAAGAGATGATTTCAGCGATTTTGATGATCTTCGATTCCTCCGGTAGCTGTATTCGGCTCCAGCTTCCTGCCTGAAACAATAGCGAAGATAAAATAGCGCTTTTTTTGTTATTCATTTTCTTCGCAGAAAGATACAATCCCGTTAAAATCGTAGGAAGGAGACCAACGTGGGTTTCTAAGTATGGAATGGCGTGTCTAGGCTTCGCACTACTTTCCGTCTTATTAATCCGTCTGTTTCAATTTATTGCGTGGCATCAGAGAGAGAAAAAATGGAATTTTATGGATTGTACTTATACAGTTATTTTTCCTCTTGCTCCGTATTCCTCAAACACAGCGATTTATTATAGAAAGCGATGGGATTTGCATATCTGTGAGAACGCAGATCTTTTTCTCCAGTAGTAGTAATGGAATTCCGACCTTGATGATTAATTAACTCATAATTTGAAGTTCATACACGGTATGAATTAATTTAGAATTAAATTTGGAATTATTTTCGAGGTTTAATTTCATCTTTTTTTGAAATCCACAAACGGGAGGTTCTTACTGAAGCAATTATGCTTCCGTAAAAAAATTTGGTAACAATTAAGAAAATCTATTTTAGTTAAAATTCCTTTTTTTTTGATTTTGGATTTTTAATTAGCGCGGTAAAAATAATATTAACACTTTGCCGTCCGCATGCGTGATCAGGATTCGGCGTAGTGTTATTTGCATTCATGTGGAAGCCAAGATTATTTTCTTTTTTTGAAAATCCACAAGACAGCAGCTCAGGAATCTCCGTGGATACCCGAAAAAAAATGAAAGTCCAGAAGAAGTAAAATCCTAAACCCTGGAAAGATTGAATTTGTACCGATAAGAGACTAAAAAAATGCGATCCTATGATTTTTCCAACGCCTGCAGGGATTACCTTGAACGGAGTGTGTTTGGAAACATATTCCATGGAACGCCTTCGGGCGACTTTTCATTTTTCCTTTGCGGTATATAAAAGCGAGACGATGAAATTTTCATCAAACAGTTCCGCCTCATCCATAATTCAACGGCGTCTGGAAAATGTTACGAACGGTACCTATTTTCTATTTCCTTTTGTGCTTCGCTCCGAGAGCTTCGTTTTGATATTTTGTGACTGTAATTTCACTTCGTCCATCCGATCAGTTGTTTTCAAACGACCATACCCGGTTTCATTAACACCGAGCGAGCGCATCCAGTTTTTGAATCCCGTCCTTTTTTGGCCACCGGATGCCATTCCACTGACGTAATTATTCCACGAAGCTGAATTTGTAACACGCGTTAACGAATTCTTGCAGATGAAACACATTCTCCTGAGCAGCTGGTTCTTAGTAGTCCTGGTTCAAGGACATACGTACCAGCCGCATGCAGTTTACGGAGTGCCTGAGAACTTCGCTCCCACATTTCGAGCTCCCAAGGTCCCGGAAACCACGCAAAAAGAATGTAGCTGCGCCCAGGTTCAAGAGGCTGGGCAAGGAGAGCTCCCGACGATTCCTCCAGCGCCGCAGTTGTCAGCTTTGCCGTACCCGGCGGAGAAACAACAGGAGCTTCCAGTGATACCGGCAGCACCTGAGCTTCCATCGCTTCCATATCCGGCGGAGAAAGAGGAAGAAAAGCTCCCGGAAATTCCCGCGCCACCTCAACTACCGTCTTTTCCCTATCAGGAGGAAGAAAAGGAGCTTCCGGTGATTCCAGCGGCACCTGAGCTTCCATCGCTTCCGTATCCAGCGGAGAAAGAAGAAGAGAAGCTTCCAGAAATTCCAACGGCTCCTGAACTTCCATCGTTTCCCTATCCAGCGGAGAAAGAAGAGCTTCCAGTGATTCCAGCCGCACCTGAGCTTCCATCGCTTCCATATCCAGCGGAGATAGAACAAAAGCTGCCAGAAATTCCAGCGGCACCTGAACTTCCATCGTTTCCGTATCCAGCGGAGATAGAACAAAAGCTGCCAGAAATTCCAGCGGCACCTGAACTTCCATCGCTTCCGTATCCAGCGGAGATAGAAGAAGAAAAGTTACCGGAAATTCCAGCGGCTCCTGAACTCCCATCGCTTCCGTATCCAGCAGAAAAGGAAGTACACACTCCATTTAAAGCAGTGCTTCCTATAATTCCTCTTCCTCCAGCATTACCGCAGCCCCAGGAAATCCAGCAACCCTTCGCCAATTATGGACCACCGGAAGTTAACATTCCAGTAAAAGCTGAGCTTCCTATGATTCCTCTTCCTCCAGCGTTACCGGAGCCTCAGGAAATCCAGCAACCTTTCGCCAATTATGGACCACCGGAAGTAAACATTCCAGTAAAAGCTGAACTTCCTATTATTTCAGCGGCTCCTGACCTCCCATCGCTTCTATATCCAGCAGAAAAGGAAGTATACACTCCATTTAAAGCAGTGCTTCCTATAATTCCTCTTCCTCCAGCATTACCGCAACCCCAGGAAATCCAGCAACCCTTTGCCAATTATGGACCACCGGAAGTAAACATTCCAGTAAAAACTGAGCTTCCTAATATTCCTGTTCCTCCAGCGTTACCGGAGCCCCAGGAAATCCAGCAACCCTTTGCCAATTATGGACCACCGGAAGTAAACATTCCAGTAAAAACTGAGCTTCCTAATATTCCTCTTCCTCCAGCGTTACCGGAGCCCCAGGAAGTCCAGCAACCCTTCGCCAATTATGGACCACCGGAAGTAAACATTCCAGTAAAAGCTGAGCTTCCTAATATTCCTTTTCCTCCAGCGTTACCGGAGCCCCAGGAAATCCAGCAACCCTTCGCCAATTATGGACCACCGGAAGTAAACATTCCAGTAAAAACTGAGCTTCCTAATATTCCTCTTCCTCCAGCGTTACCGGAACCCCTGGAAATCCAGCAACCCTTCGCCAATTATGGACCACCGGAAGTAAATGTTCCAGTGAAAGCTGAGCTTTCGAGTATTACACTTCCTCCAGCATTGCCGGAATTCCAAGGACCGTACCAGCCGTTCGCCGAATATGGACCCCCGACGGACCATCTTCGTGGTAAAAGGGAGGCTCCAGTCCCAGCTTCTGGCAAAGAAGCATCTTCACGCCACCGACGAGGAATTCTTCCACTTTTCAGAGCGTCCCACTATTATTAATTATTATTTGTCGTGTAAATAGACGCGGATAAAATTGTACAAGGTTGAAAGAGAAGAAATAAATGGTACTTCAAGATGAGTATTTAAATGTCAGGGATCGAAAGCTCGTACCTACATTTTTCCTCCCTTTTATCTTGATCCTGTGCTATCCTGAACGCTACATATCCAATTCTGATCAGATCTTCGAATCCGGCTGATGAGAAAGTAGGGATAGGAAGATGATTGGAAGGGGAGGACTTGGTATACCTGAACAGAGACTTAAAAGTTGGAGTTATCCCTCCAAGAGTCAAGTTTCTGCCGCGTTAGTTTGCTACGTTAGACGATTACAAAACTTACTTAAGCGTAATTCAAGAGTATAGTTTGTAACCGAACAATTTATTGACGATTTTGCGAATGCCCCAAAGAATTCGATATACCTTTTGGAAAATAAAAGTGTTCCTCATCCGTAATTTTCTCAGCAACGAATTCAAGAAAAGTCGGAAAATTCGAAATTTTGCAAAATTTCTCCACCTTAATTAAGGAAAAATGGCTGAAAATGGCGTATTTTTCTAAGGGAACATTACTTCCACTGATATCGAAGGGATCGCATTTCATTTTCAATTGAGTTCCAGGGAAGGATTTTAAAAATCCAGGAATAGAATTTTTGAGCTGCGTGAAATTAAGGGGCCAAAGGAGAAACAGGAGTTTGAGCTTACCCAGTGTCAAAATGTGGTACAAGTTTCGAAGATTCGCCAGTACCTCCAGCACCCCCAAGAGCTTCGACGAGATTCCAGGACCGAAAGCTCTGCCTCTCATTGGAACTTTGTACAAATACCTTCCGTACGTAGGTAAGAAAATCTATAAACAAAAAAAAATTGAATCTATTGGTATGAAATTCATTTTATATAAATAAATCGATTTGTCACACGTCGAATTTTTGTCACTTTAAAAATAATCCTTCATCAAAATAAATACTTGGAAAAAAACGAGTCGCTCAATTTCATAATTTATTAATGAAGCGATTAAATTAATTAAAATGTTTTAAAATTTCAGAAAAAAAATTATCTCTTGGATAATAAAAAAATTATTATAGATTACAGGAAAATACTAATTTTTGATTCACCGAAAAAGGGATTTTTTAAAGTAAATATTGATATTATTTAAAACAGGCGAATACAGTTTCGACAAATTACACGAATCGGGTGCCAAAAAGCTCAAAGCCTACGGTCCATTGGTGAAAGAGGAAATAGTCCAAGGGGTGCCCATCGTCTGGGTTTACAAACCGGAAGATATCGCGCAAGTTTTTCGAGCAGAAGCCGGTCTTCATCCCGAACGCAGGAGTCACCTCGCCTTATTGAAATACAGAAAGGACAGAAGCGATATTTACAAGTCTGGAGGATTGATACCCACGTAATGATAGCAAGACAACAGCTTCCTTCTTTGATATTCATATTATGGGGCCCGATGTAATCTGACGCACGGTCTCCCGGGTTTTTATACGATTTGCGGAGCTGTATACATAATAAATCGTCTATTTATTCCACAGTAACGGTCCCGAATGGTGGAGAATACGTAAAGAGTTTCAAAAACCACTTGGAAAACCGCAAAACATACACGGCTATCTCGATGAATCCGACACGACTGTCAAAGGGTTCGTTCAATTGTGCGCCGAACGCCAAAGGTTTCAGAATTTGCTGCCTCTGCTCGCGCGACTTTTTTTAGAATGTAGGTCGTAGTTTTGGAAAAAAAAGGTGGAATTCCAATTTCACCAAACATCATGTTTTTCCATGAATTTTACCTTTGAATTTTAAGAATTATTTTAATCGAAATTATTTTTTCTTTTATCAGGATTTTTCTGTCCTTTAAAAAATGATTTTTTTTAACAAAAGTTACTTATCCATGTTTTTACTATTTTAAATCCCAGCAATTAAATTCGCCAATTTTCCAAGAAATTGTCCGATTAAAAATTAATAAAATTCAATTTTATTCTGGGATATTTTCTATGGAAAAAAAATATATATATATTGTCTACCCCTTCATTATTTTCAATTTAAACATTTAATTTCGAATCCATCGGTTTTAAAACAAATTGAATTCCGTCTTATTCGTGGAAATTTTCTAAAAAAAGATTCTTATCAATCCCTTCCAGCATTTTAACTCCGACTTATTTTCTTCTCTTGCAGTAACGTGTTTGGTAGTGTTCGACACAAAGTTCAACGTCTTCTCCGAAGAAGAGATGAAACCCGATTCGATAAGTTCGAAACTGATAGACGCCGCTTGGGCGATAAACTCGGCAGTTTTAAAGTTAGACAATGGACTGCAGCTATGGCGAGTTTTCGATACTCCCTTGTATAAGAAAATGTGCAAAGCGCAAACTTATATGGAAAAGTAAGTGATTTCGGAAATGATAATAAAATCAATGAATTTCTTAGTCGTTCGTGTGGAGGAAAAAACATGATGTTTAGTTTTACACTTATTCAAGAATAGCGATTGAACTGATTTCTCGTAAGAATCGGGAAAGACTGGAAAGTAACGGGAGTGCCAAAGATTCCCTCTTAAAAACGTATTTAAATAATTCCTCGCTGGACGAAAAGGACATTATCGGCATGACTTGCGATATGCTGCTCGCCGGTGTCGATACCGTGAGTATTTTCAAATCAATTGACATCTATTTTTCGCTTCTCACCTCGAGGAATAATTATCGAGGCTCTGGGACTTCTTCCTTCAAAATCCAAAAATGTTCGAATCCTGGGCGGCTTCGGTTCCTCGAATTCGCTATTTTGAAAAACCTGAGAAAAGAAAGAAAATTCGTCGGTTAATAAGCGGCAGGTTTCGATCAACAACTTTTAAAAATTTTCTTACCTTTTTGACGAAGAATGAAGAAAGAAAAATCTGCGGTTTTAATGAAATTTTGTTTTTTTTTTTCCAGACCACTTATACGACAGCTTTTACCTTGTACCATTTAGCGACAAACAAGGAAGCCCAGGAGAGACTCGCGGAAGAAGCGACAAATCTGCTGCCTAATCCGGACGATCCGATAACGATCGAGCATTTACGCACCGCCACTTATCTGCGCGCAGTCCTGAAAGAATCTTTCCGGCTGAATCCCATCTCCGTGGGCATCGGACGCATCTTGCAAACGGACACGATTCTCAGTGGGTACCTCGTTCCCAAAGGAGTAAGTAATCGTTCCGTGTCGTAATTCCGTAGATGGGTCGTTCCGTGCGCATTTAACTAAACCTGCCATCCCTTATTCATGAAGACGGTGGTCGTGACTCAAAACCAAATCATTTGTCGACTGCCCGAGTACTTCGACCAACCAAATTCGTTTATCCCGGAGAGATGGCTTCGAGATAAGAAGAAAAGTCCTTCCTTCCATCCGTATTTGTTGTTGCCTTTCGGACATGGACCGAGATCTTGCATAGCAAGGCGGTTCGCCGAGCAGAATATGCATATTATACTTTTAAGGGTAAGTTAGGTTTGTCTCTTCTTTTAGGGGAGGAATAAATGCATTTTGAAAATTTTTTCCCTTTGAGGGATTGAAAATTAAAGCGAAGACCAATTTTGAATGGCTTCAAAATGGATTGCAGTTAATTATTTTTTTAAAAATACTAAAAGAAAGAAATAGAATATTAAAAACCAAAATTTACGAATTCAGAAAAAAATGTTATGATTTTCATTTACGAAAAGATTTCAAATTATTATTTTATTTTCAAATTCAAACATTATTGAACATTTCATGATTATTTTCAAATTTAAGAAGTACTGAATAATTTTCAGTATTATTAAAAAGGAAATTTTCAAATTCAGAATTATTTGGTCTACGATCAATCGAATTGCCATAAATATATTAATTTTGAAATTTCACAGATATGTCGAGAACTCGAGTTCTCGTGGAAAGGCAAGACCCTCGGCTCGAAATCCATGCTAATAAATATCCCCGACGCACCTATAGACATCGAGTTCCGGAAACGAGCGTCATAAAAGCCAAGGGTTCTAATCTAATCTTGTATGAATGATGAAATAAAAATTTATTAGACCAGCTTAAAGCTACACACAAGTATGACGAAGAAGTAAATAGCGTGATTATGTCCTTCACGTACCTAATTATAAGTCATGTATTTAGGTGTAGCGGAGAATTTCGCGTAGGATTTGATCACCTTGTTCACGGCTTCGAGGAAATCTTTCTCGGTGGCGACTTTTCGACGGGCGCGAATCGCGAACATGCCGGCTTCCGTGCAAACCGAACGGATCTCGGCGCCCGTGCTGTTGGGACACAAACGCGCCAGCAATTCGAAGCGGATGTCGCGTTCCACGCTCATGGAGCGAGCGTGGATCTTGAAGATGTGAGTCCTGCCCTCCAAATCCGGCAAACCGAATTCAACCTTACGGTCGAGACGACCTGGTCTCATTAGAGCTGGGTCGAGTGTGTCTGGGCGATTTGTCGCCATCAGTACTTTGATATTTCCCCTCGGGTCGAATCTGAAAGTCGAAAAAACTAATGTAGCATTCGTAGGAATTTTCTCTTTTTGTTATTATTTTCTTCATGAATTTTTTTTGAAGATATAATTTTATCTCTTTTTATTTTCAAATTAGGGATGACAATATTTCTAAGAAATTCATGAAAAAAAAATTATAATATCCTTACCCATCCAATTGGTTGATTAATTCCAACATGGTACGCTGCACTTCGTTATCTCCACCTGCACCATCGTCGAATCGAGCTCCTCCGATTGCGTCGATCTCGTCGAAGAAGATCAGACAAGCTTTCTTGCTGCGTGCCATTTCGAAGAGTTCTCGAACCATTCGCGCACCCTAGAAATAAAAAAATAACAAAGATCAATACGTAAATTACGGAAAAATGTGAACTGAAAAATTACAAATTGTAATATTTGTCCCTAAAACAAAAAATGAAAGGACTCGTACCTCGCCGACATATTTCTGTACCAACTCCGATCCAATAACACGAATGAAACAAGCATCGGTCCTGTTTGCCACCGCACGTGCACAAAGTGTCTTTCCAGTCCCAGGAGGTCCAAAGAGAAGCACTCCCTTCGGTGGCTCGATTCCAAGATTCACAAATTTCTCTGGCTGCGAATATTAAATTTTTTAAAGATTTTATTTGTTTTCGATTTTCAACATACTTTTGGAGCAAAGCAATTTTCCATTATATAAAATCAGCACTCACATGAAGCAAAGGGGTTTCGACGACTTCTCGTAATTTCTCGATCTGCTCCTTGCATCCACCGACATCGCTGTAAGTAACATCTGGCTTCTCTTCCACCTGCATCATCGTGACCGTGGGGTCTATCTTCGGGGGTAGCGGAATATGAATTTGATATTTGTTGCGATCCACGCCGACCCTCATGCCTTCCTCGATATCGGTCGGAGCTACGGAATCGGCCAGGTCCACCACGAACTTGGCAAACTGCTTGACGTTGATGATGTATTTCGGATCGTCGGAGTCGGCATTGATGATCTTCGTGCATCTCGCCACTTGTAGGGGCTGCTCGTTCTGGAGAGTCTGCTTGTCGGCGGCGAGATCCCACAATGCGGGAGGCGCCAAACCCGTATCGGATTCCTTGATGCCGGTTAATTCGTTCACACGTTTTATGATGGTTTGGATATCTTCCTCCACCGCTTTGATGGTTTTCGTATATTGTCCTTGTCCCTGAGGCAATCGGAAGAAGTTACGATAGCGTTTTGTGTAGTGACAGGGAGAAATTAGATTTTGTGTAAATGAAATTCAAGCTAAAGTCTATTTTTATTAGGATACATAATTAGAGTTATTATTATTACTGCTACTACTGTTTCTACTACTATTACTATTTAACAGCATTCTTGATGATATTAATGCTAAATTATATTTATTAACCTTTTGAGTCCCAAGCAGGGCAATTGTGCTATTCAGATTTAGTATCAAGAAAACCCAGCACAACTAAAGCGCAATTGCGCTGTTCAGGATTCTTCGACAATGTTTTTTCAAAACCCCCTGAGATTTCAATAGTTAAGCGTTGGCGACAAAAAGCTGATTAATAGGCCATCAGTCGGTATGCGTTAGCGACAAAAAGCCGATTAATAGGCTTTGGTCATTTTTAATATTTGAAGATTGGAATTTTTGTAAGAGCAGATTGGTACTATTGTAATTATTATTGCTAATATTAGGTTTTTTATACACCCCCCCCCCCCCCGCAAAAAATATGAGAATTGAGATGCTTCTGAATCCTTTTCAAACAATGAAGGAACCAGGATCTTGGATAATTAAAGTATTGTATTGTTAGTGTTATTGTTGTTATTATTACGATACTATTAAAATAGTCAGAATCATTATCATTATTATTATTACTGTTGTTGCTATACTTACATAGGTTTTGAGCAAAGCGATGTCCCCTTCGTCGAGAGCTAGACAAAGAAAAGAAAAATAAAAAATTAATGGTCAGGATTGACAATTTGTGAGGTTATGGTAGCAAAAGTCAAAGAAACAAACACTCACATTTGATTTCCTTCTCCTCCTTGTCTTCCTCCGACTTCACTTTACGCATATCGTCTCCTAGATGGTCCGGCATTTTTGGAAATTCTTTGAAAATAGTGCAACTGGAATGACAGTAACAATTTTCTTCGAAACGCTCCTCTTTCGAAGAAAAGACTCGGAGGGATTCGGTTTTAGGTTAGGTTCGCTTCCAATTACAAGCGAATTTTGGATGAAGGATCGACAGAGAAAGGAAGAATGGAAGAAAGAAGATTCGGCGTGCGCATCTGTCATTTCTATCGCGCGAATCGACGCGCTTTTTTGAAAATTATGGAATTTCTGCGCGAACAAAAAAATATAACTCGTGATTAATTTTTAAAAAGTATCTAATCGAACCGTAGAAAGTTAACTTATTATTAAAATCTTTGACGCGTATATTACTACTATCAGATTTGAGTGAATCTATATAGTTATATATAGTTATATATATTTATATATATTTATATATATTCAGATATATTTAGATATAATCAGATATAGATAATTTTCGAATCTGTTCAGATATGACGAGACAGATCTGATTTGATATGATTAGATAAAATCATTTTTACTTGGGTAAATTTCCTTCATATCCAATTTAATTGAACAATTTTATAACTTCGGGCTTGGGGATTCCAGATAAGATTTCAATTTCGGCGAATCAGTCTACATTAGCAATATTTTCACATGGTGTGTAAATTCAAGATATTGAATATATATCAGTAGCTAGAATTTCGTACAAAGACTTTCGTTGTTAGGCGAAAGCAGGAGGGGCAGAAAATTATACTGGTACAGAACCACGTGTAATTTGAGAGCACAATGGTTGTTTATTCAGCGTTATCGCTTCGATTTCTATTTGAATGCTGAAATTTGGCCTCAGCGTATCAGAAGCATTTGTGATCGAAAGCAAGAAGGATCGACAACGTAAGTAAACACTTTTCCTATTTTGTATAGAACATATCTGATAAGAGTTGCAACAATTTTATATTTATATAAGATATTTTATTGTACATATATATTTTTATATATAATTATACACTACTCACAAAAATTAAGGGATATTAAAAAAATTCCAAATTTTTGGGTGATTTTCAACAAGGGATAACTCATTGTCAGAGAATAATGGCCGGATAATAAATTTAAAAAAGGAAACTGTAGCCTTAAGTCTCTAGTTTTTGAATCTGAACAGTAAATTTTAATATGAGCGGTTCACGAGTGATCGTGAGAAAACCAACTGGAAAAAATTTGGAAAATTTTTTCACCGTTTGTTTTCTTACGAACACTCGTGAACCGCTCATATTAAAAAAATTACTGCGCAGATTCAAAAACTAGAGACTTAAGGCTACAATTTCCTTTTTTTTAAATTTACTATACGGCCCTTATTCCCTGAGTTATCCCTTGATGAAAATCACCCAAAAATTTGGAATTTTTTTAATATCCCTTAATTTTTGTGAGTAGTGTATTTTTAATTATATCTATTTAATTTTATGTAAAATATTTTTTTATACAAGTTACAATATCTTGAAATCCAACGTTTCTCATAAAATTTCCAACATCTTTTTAGAATACTAATTAATAGCAATTTTTCAAGATTTGCGTAGGTGCTAAGTGAATCTGTTGCTTGTGATTTCAGATGACGAGGTTCACACTTCTGGGAATTTCGTCCTTTCTTTTCTTCCTATCCCTGAACTCGATTGGAGAGGCCGAGTATGGATGGTCTAATAGCAGAGGTTACCCTCCTCCAGGATACCCTTATAACGAATACCATACTACAGAATACCCTGATAGAGAACATCCCTTCAATGGCAACCTGGAGATTCTCGCTGGAAAATGCGACGATTTCGACCGGAATATTTCCTTAAACTTTTCCGGAGCCGGTTTTATGAGCCTTGGGGACAGATTCGTGGACAGTCCAGATGTATCGTGTCTGGATTTGTCCCGCAACAGGATTGCTCAAATAAGCACCGACGCTTTCGCTGGATTGCCGAATTTACTGTACCTGAATTTCGCGGAAATTGAATCCCCACCAACCGTTTGCCAAAAGATTTCTTCTTCAGTCAGAACTTTGAAAAATCTGAAGACTCTAGTATTGGACAACAGCTGCATTCGTAACGAAATGAGTTCTTTTCACAGTGACAGTTTGGAGAATCTGTATCTTCGGAGAAACAATCTCAAGGATCTAGGACTAAATCCGTTCAGTTGGTCTTCAAGCTTGGTTGGTGTATACCTATCATACAACCGTTTAGGCACCGGCGAGAATACATTTTGGGGCAATTTGCCCAAATCTGTGAACCACCTTTATCTGGATAACAATATTTTGGACAACTTCCGATGTGAGGGGTTAAGCAATATCACCCACTTAGTGTTAAACAACAATCCATTGAAGACTTTGTGCTTCCGGTTTGAAGAATACTGTGGGTTGTCGTTACAAGGAGCGCCTTCGTTGGTGTTCCTGAATTTGTCGAGTAGCCAAGTCACGGACATCGACTCGGACACTTTCGACAATTGCTCTAGATTGACCACCCTCGATTTGTCCCATAATTCTATCAGGAGCATTAAGAAGAACACATTCGATTATACGTCGCTTCTGGAGGAACTGTACCTGGAGGGGAACTCTCTGGAGACCGTTCCGGACTTGAGCAAAGCGACGAATTTGCGAACGTTGTCTCTGGGATCCAATAAAATTCATCATCTGTCCGAGGACAGTCTGAGTGACTTGTACATGTTGAGGGAATTGTCTCTCAGCAACAATTCAATAACGTCCATTGACGGGAAGGCTTTCGAGAAACTGACGATGTTGGAACACTTGGATTTGTCGAACAACGAGTTGCTGATGCTTCCAAGCGGATGGATGCCGCCTGATAACAGTCTGCGTGTTTTGAACATGCAGGGAAATTCGATTGATAACATTGAAAGTTTAGCCCTTGAGTTTGGGTACAATTTGACGGACATTTACTTGCAAGGTAACCTCCTTACGAGTTTCAACACTAACGCTTTGATGAATTTGCCGAATAATGTCTCGATACATTTCGGATCCGAGTGTAAACGAGAAAAGGTTGAATGTAAGTGTAACAATAATTATTAATGGTTTTATTACCAGTAATGAATTTTTAGCTTTCTGAAAGTTTTACGCTAACGCTTGAAATTAATTATCATTTCGCCTTTATTATGACTCTTTGCAACGTTTTTGTTGGATCTTACAATTAGAAATGGTTGTAGTTGTAGCTTATGTAATCTTTTTGAAACGAATAACTATTTGTTTTTAATCACGTACGAGAAAATTTGCTTAAGTGAAATTTAATGTTCTGTATTCTGCTCGTGGAAAAAGAGAAAATAGAGAAGAAGTAATTTTCCTAAAGTAAAAATTATAGTGTTGTTGTAATTTCTTTGCAATTTTCTACGGTCGAATTAATTTCTCGCAAAAGGAAAATACAAAAAAAAATGTTACTAATTTTAGGGACCCAATATGATAATTCAAAAATATTTTCCAGTGTTAAACCAGCGAAATTAATTTTTTGTAATACAATTGTGCGTTTGAAAGAATAAATATATAATTCAAACTCTAATTTTCGAAAAAAAAGTGTTTTTACTTCTTTTCACTTTCCATTCATTTTCAATTTTAATTTCACCGATACGAGATCATCGATCCGGTTACAGTACGTATAAGGCTCGGACCTTTGAGAAACGCACGCGATATTGGTCTGGCATTCGGATTTACCTGAAACCCTTTACCATCGGTAGATTTCAGTTTTGGGAGTACCAGCAGGTCGGGGCAAATCTAGCGTGAACTATTTTTGCGATTTTTTCGCTTCCAATTACGAGCGAATTTTGGATGAAGGATCGAGAGAGAAAGGAATCCCTCCATAGAAAGGAAGAATGGAAGAAAGAAGATTCGGCGCACGCATCTGTCATTTCCATCGCGCGAATTGACGCGCTTTTTTGAAAATTATGGAATTTCTGCGCTTTTGATTTGTTTGTTTATAATAACATTTATTATTGCATCAATATGGGACAAGTGAATTTCAAATTTTTAATATGAAATTTATGATATAATTTTTAAAAATTTAATTAATTAACATTTAATTTAATTTGAAATCCAAAATACAATTTTTGAACTTCAAAAATTTCGAATTTTTATAATTCTTCTTTTCACGTTCCCCTAGAATGTAATAAGTCCATATTACAAGCTAAGCATTTAATAAAGTTGCATTGTATGATAAAAGAAATTTCCTTCATATCTAATTTACTTGAAAAATTCAATAACTCCGGGTTCGGGGGATTCCAGATAAGATTTCATATCGGCGAATCAGTGATACATTAGCAATATTTTCACATGGTGCGTAAATTCAAGATATTGAATATCTATCAGTAGCTAGAATTTCGTACAAAGACTTCCGTTGTTGGGCGACAGCAGGAGGGACCGAAAATTATGCTGACACAGGACAACGTGCAATCTGAGAGCACAAGGGTTAACTGTTCAATTTCTATTTAAATGCTGAAACCTGGCCTCGGAGTATTAGAAGCATTTGTGATCGAAAGCAAGAAGGATCGATAACGTAAGTAAATACTTTTCCTATTTTGTATAGAACATTTCTGATAAGAGTTGCAACAATTTTATATTTGTATAAGATATTTTATTGTCGATATTTTTATATATAATTACATATATAATATTTTTAATTATATCTTGTTTATTTTATATTAAATATTTTTTTATAAGAGTTGTAGTATCTTGAAATCCAACGTTTTTCATAAAATTTCCATCTTTTTACAATACTAATTAATAGCAATTTCCCAAGATTTGAGTAGCTGCTAAATGAATCTGTTGCTTGTGATTTCAGATGACGAGGTTTACACTTCTCGGGATTTCGTCATTTCTTCTCTTCCTATCTCTGAACTCGGTTGGAGGAGGTCTTGTAGACCCTTTTATAGATTTCCCTGATAGAGAACATCCCTTCAATGGCAGCCTGGAGATTCTCGCTGGAAAATGCGAGGATTTCGACCAGAAAATTTCCATAAACTTTTCCGGAGCCGGTCTTACGAGACTTGGGGACAGATTCGCGGACGGTCCAGATGTGTCGTGTCTGGATTTGTCCCGCAACTCGATAGATCACATAAGCACCAACGCTTTCACTGGATTGCCGAATTTACGGTACCTGAATTTGGCGGAAATGAAAGCCTCTGCATCCAGTTGCAAACAGGTTTTTATTTCAACCAGAAATTTGAAAAATCTGAAGACTCTAGTGTTGGACTATAGCTGCATTTATGACGGAATAGATGGATTTGGGTATTCATTTCCCAGTGTCAGTTTGGAGAATCTGTATCTTCGGAGAAACAATCTCGTCGATATAGGACTAGTACCGCTTTCAAGTCTATCAAGCTTGGTTGGTCTATACTTATCATACAACAGTTTAGGTTCCAGCGGAATTCCTATGTATTGGGGCGATTTGCCCAAATCCGTGAACCACCTTTATCTGGATAACAATAATTTCAGGCAATTCCAATGCGAGGGGTTAAGCAATATCACCCACTTAGCGTTAAACGACAATCCATTGAAGACTTTGTGCTTCTGGTTTGACCGATACTGTGGATTGTCGTTACAAGGAGCGCCTTCGTTGGTGTTCTTGAATTTGTCGAGCAGCGAAATCACCGATATCAACTCGGACACTTTTGACAACTGCTTTAGATTGATCACCCTCGATTTGTCCCATAATTCTCTCAGGAGCATTAAGAAGAACACATTCGATTCTACGTCGCTTCTGGAGGAACTGATCCTGGAGGGGAACGATCTGGAGACCGTTCCGGACTTGAGCAATGCGACGAATTTGCGAAAGTTGTTTCTGGGATCCAATAAAATTCATCGTCTGTCCGAGGACAGTCTGAGTGACTTGTACATGTTGAGGGAATTGTCTCTCAGCAACAATTCAATAACGTTCATTGACGGGAAGGCTTTCGAGAAAATGACGATTTTGGAATACCTGGATCTGGCGAACAACGACTTGCTTATGCTTCCAAACGGATGGTTGTCGCCTGGTAGCAGTCTACGTGTTTTGAACATGCAGGGAAATTCGATTGATAACATTGAAAATTTGGCCGTTGAGTTTGGGTACAATTTGACGGACATTTACTTGCAAGGTAACCTCCTTACGAGTTTGAACGCTAACGCTTTGATGAATTTGCCGAAATATGTCTCGATACATTTGGGACCCGAGTATAAACGAGAAAAGGTTGAATGTAAGTGTAACAATGGTTATTACTAGTTTTATTACCAGTACGCGGGGGAAAAGGTAGTTAATTATCAAGGAAAAGAAATGAATTTTCAGTTTTCTGAAAGTTTTACGCTAACGTATGAAGTTAATTATTGTTGTAACTTTTAAAACTCTCGCAGTGAATTTTGCGAATTTTCAATTCTATGATTAATATTATTACGCACTTTTGTAATCTTTTTGAAACAAAAAACTTTTTGTTTTTAATCACGTACGAGAAAGTTTGCAGATTCGGCGAAATTTCATTTTCTGTATTCCGCTCGTGGAAGAAAAGAAATTAGAAAAGAAGTAATTTTTGTAAAGTAAAAATTATAGTGTTGTTGTAATTTCTTTGCAATTTTTTACAGTCGAATCAGTTTTTCGCAAAAAGAAAAATACAAAAAAATGTTACTAATTTTAGGAACCCAATATGATAATTCAAAAATATTTTCCAGTGTTAAACCAGCGACTTTATTCGTTTAGTTACCTAACGACCATGGAAGTTATATTTTTGTAATACAATTGTGCGTTTGAAAGAATAAATATATAATTCAAACTCTAATTTTCGAAAAAAAGTGTTTTCGCTTCTTTTCACTTTCCATTCATTTTCAATTTCAATTTCACCGATACGAGATCATCGATCCGGTTACAGTACGTATAAGACTCACCTTTGAGAAACGCACGCGATTGCCCTTTTTGTTCATCAGTTTTGTAATTAACCCTTTCGCTCCGACCGGCGTATATATACGCCCTCGAAGAATGACCATTCACATACGAAGAGCGTATATATACGCTCTGGAAAAGTGGGCGCCAATTTAGAGAACAAGGAAGGACTTCTAATTACTTCGTAGTGTTCTGTACTTCCGTGTCAACTACTCAGTAATGCACTCCCGTTCAAAGAGATCACATTTTGTCACAAGCACTCCGTAGCGGAAGGGTTAACGTTACAGTGATTCCTATATTAATAAATTCCAGCTCTACTATGATTTGATTTGTTTGTTTATAATAACATTTATTATGGCATCAATATGGGGCTAGTGAATTTCAAATTTGTAATTTGAAATTTTAAATAATATTTTTTAAAATTTAATTCATTAACATTTAGTTTAATTTGAAATTCAAAATTCAATTTTTGAGCTTCAAAAATTTCAAATTTTTATACTTTTTTTCACGTTCCCCTAGAATGTAACAAGTCCATATTACAAGCCAAGCATTTGAAAAAGCTGCATTGTATGATGAAACAAATTTTCTTTATATCCAATTTAATTGAAAAATTTAATAACTTCGGGCTTGGGGGATTCCAGATAAAATTTCAGTTCCGGCGAATCTGTCTACATTAGCAATATTTTCACATGGTGTGTGACCAAGTAAATTGAACATATCAGAATCTAGAATTTCATACAAAGCCTTCTGTTGTCAGGCGAAAGGAGGAGACGCAGAAAATTATGCTGACACAGGATAACGTGCAATCTGAGAGCACAAGGGTTATCTGTTCAATTTCTATTTAAATGCTGAAACCTGGCCCCAGAGTATTAGAAGCATTTGTGATCGAAAGCAAGAAGGATCGATAACGTAAGTAAATACTTTTCCTATTTTGTACAGAACATTTTTGATAAGAGTTGCAACAATTTTATATTTATATAATATAAGATATTTTATTGTACATATTTTTATACACAATATATTTAATTATATCTATTTAATTTGATATAAAATATGTTTTATAAAAGTTGCAATATTTTGAAATCCAACGTTTCTCATAAAATTTCCAACCTCTTTTTAGAATACTAATGAATAGCAATTTTCCAAGATTTTAGTAGTTGCTAAATGAATCTGTTGCTTGTGATTTCAGATGACGAGGTTTACACTTCTGGGGATTTCGTCCTTTCTTTTTTTTCTATCCCTCAACTCGATTGGAGAGGCTTCTCCTTTCTTTAATGTCTATCAGTCCAATGGCAACCTAGAGATTTTCGCTGGAAAATGCGAGGATTTCGACCGGAAAATTTCCTTAAACTTTTCCGGAGCCGGTTTTATGAGCCTTGGGGACAGATTCGTGGACAGTCCAGATGTATCGTGTCTGGATTTGTCCGGAAACTCGATAGGTCACATAAGCACCGACGCTTTCGCTGGATTGCCGAATTTACTGTACCTGAATTTGGCGGATATGAAAGTCCCTTTATCCAGTTGCGAACAGGTTTTTGATTCAACCAGAGATTTGAAAAATCTGAAGACTCTAGTGTTGGACAACAGCTGCATTTATGACGGAACCTATCCACCTTGGTTTTCTTTTCTCAGTGTCAGTGTCAGTTTGGAGAACCTGTATCTTCGGAATAACAATCTCAACGATATAGGACTAAATTCGTTCAGGTGGCGTGTAAGTCGCCCTAGCTTGGTTGGTGTATACTTATCATACAACCGTTTAGGTGCCGATGGAAATATATTTTCGGGCAATTTGCCCAAATCTGTGAACCACCTTTATCTGGATAACAATGAGTTGGGGCAATTCCGGTGCGAGGGATTAAGCAATATCACCCACTTAGCGTTGAACGACAATCCATTGAAGAGTTTGTGCTTCCGGTTTGAAGAATACTGTGGGTTGTCGTTACAAGGAGCGCCTTCGTTGGTGTTCCTGAATTTGTCGAGCAGCCAAGTCACGGACATCGACTCGGACACTTTCGACAACTGCTCTAGATTGATCACCCTCGATTTGTCCCATAATTCTATCAGGAGCATTAAGAAGAACACATTCGATTATACGTCGCTTCTGGAGGAGCTGTACCTGGAGGGGAACGCTCTGGAGACTGTTCCGGACTTGAGCAAAGCGACGAATTTGCGAACGTTGTTTCTGGGATCCAATAAAATTGATTATCTGTCCGAGAACAGTCTGAGTGACTTGTATATGTTGAAGAAATTGTCTCTCAGCAACAATTCAATAACGTCCATTGACGGGAAGGCTTTCGAAAAAATGACAATGTTGGAATACCTGGATCTGGCAAACAACGAGTTGCTGACGCTTCCAAGCGGATGGATGCCGGCTGGTAGCAGTCTACGTGTTTTGAACATGCAGGGAAATTCAATTAGTCACATTGAAAGTTTGGCCCTTGAGTTTGGCTACAATTTGACGGACATTTATTTGCAAGGTAACCTCCTTACGAGTTTGAACACTAACGCTTTGATGAATTTGCCGAATAATGTCTCGATACATTTGGGACCCGAGTGTAAACGAGAAAAGGTTGAATGTAAGTGTAACAATGGTTATTACTAGTTTTATTGCCAGGAAGCGGGGAGAAAAAGTAATTAATTATCAAGGAAAAGAAATGAATTTTCAGTTTTCTGAAAGTTTTACGCTAACGCCTGAAATTAATTATCATTTTGCATTTATTATGACCCTTTGCAACGTTTTTGTTGGATCTTACAATTAGAAATGGTTGCAGTTGTAGCTTTTAAGACTCTCGCAGTGAATTTTGCTAATTTTCAATTCAATGTATAATATTATTACGCACTTTTGTAATCTTTTTGAAACAAAAAACTTTTTGTTTTGAATCACGGACGAGAAAGTTTGCAGATTCGGTGAAATTTCATTTTCTGTATTCTGCTCGTGGACGTAAAAGAAAAAGAGAAGAGTAATTTTCTTAAAATAAAAATTATAGTAATTTCTTTGCAATTTTCTACGGTCGAATTAGTTTCTCGCAAAAAGAAAAATACAAGAAAAAAATGTTACTAATTGTAGGAACCCAATATGTTAATTCCAAAATATTTTCCAGTGTTAAACCAGCGACTTTATTTGTTTAATCATCTGACGACCAACGAACTTAACTTTTTTGTAATACAATTGTGCGTTTGAAAGAATAAATATACAATTCAAGCCTTAATTTCCGAAAAAAAGTGTTTTCGCTTCTGTTCACTTTCCATTCATTTTCGATTTCAATTTCACCGATACGAGATCATCGATCCGGTTACAGTACGTATAAGACTCACCTTTGAGAAACGCACGCGATATTGGTCTGGCATTTGGATTTACCTTTAAAACGTAAAATCATAAGATAGACAGGAGGCGGGACAGGAATAATCTTTTCAAGTTTCTTTATCATGTCTTTCCGTACATTTATTAGATAATAACATACAGAAGGGTTATTTCTTACGTGGCGTAAGATCATCATCACGTTCGTTCTCCTGTGCCTGGACTTGTTAGCACGGAAAAAGAGACTTGTTGAACTTATAAATTAGCTGTTAATATTATGATATATGTATGTGCAATCCTGTCTTCGTGAAATTTGCCAATAGTTAATTACAGGTATGGCAGTTGAAATATATTGGATGAGCAACGGTTCTTCAATACCCAGCTTTACCTCATTACATCGTTAATGTAACAGTTTCATCAATTATCGGGGTGCAAAAGTGCAAAACACTTTGGAATTCCTCGTCTTGTTAAAGTTCGCACGCGATTCTAGCATCTCGTCTTGCTTTCGAATTTGGTTTTGGGGTTGATGGATTTAACACCAAATTTTGGAATTTTTCGATTATCGGTGAAAATTAATTGATTGAATATTGTTTCCTGTTTTTAAAAAATCAGTCGTTTATTTTGAAAGTGGCCTAAGTCCATTTGTGAATTTTTTCTTGTTAATTGTAGCAACACGTGCCACTTGAGCATATTAGGTGTCATAAAAAAAATTTGCGAAATTCATAAAGAAAGTGGACTTTCAAAATATTCGACTCAAATGATTTTTTTGTGTTTATTTTTCCATGGGATTTCGAGTTTGAAGGAATCTTGGCTAAAACTTGAACAATTTCGTGAATAGTTTTATTCAAGGAAACAAATGGCGAGAAATAATGTGGTCCTAGAAATTTTTGAAAATTGCTAAATTCTTTTATTCCACCTCAAAGTGAAGGTAAATGAGAAATAAAAATACAGGTGTGCTTTCAGAAGAAAAAATGATCAATCGAGGTTTGTATAAGAAATAGATATTTAATAGTAATAGTAAGATTCATAAATATAATTAACGAAATATGATATTTCGCAGTTGCATATTCAACTACCCCGATTATATTTTGATATTTTTATACTTTAATCGATTACACTTTTTTTTCGACCTCGCCTGGAAATTTTCATGAGAAATGTATGTATGTATCCACTGTATTCTACATTTTCATACATTTTCAGGACGTTCAGTGTCACGATTTGCGAAGATACGAATTAATATTATATATTAACATGAAATATGCGTATAATTCCCAATCTTTATATTATTTCTATCCGTTTCCCATCCAGTAGCTTCTCACTGCACTTTGGTGAGTGAAAAAAAAAATCCAGAAAACGCCAACTGTGATCGAAATCCATATAAATATTTTTTTTAAAAATAATAACAAATTTTCATTTCTCGAGGATTCCATAATCCAGCAGGAATTTTTGAAAATCCATGCGATTCTTGGTTAAAAATTTTTAAAAAAGGAGTTTTTGAAATCCAGTTTTTAAATATATCATATATTTCCTTTTCAGCCAAAATCCAAGAGTCCCATCGAGTTACATTCTCTGGACTGATTTTTCCCTCTGGAAAAGACCGTATTCCATTCGATAATTTCTTTTTCCATGAGATTACCGTGTGTTACATAAGTGTATGATAATATACCGTCGGATAAGAATTAATCAGCGTTATCCTAGAAAATAAAAAAAAAATCCGGCCAACGAGAAAGTGCTCATTCCTGAATACACCTTGTATCTCCAATTGAGGATTTCCATGGGTCCGGTATTGGCACCTGGAGCCTGAGTCTTCCGACCTACCCGAAATCCAGGTATTCAGGAATGAGAAATTTCCGGTTGGAAGCTTCCGCTTTTGTCTTTGTCTGAAGAAACGTTTGAATTCCTTTTCGTGTATAATTATTTCTTTTTTTTTCGGTATAAATGGAAGTAGTCACGGTTAAGCGGTAAAATTAATATCTTCTATTATAAGGATTTGGATTGTAATTGTAATTGTCCTGTTCCGGATGAGCAGCGTTGTAGGCCAAAGATCGCTGGATCGCTGCTGGAATCGGTGGAGGTGTCGGTAAATGGGCCCCGTTCGGATGGAACCCATTTTCATCGGCCGTGTAGGTCACGACGATCGGAGTGCCATCGGGTGCCGTGTAACTGTATTGCCCAGAGACGATTTCAGCTTGCCCAGCCTGGCCCAGTCCTCTGGGCTCTCCCCTTTCGGCCACGGATATGCCGTTTTCGGTGTCGTAGCTGAAATTCAGACAAACGGAGATTAGGTGGAACCGGAAGGGATGAAATGGGTGGAAAGAAACGGCATAAGACGAGTCAAGTATGGCAGAAGTCTGGGACCGGACCCATACTTCGCTTCCAACGAATTTTTTGGTTCCAACTCTAGCAAAAGTCCGGAGCTGTACTTTTGATAGACTTCCACTGTGGGAAGTGTTGGATAAAAGAAGCAATTAACGGCACGAACTTGAAAAATTAATTGCGCAGTTTTAACGACGATCATAGTGACGTCACGATTCAATAAGCGGCGATATCTGACAATAGTCGCTGGGGAATTCTCGCGGGTACTTGGAAAATTCAAGAATTCCCTGCAATCCATGGATCCCGCGGTTCCAGAATTTTTGTAGAGTCACTGACAACAAGGAATTTACTAATTAACGACCGTTTCCCGCAATAATTGCTGCATCCGCGCGAGTAATTAATCCGACACATAATGACGCGGTCGTCGAGATTCCTTCGAGAAGTTGCCTCGGTTGCCAAAGGGCTCCTCTTTCCCACACGAGTCACATATTGGCTCCGGAGTATCAAAGTTCGATCGAAAAGGGTCGTATCTCCAGAAACCGACAGCCAATGGATCCAGATTTTGGAATTTCTTCGCGAATCGAAGGTGAAAATCGCCCTTATTTTGAATTTTACCCCACAGGGGATGAAAAATTTCGCCCCCAAGTGGCTCATGGGGGTAGAAGACCATGCGATCGGGGTGGAAAGGACCCGAAGGGTTCAAGAGATGCCGTGTATCCTTCATCGAAGGATGCTACGCAACTCCGTCCGATATTTCTAAATCTCGCAACGCAATCTGCCAATCCATCTGCAAGACACGTTTCGATTTCTTATCTGGCGGAGAGCTTCCGTTCACGCTAAAACCGGAAGAAAGAGAGCAAGGAGCTGAAGCGCGTCCGTTACGAAGAATTCACATGGGCCAAGGACAGACGCGGGTATGAATAAAGGTGCGAAAGACTTTGATAAGTAGGTAGGCTAATCGCTGCGGGATTACGCAAGTGCAGTCGGCTGGTGCATCTGTCGGAAGACACGAATGCACTCCACCGTGGAAACTCGTCCTTAACCCTCCGCGAAACGGGTGAGTAAAAGCCTCACCCTGAACCGTCAAGGGTTAATTTCGAGTCAGTCGAGAGTTAATTAATTAGTTAATTAATTTCGAATAATCAGGAATCAATTTTTTTAACAATATAAATATTACCACCTTAAACTTTCTGAACCTTTTGTCAGCTGGAAACTTTTGATATTTTTTCTTTCGAGTCTTTTGACATTATCAACGCGCATTTCCGGTTAATATTTTTCGTGCAAAATTTAAATGTGACCACATACGAAAAATATTTTAAACCATAAAGGCGAAAGGATCGAGCATTTTCCGGTCAGATTTGTCAAAAGGTTTGGAAGTCCAGTGATTTTTGAATAAAAATAGAAGTCTAACGAAATGGAATAGGTAAAAATAATATTTCTGAAACATATACGATTTTTTAAAATAAAATCGCAGATAAAAAATATATCGATAAAAAATATAGTGCAATTTTAAAATTCAAATTTTGGGCTCAATTTTGATCCTGAATTTCGATTCGAATTTGGACACGAATTTGGGTTCCAATTGAGGCTCGAATATGGATTTGAACCCAGGGCAGGTCCTAGATTCGCTGAATACGAATGCAGGTTCCGGAAAATGACACGGAATCTCACCTGAAGGAATAGGAGCCGTCCGGCGAGGAGTCCCGACTCTGCCGCAGGATCGCGATCCTTCTGCCGTAATAATCCGGGTTGTAACGCAACGGATCGTACTGACCCTTCGCCATGGTCGCCATCAGGACTATCGTCACAGCTACCTGAAGCACATCAATGGCAGAGAAACAATTAGATCCGCCAGTCGCTCTCGACTTTCCGTGCTGATGCGGACAATTATACGCGCTGTGCAATGCAAACGAATGCAACGGGAAAGCAATTGCCACCACTCACATGAATGATCTTCATGGTCTCGACGCCTTTTTTTGTACGTTTTCACCGATGGGTCGAAGGAGACAAGACGAGATAGAGTACCACGAAAGATGCACTCCACCTGCGAATTTATAGTGCCTTTGCTTCCCCACTGACTCACGCACCCTCCCACGGAGGTGAAGATTAGAGGGGATCTTCTTATCCCCTACTTTACATGAATAATCTTCACCTTCTTCTTCTTCTTCTTCTTTACCTTCTTCTTCACCTTCGTCTTACAATTAGAAGATGTCGTTTCTTCCCACCTCGAGTCTTTCCATCGGTCGCACATCCCAATCCAAAGCCCCCAGGAAGGCTTTCAATGCGGAGGAATGCATCTTTCCTGCAGTTTCTGATCCAACAGCATCCCCATGATGCTTTTGGGATGCTGCTGCAGTGTTCCCAGAAGGGTTTGGGCTTTTTCCTGCATCTCCAAGAGGATTTTGGGATCCAGCTGCTGCTCCAGCAGATTTTTGGGATGCAGCTGCTTCTCCAGCGGGATTTTGGAATACAGCTGCTTCTCCAGAAGGATTTTGGAATGCAGGTGCTGGTCCAGCAGGGTTTTGGAATGCAGCTGCTTCTCCAGTAGGATTTTGGAATGCAGCTGCTTCTCCAGTAGGATTTTGGAATGCAGCTGCTTCTCCAGAAGGATTTTGGAATGCAGATGCTTCTCCAGTAGGATTTTGGAATGCAGCTGCTTCTCCAGAAGGATTTTGGAATGCAGATGCTTCTCCAGTAGGATTTTGGAATGCAGCTGCTTCTCCAGGAGGATTTTGGGGTACACCGGTACCCCAAAATCCTCCTGGAGTGTTTTGGGGTACCGATGTACTCCATTCGAGGGGTTTGGGATTTTTGTGGTCCAGTAGCAAAAGTGGGGATGGATGCACCAGGACTTCGTTTCATACGTAACCAGATGCAGATGCACCGGTGAGACCCGTTATTAGGATTGCATGTTCCCGGTCATGAGCGATCGAGATTCAGATCCGCCACGGATCATCGCAGGGCGTGTTCCTTTCACTAGAATGCTGCATCTTGGATGCTTGCGCAATCGACGGGGTCTTCTTTTGCATCTTCCTCCAGAAAGCATATGCATGCCGCTTCTTGTTCTTCTTCTTCTAGATCCTTCAAGGATGTAAAAGAAGGCGTCCAACAGAGGGAGGAAAAGGCAGGATTCGATTGCTTTGGGAATTTCTAATTGCAATTCTCTAATTGCATAGTTACCTACCCGATGCATCTGGAGTCGTTTTTCTCGGTTACGTAAAATTATTTATGCAAGGACGCCGTATGGTTGCAGCAACGCAGGGGTTCTGGGAAATTGCATCTATCCCTGCGATTCGAAAATTGCAGACTCGAAGGAAATTCGGAAACGAATCAAGACGTGGGTGGGTTTTTTTTTTTCGAAAATTAAGGACGGGTTTGTCGCAGGTGTGTGTGTGTGTGTGTGTGTATGTGTGTGTGGGCATGCGGTTGGAGCGGATTTCGGATACGAAAGGTTACAGGTGAGAATTGAGAACACAGAGGGGATTGTTATGATGTCAAGTCGAGTCGAGTCATGATTATGGAAGTTATTGCGCAAGTTTCGAGCTATGGAATTCATAAAGTGTGATATAGAGGAAAAATGGCTGCTTTAACAATAGCACCTACATGGGGAAAAGATCAGCGGGGAAATGCTTGCATTGCGTTGCATGTAAAACGCATGCACACACGATCAGAATGTTGTGGGTTATTATTACATACGTTTCGCGGTAGTTTCGACCGCGAGAGGAAATCTGGGATCAGTCGAATACGAAGAAATTCGATTTTCGCGCCGTAAGACACTGAAATTTGCTTGATACCCTATAAAAAAAATTCCAATACGGGGAAACGCATTTCCTAGATAGCAAAAGTCGATTTTTATGACGTAATATCGAAAACCTCGCCTCCTGCGCTGGGGAAATTATTCCAATACGGTAAAACTCACTCCCCCATGTTGCAAAAATGATAAAATTAGCTGAAAAGTACCTGGCAAAAAAATATTTAGAATTGCCTCACCTCTACCATTTCACTCGAAAATTACGTAACTCGTTTAGGAGCACTGGGCTCTATACGGATCATAAAATTGCCCTGAATGGACGACCTCTTTCCGACAACAAAAAAAAGCGACCTTAGTTGTTTCTGAAGTTCCGTGTAATCCTGGCGACCGCGACCTTTTGCCACTTGTCCTTAAACTCTCCTGTTTCTTGAGACAAATAAAGGTACGTCCGTGTATTTTTTTTCTCACGTGCGCCGGCTAATCATGGCGGAATTCAATGCGCGATAATAAATAATAGCAGTTCGTCCGAAAGAATAAAAAAAAATTCACAGCGAAGGCGCTCAGTCTTTCACAGCGTCGAGAAAACACTTCCTATAACTGAAAAATCGGTTTGTTGAAGCAACAAAAATTGTTATGGAAAAGAAACATTTTAAACAATTTAGTAATTAAAAAATTTAATAATTTCAAAATTTAGTAATTCCAAAATTTAATTATTCCAAAATTTAATAATTCCAAAATTTAATAATTCCAAAATTTAATAATTCCAAAATTTAATAATTCCAAAATTTAGAAATTCCAAAATTTAGAAATTCATTTCAATTTTAATTTGAAAGTGAGTAGGCGTCAATTAATTTCCATATTATTTTCGCGTAGAAATTTTTTTAAACGAAATTGAAAATTTCAATTTCGTAATAAATTTTCTAATTTATTTTTCTCCGCGATACGACTTTTGTTTACCGTCCCTCCATTTGGAAGTTTACAAATGCCAAAGAAAGTACTTAAAAAAAAAAGAAAGCAAGAGCATCAGAGAAGTTTGGCTCCCGAGTAAGAAAGAAAAAAAAAAGTCTCACTCGAGGCGATCTGGGAATTTGCAGTAATGACCATACAAATGCAGTCAAATCACGCCTTTTTGCTGAAGATTGATATGATTGCGCGCATTATATTATATAATTGAGCATCTAAGAGCGGATGATGGTACCAAGAGATAGAAAGGAGCGTAATGTGTAGTAGACAAGCAACGTAGAATATACCAAACCAAAGTAGGCTGGGAACAGTAGGCTACGAGGAGTCGGTTGCAGGAGAATCGATGATTTTATAAAGGAATATGCATAAATTACGAATATGCAGAATTGCAGATGTATTATATCCTCGGCAACCTCGAAACGAATAATAACGCGCGTGGGAGGTATTGTATTTGTCATCGGATTTGAAAAATGGCTTCTTTTTTTTTTCTCCGGATATTCAAATTACTAAATTATTCATAATTGATCATTATTAATTTTAATTATTTTTTTTCAATTTATTAAACTAATCTCATTAAAATAAACGAAATGTTGTTTTTTTCTAAATAACTAATATACTGCGACTAAGGGGAAAATAAAAATAAATAAAAGTATTTCTTCGATGGTAGCTGGTGCAGTCTCAGTTTTATCGAAGACTCCGGATATTTCTGTGCTCCAGAGAAGAAGCTGCACCGACTCGGAAATCTTTCCCACGAGTGTCAATCAAGTTCGTGGTGAACTTTGAAGTATAACAGCGACTTCATTGATAATAACGTAGCTGCAACTGCATATAATATGAGCAGACGCAAAGACGTTGAATGTCAGAAGGGTAATTCTCCAAATGCATCAGGAATCGTCGAAGCTGCCTCGAATTGCATCCAATACCTTCTAATCCTCCTGCAGCTCGCAGGCAAATACGGATCGTACTGGAAAACGTATGCAAATGTGCATCCTCTCTCGCTTTGACATTAATATTTTTATTAAAAAAATAATCTTCGAATTAACGTAAATTGTTCCACAAAAAAAAAATAAACACTCGTTCGCGACGTAAAATTTTCCAAATGCATCGGAAATATTATAAAACAAAATTAATAAAACTGTCAGAGATTTTTATTTCATACGTAATTTTTATAAATAAATTCCTATCAATAATATCGTATCTCACAATTATTTTTCCACACGATTCGTGTGATTTTTCGCCACAGGCCTTTTGCATCTTCTCGGTGAATTTCAGGAATCGTTTCTCCGCGTCGATATGTGCAATGTGCATGCATGTGTATGCACGAAATGCATCCGAAGAAGAAAAAAAGTGCACACGGAAGAGAAGAGAATAAAGAGTCTAATTTGTATTATTAAACGAGACGCAGGTACTCCCTCCACGCGGGTTGCAAAATAATAATTGTTGCCTCGACGACTAATTGTAAGTAAATACCTGCTTTGCAGAACTGCAGCTACGTACATATGTGATACGTGCAGTTTAATGCCTATTACAATACACACCTGCGAAATAAAAATTGCTGCTTCAACATCATAAGTATTACATTATATTACGTGCTTTTATATACATATATATGTATATATATAATTAACTTTGTTCTCCAAATCGCTTTCCCTCTGTTCCACCTCGAGATTAGCATATTATTTTCTACCTGGTAGAGATTCGATCCCTGTAGAACTTTTTCTTTTATTACAATATTCATTCAACCTCTGCAACAAAGTTAAAAAAAAAAAGAAAAACCAGAATTTCTCACCTCCAGAATCGGAGGTCAGTCCACCTGGAAATCGAAGCTTCAGCAGAATTACGTAACTCAGGTGCAACGCAACGAAGGAGTCAAGAGGAGTCGAGTTGTCTTATCGGAAATTTCGCTAAGTCGGATAAGTAAAATTTGAAAGAAAAAAAAGGTCGAGAAACGTCTAATCTGATCCGTAAATCAAAGTGGTACCTGCAAGTGGCCTTTTTGCAAAGAACTTTCCTTTCGGAAAGATCAGAAAATGCAATCTAAGAAACATAAACTGTGTCTCAAACTATTTTATTGTGAGCTGGGTTGCATATATATGTATAGGTATAGTTATTCAAATGAAGAAGTTCATCTAACTAATGCATGTAAGATATTAGTTTTAATACGCCGTATATGCAACAAGAGCATCCCCGGTTTGACATTTTGCTGCGATATTATATTAAAGCTAATATAGATATAGAGTGCTGGGTATCGTTGCCTCATGGATTCCTCAATTAAATCCCTCGCGGAGGATCTCACTTTAATTTAGTGCTTTAATTACGTATCTGCGGAGATTAAGAGGACTGTAATTAAATATAACCGGTATTTTTCCTTGCGATGCCAGGGATAAGAGAGAAGCTCCTCGAAACGGGGGTGAAAGGGAACGGAGCGCTGGGATATCATTTTTTCTTCTTCTTCTTCTTCTCTCTTTTTGGGAAATCTGAAAATAAATTGACACGAATTTCGGCTTATTTTTAATACCTAGGCTTATTATTGTTTTTAACATCGCCCTCGAATTTTCGACGATTTATGGGAAATTAAAAAAGCGCTCGATTTATTTTTTTATAGAAACAAGATTTTTTATTACAAAATTTACATTGTGTTTTTTTGTGCTATTGACAATTTTCGCAATTAAAGAAAAATTGCGATTGTCCAAATGTAGAAAAAGGAAATTGCAAAATAGCCGAAAATTCAGAAATTCGTTACCAGCAAAGTTTCAAAAAATTCTAGGAAATACTGGAATTCAACAATTTCTGGATATTCTGTCATTTGGAATTCCTCCATGAAACTACAATTTTCCATACAAAAGGGGAAAGCATCCTTTCCATGAAAAATCCCCTATAAAAGTGATTTTCTAAATTCTCGCGCGTTTTCCAATTCACCCGCAATTTCCAAATTATCCTCGTTTTCCAAATTACTCTCGACTTTCAAATTCCTCGTATTTTCAAAATTACCTCGATTTTGTAAATTCTCCAAAATTCCAAAACTTTCTACATTTTCCCAATTTCCCACATTTCCGAAACTTCACCGATTTTCGACGTATCCAAAATTTCCTGCACTTTCCGAATTTCCCTCATTTCCAAAATTTTCCCCCGGTGACTTCTACCAGACGGACGCGTTTCTATAATTTCCAGAGGATCTTCTGCAACTTCCTACCGCGCTCCCATATCCTCGGTGGATGGGTCGTGTTGAAATCCCTGCTGCCTCTTGCGCGTCCACTCCCTTTTTCTGCTCGTCTCCTTCTTTCCGGAGGAGCTGGTGAAGAATTTTCGAGTTGCCCCTTTCTTTCTCAAAGTATATCGGTCCGTTGCGAAAGACACGAGGTATTCAACAACTACCCACCCATCCGCATATCAGACACCTTGCGAGAGCGCGTCTCTCCTCTCTCTCTCTCTCTCTCTCTTTTTCTCTTTTCTCTCGCAGTATCTTCGCGAACAAAAGATTCCTTGACATTAAAAACAACAGCTCCTCCCGATTCCCGCCCCAGGTTACATCTCGGGCGGGGTAAAAAGAGATGGTTTCTGTAACCTCCCAGTTATGTGGCCGACTGATTACTCAAGAACATGATATACCTTCTTAAATCCTTCTATTTTTCCTTTTCATCTCAACCATCAACATGAAACAGAACCGATGGAGTTATACGATAGCATTCTAACGTCTTTATCAAACGTCTTACATCATTCCCACTTTTAATTAAACTCGTACCTCGCATCTCGAGTTGTTACATGAATCGCGGATCATCCTCGCATTGCTACCTCTTACCCGATACTCTGGATTCAACTGGACCCCGCTGGACCGGGATGCTGCGCAACGAGGACGGAATTTTCCTTTTTTTTTTTGGAATTCACGTCCGGAGCTTATAAATAATTCGTACTCGGAGAATTCAAAATTATGGAATTCGCCCCCCCCCCCCCCCCAGAAAAAATAGTTGATTAGAAATATACTTTCAGATTTTTTTTTCAGTCTGACGTCATCGAGTGAAGATTTTCCGGAGTTTTTTCTGATAAAAAGTGGATTTTGTTGGAAAATTTTTGGGAATTCGACGGGAGAAAATATTTTAGTCGAATAATAAATTGAATTCAGTAAAATTCCAAAAGAAAATTGATAAAAATTCGAATTCTATAGATTTCGGATTTTATCGAAAAATATTTAAATTGGAAACTCAAGCGATTCCAATATATTCCAAAAAAAAGTTTATAGAATTGAGAATTCTATAGATTTCAGATTTTACAGAATTTATTCCATTTCTCCGGACGAGAAATTCCCCCTGTTTGCTAACTTCCACGACGAAATTTTGGCGTAAAAGTATGCCAGTTTGCATTCCTACAGGCGCAAGATTGCGTGGGTTTCAATCCGAAATGATTGAAATGTTTCCTGGGATGAAACGTAATCGAATAAAATGAAATAAAATAAAAGACAAGAGAATCTCGTTCCTTTTCGAAAGACTCTCAGAAGACAATGATACAAAGACGCGCCTCGCGTATCTCCGCAATGATTCACTCGCGTAACCTATTGCTATAATTCCATATGACAACGGCATAAATAAATCAACGGCTAATCATCACACGTCCGACGCAGCCGTAAACCTGCTATAAATTTCCTACGACTTTGAATGGCTGTATTGTGTGTACGGATACGTACTTAGGCATTTTTTCGATGTTCGCTTTATCTTAACACTATCTCTTTAAGATATTAGAATATATCCATCCCATCAATCGCTTTCTAACATACGGACAATTACTTGAATGTCATTATCTTTGATTTAAAGAGAAATTTACTGCTTCGCTAACAATACGTCGATTGGAAGAATTTGTATTTTGAAACTCGTAAAAGAGAGAGAAGGAAATTTAGCAATTTTGTTCCAGAAATATTCTGGAAAAATTATTATTATTATTTAATTATTATTATTATTATTATTTTATTATTATTATTATTTTTTTTATTATTATTGTTATTATCATTATCATCAGCAAAAATAGTATATGTATTTTTTGAAATTTTTGTATGCAAATTCCAGTGATTCCAGATATTCTCGACGCAATAAATTTTGCCCCCAAAAAAAATTAAATGTAAACTACTATAGAACCTTCACCATTTTGAATTCTAAAAAATAGACATCCTATTATTCATTTTAGAAAAAAATCCCCGATGGAAATATCCGACGGGAATCCACAAAAAATTCATTCATTGATTTATATCAAATCATTGAAACTGATTGAATCAAATATTAACGACTCACTACCTAAAAAAAAATCCATAAAAATTGTATAAACATCATTAATTTTAGACTCCAAGTTATTCAATTTATTGAATCAATATAATTTTAAAATTACCGACAAATATAAATTTATTTTTGAAATTAATATCTCGGCAATAATAACTATTATTATTTATTATATTAATAATTATTATTTTTATTACAATATTATGGAACACAAATATTCTCCTTTCGATAATAATATTATTATTGTTGTGATTATTATTATTATCGGGGAGATGATATTTCTGTTCCACATTTTTTACTCCAACAAAAAAAAGAATTCTCAAAATTATATAACACCGAGTTATTTAACGCAATTAATTGTGTGAATCCTCCGAAACCTGTTTCATAATAAAATTAATATACATCCGACGTAACGTTACGAAATTACAATATTATATACATTCACGGGGAATTCAATAAAAAAAAAACTGCAACATTAAATTTAAGCGTTTGCGTTTATTCTTTCACGTAACATATTACTATTGTTGTAAACAAATTTTCATGATCCAGAAATTCTATTGTACTTTTAAACACCATTCATTTACATAATTTTCAATTTTCCATAACGAACTCGTTTGCAGAATATTCTCAAAAATTTCGCAAATCCTGTTTCTCCATTTCACCAGGAATCTAAACTTTATCATTGTCGTTATCGTTATCCTCCAGGGTTCCCGGAGGACGCACCGAATAATCGCTCAAAAGCCTGACTCTTCCTCGTCGCTGGAGTTGGATCCGGATCTGGAGGTGGATTTTCGTCTAACGGGTCTAAAATCGGCGCTGGAAGGTCTGTTGCTGGGGTTGCCTGATCGGGATTCCACCTCCGATGCGTTCCTCCTGTTGGGGATGAGCCGCGTTATACTCCAGCGAGCGTTGGATGGCCTCCGGTACTGGCGGGGCAACTGGAAGGTGGGCTCCCTGGGGCTGGAAGCCGTTTTGGTCGGCCACGTAGCTCACGGCGTACTGGACTCCATCGGGAGCGGTGTACTGGAACTGGCCTTGGGCGACGACTGGAGTCTCGTCGCCGATCGCCACCGGGTTTCCGGATTCGGAGACCGCGATGCCGTTTTCGGTCTCGTAGTTGAAGTTGTAGGAGCCATCGGGGGAGATGTCCTGCGACTGACGGAGGATGGCCGGGACCGGTCCACCCGCGGATCCTTGGACGGTGACGCTGCCCTGTGGCCTGTACTGGGCGGACGCCGCGGCTACCAGTGCGAAGGAGATGATCTGCAAGGAGATGAAGGAGATGAAGCCGGTTGATGGGTACAGACGCGCTCGGGTCTGACCTTTTAATGAAAGAGCGCAAAAGGTCTTTATTATTGCGAGATAAGGAGGCGCTGGAGCGAAATATTACGGTACAAATGATATTTAGGAAGACAAAAGATCACTCACGAGGAACTTCATGGTTGGATGCTGCTGATGCTGCTGGATCCTTTCTCGGATAATCAGGAGAGACGATTCCTGGGATTTGACGATGACACCAAAATTCACATGGGTATTTATACTCGGACCCGATCCCTTCCTCGGTAGCACGGACATGTGCGATTAAGATTGGTCCCGAAATCTGCCTTGGTGACCTTTCGAGTCCATTAAAATCGACGGATTGTATAATAATCGGGCTTCGGGACGAGTCTCGAGGAGATCCTCTCGTAAAAGCCGCACCTACTCCTCTTCCCTAGAAAAACGAGAAAAAAAAAATTGCGTGTATATGTAGATAGATACATACACGCAGAACGAAGAAGTAGTTTGTTACAATCTTGACCACGTGTGGGTTCGGACGATAAACATTTATTATATATATATTTTTTTCCTAATCGAATTGTATAATACGTATCCGCAGGAGTAGAGGAATAGGAGACGCGTGAAACCGAGAGTTTTGTGGCTTTGAACCTAGTTTATGGGTAGTGATGTTTGGAATTGATATTAGTAGTGGTAGAAATAATAAAATAGTACATTGAAAAAAAAAAATTTATAGTAATTCCAGTTGTTGCTATAGTTAAATATGGCATCAAAAATATTTCTAGTAATTTTAATGATTGAGTCAATTAGAAATATTTATTTCTACCAACCAAAGATGTCAAAAGATACCTTTTAGAATTTGAATTTCGAATTATTTTCGAGGTTTGATTTGTTCTTTTTTTTTTTAAATCCACAAATGGGAGGGGCTTAATAAAGCAATTATGCGTCTGTAAAAAAATTGGGTATTAATTAAGAAAATCTATTTGAATTATAATTCTATAATTTTGGTTTTGGATTTTTAAATTATCAGTAGGGAAGAAACAGTAGTAGAAAGAGCAATTATGCGTCTTTAAAAATATTTGGAATTAATTAAGATAATCTATTTGAATTATAATTCTATAATTTTGCTTTAGGATATTTAAATAATCAGTACCTTCATTGTTTTTCGGTGTAGTAGTAGAAGAAACAGTAGTAGAAAGAGTAGTATACAAGTAGCATCATCATCATCATCATCATTATTGTGTTGGTACTTATTTTCTATTGCTATTATCATCCCCATCATCATCACCATCGCTTATTTTGCACTATTATATCATCAATACCGATCTCAGTACTAGTATCTAGAAGTAATAGTCGTTTTAGCAGAAATATTAGTAGTAGTAGAAGCAGTAGTAATAGTAGTAGTAGTAAAAGTGGTAATGGTAGGAATAGTAGCAGTAAAAATAATAATAATATAAATAATAGTACAATAGTAATGGAAGAAGCAGTATCAGAGAGAGAGAGAGAGAAAAAATATAGGTTGCAGTATTATTATTATTATTATTATTATTTTATTATTATTATCATTTTTTTTTTATTGCTATTATCATCACCACCTATTTTAAATTATTATATCACCGATTTCGATTTTATTATCCTTCTCGTCATAATTATGATGATTATTAATATTATTACCAATATTGATAGGAACAGTAGTAGTAGTAGTAGTAGTAGTAGTGAAAAAAGTAACCTCGTATATACATACATATTTTATTAAGACCTGGTTCATCATATATCATTTAGCGTCTCTTGACCTTATCGCATGTATCCACACTGATTTGCATAAAATCTCGATTGGAAAAAAACCCTCCTCCTTCTATTTCTTCTTTTCTCCAACATTTACATGAATAGACCTTTAGTTAATTAATTTGAGAAGCGAGTTTGGAGGAATCCGTAAAGCGGAGTTAGGAAGGAAGCTTGGTTCCAGAGACTCCAGTGGAAGAATCAGTGTTGGAAGGACTCCTGGAGGGACGAGTCCGTAAAAATTGAATTTCCTGTACGCGAATTTCGCTTTTGGAAGAAACGGAGTCGGAAATTTCCATGGTCCTGGGATTCCCTGGCGTTGAAAGGGACCTAATTAAGTATTTATCCAATTAATTAATTAAAAAACGATTTACGCGTAAAATGGGCAATTGTCGCGATAAGAAGCATGAGATTCGGAAATGTCCAAGGTTTCTCTGAAACGAAACGAGTACCGGAATTCTCCCAGAACAGTATTCCGAGAGTGTAAGGTGTGAGAATTTCACAACGGGTCGTAAAGATTTGGGATAAAAAGCGACTTGTTCAATTGTTCCTCTGCCCCCGAGCATCAAGGTTCCCGCACAAGCGATTCACGGAGTTCCTAGATGCGTGGAATTTTTTTTTATTCGGTAGAAATAAGTACATTTTTATGACCCAATTCGGGACTCCGTGACCCCATGCCTGGAAATCACCTTTTACCATGGGGTCTTAACGATAACTTTAATTTTTTGCGATTTCGCGGAAGGTCCAGAGATGGTGGGTTCGCTTAGGGCCCGTGGGAGGGCGCTGTCCGTGAGCGAAATTTCGAGCCATTTCGAACGAAATTTCACCATAGAAATTGGAAGAGAAAGCGATTTGTAAATTGTAATTTATGTTTCTATGCGAGAGACGACTTGTTCCTACATATAATTTCTCTGGAGCTGTCGTGTAGAGATCGTTAGGATAATAAGTGATAATTATATGCATAGATTTTCCTTCAAACGAGATTTTTTGATGTTTCATTGAGTTTCTAAAAATTAGTGGACCCGAAATTCAAGTATTGGAATTTGGTTGATTAATTCAATGATATTCTTGTTCCCTGGTTGCCCAATTTTTCCACATTTTTTTAATAAAAAAACTGGTACTTGTAAAAATAACAAAGTTCATTGATTCGTCTTTTCCTGCCGATTTGCTTTTTTTTTTCCTTGCAATTAGGCAGTATTTTGTCACCAAAAAAGGATGCGACTACACTATTATGCAATTGCATAACGATAATTCTGTTACTTTAAATGCAATTGCATAACAATGAGTTATATCCTTCGTCGACTTTCTCTCCTGATCTCCTAAAAAAGGTATTTATCAGCCTGAAATTCGCCAAGACGCTTTGACGCTAATGATAACGATCTGCGATAACGAGGAGCTCGTTATCGCAGACGGTCCTTGATTTCAATTTATTTATTTTATATTTATTTTTCATTAAAACGAGAAATCAAAATAATCGGGCCTTGAATGGAAGGAGGAAAGTCGTATCTACTCTGGATATGAACTTTCTCAATCGCTTGGAAGAGTTTGTGATTTTTGTAAATGTCAAGCTTTCGATCTAATGCATCGAAATTGGGAATTACAGTTTTTTTAATGTAGAACTTTTTTTTTACAGCATTAATTCGGCAAAAAAAATTCAAAATATGAACTTCGCACGCAAAGATGATGTAAAACGCGGATTTACATATTTACATTTCAATAATTTGCCAATCGGTTATCGCCGTTTCTTTTATTTAAACAAGATCTCGCCTTTTCATCATTTTCGTGGGACGCCAGATGTTTTAAATTAAATAATTCTCCAATTTCTTGCAATTCCAAAAAAAAGAAAAAATAAAAATTACGACGTAGTTACAATTTACGAATAAATGCGTGTACGAGGAATTTCCAAAAGGATGAAAGAATCGTGACTGTAAAAAAATCTTTCATATCCTCTATATTTTTATTTTCTTGTTGTCGTTATCATCAATATGATACAGGTATTGATTATGTGTACATTTCTTTTATTTTCGTAGCCTATTATATAAATCTATAGCATATACTTTTGTATTTTTTTTCCTTGTATTTACATAAGAATATAATATTTATATGTATATATTTTTCGAAACGAAAAAGAAAGAAAATAAAACAAACAAACGAACAATTCTAATAATCGTAATTAAAGTAATTAAAAAAAAAATATCATCATCTTAACTTATGACAATAATTCGATTCTTCGACAAGAATCCGTTTATCTTTAGGAGTAGAACGAAAAAAAAAAATAGAACTATCATTTATCGACAATCACGCGTTCGCTTCGATCACCAAAAATATTTCAAAAGAACCAATAAGCAGTCTTGTAAAGCCAACGATTTCTTTTTTTTTTCATTTATATCAATCGTTTTCGCCTTTTTTTCCCCATTTCGTTTCATTGAAGAGCTTCTTTTCAAACCTTTCGTTATTGTTAAAATCGTTAATTGTTATCTTTTTTTTTTTCTTTAACTATCGTAAGTATCATAATTATTTATACATTCGATTCGAAAGTTTGCGATTGATTGATTGGTTAATTAATTCGTAACATATTTCAAAAGCACACAATTTTCATATACAGTGTCTTCATTGCGCATTTCTCGAGAAAACAGCACACACCGATTTCCCATTTGTTGCTTTCTCCAATGTGTTTGACAAATTTACAATACAAAATTTTTGTTATAGCCTCTGTTGTTCTTATTTGAGAGATAATTGATCCATATAACGTGTTCCTTTCCTTACAATTACTTTTCTAATTTTTGGTCAATTACATGTACTTTTGTTGCTTTACGATCTTGACATTTTTCCCCTTGCTTTTGTTTTGTCCCAAAATAATATCAACTTCTTTTTTCTTCTATCTCAAATCAACAGAACGGTATTCTCCCGCTTTCTTCTTCATGTTTTCGAAATAAATACTCTTCAATTTTATCCTATAACAATATTGCTTTTTTTTTCCTTCAATAAAATCCAGAACCTCATTTTTGTCGTTTACGAAAAAAAAAAAAAAAAAAAAAAAAAAGCAAATGAATTTAACGATTAAATAAGTGTCGGAATTATTGGAGCTTAAATACAAATTCTTGTAAATTCATTCAAGTATTTCCCTAATAATTAACTTTCTTTTTATAAACGACAAAAAGTTTTCGTTCGTGGATCCCTTCAATGCAAAACCAATGTAAAAGTATGTCGTCCGGAATTTCAGCAGAAAAAAAACAGATATTTCAGATCGGCTCGTGTCAGTCTTGTTTCGTTTTTGAAATTGCTGGAATTAAAACAGGGAGCGAAACAACTTCTATGGACTCTTCTGATCGTTCGACATTATTTCAGACACCACGAAATTCTCAGTCTGCATTTTTCTAGCCACGATGCGTTTATTGAATTCTTCGAGAAAATTAATATAACAACATTTGTCTCGCCCTACTCGTAACAAATATGCAGACGATCCAATCTTTAGAATCATCGATTGCCAAACTACACTCTTTCTTTTTTTTTGCAGATAGTCGAAAACCAAATTTCCCTCCCGTAGTTTCTTCGCAACAGTAATTATAAAAAAGTGACATTTTCTTCTTCTTCTTCAAAAAACCACGGAGACACACGTTTTCGACCATATACAATATTTCGGTGTTTGTTCTCATTAGAAATATTCAAAAATGAATTTTTTCAAATACTACCAATAAATATCGAATGTTTTTCCAAATCTTTCCAGATAAAAAAAATTACACAACAGTGGTAAGTATTTACAAAAGTTTTCGAGAACTGAAAAAATTCCATTTTATCACAAAATCATCGAACCTTCATTTTATTTGTCGGAATGAAAAGAAAGAAATTTTCATATTTTTCATTTTTACTAAAGGAGAAAAAATATTTTCTCTTTCTACAGTAAACTGCTTTTTCTGGAATTCAGATAATTTTACGATTCTTCAAAAACTTGCTCTAGAAACGTTCTCCTATACTTTTTGTTTGTTTGAGTCGGCAGATATTTTCAAGATTCGAATAAACAATTGGAATACCATCCATTCTCCCAAACACTGGGCGAAGCAGAACTTGGAAAAACACGGAGCGAGGGAACTTCCTTGTAACTTCTCGCTACTTATATATTTTTTTTCTCTCTCGAAACCGAGCGAGTTTCAAATATTTTTCTTTAATGAAGTTTGATACAAGAGCTACTATTTGTATTGTAAACAATTGCATATCACAAAATTCACGTTATTCTAGAAGTATATCTAAGGAAAGAATTTTGCATTGATTTAATCCTTCCGATTCGAACCCCCTGTTCGATTCCGTGAATTACAAAAAGTCCCTGCGTGACTTCCATTTAAAGAATTTACGGAAAAACAACGAAAATCGTGGTTTTTAAATATTTTTTTTCCTCCTCGGGAGGTGGCGAATAATTTCTCAATTGATTCAAATCACGAAAGATTTTCCGTAAATCCTTTAAACGTCGCAGACAAAAGACGTAACAACATCAAATGCATTTTTTTTCCTTTCTAATCCTTTTGGTTCGAGAGTAAAACAAATTTTGGTAAAACTTCTACCAACGCGTGTAAGCAAAGGTCAGAAACGAATTTGAGGTTAGGTTCCAAGTTTCACATTTTTCGGGCGCTGGCCGATCACAGGTTGTTTGATTTACTTTTTATTTAGAAAGTCTCGACTTTCTCTTTCAAACGATTTCGGAATCGATAGAAATTGTGAAATTATAGCTGTGGAAAATTACAAATATTTCGCACTTTGCGGGGAAAGCGCAACCTGCAAAGGAGCAGCAACCGATGTCGGCAAAAATGACTCTAGTAACCAAATTCACGACGTGCAAACAAAATTCATTCCGCCAGAATTGCACCAAATACAAATTCTCGTCTCACAAAAAAAAAACATTCGTCGAAAGTTTTTTCCGAAGCAGTTTCTCTCTAAATGTTCCAACGCAGCATCCGAATTATATAAATGCTATTTTCGTTCGTTCGAAATGCCGCCTTTATTTAGTAATTAGCGAAACGTCTCGTTACCAGAGCAAAACCTCTATTCAAAATAAACTTTCCATAAAATTCAATACATTCGAAATTTAGACTCTAAATCGTTTCCGTGCTTGTATCGTAATAATAACGTTTACTTAAAATAAAATAAAAAAAACAACAATTTTCAGCGTACAACTAAAATTCATAGGATCGATTCCGAAGGTACAAAAATAATTTGATTCCTTTGATCAAGAAGGAATGTAACTTTTGAAATTCACCTTATTCTTTTCTTTTTCTTTCTTCTCCACGGAAACGAAAAAATATTAAATATCTTAATGATACAAAAGTCGATGGAATTTTAACATTGCAATTTTCATTTCCTTTCGGTTTTTTTTTCTTCTTCTTTTCTTCGTTTCTTCGCGTAAATCAAAAATGCATCGGGTTCTTGCGTGAATCATGGAAGTTTAGATATTTAAATATATTAACTCTAGGTGTCGCGATAACACACGAGGCGACCACCGAATATTTGAGATCCAAGTGTTCGTAATTTCGCGCGTTTCTCCGAAAACCTTCGAATTCTGGCAATTATTAATATTATCGCTACCTCGTGTGGGTATCGGAACACCTATTTTTTTTTTTATGAAATTTTATTACATTGTTGTCTATATATTTTCGTCGAATTTCCCCCTTTGAACGCTCTCCTGGCAATTCTTGCGTAAAGAAATCAGCCACAAATTCAACGAAATGAAATAATTTTTCCAAATTCTTCCGTTCGACGTTTCGCCGGATTTCCCCCCTTTTTTTTCTCTCGGCAGAGGAAAGTCCAAAGTCGCATTCAAAGACCGAAGATCCGACCACTTGTATAAATATATAGATCCGTTTATGATTTCCTAACTAAGTGTTTTTTTTTCTTCCTTATGTATTTGAATTCATTAGTTTCTTTACTTAAGTGAATCGTGCAACAACCGAGTCCATGGCACTTGCGCCAAGTATACACAGCAGTTGGGTAATGTTATAAGTCTACACAACGTTTTTCCATCCACGTCCGATCGAGTTCCGTACACGTTAGCCACTAATTTCCCGCGATTAGAAAAGAAAAAATAGAAACGGAAAAAAAATCGAGAACGGGGTACCACGCGTCATCGTCTATTTACAAAATCCACGGACTTCGCGGAATCTTTCGACGATCGCGTACTCGCCGATCCGACAAGAAAAACCGGTATCACTTAAATCAGGAAATTCGCCAGCGTAAAGAAAAAGAAACCAAAACGAGAGAGAGAGAGAGAGTCCCCGTCGATGCAATTAAACGCAACCGCGTATCAATGAAATTTCGTTTCAATGAATCCATCATCCTTTCCTTTTTTTTTGCCCCTAACTTATGTACAAATGTCGTGTAGATTTGTTATCTTACTTAACGGCTCAACAACGCGGAGGTTTCTCCTTATCCGTTTCGCGTCGTTAGGAAGGATACCTGCCGAACAGTCAAACGCTCTTGTGGTTCATTCCATTCATGGGTACGGACGATGACGTTGTCGTTCGCTTTATTTCACCGTCGAGAAATTCTGTTGTGTGTTTTGATTTGATGACACCCACGTGGTGAAGACATCTCTGGAATTTGGAAGAAGAAAAATCGCATCGTTAGGAAACGCGCTCTCCAGGGGGTCTCATGGTGGGCCATCGAGAGTACAAAAGGTTTCGAAGTGCCAAACTTTTCGCGAATTTGGTCACCTCAAAAAATTCCGGACGTTTTGTACTTCCAAGGAAAAGTGCAAATCAATGAAATCGAATGCTCACACAAACCTGCAGTGACGAACCACACATTCATTACTGCAATATTCGTCCTCCCACTCGCTGTTGGCCACCGCTGGATTCGGACACCCGTGACGGATGCAAGCGTTTGCCGGTGGCCTCTGCACTCCCATGCCACCCTGGGACCCGCTGACCGGAGGTGGACTCGACAGTGAATCTCCTCGCGGAGGACTCATGTGCATCATCTGTTGCTGCTGCTGCTGCTGCACTTGGACTTGTTGCACTTGTTGCTGCGGTACCTGCAAAAAAAAAATGCATTTCATGAAATCGGATCAAGGAGAATCCTCGGGAGGGATATCGCAAGCTCCCGATGCACCCGATTTGCGATAAAAATGCAGTGGTTGCCGCTGATTGCACCTGCAGCAGCGACGACTGCGTTTTCAATTTCTCGGGAAGACTTTGGTCTTGAAAAGTGAGCGCGAACGACCGGTTTGTGTGCGTGGAAAGCCACTCTCGAGTACTTTCGAGCACTCCCTCGTTTTTTAGGGTTGCTCACCTGCTGCATGTATTGCTGCTGCGTCACTTGTTGCTGCATGTGCTGCTGCTGAGTCATGTGAGGTGGTGCCATTGGGTTCCCCATTAAACCCTGAAAAGTTGAGCCCTCATTATTTTCAAATATGAAAAAATAATTAAATTTAAAAAAATGAAAAAAGGTGAGGCTTTGGAAGGAAAAGACCAACGAACCTGAGGTTGTTGCTGTTGGGGATTTCCTTGCATCGCGGCTAAATGGAGAGGAGACTTCTTCATAGCCATCTGCTGTTGTTGTTGTTGTTGCTGCTGTTGCTGCTGTTGCTGAGGCGACGGTGGTTGTTGCTGCTGAGGACTATAGACTTGGTAGGCTACATTTCCAGCTGTGTTTCCACCGTAAGCGCCATAGCCGGTGTATTGGACTTGCTGTTGTTGCTGCTGCTGCTGTTGTGGCTGAGTTTGTTGTTGTTGCTGTTGCTGTTGTTGCTGCTGCTGCTGTTGCTGCTCGTTTTCGCCGGCGCCCTTACTAACTAAAGACGCTCTATACGCAGCCAATGCTTTCAAGTACTCCTTCTTCGCCGCTTCAGTCTTCTTCTTGTAAACCTGAAAATCGAAAATGACATTTTTTAAAATTATTTTTAATGATATAAATTAAATATTTAATAATAAAAATAATATAAATATTTTTTGGACGAATAATAATGTAAATAAAAAATTTTTTAGATAAATAATAATTTAAATAAAAGATTTTCCCACGAATCATTTATTTTGGAAATCGTTGAAATCATAGGAAACAAGATGGAAAAAAATTAACAGTGGGATAAAAATTTGAAGCTGCGATAAAAAAAAATGCAAATTAGGCGCGTCTCTGCTCTACCTGTCGAATTCTTTTTTAATACAAACATTCTATCCTCCGCAAAACGCGGAGAGTCCAGAATGAGAAAAAAGCTACTACGTGTATTTTTCCGTTGGTAGGAAGAGCAAAAGTGAAGGAAGAGAGGCGAAAGAGGGGAATTTAATCAAGATTCCATCTACCCAAGGCGCCCTATATGCGGCTAAATTAAAATGCACTTTCCGTGAGATTATCTTCGCGTTTTTTTTCCTCTCGTTTCCTTTTCCTCCACCCACTCGTCGGACGTCTCTCGTTTGGTGCAAACGATTAATCCTATTTCATACTTTTCCAGCGGGAACCTCAATTAATATTAATCCTATTGAAATTCGAGAGCGAAGAGAAAACAGTGTGGAAGGGAAAAGGGATGAAAGGCAGAGAAATTGAAATGGGAAGAATTTCTGATGAATTCATGGCACCTTATAAAAATCGTAGCCAGGAAAAAAAAATATCGGTGCAGAATCGATTGTAACATCAATTAAAAGGAAAAATCCGGAATTTTTTTAACCGATTCTCAAAAATTACGAATTATTTTGGGTGCTCGAGACTTTCCAGATTAAGAAAAAAAAATTGGGGGAAAGTTAAGTTTGCAATGAAAGGCAGAGAAATTGAAATGGGAAGAATTTCTGATGAATTCATGGCACCTTATAAAAATCGTACCCAGAAAAAAAAATATCGGTGCAGAATCGATTGTAACATCAACTAAAAGGAAAAACCCGGATTCTCAAAAATTACGAATTATTTTGGGTGCTCGAGACTTCCCAGAGTAAGAAACAAAAAATTGGGGGAAAGTTAAGTTTGTAATCCGCGATTATCGCGTGCATCTCCCTCATTTGGTTATCTCGCTTGATTATCATCGGCAGCGCGGCAGCTACTCGAAAATTCAGGCTTTATTGAAGTTTGCTGTAACTACTAACGATTTAATTAGCAATTATTAACGTTGTGTTATAGCTTCACTTTCAAGCTCGTTATTTACACTTGGTTGATATTAAACAGGGATGATCCCCAATTATCCGCACTCTCGAGTTATGTCAATTTGTTTCGTTACCGGCGAATCAAAAATCGAATAGGACGTGGCTAACTTATTTTCGGGGATTTCACGACGATGTAGGACGAAATGGAAAATTCGCCCTTGCTCCGGTTCCCAAATTTCTCAATTATTCAGAAAAACCAGTTGCGCCCTTACGTTTTTGTGTTCGGTGTCGAGCGCATCCCACATGGAAGCCACGATTTTCGACACTTCGCCGAAGCTCGCGTTCGGATTCTGGCCCTTGATCGCTGCCTGAGTGTCTCTGAAGAACAAAGCGTACGCAGAAACGGGTCTGAAACAGAAGACGTTGGAAAAAAAAGGTTGAATTAAATTTGATATTCATTCCGCGTTTCCTCCAGCGCCACCTCCACTTTCGATATTCACTCTCGGGTCATTCATTCCTCACTTATACCATTGAATCTCATTTTGAGAATTCTCCTTTGTCGAACTCGAGTGCTTCTCTAATTACATTTGTACGCGTATAAGAAGAACCGCATGGAAGCTCCGTAAAAAGGGAGAAAGGGAGCAAGGAGGAGACTCCTGTCACTAATTAAAAGCTTCGGCACCCCCTTAGTCGACTTTCCTCGTAGCAGCTTGTCGAATTATTCTCTCACTTTGATTTTGATTCCTCCGTTGCACCAAAAAAAAAAGTGTCTCGGATTGAATCGCGCATAAAAGTTAAGTAACGCAATTAAAAGCGCGACGACTAAAAGCTCCATTTTATTTCGTTTACCCTTTCGACAAATAACAACAACAAAAAAAATAATGTAACATCTCCCGAAGCGAATGAATTTTTGCTTAAATGGACCCCGATAAGAAAAGCAATTCCAGCGATACTGGAGAACCTTAAGATCCCGGGGAGATTTGGAGATTCTTTCGGGAAGACAATTTTCTGGGATATTAATTTCTCGGTACACGATAAGATAATCGTGGATCGAATGGGTCTGTCCCTCTGTCCGTCTGTCTCATTTTTATCGTCACGCTGCTTGGGAATTTATTTCATAAAAAGTGCAATTCCGCAGAGTATAAATCCACGTGAATGGGAGATTTATTGATATTGGAACGAAGCGATCACTAATCGCAGGATGTAATCCAGCTTAACCGTACGAGTATTATTATTCTGGAGGAACGTATAGATTTGGGAATGGGGAGGGAAGGGCATGTAGTCGTGCGACGGGGGTTGAAGCAGAAAATCGAGGGTTGGAGGATAAACAAGGAGGGAAAATCATGGTAATAGGACATTTTCATTGGGTATAAACGCGCGATGGTAATGCGTCGATGGAACCTGCAGCAGTTCCAGATGGACTCATCTCCCACATTGACTTGCAACAATAACGGTAATTGCCAATTCACACCAGTAATAACTTATAACATCCCCGTTTCCTCCCTGTCTCTCTCTCTATCTCTCTCACTCCTTCCCTATTTTGCCCTCTTTCCCTGCTTGCCCCTTTATCGCCCTTTAGATTCGCACAACGTTAACTCTATTAAAGCGAAACAATCGAGTTCCATGTGCACACGCATTCATTATCCCCTCGCACGAAGACCCGAAAGCATTCGCATCGTCATTTCTTTGTGGTGCGTTTCTGACGAAGCGCAGGAATGGAAAATAACTTACTTTTGCGGTTCATTTGGGTCTCGTTTCTTCTTCTTTTTCTGCGCCTTCGGTTTCTTCTGGACCTTATTCGAAGCGTCTGCAGGTTCCGGAGAAGGTCGCTTGATGCCGGCCATCTGGAAGCACACAACCGATATATATTTCTAATTTTTTTTTTTCTTCCTTTCTTTTCCTTCTTTTTTAATTATACACCCTTCGCCCTTTTTCAAACTATTAACATATTAATTATAGTGGCGTAGGATTTGAAGAAGTTCAGCTTCTCAGGGCTGTAATTCGTTGCAATGCGAAGTGTAAATTAAAATGCGCTTGGGGTGAGATCCGCGCGTATGCTTTTGCAGCAAACGGTCATTAATTTGAAAGCAAAGTGCACTTTTTTTTATTTTCAAATTATTTTTAATTACGGAAAAGGAAACCACCATTTTTTTTCTTCAATCTCCGTGAAAAGAAAAAAAACGTACGTTACTTAATTACTCCGTTTTTTTTTTTGAAAACTTCGACTTGGATTTCAAAAAACTAGTGCTCTCCATTCCCGGGAAAATAATTATCCAGAAATTCAAAATTGATTCTCGTCATTTTTATTTAAGAGGTAACACCACTCCAGAGGTCCGAAAAAAGACCAAACTTTGAGAATTAATTTAAAAAGTACGGAAAAAGGAATCGAAATTTTTTTTCAGACGATTAATCAAACGTGTATTCGAGTGTAAAAAAATTTTTTGTATTGACGTTTTGTTGCAAAATGGTGGTGCCATGGTCGTTTTTCGAAATCGCCTTTTTTTTAAGGGCCTCCACGGAAGGACGGATTTCTCCGAAAGTTGAAGACCAGGAACAAAAAACCACAAAATTTCTTAATCTATATGACATTTCCCATAAAAGTACGTAGGGATTTTTTTTAAATAGATTTTTGTAAAAATAGCACACTTATGAAAAAAAAATTCGGTTTTCGGCAAAAAAATGAGCAGTAAATTGTTAATAAAAAAAACTTTACAACGAATCAAAAAACGGCTACGTACTTTTGTAACGAATGTAATTGTCAAGCTGCTGTAAAAATTTCAAACCGATCCATGCAATAGTTTCCGATCAATCCGTCATCCCAATTCGAAAAACATGGTTTCCAGATAATCGCGTTTAAAGTTTTGAAAGTACTTAAGTCTTTGAAAATTTTATTTCACCTTCAATCTGCGATTCTTGCACCAATTGTAAATTGTTTTTGTGACACTAAAGTATATTTTAAGCAAATACAAAAAAAATTCGATTTTTTTCAAAATCCTAGTGGTGTTACCCCTTAATATTTCACCGTTTCTAGAATATTCTATATTTTTTCAAGTTCCTTCCCAAAAATTACGTCGATTCCGGGACTATTGGGATCAAGAAGACATTGAAATCGATCCATAAATTAGCCATTGGTTCGTTGAGAATAACTCGCGTCACTTTGAAGTACCCGATCAAAGGTTCACGACGTTATTCATGCAATGGGAAATTAATATCGTGAAATTCCAATCGACTAACATTGTTTCTGGAATATCTATGTTAACCGAGCCAGGGGGAGGGGCAGCTATGTATATTGCATGTTATGATAAAAGGGGGAGAATGCATCTACGTCTGTTGTATATTCCGAATTGCAGTCGAATCAACGTGGCTGATTGGTCGAAATCATTTCAATTATCTTCTGAGCGATTACCTATACGGCACGTAATCAGCAATAGTTGACGATATAATGAAGGTGCTTTCCGAGCTTTCTGGACTTCTCTAGAAATTCAATTTCCCGGAAACGTGGAATTTCCACGCGAAAAACAATATCTCGTGGAAATTGCAAAAATTCTTCCCATGCAATTTTCCAGGATTTCGCCGCAGCCAATAAACTTGGACCTGGAATTGCAACAAACAACCTCACAATTTCTCACCATTGCGGAATGGGGTGTGCTATCGTCACTGTCCTCGCTGGTAGTCGTGTTGTTGTTCTCCGGGACTGCGGTCGGTTGCATAGCCGGTGGACTGCCACCGGTGGGACTCCTGTACTGCATCTGCTGTTGCTGCTGGATCTGCTGCTGCTGCTGTGGGTGCATGTACTGGATGTGCTGTTGCATCTGCACTTGTTGCTGCTGCTGTTGTTGCTGTTGTTGCTGTTGTTGCTGCTGCTGCTGCTGATGGGAGTGCTGTTGTTGCATCAGCAGCATCTGATTGTTGTGCTGATTGTTATGCTGCTGACCCGGTGAACTCATTGTTGTGTAAGAACCTTGAGGACTACTGTAGGCGGAACTGGAATTACAAACATTCGTCATTTTTATTACCGTTTTATTTCTTTACATTTTTTTCTACTTTTTCTTTTTTTGAAGAATATGAAGAATGGACCCATTGGAGATTCCACAGGGAGAGAAAGAAAGAACGAAAAAGGGAAGGAGGGACGGGAGGTGGAGTAGCGTATCCACTCGCTGAATGCTATTTTAACACAAATTGGATAACTTTTGAGATATGGCTGCCGCTGCGTCAGCGTTGGAGGATTTACAGCCTACTCTACATCATCCTCCTCTTACTCATCTCTTCGTATACCTATGCAACCCTTGGAGGAGCCTTTCCCGTGCCCCACACCCGGCCCCCTGCCCCCCTGTCGTCTCTCGAAAGACGGAACGCTCGAAAATCGAATTTGCCCGGTAGTAAATTTCGTTGGTCCTAATCAATGATCCCGGCGATGCCTTTAAAGTAACCTCGGGTACAAGAGCAAACAGTTTTAGCGATTTGCATAATGAAAAGGACCTCTGCACCTTTTGGTGGAAGTCGTTCCGCGAAAAACGAGCGAGTTTATTTTCTTAGCGAAATGAATTGAAGCCAAGGCGAGCTTCTGTCTCTCGGTTTCTGAATTTCCAAGTGGCTGAAATAAAATTTTCTTCTCGCCGAATTAAGCCAAACGACAACGGGAATTTCGAATGAGCAGGGAATTCGAAATTCTTAATTGGAAAAGAATTGCAACTAACGTCGGTTCCGAGAATAGGTACAAAATGAAATTGTGGAAATAATATTTTCTCGGTAAAAAGGAAACTAATTCAGTGGAAACTTCGAAACAAGTGGCCGTGATTGGTGAATACTAGCGGCGGAACAAAAGAAGATTAATGAGTGGCACGGATTCTTCACACAACGCGTCCTTTTTTATCGCCGTCATTCCTTCTGGCTTCATTTACTTGCGCGTCGATGACGTTTCGAAATATCCTCAAAGGAGAATATTACCTTTAATGAATAACGGCCGGCAAAATCCAATTTTCTTACTCCGACCAAGGCACGAATTAGTCGGCATCGTTATTAAAATTACGCTTCTTTTTGAAATTTTTCCAGGATTTTCGAGAAAAAAAAAATTTCTAGCCAATTCTCGAAACTGATTTTCCCTTCGTCAGGAAATTTTGTAAAGTTCCATAATTGTGATGCATCGATGGACTTGAGATAATCTTCAGCTTGTTAAGGAATAAAAAAAAAGGAAGAAGAGGAGGAGAAACAGATCCTTCTTCAAGATTTATCTTGCCAGCAGTAGTTAAATACCTAATCGGTAATCGCTGCCGTGTCGTTAAAGTACAGTTTCTAATTATTGCTGCATTATCGGTAATAACTAATCGTCGAGGAAGTCTCAGCGCGGTGGAAAGGAGAAAACAAAAAAAGGGATACGAGTGGTTGAAGGATGTACTTCGTCAGGATCAGATTCGTACCTGACATTGATTGGCTGCATTGAATGTTCCTGTTGCAAATAAAGCGGTTGCTGATACCCGCCAGGATCGAGACTCAGTGCATCTGGCGATTGTTGCATTCCTCCCGGTTGCATAATCTGGAAAAGTCAAGATAAATCCCTTGAGATTTTTTTCACGAAAAAAAAAAATCGAGTAAAAGTTTATCCACTTATCGTGGAAAATGCGTAAATTCGATTTTCCTTGTAAATATTTGTTTGTCGCGTTATTTCAAAAAATCCAATAACGGCTAATTTTGTTTTTTCAACTAAAAACGGAGACAGGGAAAAGGCGATGAAATAATAGAAAGAGCGAAAGAGTTATTTTACGGGTTTAATTAAAATTGGGATTTACGGTAAGTAACGGTAAGAGAAGAAAAAGAAGCAGAGTGAAAAATGAAAGCAGAAATTAAAGTAAAATCATAAGTGCATAAATCAAAATAGAAATGAGACTTTTAATTAAAATTTCGTTCTTTAAGCAGCTGCTTGAAATTTATGACCTCCTTATTCTAAAAACGTTCCTTCGTTAAACCACACTTTAACATTAACTCTTTGATTGATAGCTGGGATATATATTTTTTTACCGGCATTATTTCAGAACTTCAACCCACGGGTTCTGTAAAAAGAAGTAGACTGTAATTTACATGTTTTATAGTTTTCCCCCTTTTTTTAATCGAATTTCCAGCCTTGAAAGCAACTAAACTAAGCAATTTACATTAACTTTATATTGAATTTATGCGAACGGTGGAAAGTTCCCTTCTTCCACGATATAATTAATAAACCATTTGCCTTTTTATTGAAGCCAATAAAAAAAAACGGCGTAATTACAAGCATTTCAAATTCCCAAATTACATCTTTTAAATAAATCAATATCACCGGGTTTCTCTTTCGTCATTATTTCTTTCCAGGAAGACGCAATTTCTCGTTTCCCGAAATCCTTGAATTATTATTATCGCCTTTTATTTTTATTTTTTTACCATTTTCAGGGGAAATAAAACATTCGACGCGAAATTAGCAAACGTCGGATTCACACGAAAATGGAATAATTAATTTATGGTGTTTTTTTTTTCCTTTTCACTGGAAATGAGAATTAAATGTATAAATCAACTGTTATTTATCGGGTTTTTTTTCCAGGAAACAATAGAACTTCTTGTTGATGGCAAAAAATAGGAAGATGAACGACTAAAAATAAAGTCTGAGTTGGTACGCGTATGAATAATAGTCGAATGCGGAAGTCGTTAAATGGTCGATACATCATCTGGACGTGTGTCTCTTTTTGCACGAGTCGTGCGTATCATTTTAATGTTTCACGAAACGATTTTACCCTTTTACTCGACGACAATGCGTCTGCCGGCGGCGGCAAGGAGACAAAAATGGACATTTCATTGCCCGCGAATCCAATAATTTTCGGGCAGGGTATTTATAAATATTAAGACCTTCGACTATTTTTAGAGGGACAACATCCACAGAAAATAAAAACGACGAACTTTCGTTTGAGAAAGTCAAGAGGTACAAAACCTCGTTGAGATTAATTTATTACTCTCTGGGTGGTCTTTAGACAGTGACTAATTATCATCGTTATCTCCCATCCGACGTTACGCTGCACCTTATTAATAATAAACTTTATTTCAGTGGCTTCCAAGTTTTTCTTAGGAAACGTTATCAAATTCCTTTAATCTTCGTTTCCAGCGACTTTTTAATAACTCCTGGAAACATCAAATGAGACACGTCAAAGATTGAACGCGATGAAGGGAGGATTACGAGTCTTGGCTCGCGTTTGCCTTTGAATCTTTCGAGCTTTCATGATATTTTGGAATGAAAGGCAAAACAGAGCCCCCACTGGAAGTTTCTAATGCTACTTTCGCAACGAAATTGATAATTTCGGTAATTTCTTAAGAAACGAATTTAACGACTTTGAAATTTCAACGATTGAATAATAAAAAATCAGTCGCTGGCGAAAAATAGGAAAAATTAGAAAAAAATTTTCAATAAATACGAATATCTTTATTAAAAAACCTAGAAAATTAGTAACGTCATCCTCGCAGTGAAATGAATAATTTTAGTAACTTTCCTAAACTTTTAAATTTCCCTAAGAATGTAATAAAAAATGAGTCCGTGACGAAAAATGATAAAAGTTACAAAAAAATTGTCCAAATTAAATAGATTTCTTTATAAACATTAACGAACGTTACTATAAAATTGCAATTGATCATTAACTTTCCACGAGCATCTATTACTTTGTTAATTTACGTCACGATCGCTGGTTTACTATATTCCAGCGGAATTTTCATTATTCCACCGCCTTGGTTTCTCTCTTTCTTTGGAACCTCGGGATTTATTTATATTCCAGCAGTGGATGTTAATTATAGGAAACTTGGGCGTCTGAAATAGAGTTCGGATTGCATTAAATCTCGACATGATTAATCCTTCGATTCACAAGCTTTCCGGTGATATATTAGCGAAGTTTCAAATGTCCAATTGTCGAAGCGAAATTTGTTGGTGAAGTTGAACTAAACTAACAACTAACTATTGCAAAACAACTTGAGAACGCAATCCCGTTCATTAATTTACTGCCTACCTGAGGTTGATACGCATGCATGGGATCATGTTGCTGATGATGCTGTTGCTGCTGAGCTTGCTGATGAGGATGTTGATGTATCGCCGGTATATCGAAATCCTCGTCTCCGAAACTTGGCGTGTGAAATGTCTGAAATGAAAAGATGGCAACGCCTGCGTTCAAATACTGCCGCTCAAAATCTGGTCGATCCCGCAAAGTCCGAACGCCAACGTGCAATTCGGTAATTCCCTTTCCGAGGAAACCCAGGGATTTTCGGAAATCCAAAAAAAGATTCAAATTCACATAGAAATTTTGATCACGTAAATTTCCTTGGATTTCCAAAAATACTTTCAGTCGATACGCTTGCAGCCCCGATAAGTCGAAGGTTAAGGTCTCGTTTCTCTGGGTGCAGTGGCACAGAAAAGACAAAGATCAAAAAAAAAAGTTCAACACAAAGGATTAACAACTAATAGATATCCAAACAATCAAACGCAAACAATAAACACTATCTTAAATCAACTTAAAAAAAAAACGAAGAAGAAGAAGAGTAGAATTTATTTAGGATAAAAAAAAGTGAAGGGTGAGAAAGACAAGATGAAAGTCGAATCAAAGAATCCCTCGACGCAGCCCAAGTTGGATGATAGATAGTGTTATATTGTTCGAAATCCTTTTAGCAATTTATTTCTCGTGCACAAAGGGGAGTAGAGGAAAATAAATTTGCCGCGGACGTAAAAGAAGTATCAGAAGGGAAGGAAGAAGAAGAAAAAAAAACTGCTAAGGGATGGATGGGGAAGATGGGTAAGAGGGGAATAAAAGTTTTTAAATTGGATTTAATAGCGTCAGGAATTTTCCTTTGAGGAAGAAAGTAAAGCTTTCCCTTAGTTGCCTATTGATCGGCGTCTTCTCAGACTTTCCTTGCTTATTCCTTTTAGTTCCTACCCCTATTGCTTTATTCCTTGGCAATTTAGCTGAATGGGATGTCTCGAAAATAAAGAGAGAAGCATAACTTAATGCCGCCACTTTTTAAGTATCCCAACATCCTATGATTCATCAAAAAGGATCAAGTGGATCAAAGTAGATTGAGTCATTCAATCTGCCCTGCTTTTCCCTTTATTTTTTTTCCCTCAAGGTTCCGGGCAATTTCCCCGCGTATCGCGGCGATACCCCATTTGTTCTTTATACGGCGACGGGCTGTAGTAATAAATAATAATCTTCAAAGTGTCCGAATCCCTCAGAAAATTAATATCGAATATTTTGAAAAAGTGAATAAGAAAAAAGTGAATTGGGAGAGGGGGGGGGGGGGGGGAATGTCTCTATTTGTAAATTCGTCAATAAAAAATAAGATCGACCAAGACCGAGGCTACAGCTGCGATTATTGATCCGCGCGAACTACGTTCATTGCCTTGCAATGTTTCTCCATTGCAAATGCAATCTTGCCAAGCATAAATACTCCTGTGGACTCGAGAAGTCTCTCGAGCGACGTTCGCGTGAAATGGGAAAACACCGTAAGTCGATTGTCTCTGCGGATAGAACATAAATGTGTCGGTGGGTGAACGAAGAGAAAGAGGAGGAAAAAAAAAGAAAAAGAAAAGACATTGTGCGTTGCACAATTTATGCAAATGCATTTGAGGCTTAATTGAAAAGTCAGTGCTGTCATGCTCGACATCGTGTTACAACAATATTGTGCCTCTCTCCGACACAGTATTGGTGTAATTGCTGTCCGTGTGTGTACCAATGTGTGTGTGAGTGTGTATGTGTATGTGTATGGGTGTGTGAGTGTACGTGATTGCAAACGATGACTGTCGAACTAAAAGAAGAAGGGAATGGCAATGACTCACTTTGACTGTAAATCGTCGATACGTGGCACGAGCGTGACTCGTCGTATTAGCTATCCTGCCTCGCGCTTATGAAATTCGATGCATCTTTTTCTACCTTACTAAAATATATATAGAAAATGTCAATGACTGTCCTTTTCCTGAAACTGCGTCGATTGAAAAAACCAAAAAAAAAAAGGAAAAAAAATATCCGGACTCTGGACCAAAGAAACGCCAACCCGTGATCTTGGGAAAAAATTTCGTACCCGTAAAAATTATACCTTCGTCTTCGAGACCGCACATTTTCTCTCTCTTAACGACCCGCCGCCTATCGTGAACTACCGAAGGAGGTTCATTTAAAATTCAGGGTGTATAGATCAAAGAGTGCTGCGAAGGGAGATAACAAGAGCATGCTAAGAGGATTCAGTACATTACGGTATTTTCCTTCATGAGACAATTATCATTACGAATGGATAAAGTTTTTAGACGAGCAGCAAAATAACATTCTAATTTTTCATAAAAATCCCACCCTCTGCTGGTTCCTCCCTTTCTCTCTCTCTCTCTCTCTCACTTATTTGCGAGGCAAAATAGGTGCACGGTGCAAGATAGGGAAAGAAGTGCAACGGAGGTGAGGAATGGCATCACGGACCGAAGGATGGATATTGGCGTCGCCACATTTTTCTCCAGCCGCCAAAACTAAACTCGTTTTGCCATCTCGTTAAAACTTGCGAGTAACTTCTTCGAGGAAATATTATTTAGATGGTTTCCCGGGTTTTGCCTTCCTTCCTCACTGTATACTTTTCTGTCTTTGCTCTCGCTCCTCCTCGTCGTCCCATTCTTTTTCCTCCTCCATCCCTTAATGCCCGGGTGAAGTTGAAGCTAAGAGATTCCCTTCGATTCCTTGTTCCACATCCAACTTTGCTACCTCCGTGTTCCTTCCTTGCGTAAATACATTTTAAGACCGTGTACCTTCTTCGAAAAGCCGGCGGAGAGAGAGAGGGATGCCGAGGAAAGTTGAAATTACCAGAGAGCCCCAATCCTATTTACACAGCATCCAACTTTCATGTAAAGAAAGAGAGACGGAAAAGGGGGAATTGAAGAAAGAGGAGAACAGGAATGAGCGAATATTTTCATGTAAATTTCAATTTACCTTCCCGTTGAAAACTACCTCTTTGGGTTTTCATGTTTATTGAAATTTCATGTTTCTGTTTCCCGCGTGGAAGCAATTTCGCATCGAAATTAGACGAGACGGCTTGGGTTTTCGAATTTCTATTCGCGCAACTTTCTCATGGGAGAAAGATACATCTCTAAGGGATTTCAAACTTTAGCCGATTTTTTTTTTTAAATTTTTGCTCATCATATTACAGCTTCGCATGCCCGTCATTACGCAAAGCGATGAGACATTAAGGAACCTCGGAACGTTCTGCACTTTACGACGTCGTTTTACTTAGGACGCGTAAAAAGTTCATCTAATTCCTACGTCGCTTTACGGTGAAATCGTTTTGTCGTGGATTTCTTTTTGCCCCTGTCCTTCCTCCCGCGGGATTACCCGAAGGACGAGGGATAAAAGGGAAGTTAATTTTCTATTTTTATTCATGATAGAAAAAACTATCGGTTTAATTGGAGAGTGATTTCAATTAGTACATTCATGGTTTTGCCATTACCGTTTCCAAGAAGAACGAAACTGGAATTTCCTATGTTTTTTTTTCTTCTTCTTTTCATGGGAAGAGTCGGAGAAGAAAAGTTTTCTATGGGATCGAAACCGGGGCCAAGTCGTTTAGAATTTCGGGCACATTTTCCCTCGCGAATTCATTTCGAAAGAAAGCCTTTAAGGGGTAACACCACTCGAGAGGTCCGAAAAAAGGCCAAACTTTGAGAATTAATTTAAAAAGTACGGAAAAAGAAATCGAAAATTTTTTTCAGACGATTAATCAAACATGTATTCGAGTGTAAAAAAATTTTTGTATTGACATTTTGTTGCAAAATGGTGGTGCCACGGTCGTTTTTCGATATCGCCTTTTTTTTAAGGGCCTCCACGGGAGGACGGATTTCTCCGAAAGTTGAAGACCAGGAACAAAAAACCACAAAATTTCTTAATCTATATGACATTGCTCATAAAAGTACGCAGGGATTTTTTTTAAATTGATTTTTGTAAAATTGGCACACTTATGAAAAAAAAATTCGATTTTCGGCAAAAAAATGAGCAGTAAATTGTTTATAAAAAAATTTACAACGAATCAAAAAGCGGCTACGTACTTTTGTAACGAATGTAATTGTCAAGCTACTGTCAAAATTTCAAACCGATCCATGCAATAGTTTCCGATTAATTCGTCTTCCCAGTTCGAAAAACATGGTTTCCAGAAAATCGCGTTTAAAATTTTGAAAGTACTTTAGTCTTTGAAAATTTTATTTTACCTTGAATCTGCGATTTTTTCAAAATCCTAGAGTGGTGTTACCCCTTAAGGAGAACAAAGCGGGAAGAATTTTGAAACACTGCAAGTTTCTTTCGAAAGCCGAATTAATCTCGACGAATTCTACGGCACGTTCCGGAGTGTACACAGTCGCGTATCCCGATAAGCCAATAATCCGATAATCTCGAATACTTCGTTTGCAGTAAAAATCATCGGGTCGAAAGTGAAATTCGAAAGCGATGCATGTGATTAATTCGATACATACGCATATAGGTACATTTATCTGCCATGTTTATTACAGTGGATAGACTTCTTCGCATTTACACGCTCCAATGACTCCCAATCTCTCGGTGGTTTCTTTGTTCGTTGCACTTTATACATTAAAATTAAATCTCCTTTTTTTTTTACCTGCACGCGTTCGCGCACCAATGAACAGGTAAATTGTTATTAATAACACGGAAACTTTCTCTTTATCGCTTTTATAATGAAAAATGTTCCCCGCCGTTTTTTCGGAAACCACTTAATGGCGAACAAAGTGTAAGTAACAACGAACGAATGAGACCGAATTTCCAATTTATTCGAAACGCGAGTAATTAAAAATTCAATTATCGAGTATCTTTTGTGAGACATTTTTTTCTATGTTTTTGCAACCTTATAATTTTTTTTCTGGAATTCGGTCAAATATTTCTGAAGTGACAAAAAATTGCGAATTCTACCAATTTCAAAATTGACAACCAGCGAATTCCAAATATTGAGTATTTTCTTTCCAATTTCCAGAATTTTTCGAAACCCCACAAATCCAAAATTATCAGCTTCAAAATTCCAAATCCGGAATATTATAATTTTCCGTTACCAATTTTTCCTTGCTCTTTGTAAAAATTATAATTTCCCTTCTATTTATTCCGGAATTTCGTCAAACCTTTGAAAAACGTTAGAAATTTGTTGAATCTCAGGAATCTCAGAAATTTACGGACAAAAAATGTCAAAAATTACCTCCAGGAACTTTCTCTCACGCGAATGAATAGTTTTTTTCGATTTTCTATCATTTGCGGGATTTATAGCGACTCGAAATTGCCACAAAGCGGCAGTAATGGAAGAAAAAACGGGGGCCCGGGAATGTTTCCATAGGTAGGCGCATAAAAAGACATTAGAAAAATGGATTCTTCGGTAGCAATTTGCGACACGGAACGATCCAATTGTTTTTCTCGGACCTGGCTTTTTACGACATGGCTTTTTTGCTCCACGGAAATGGCAACTAATAGCTAATTGCTTTTGGGAATCCGCACAGCCGGAGTGCTCTCTGCCTCCTCGTTCGGGTTGTCAGTTCGCCAAAAAGGACGAACTCGTGATGTTTGCGATGCGTGTAAACCAACTTACTTCCATCGTTTGCTCAAAATCTGTTTCTATATGCGAAGGCATGATACGTGTTTGCACTTATATATCGGAGTTCTGTGGGAACACGCGTCTATATACCTGCTGTACGCGATGATCACGATGGCGCACTTGCAATAACAACTAAATACGGAACGACGTGTAACGCGTATTTCGATCAGTCAATACGATCTACGAAGCCCCCGGTAATTGGCAATCTGCAATAAATAACAGTCTGGCTATAATTTCATTGTTTAACAGCCATTCCGTGGGTATTAATGCGGATATCCCTCTTACTCTCGCCTGGCATCACGACCATTCATCGCCACACGCGTCGGATACGTGTATTTTATTTAGAAATTGGATACCCACCCGCGCGCGCGCGTGTGTGGGTATAAATAACAATAGCGATTTTTGCAACCCCCCCCCCCCCCCCAAAAGTATCGGCCGCGTGTACATAAACCGCGATAAAATGATTTTACTGCGTTTCGTGCATTCGCGTAATTGCCTGCAAAATGTTTCGAAATGAGCGTTAAACGCAGCGACGGTGCTTTCTTGTTGTTCGAATAATAATGGGCTTGAAATTCGAAACGTTTGAATTTATCCGGAAGGGTATATATTTATTTTAATATCTCTGCCGGTTTTTCATCAATTATATATTTAATAATTTTTTTTTCTATCAATAATTGTGTATTTAATTAACTTTTTTTTTCCTAAAGAAATGTAACGAAATAATGGGACGCAAAAATGTGGAATTTTTAGATAGAAAATTTATGAAATTGTAGGATACGTGGCACCGATTAATTTTTTTTTTACGCGAAAATCCAAATTTTCGTCTTTGGAATTGTGTCTCTCGTAAAATTACGAAATTGTCCACGGAAAAGAATTATTTCCCGTGTAAGAATCAATTTGTTCGGAGACTGGCTGTACAAGATTCCGCGTTTCTGGAAATCTAAATCCCATAATCTCTCGGCGACGACCCAACAAAGTGCAGCACTTTGCGTGATCGGAAAAGAGCCGTGCATAAAGCGGTAAAGTATGCCTGCCGTAAAATATATGGTGCCATATAGAGGTACTACGGTACTTTTGTAATATAACACAACGATAAATAAAAGCGCGACAGAGTCATTTCATGTTGGAATTATCTGACAAGATGATATCTCGGCAAGAAACGAGAAAAGTAATGGAAATATTTAATTAATGAAATATGTGTAACGTCAAAAATAATTAAGCCAAAGAAATATTTTAATTGAAGACACGGTATGTCGTAAACGTCAGGGTATTATGGACCATTAGCTTGAAATATCGTTGTAAAGGACTAAAGACAGATAGAGAGAGAAAGAGAAAGAGAAAGAGAGTGGGAGAGAGAGAGAGGAAGACGGACAGAGAGAAAGAGAGAGAAATGTGTTTCTTATTGTAATCGCTCGTTTCTTTCCACTGTAATAATAATACCTAACGAGGTTTAATGGAATCTTTGAAACGATCCCTCTCTCACGAATACATCAAGTCTCGCTTGAATGATTTCAAAGTCGAATCATTCTTGGTTGTTATTTTTAAATATAAATTCTGGGAAGTAATTATTTTCTTGATTGCATAGGTATGTCATTAGCATTCATCCGTATAGTTTCTTTCCGTTTGGGGCACCGTGTTTTTCATTTTTCATTATTTATCTCGAATAAGAGAGCAAAACGAAGACAAATGTGTAAGGGCCGAGCCGAACTCTGTTTTAGCAAATGACTTTTTTTCCTCGCGACGTGTATATGACTCACTTGTCATTCTTATTTATTATTGCTTGACTGAAAGTAGAATAAACGACGCTTAATAACGTGACGCTCTTGTCATAAATTTCTATACGCCGATGATAAATCATGTGTGCGCGAGGACAAACTTGACACTGACATGATAATATTAGGGGAACCAGATAAGAGTCGTTATATTTCAATCATTCTTGATATCCAGTTTGGGGAATCCCTTTTCCTTTTTTCGCTCAAATTCTGCTATTTTTTGTCTCTTCATTGCAACTGCCATCAATTTATGTACCTGCCGTTTACTTTAATCTTCATTTTTGATCTGAACTTACTCGAAAAATTCCATGAAATAATTTTTCATTCTCTGCATGAGAAATTAAATCTACCAATTTATTGTATTTTATTATTTCGAACAATTTAAAATATTATAATTTTCCCAATTGAATTTTTTTTTAAGGTAAAAAAACTCCTATTTTAGTGTAAAATTATAAACCATTTTTTAAAATAAATATTTAGAATAGAAAGTTTAATTTTTTTGGGGGGGGAATGGAATATATATCAATCACGAATATTTCAGAATTCGAGAATTATTTCGAAACTCACCTGCGAAAAATTGGGGCTAATTTTTGCAGGGATAAATTTTTTCAAATATTTTTATTCTTCTTTGATTTTTTTTTTGGTCTCTCGTCATGGTACGCGGATGGTAAATGAACGTGTTGATGTGGATTCCGCTAATTTCTAGTAAAATCTATTTTTTTTGTTTATAAAAGGGAAAAACTTCAACCGAAAGCCGAAAAAGTTGCGGGCAATCTTGATCCGATTTTCCATCCGAGTTTTCAAAGGTGACGAGAAATTGGCCAATTTTCGCCGCAGTGCCTAAAATTCCCATCACTTCGCAACCAACGAAATGGAATACAAAAATTGAGATTGCTCGGCATTTCCCCCTTATAATATTCTAGGACTACTTTGTAAGTGATTAAAACTAATTTTAAATGCGTTTGTAAGTAACTCACCCCTGTAACGATTAGCCCCCGTCTCCCCTATACAAAATACAATTATCAGAATTAACATTTTGACATTTCACTTAAAAGTATTGATCATTTTGGGACAGTGGGACGTAGAGGCCGGAGGGGGGAAGCAGCAATTCTTATTGATTCAAGTTTTGTCAGAACAAAGAATTTCTCGAATTTCTCTTTTTTTTCAAATTTATCTCGCATTGACGAAACAATGACGCAAATTACTCTATCAAGTTATTATCGTTCTCACTGAATTAAACGCTCTTGCAAGTCTCTCGGAGAAAAATCTGAAACAACTGATATTTTTTTCTGAACGTATACGACTTTTTCTTTTTTTTTTCTCTCTCTCCGGTTTGCAATGAAGTTTATTTGCCAAGAAACGTATACGCAAAGATATTAATTACTGCCGTGCAATAAATCTTTGAGACGCTGATTAAAGAAATGGGCAGAGCTTTGATAAGGTGATGATTGGACGGTTGATGGAAAAACGTGAGCGATAAGTGAATAAATTTTGTTCTCACCTGATCGGCCATATTATAACCGTCGTGATGATACGACGTTTGATGATGCTGTGGTACGTTCAGAGACAAGTCGAGGTTATCGCTTCTCTGCAACAGAAGAAACGGGCAATGGATCAGCACATTAATCTCATTTATTAGCGATTATCTTCTGCAATCGCTGAGTTACGATGACATTAATCTTATCGGAACTCGTTAAATTTGTCGTCGATAAAAGAATTCCAAGGCTACGTTCCTTTTTTTTTTTGCGAAAAGGAAAACGGGTCACCGGCAATTTTCTCGCGAGATTCGAACGAACAATGGAATCCAGTTTATTTTGCCAATTCAACCAGCGAATTCCAAATATTGAGTATTTTCTTTCTAGTTTCAGGAATTTTTTCGAAACCCCACAAATCCAAATCCCCGCTACCAATTTTTCCATGTGCTTTGTAAAAATTATAAATTCTTTCCTATTTATTCCGGAATTTCAAGAATAATTTTTAAAGCGTTAGAAATTAAATCTAAAATATTGACATATATATATCACGAGTAATTAGAGTGTGCCATTATCTTGGGAAAAACTGTTCCATCTCGTAACTGGAATCGGTCGACTTTGATTTCCACCGGTTCTTTCGCAAATAGACTCACTGGATTCGAATGGCAAACATAATTTGCCATTTAAATGAAATTCTGGAATTCGCTAAATTCAAACGAATACGATAACGGCAGGTAAAATCTCAAATGCGCACTGACCCGTAAAATGTATGTTTAATTAAAAATCTACGAATGAGCTAAATTCAACAAACGCAGTGTGATTCAATTGCATTTCATTGCTGGATTCAATAAACATTCTTAAGCGAATTTCAAATCAGTCTCGTTAGGAAGCGTCGATGTACGACACCGTTCAACTTCTTAATAACAAAACGCCGAAGTTGCAGCTGTGCACACTGCAGCTGAGTCTATTGACGGATGAGCAGGAGGCTGCACGAGTCAGTATTTGCCGCAGCGATACTTTTCGTGTATCGCCTGAAAATGGAAAGGAGAGGACCCGGGACCCGATCGAGAAAAATTGTCCGACTCGACGATCTTCCCAGCAAGATTTGTGCACGAGATGCAGAAATTGTGCAGCTTCAGCGTAAGTTTCGTACGAATTCGAGTCGACGGGGGAAAAATGACAGCTATTTTGCGACGCAAAGAAATTGTTTCTCGATAGCGGGGAAAAATGCAGGGAAAAATCTCGGCACGGAGCAAAGCGGGCACGAGGGTATTTCCGCAAGTATGCAGATGCAAGTCTACCCCTTTCCCTCTCATCTTGCACGTTTGGTATTTCGTACATTCGTATCAAACCCCTGCTCTCTCTTTATCTCTTCTATGCTGCGACTACTATAGCATTACTACTACCGTAACTACCTACTATGCATCGGAAACAACGGGAACAATGTACCAACTGAATAAGCAGCACTGCTATTTCTCCCTTCTGGAAGGAATTTCAAGCATATGCTTAAATGGAATGCGGAATGTTCAATAATAATTATTAGTGGAGTCATCCTTTCCCCGTCCATTCGAGAGAAAGAAAAGCACGGCTCCCATTTGTATGATAAATTATTATCGTCATCCACGTCAACTGACGTTGCCAACGAAACTTGGTGGTTCAATTATTCCTCGAGCTGAAATTTGCATGAAAATCGAGTTCCAAAGACGTCACGAGGAAAAATTTCCGAGGAATGCGGAATTCGGAATCTCGCAAAAACTCGGCGATTTCGCGAATCACTGATGATATTTCATTTAGCGAATATTCAATTTTTAAAAAAAAGGAAGAAAATAGGGAATTCCTCTCTTCGAATTTGAAACTTAGTTTCAAAAATAATGAAAATGCTCTCGAAGCGAAAAATAGTAAAATTGCATGAAAGAAATTAGCTTTTTTTATGAATGTCTACCAATTTTTTTTTACACAATTTAATTTTTTTTTACGTCGCGAGCACATGTTTATTATTCTTTGCAGCAATTTTCATGATTTCGACGACTGCTTTTTCCCCCAGCGAATAATCGCCCTCGGAATAAGGACTTCGCCGTCTTTCCTTATTCGTCAATCTTTTATTACGGTAATTATTTGAGGCAAACATTTATTTTAACAACCATCATCTTCTCCGAGAGCCTCGAAATCGCGCTGGACTCTCTTTATTCCCTCTTCTCTTTGTTCCTTTATTTTTCTCGTTCTCGCAAGAATACCGTGCTCGCATTTCATTTTCTGATTCTTCGTACGAGTCATAAGTAACTATTATATCGTGCCCCCATACACGATAAATCGGTTCTTTACGCGAAGGGACGCGAGAGATAAAGAAATCAACAACGGGCGCTCGCATAAAGATCCCGATCCCATGAGTTAATTAATGAGAGATTGCATAAATTGTGTAGTCAAACTATCATAGTGTCTCATCGGATCGCCGAGAATGTCTGGCACGTCTCTCGAGGGAGCAAAACTGCAGTCTTGGGATCGCTTGAAAAAGAGACGTTCAAGTATCGCCACGGGTTTCCATGGCATCCTTCTTCGTTGTACTTCGTCCGTTACAAGATAACCTACAGGATCATTGAACCGAATGGAAGGAAGAATTATTACAGGGTGCAAGGGGAGGAATCCCCTTGGACACGTTAACAAATTCCCCGTATTTATGTATATTTCTCCCGGTTTCTATAACGATTATTTCTCCCCTAACGCATTCAGAGAAACAAGATGGCTAACGATGTTCATTTTGGCCTTTGCTAAAAATGGGGTAAAAATTAAAGTTTTACAAATGGGGTTGGACCAGTCATTTTTAGGGGTAATTTTTCCCGTAGAATCGATTCCAAGGGTCAAATTTGATGAAATCCGAGCGGAAGTTGGAAAAAAGTAGGTTTTTTGAGGAAAAATCGCATTTCCCGTGGGATTTCTAGAATTTTAATAACAGAATTGGATTCCTCGGAAAAAAATACATCGGATATGGGTCTCCCGGAAGTTTCCAAAAAAGTTTCCAAAAGTCGATTTTTTTGGGCATGCCTACCCCTTTCCCCAAAAATGGGGTAAAAATTAAAGTTTCAAAAATGGGGTTGAACAAGTCATTTCTAGGGGTAATTTTTCCCGTAGAATCGATTCCAAGGGTCAAATTTGATGAAATCCCAGCGGAAGTTGGAAAAAAGTAGGTTTTTTGAGGAAAAATCGCATTTCCCGTAGGATTTCTAGAATTTTAATAACAGAATTGGATTCCTCGGAAAAAAATACATCGGATATGGGTCTCCCGGAAGTTTCCAAAAAAGTTTCCAAAAGTCGATTTTTTTGGGCATACATACCCCTTCCCCCAAAAATGGGGTAAAAATTAAAGTTTTAAAAATGGGGTTGGACAAGTCATTTTTAGGGGTAATTTTTCCCGTAGAATCGATTCCAAGGGTCAAATTTGATGAAATCCCAGTGGAAGTTGGAAAAAAGTAGGTTTTTTGAGGAAAAATCGCATTTCCCGTAGGATTTATAGAATTTTAATAACAGAATTGGATTCCTCGGAAAAAAATACATCGGATATGGGTCTCCCGGAAGTTCCCAAAAAAAGTTTCCAAAAGTCGAAAAACGTGAACGTCCAGTTTCACCGAGAGGAAGGTATCGGGTTGGAAAAAAGTGGGCAGTGGGATAAAGCATTATACACCATCAGCGGTATCACGGACCGTGGCTTTTTCACACCGTAAGTCACAGTTAAAAGTGACAGCTTTAACAGCTATATATGCGGTCTATAAAAATTCGTGTCCCGGCTAAAAGGAAATTTATTATTGTCGAGTGGGTAGCTAGCTGGCCATCTCCAATACGAGTCATGGGGTATTTTGTCTAAAAACAATTTTATGGCCTCGGAAGCAGTCCTTTTGGTAAATGCTGGAATCGCATGACGCGATAAAAGGGTTCAAGTTACCACATTTGTCCGGTTATGCGGGAAAATCGTCACGAAAATTCCCAACTTTCGCTTCGCTGCTGATCGAGAAGCGACAATGAACGTATTTTTTTTTATTTCAAAATTTATTTCATCCCTTACCGCGAAAAACTTTTTGTATTGTTATTTTTTTCCGGGTAGAAACGAAGTTCCATACAAATTAATTGGAAATTTTCTATGTAACAGCATTTTTTTACAACCTAAAGAATAAAGAGAAGGTGGAGGAGGAGGAGGAAGGTACCCTTTGCTATGGTGGTTTCCCTCTTTCCCTTCATATTTTTTATATTTTCAATTGCTCTTTGTTTATCGCGAGTATCGTTTGCACTAACACTTTTCATTTTCCATTGGCTCCATTTTAATGCATATCCTACGGTTGAACCTAGAGATCCGATCGGCAGTGGTTTTAAATTTGTACCCGAATTTCCGCTAAAATGGGAATAATTAATTTTGGGCAAAAATGAGGACCTTTTTTCCCCGTTAAAAAATATCGTTTGTTGATAATAAATGATGTTTTTCAAAAAGATGGTTGAAGTTAGAGCGAGGCAAAAGCTACTTTACCTCGACTTTACGTGTACATGAGTTTGTTTGTCCGTTTGAATTGTGAAAGAAACTAAAAAAACTTGTTTTGATACTTCGGTTGGTTGTTCTTTTTGGGATTCATGAAATGCAAAAATATTCTTGGGGGATTAATCATACATTCGCAAATGAAAATAACCGGGAGGGCAAGAAGGGGGGGAGGAAGAAGGAGGAGGCAGAGGAAGTGTGAAATTCATGTTATATTCATGAACACTTTTATGTACTCTGTACATTTGAAAATTACCAATATTCTCTTCTCTTTGTTGTTTCCATTATTTGTACTGTCCGCCGCTATCTCTCTTCTTTTTTTTATTGCTGATGAAATATTTCTTCGAGGCAACGCAATTATTATTCCCTTTCGGGGGAAATAATAATATCCAGTCCCAATTTCAACTTTAAAAGGACTTTACTAAAACTCGACAAGTAAAATTCCGCAGTTTCATAAAATTCCACCTTGTCGATCGCGAAATTCGGGAACTTGCGAATTGACGTTATCGAAAACAATGCTGCAAATTGCTGAATTAGCGAATGGATAAGAAAAAAAAAACGTGATTAGAAGAAAAGCGTCCATTAAACGGTAGTCGTTATAATAACATTAATGGAAGCAGCCGGGGAAAGAACAAAAAAAAACCGAGTTTACTATTTCTCCGAGCTGAACCGTGAAGGATTCATTTAGACGATGATTCAACGGTAAGTATTTAGATTATAGAAAGCGTAACGAAATCGCAGTTAAACGACTAACCGTAAATTCATTTCCTCGAGATGTTTGCGTGCGAAGCGCTGTAAATTAGGTATTAAAAAAAGATGAAGAAGAAGAAGAGAGGAGCGGTAATAAAAAATTACAATTTTCGCGTTATCTCTTCCATATATGCATGCGCTGACTCAGGGATTCCTTTTTTAATTGGATTCTCATTATCATAGCGACGGAAAAATATCGTTACCACGCCGAAACCTGAGATATGGAAAAATATGTTCTTGCAAAATCATAATTGCGCTTTCCTTTTTTTTCCACGCGTTTAACAACTATACGACGAGTTCCAAATTACTTCTTTGGAACGTTGGTCGAGGTGTTATTTTTCAAAATGATGATTACGCTACATATTATTTATCCTGAAACGCAGTTAATTGACTGCTTCAAGTATATATATCTACACGTACTTATCTTCGTCGATTATTCTCCCTTTTCTTACATGACAGATGCTTTCGTCATATCGGCCCGTTATTGCATTGAGATATATATCAAATCAAGGCTGAAGGAATCGTAAAAAGAAACGAGGCGGCGAGAGGAAACAAGAGAAAGAATACAAAAAAATAAAAAATAATAATAATAATAAAGAACGAAATAGTTAGATTTACAATGTATTTAGTGCGGTGACGTAAATTGCCACGTTTTGCCTGTTGACTTTGACGTTGTTCGATGTCAGGTATTAATTATCTCGGTCTCTCGTTTATTTCAATTCTCTTTCTTCCCTCCGTCCTCCTCTTATTCCCTTAATTCTCCTCTTAATTCACCGGTATTGCCGCAATATCGCACGAGTCACGATATTCATGTCCCTCTTCGAGGTAAAACAAAACACATTCGCATTTACGGACAAACGACGATAATAATTTGTGATCGTCGTTATCGCGAAACTGCATCGTACCGATTTTCGAAAAAGAAAACGCCGGTGAAAATCTCGGCCGGAAAGTCAAAACGCGATGGATAAGTCGAACCGATAACCCGAATAACGAGGCTCGATCGCGAACAAACGTAATAAATGCAACAGCAATAATCGGATGCAATGGGAAACGGGTAACTGCGGTTTAACGGCGAACAATGCAATTTTTTTTCTTTTTTTTTACGACGATTCAAAGCAACTAATAGAATATCACGGGCGACGCATTTCCTGGGAATTAGCATTACTTTTATATTTATCGATTATTAATTAAGTCGTGCCGAACTTCTATCGACGGTGCAATTTAGTTATTGACTTTTAATTCGGCGTCATTAATTAAACCCGACGTCGCTCTTAAACGCATGTATGTACACACATACAGGGACAATTCAACATTACAGATTGCAGCGGAGGTTTCCGTAGATGACAAATAATAATAATATAAAGTTTATTATTCATAAATTTATTATCATTCGGTGCCCGGCGTAGAATGGAATCATTTAATTTCTCGGCTTTTGTATTAAAACCGTTGGAGCATGGCGATATTAAATTATGTAATCAAGGGGATTTATTAGCGGCGGAGGTTTATCATGGAAATACATCAGTAGACGCAAAAAAGAAAACGTGTAGTTGAATACAAAAAAGCAACAACGACGACAACAAGAGAGAGAGAGAGAGACCCCTTTCAATTTTATTCTCTATTACTTTTAATAGTATTGTTATGTCAGTTTCTTTCTTTCTCTTTCACGAAACTAATTAAAAAAGATAATAAGTATTCCAGATGAAAACTTTTTTTTTTCCCTCGCCCTCCTCCTCCTCCACCTCCACCCGCGCATTGTTTCGTTCGGCTGACGTTGCAATGTTTTTTAAATGAGTCACAACAAATGAGGTTTTAGTTTAATTACGCGAAACGGGAATAAATTCATAGCGCATATTTCCCAATCATGCTAATGTTGTATTATTATTGAATATCGTATCTCGCCTCGAATCTATAAATATACCCGCCGCTGTAAAATACTCAGTTATTGCAAATATACACTCGATCCTCGAGTACCGATTTCTCGAGTGCATTGGAAATCCTGCAGTTTTTTCTTTTCCGCTGCAGTTTCCTACAATAACGACGCAAACATTTCAGCAAAAGTATCATAGCAGGTGCTAAACTCATCGATGCATTTTAATAGTGACTTCTACACATGCATCCGGACATATATATATGTATATATGTAATACGTATCCATATATCGTCATTATATGGTAAATTACGGGTCTGCCGGCTCGAGACGGCGATTCCACACGCAAAGGCGCGTGCCATGGAAACCCGATTGATTTTAATGCCGAATTAACGTGTGTCGTTTCTTGGAAATGAAAATATCTCCGAAGTAGCGGCTCTAGAGGAAAATGAGATTCCCGCTTTGCATAGACGAGATTTCTTCGAAATGTGGAACATTTGATTTCTAATACCGAAAAGTTAATATTAGACGTGGCTACAACGTCGGAGCTTTGTAATTTATTATCCGGATCTCTGAGAAGTTAATCTACGAGATTAAAGGGGAATAGTTAAAAATAAGCGTCTTTATGTAGAGTTAAAAGTTGAAACAAGTTGAATTATGATCACTTCGAAGTTACTTCTTTGTAGACGTGACTGAAATGCATCGTTCTGACATTTAACGTAGATCGTGTAAAGCACGTTTCTTGCACGTACAACACATGCATGTAAGAAGAATTTATATATATGTATGTATATATATAATATACAAGCATGTAGATGCTGGTATTAAGTAACCAGTGCAACGAGAAATGGTGGTATGAAAATAAAAAGAGCCATAGACGAACATATAAATCACCACTCGTCGTCTTATTTCATTCAAAGGTTCGGAGGAAAAAAAAATGCAATGTGGAAAAAATGCGTTATTAAATTTAATATATATTCCCGCGAAGCTGCCTCTTTTAATCTACACATTTTATCTATTACATTTCATGGACTTTGTACGTTTGTGTGTATCGAGAAAATGTTTTATCGAACATTAAATCAAAAGCAATATTATTACTGGAATCGAATGGAGATAAAATTTTATGTTTTATATACATATGGATTCCGATTCCAAGAAATATAAATGCATTTAAATCCAATTGGACGGATACACATATACGTATGAATGTATACATACTCGAGTGATTAACATCCACGAGGAATATGTAATTAAATTCTCAGGCACGATTGATCGTGAATTAATCGAACATTGTTGTTCGGTAAATCAAATCTGTGTAAAAGTCGCATTCCAGTAGCCGATTCCAGAAACCTTGCGAAATTTCAACTGCTGCAATTCTGAAAAAATTTTTTTTCCATTCGAAAAAATTTCAAAATCTTCAATAATTTTGTTTTTGGCTTCGAAAGGATCAATAAGCATTCCAGTAGTCGATTCCAGAAACTTGCAAATTTTGAAATGTTGGAATTCCAAAAATTCTTCTTAAAATCCACAAATTACAATAATCTCCAATAATTTTTGTTCTTCGTCTTCGAAAGTTCGATACGAAACGATCGCACTCCACTCAAGGAATTTCCCCCGAGCCCGTCTACTGTTTCGATAAGGAAAAAAAAAATTCGTCAAGTAATGAAATTGATTAAAATAAACTCGTTATTTTTCTCAGCTGTTTCATTACGAGGTGTCGAAGGAAATAAGAATCTATGAAAGAGAGCCAACAATCCTGTCATTTAGGGGCACGCGGTTATGGGAGGCAGTGTTACATTATATGTATTATAAATTGAAGTCAATCGTCGAAGCGTGATGATCTCCATCAGCGATAAAAGCGGAGTAAGACAAGATCAACTGTCGAGATTCCAAATCCTGACGAGGGTTAAAGGCTGGGGCTTTTGTTGTTTGAGGTAGACTAGTAAGTAAAATCCGAAACGATCTGTCAGTCGTTTGAAATAATACAAATGAATCCGGAGCGATAAGACGTCGGGAGACAAATGAAATCAACGTGACTTAGGCTTTTATAATATATTCATTAATTGTTCCCCCATTTTTGTACCGTTTCCACCGTGACGCTTCTTTTTTTCGAATTTATGCATTTATTCCGGTCGCAGCTTTTAATGAGTAATCCGATTTTATAATTTTTTCAGAACAAAATGGAAACGGAAAATTTCGTTGATCGCGACTGTCCGCGATTTTCACAATTTTAAAATCGTTCGAGTATCGCGGAAATAAAAATTTCGAGGGAAAGGGGAAAAAACAAGTTTTTCTTGGATTATTCTCCAAGTAGGAAATTTCGTATTCGTACTAATTTAAGATTCCTTCTTTTTTTCCTACGAGGTAACGTTGTGTGTTTCTTACGTTTTATCAACATAAATTATTGAGATAGTACGTACAGCGCTATCTTATCTGTGCATTAACATATGTAAACGATGACGGCATGTTTCCTCGAATATATTACAACACTCTTTTATTTTAAAACTTCAATAATGTGTATCATATATATATGCATACATTTCGATAAGCATTTAAGTGATATATTTATACATTGTTAAGGAAACGAAAAATAGAAGGAGAAGAAGAAGGAGGAGGAATGGAAGAAATAAATGTTTTCTTATCTCACCTCCGAGTATTTTCGTAAGAATATCGTTGGAACGATGTCAGATTTCCGACTATTTATGTCGACACATAATCAAAACAGCCAACATAAATATTTATTATGATATAGCTTTTATGCTTTATTCTAATTTGTGATTAAAAATCGTGAGAGACGACGGACGACGACTTATTCCTCGATTCGTGCTTACAAATTGGGTTGGCGTTACATTACGAAACCCTTCTCCGTCTTTAGAAATTCTTGCGAGATTCCAGATTTCTCCTATTACGCATTTTTTCTTTTTTTTCCAACTAAAAATATTAGCTATAAATATTTTTCGAAATTTCAGGAAAGCTTTAGAAAACGCGGAAAATTTGATAAACGCGAAAATTCGAACCCTCGGGAAGGTTTTAAAAAATCTTGAAAATTTAATAACCACGAAAATTCTGAAATTTCAATTTTAACCCCGAAGAGGAGGCTTTCACGGAGGGGTTAATTTGGAAACATAAAAATAACTAATCATCGTAAAACCGAATAAAAGCGTCGAAAAAGCTTTCCCATAACTCCAACGAATATCAATTAATATAAATCAAAGGCACGTTTTTTCACGCACACGTATATCATACATAAAAAAAAAAGAATCATTAACGGAGAGACAATAAAGAACGTCTTCATAAAATGTACTTTTGCTCGTACGATGTTGGGTTCTTCCATAAATCTCGGAGAAAGGCTTTTATTAACAAAACACCTATATATTCGTAGTTAGTTGGCAGAGAGTTTCAACGAAAGAAAGAGAAAGGGAGAGAAAGAGCAAAGGAAAGAGAACTCACTTGTTATCTGAAACTTCTCTCTGACTAAAATGGGGTTAATACCCTGTTTACTAACTCCTACGCCTCTTATCGTAGCCATAACTTACAGAGCAGGGTTTTCACTCACTTAAATGGCCCGATCAAACTTCAAGATTCGAGATATGGTTAATATTATGTATGTGTACAGTCTATGAACCAGAAGAGAATTCTCTTTGTTTTTTTTTTCTGTTACAGAACAAGGAAAAAATGGATTCTTGTATCCATCATTTATCAGTCACGGATATAAATTACGTTATTTCTCACGATTTCTTCTTACCGTTAAATACGGGATGCAAATAAATATTTGCAAATTTCATAATCCGGCAATTGAAATTTTTCAAACACACGGGAAATAATTTTTTTTTTTCCAAGCGTCGGTGCAAGTATGTTTATTATTATTTATTATTATCATTAAATATAACACGGGATGCCAATAAATGAATACTTGCAAGTTTCGTATTCCGGCGATCGAAAATTTCAAACCCGCAAGAGCAATAATTTTTTCCGAGCGTTGGTGTAAAATGGTAATTGAGGTCAAGAGAAATTTACTCGGTAAAGTCCCTAGTTATTATTATCGTTCTTATTATTACTGGTTAGAAAACGCAGTTTTCTAATACACTTTAAGAGCCTATTATGCGAATTCTATTTATGTAAATACAGAAAAAAGAAAGACGTTTCTTTTTTTTTCCTTCCTCGCGAGACAAGTCAATGCTGCAGAAATGCCATTTAAAATAATGATGTGTACAGCGGATGGATATTATTTTTGCGTAAATATGAATAAGAACACGGCAGTAAGAAAAGAGGATATTATCGATAAACATAAAAGCGTCTACGTGCTCTCCGCGAGGATTTTAGCATAAATAATTTCGCCATTCCCACAATTTATGGGACATTTGAAATCGAATTTACACGTAGCCGTACGACTTACAATGTGAAAGTTCAAGCCACTATTCTGACGTATGTGAAGATGAATAACTTTAAAACGCTACAACACTAAATATACTGAATATGTGAGAATGTATGCGGTATTATTTCTCGTATTCAGCAGGAGTATCTGAGAATCGTAATATATTGCAAATTTAGTTAAAGGGGAAATAAACGAAAGGAATGTATAAAGATTTGTTTATCCCACGGGAGGAAAGAAATCCGGCTTTCGAATTCCACGCACCTTATCGGTAAGGTTATGAAAATTATAAACAGACGATAAATCAGGGACTGCGAAATTGAATTTGTAGGGGCGGAAAAGAAGAAAACGAAATTAGACTCAAAAGAGGCAATTAAAATGTTTATTTTTAGATTATGAATCCAAAAACTTAAATTAATTAATTTTTTTTGTACTTATTTTTCGGTTATTTTTCTAATTTTCCGTATCAAATATAAGAATTGTGGATATTTTTTATTTTTACCATATTGACATTCCAGGAAATATTTACATTTATTTACAATTGTCTATTTAACATTTAACTTTTATTGTTAGTAGCCTTGTCGTGAAATTGCGACACTTGTAATAAAACAATTTTAAATTGAGATTTATTTAAATTTATTTAAATGATTTAATTTCTAGTTGACTCAATGATAAGAGTAGTTGGAATTACAATAAATGTAACTAAAGTTACTATAAATATAAATTTATGCCAAATTCAAATACAACAATAGTTAGAATTACTAGAAATTTTTTTCGGTGAATGCCAAAAAATAAATAATATCCAAAAATCTCATTTTTTCCTATATCAACAAAATTCATTTGATCAAAGTAACCTTTCCAAGCTGCGTCCATGGCATTTCGTAGGGAATGGGGGCAAGTTGAAAAGCATCTTCCGAATCAAACTGCCAATTCTTCGAACGCAACAATGAAGCAATTGGGAAACGAAAATATGAGAGAAGAAAAAAAAAAGAGGAGAGAAACATTGTATGAGAATTAAAGTTGTTAGATTTCGACCTTTGATAGGAAACGTAAATGAATGAGGACGGCATTAAGTAAAAGTTCAATCGCGCTGGTTGCATCACCAAACCAACACGTCTCGCATTCTATCTGGATCAGATTACAACAGCATTTGCCATGGCATTTATTACTTCTCTTAGAGTGTTTTATTACTCAATCATGTTCCGTCAATTTTATACCGAAGTGGTTACCAGTATTGCCCGCTTTTTTTTTTGTTACTCTTGTTCTGCCGTTTGGAACACAGTTCTCGATAGTTTCGCGTGGAACTGGCAGATATATGTATATGAATATACATGCGAGGCAAGGAAATATATTTAACAACAACGGTAACGAGAGAGAGAGAGCAACAAAAAAGGGAGATAAAAAGATCGCAAGCGTAAGATAAATCTTGTGGATTTTTTTTTTCTTCAAATTATTCATATAATTAAAACCCATAAAGAATGTCAATGATTTATTGATACATACGTCGTTCTAATCGCGCCCGTAAAGTATGGCTTTCCAATACCTGTCGACACGCCTCTTCCTTAACCCCCCTTCTTCTCGTCATCATTAACAATAATCTTTAATCATTTCCACGCGAGGTGAAATCGAATATTGGATTTTTAGTGGCAACTTTTCGAAATTTATTACACTTCGAAGGTCGTTCCCAAATTAATTAATATGTTTTTTCAGCTTTATTATTGATTTCCACAACTTCTTAGATACCGGGACACGGTAATAATTATTTCCAATAATTTGGGGATTTTTTTCCACGCGCGGAAAAACGATTTTACAAAGTTGACGAAAAATACGAAGTTGGTGCGTAATTAACGACGATTACCTCGCATGATACGCGTTAAAATAATCGTCCTTAATTACGCACTACCCCGATATTAAAATTGGAGAGAAAAAAATGGTTAAAAGTTACCATCGAGTTTCTAAAATACGGAAATTTCTTGTTGAAAATAACACAGCCAAGAATAATCACCGCTGTTTCCTATAAAATTGCAGTTTATCATTAACTTTCCATGAACATCTATTATTTCCTTGGTACGTTTTACCGTTTCACGTGAGAGGCGCGCGTTTATTATTTTTTGCAACAATTTTCACGATTTTTCTCCCAACTCGGGCGACTTATTTCCTCGGATCCCTTATCGATTTAGGGGGTGGGGTGGGGGGGAGAGATATACTTATATTACAGTTAACCAGCATGTTTCTACGTTATTATAATTTATGACACCGCGTGGACTTTTAACAAGAACTATAAAATATAAGTGAGACCTTGCTCTCTCGGCCCGGCTGTGTAATAAAATTATGTTAAGTGTGTCTTGCTATATTTTTTTCCTCCGTGTGTGCTCTGTCACATAAAACATACAAATTTCCTCGACAAACATTATAAACGCCGGTTTCCATTGTATCGCCGTTAATTTGATCCCATGATACAACATATATATATACCTATAGGCGGGCTCGTAAAAACGTTGAGTAAATTTTTATTCCGTAATGACGTAAAACGTAACTCGCAACAAACAAATAAATAAATTATCCCGGCGACGAGGTAACCGCGATAAATCACGAGAATTCGGACGGATTATTACCGCTCTCGCTCACTCGGGTAATTTCGAATTAAATTATTCCCGGCGAGCATGAGATATGAGTCCGTTCCTTTCATCGGCGGAAATTGCCAGGCAAACAAATAAAAGAGTTCCGTTCTAATAACATTTGTGTAATTAGCTATCGATAATTAAGAGCTATAAACTGAAATTAGAGACGGGAAGGAAGAGGCAGAGGAGGGAAATTGACGAATGGAAGATCGGGAGGTTAGATAGATACATATGAAGCGTGTGGTTATCGATTAACGATTATCATAAATTACAACGTACGGCTGAAAAGCGATTAACGTGAGAGTTAACGAGGGGTTACCGTGTTAACGGGCTTCGCCAAGGGTTCTTACACGGAGTCCTCTCTTTCCTCTCGGTTTTCTCAGTTTCTCCTCTCTCGTGGCGGACAAGTTCGAACGATTCAACAAGCAGGTTCGTACGAGCCTAAAGGGAATAAACGACGATAGCGAGAGAGCGAGAGAGCAAGAGATCGTGAAAGGGACGGGCAAAGGACGATAAGAGCGCGATCCGAAGATGGAAATATTGCGGAGGATCGCGAGATAAATTTAAGTGCATGCGCCGCATCCTACACGGGACCACGACGAATGGTACCATCGCACCGGTGAGAAGAGGACGAAAAGGGAAACGATCGTGTACGTACACAATGCTATTATGGGATATGTAAAAGACTTTGACTTTCAAACGGAATGAAAATGTTTCGTTAAACAACTCACTCACTTCCTTTAGGTTAATCGAAGCATAACACGCTGTTGAGTAATACGACAGGCTGTTGGAACAGCTCTGAACCTCTCGACGTTACAAGCGTAGGTACATGCACACAAACACAGGCAGAAACACCTACAAACACACACATACACACACTCACATACACACACACACATATTCTTGTTCACTCGTCAGACCGGAATAAAGCCCTGTATGTTAATTTAATGAAAAGGAAAATACACTCACGATCCTTTTTTTTATACCTTTGTTAAACAAACACAGATATAGCGGCGTTCCTCCACTCGAAATTGTATTTAACGAAGACCTAAATATCTTATCTGCTTTGTATCTAATTTTCCTCGGGTACACCCGAGATTATCTTGCATATCAATTGTGCAATTACAAAGCCATTTGTCATATGTGGAAACAACTCAAGTTCTGCTCATTAAAAAGCCGAGTATACGTAAGTGTATGTGTATGTGTATATATCGTTATTTAACAATTATAAGCGAGGTGCCATTTTTCTCCACCTACGACTGCAAATATAATATTTCCCCCGCTAATGCAATTTTTCACTGCCGCTGGATGTGAGAGCGATCATAAATTACGAGGCTTTTATCAGATTCTATAACGTAACCCGGAGCATTCGTTATAGTTGCACCACGGACAGGTCTATTATCCTGAAGAACGCGATGCCGAGGAATAATAAAAGGAATCGTCGAAATAATGCTAAACTGCTGCGAGACGTAATAAATAAACGCTTGTGACGTAAAACAATGAAATTGAATGGAATCGTGGTGAAATTTACGATTATTTCAATTTCCAAATTCCAGCGGTGCCATTTTTGTGCCTAAATCGCCGCTACGACGAATAAACGAATAGGGGTTTGTGACGTAAAATAGGCTTCTTCAATTTCCAAATTCGAGCGGTGTGCCATTCTTGGGCCTTTGCCGCGTGCGCGGCTACCGAATGCCTCTTCCATTGAAGTGTCCGACGACCGCAAATATAAATCCAACCGTTCATTATTCCCTTAAAAATTACCTTTCAGTGGCCAGAAATTTAACTGTAATCTGCCCGGTGCCGTAGACCATTGCAGGTGACGTTTGAGATTTGCAACGCCTACCTGCTGACGGCGCGCAGTATACATGTTAAAAACGATGAAGACGATCGTAAAAGGTTCACGAAATCGTCTGTTGCAGAATGAGAGGATGGATGGAGAAGAAAAAGCGAAAGCGAAGGTCGTTCCTTTTAAACAGACCCTTCATCTTCTTCGTCAATCATCCGTCAGACATATAATTTACATATTTCTTACCACTTTAGAAGACGTCCCATTCTCCTAACTACATATAGAGCCTCGTACTTATTAAAGACCACACCAATTTATAACAATGAATTCCGCTTACTTATTTAACTTTGTCCGCTTTTTCTGTCCGAGCTTATCACTTTCGTGCCTTCGCTGGCCGCCTTTCACAAAACTAATCGTCACGGGGACGACGCATGAAAGGAGAGGTGCATCCTTTGAGAGCCGAAAAGTGCATCTTTCGAGGCTCCATTAGGCAACAAATAGCGGCGATCGAGGGGTTAAATATCAAGTAAACACAATATACCGAGACGGGGAAATTTGCACAGACCGCGAGCCTTGATGTATCGGCAAAGATTCGACGCTAATTGCCCTCGTGCAACTGCCAGAGAATGCATTTGCAGAAAGATTGAATCGTTTAGCGAGAAATCCAAGGAATGGGAAAGACACTTTACTTTACTTTATTTTACTTTACTTTACTTTACTTTGCGTTCTATGCATTGTCGAATATATATTTGCCTTCGTGCAATGTTGCCATAAATATAAATACCCCTCCCCCTGGGCGTTTGTTTTTTTTTTTTTGCAAACTGAAAATGGAAAGATCTTGATACAAACTGCAGCGGCTGAGATAATGATTTAGATAAGCGTAACGCAGGGCCTTTATCGATTCAGTCATGGAAGATTGCATTGAACGATAATATATATTTAATGTGCATAAAGTATATATTTGCCCGAGATCACCGTGTAATAAAGGTCAATTCGTGAAACACAAACGTATTCCATTTGATAATGGGGAAAATCCATGCAGTCAAATGGTGCACTTTATTTTATTATACCTCGCTGCGCTTTGTCGTATCTTTCGCACATTTGTGAGACTTTTTCCTGCTCGCTCGCCTTTCATTATATTAGTTGTTATGAAACGCGAATGTTTATAAATGGCGCGGATGGGGAAAAAGTTTACGTAAGAAAGTAATATCAAACACACGCATGTGAGTCACTGGCAGAGAAATGTATGACCGAATGTGTGTGTGTGTGTGCAGGTTTAAATAAGATGCGATTCAATGGTGATTAACGATATAATGAGAATAACATTGACTGTTACGGTCATTGCTTTCACGTCGAGATGCTTTTGACGAAGAAACTTCCGGGAAACTTAGAATTCTGACTTACAAGATTTTTTTTTGTTGTTTTTGGAAAATCAGTCAAATAAAATTTCGAACTATACTGGCTGGGAAGAAAAACGAAATTATTTTTACAAAAATCTGACGTATTTCAATTTTTAACCATTATTAGGCACCGTTAATGGATCCACATCCATGGGACTGAAAAAAAAAACCAAAAATTGAAAGAAATGAAGGCACGAATTATTTATTTTTTCCTTGAAAATAGATAAAATAACGATCAATGTATGGCTGATGTCATATTCAAGTCCGGCAAAAGTTGGAATTAGTGTAAATTTTCTTTCGGGGTTTTGAAGAGGCAATAGTTGTAGGATGAAAGAGATTCTTGGTTGGAGACAACCGGTTTCGGAGGAAAATCGAACGGGAGTCTAAAAAATATCGTTTCTCGATGCATCTTTTGGAAACCGGGACAAAAGGAGGTTAGTGAACCCTTCTTTCTCTCTCTGTCTCTTTTAGTCGACTTCTCTTTCACCCTCTCGCCCTCTCTCTTTCTCTCCCTTCATGTGATTTAGAATCCTGAAAAGGTCGTCATTGTTCTCCTCGATTTATGTTCTCATTTATCGTTCACCTGCCCCGCGCACACAATGCCCACAAGAAATATTCTATAATCATGCGAACGGAACATTAACTTTGATTAATAGCATAAAGCATAATACAATTCGATAACGTTTCGATCCGTTTTCAAACTCCTTTTTCTTAATGGCTTATTTATCGTCTCGAATTATTGCGATTATTCTCGAAAAATTCATCGGGTGCAGATCAGCTAGAATTTTTTTTTTCTGCCAGAAAGGCTCGAATCTCACGATTTTTCGAACTTCGGCATCCCGAGGGTGATATTTTTGAAAATCGTGAAATTCCAGAGCCGTCACGGAAAGGCCATTCATCATTTTTGATTTCCTCGAAGTCGCGTGTCAATTTCCCCGTTTTTCTTGCACACAAAAGTGCAGAAAAATAAAATGACAATTACACGTGTATATAATCACGGTCGGAATTCTCGCAGACACGAACTATTTAATTTCATTTTAATTCCCGGACATTTAAATGTAATTGTTACGTGGAAATGTAATAATAACACGGTAATTACGGCAGCATTGGACATGAAATGCGTATACTTGGAATCATTGGAAATGTAATAGCCGCTAGAAATATTTAAGAAATGTATCTCAATTTTTCATATAGTAATAAACGTCAATTTCGTAATTTTCCTGCTATTATATGGAATGAGACCTCGCGTGATCGGGACAATAAGTATTATGGAGGGCCGTTATTGCGACATGTTGAAACAAAAAAAAAATATGAAGAAAGATAAAAGACAAAGAAAAGAGAGATCACGAGAGAGCGAGCGAGCGAGAGAGAAAGAGAGAGAGAGAGGAGCAAAAGATTAAATAAACGAGCTAGCAATAAAACATTGACGGGCCTAACGAGAGCGTAATGCATATCATTATGTAGACGATCATCTACGAGACACACACGCGCGTGTGTATGTGTTTCGCATGTATATCAATTTGGTGGAGTGTGTGTATAGGATATATACATAAATACATGTTCGCATTACATATTACATGTATCCTGCTAGCAAAAGAGGATTACATTGCGGGTAGAATATAATCTCGAGACTTATCGACTGTAATAACGGCGGGCTGACATGCTCGAAACAAGAACAAAAAATAAACGAAATCCGAAAGATTCATTTTACGATGTTTAGTGATTCTGAAAAGTGAAAATGTAGGTTGGCATTGATTTTCTTTTACTTCACGAGGAACAACGCGCGTGTTTTTTTAGGTCTTATTTGCGACCGGGTAAAAAAATTATTTAAAATTAATTGAATTGTACTTTCCGGGAGACCCGTATCCGATGTATTTTTTCCTGAGGAATCCAATTCTGTTATTAAAATTCAAGAAATCCTACGGGAAATGCGATTTTTCCTAAAAAAACCTACTTTTTTCCAACTTCCACTGGGATTTCATCAAATTTGACCCTTGGAATCGATTCTACGGGAAAAATTACCCCTAAAAATGACTTGTCCAACCCCATTTTTAAAACTTTAATTTTTACCCCATTTTTGGGGGAAGGGGTATGTATGCCCAAAAAAATCGACTTTTGGAAACTTTTTTGGGAACTTCCGGGAGACCCATATCCGATGTATTTTTTCCTCAGGAATCCATTTTCATTGTCAAAATTCCCAAAATCGAACGGGAAATGCGATTTTTCCTCAAAAAACCTACTTTTTTCCAACTTCCGCTAGGATTTCGACAAATTTGACCTTTGGAATCGATTCTACGGGAAAAATTACCCCTAGAAATGACTTGTCCAACCCCATTTTTAAAACTTTAATTTTTACCCCATTTTTGGGGGAAGGGGTATGTATGCCCAAAAAAATCGACTTTTGGAAACTTTTTTGGGAACTTCCGGGAGACCCATATCCGATGTATTTTTTCCTCAGGAATCCATTTTCATTGTCAAAATTCCCAAAATCGAACGGGAAATGCGATTTTTCCTCAAAAAACCTACTTTTTTCCAACTTCCGCTAGGATTTCGACAAATTTGACCTTTGGAATCGATTCTACGGGAAAAATTACCCCTAGAAATGACTTGTCCAACCCCATTTTTAAAACTTTAATTTTTACCCCATTTTTGGGGGAAGGGGTATGTATGCCCAAAAAAATCGACTTTTGGAAACTTTTTTGGAAACTTCCGGGAGACCCATATCCGATGTATTTTTTCCCGAGGAATCCAATTCTGTTATTAAAATTCTAGAAATCCTACGGGAAATGCGATTTTTCCGCAAAAAACCTACTTTTTTCCAACTTCCGCTGGGATTTCATCAAATTTGACCCTTGGAATCGATTCTACGGGAAAAATTACCCCTAAAAATGACTTGTCCAACCCCATTTTTAAAACTTTAATTTTTACCCCATTTTTGGGGGAAGGGGTATGTATGCCCGAAAAAAATCGACTTTCGAAAACTTTTACTTACGTACTCCATTTCACATTTATTTTTATTGTATTCTCTAAAATAGAAAGTTCGAAGTTTGATTAACACGAAGTCGGCACCGAAACGATAAGAGAGGATGAACGCGATTGTTCTATATAACGGCTTCGCTATTTCGATACGATAGGAATATCGTGACATGTCCTTTTTACAATGGCATCAGAAGTCCACAACAAATGCTTCAAAGAAAATTTCCAATCCCGTAAATTCGAAAATCAACTCTCTTTTCCTTCCGCTGGAAACAAAATGCACCAAAAAGAACCGGTTTATTGGTTGGAAACGAACCGTCCAACAAAAAATCACCGCGGCATTGTTGAAATGTGCTTTCACAATGCAGCAGCCGTTATAAAATTTACTGCCTCCTCTCGTCTCTTCTTTTGTGCGTGTAATTAGATTTTTTCCCCGAAATCCCTATAATGTCGCTGACGTTGTTTCAGTAACAAAGAAAAGCTTTGAAAGCAGCTTTAATGAATTATCGTAGGTAAAAGCTCGACTGCGGCGTCCGAAAATTCACGATTTGTTGGAAAAACAATTACTTGGCAACAAATGCACGGCGCGGAGAAAAGCAACCGGAACGCCATAAAATTTACAGTTACATGGCAATTATCGTCCCTTGCATATATTGCAACTTCACTCAAATCGAAAAAAAAAAAAAAAAAATTGCATTTCGCCCGTTCTTCCCATTTCACCGTTTCCGTTTGCTTGGACACGTCAAAGAGAGAGAGAGAGATAGAAAAAAAAATGCAATTCCATGCAATCATAAACGTTGCAATTGGCGAGACTCATTATTCCACCGTTAATTTCCGCGATTGCATACGAAAAAAAAAAATGCAATTGCACGTAAACTCGAGGGGAAGAAGGGGAGGGTGCGAAGTCAGACGAGATGGGAACGAAGATTGATCATGCAATCAATTTGTTCCGCGTTGCATAGCCCACTGGCACGCGTGAATGCAGTTGATTCGAAATATGTTGATTAATCTTCCGCGCGATGGAGCTTCCGCGAATGCATAATTGATTTAATGTTCTTAACAAATACGCGGACTAAAAAGGGTCTGCGATATTCACGGAAGAAGAGGGGATAAGAAAAAAGAAAAAATGGATACACGTTCCAGGCGTGATTGTTCGTATATGGAATAATAATATCACATGCATAAATCTGCTTTCGCGTGCTCCAGTAATTATGTGAACCAGCTGCGAGAAAACAATTGTTTCCACGCTCGCGTATGTGTACACAGATGTAATACGTTTCGTTGTCGAGTGGAATATGAAAAGTACTGCCGGTAATTGCTTTCCTTACGCAAAAATAAAAAGGCCTGACACGTAATAGAGAGGAAAAAAAAGTAAGAAATAGAGAGAGAGACAGAAACACAACGTCTTGTGCGAGTGTGGCTTTTTAATTATTATTCAACACCTTAATCAAGGAAAAAGAAAAAAAGGAAGGAGAGTCGCAATAAAAAGAGTAGCTGTTTTATAAGTTAATAAGAAGATGCAATCTCCGAGGGGAAGGCAAGAAGTGGCGAGAATAAACGAGATCGCTTCGGAAACGAATGGAGAAAAGGGGATTTTAGGAATTACCGAGAGAATAATTGTAACGAGGAGGTTGAAACAATTCGAAATCGATGGGATCTCGCGTTTCGCGTAATTTTTTAAAATTTCTAAGGGCGAATCCCATGTCGAGTTCGAATTTCCAATCGAATTCCCAATGGGAGGCGATAAAACGTTGAAAAAAGTAGCCGTTATACAGTGGAAGAGGAAAAAGAGAATTCTCAAGAATTCTTCCAAGAATTTTTCGCTATGCAATAAACCGACTTTTCTAGGAAGAGGGGGGACGAGGGGGGAGTAAAAGGGTAGCAACAAAGTATAATTACTCGATAAAGAATAATATTCCTTATCGCTTCTCCGATAAATTAAAGCAGTTTTAATTGCCATCCCCACTCCGTTCCCCTTTATTCCACCGTTGAGTTTAATGAGGAGTAATATCAAGAGAGAGAGAGGAGAGAGAAAGAGAGAGGGAGAGAGAGAGGAGAGAGACTTTATGAAGATCGTGAGAAATTCACTTTTATTAAAGGAACTCGAAGCGAGACGCGATATTAAAACACGAGGAATTATAGTAAAGGGAAGGAAAGAAAAAAAAAAATCTGACTTATTTAATAACACTTGTTGCAAAGAGAAATCCTTATAGTCGCGAGTTTCTTTTTTGCCCTTTCTTTGAAGTTTAATAATGAAATTTATTTCTAATTCCAGCGACGGGGGAGAAAAGAAATAATTTTGCATCGAAAGGAAAGGAAAGGAACAAAAGTGCGAACGCAAAAATGTAAATTGTAAAGCCTGACAACACAAAGGACGCGTTATTTAAGTTATAATGGCTGTGGGCCATAAAGTTAACAAAGCACTCTGAATGTAAATGTCTATCGGCGCAGAATATCTCCCGTGGGAACGCGCGATGAGACGCAAGAAAATGAACTGCATTTAGCAGGAAAAATTCCACGAAAAGAAAGGGAGATAAGTGCAGGTGGAGCGAAGACGGAGGGAAAAGCAAACTGAAAGGAGGTGAAATTTATTTCCACTTTGTATCATATCAAGTTTTTGCATATCACGGGGGAGGACGTCTTTGACGCTTCGTTCGAGCTTTGCTTTTATACTCCTTTTTAATTACAATTAACACGCTCTGGAAAGCTACGAGAAAAGGATTACTTTGATGACCACCAAACTATCCTTCTCTTTCTCTCTCTTTCTCTCTCTCTCTCTCTCTCACGTTTTATGTTACATTAAAAGACGCAACGTGCCGGATAGGTTTCCCTCAAACGAATTTCAGCAGTTAACACTCAAAAGGATTTCGCGTCGAGGAAAGAGGGTCGTCATTATGCTCTTTTACGGAATAAAAAAAAATAATGGGACGCGAAAGAAGAACGGAATCTATTTACAACTCCGCATGTGGAAACTGTTTTAGGTTCTGGTCTAGGAATCACATTTTCCGAGGATACCCCGGCTGCTGCTGCTATTTAATTACGAATAGTTTCCGAGCTTTTCCCAACGCCACGTGATTGTGTGCAGCAGCCGCATGAATTTTCCCGCTGGAAGAACCCATACGCGTTTCCCGGAAAATAGGATTCCGAGTATTCCATAAATGCGAAATATGATAAATTATCGCGACTCGTGCAGGATTTTTGCCTTTTGGACGGGGAATTAATACGCACGAATAAGAAGTATCCGCAAATGTTTAGACTTTTTGCAGATCCGAAGTCGGATAGCGAGATCGCGTAGACGACTTTTACTGTATGTAGATACCTGGTTTGTATTTTTTCCCCCCGGGGAATGTTGTTGCAGGTAATACAAAATAAATGGACTTTATCTCTTTTAAGTACACACCCGCAATGTAAGAAAAGAAAGGAAAGGAAAGCAAGGGAAAAAGTGTAAAAAAAGGTGAAGGAAGGAATAAAGCTACCGAGAGGAAAAAAAAGAAAGCAAGAGAGCACGAGTACAAGAGCACAGCAGCAGCAGCAGCAGCATCAGCAGCAGCATCAGGATTTCTTATGTATGTATACCTGCGTGTATAATTGTTAGACCCTAAGAGGGGTTTCTCCATTGTGGCGAATGCTTTCGCTTTTTCAGCTTGCCTGCTGTTGTTCCTTCTGCAAGAGTATGCAACAGAAGTGTGTGTTTGTGTGTGCGCGTGTGTGCATTAAATGGGTAGGAAAACGGCGATAAAGAACTCACGAAAATTTAAAGGACCCGAAAGATCCGATCAGATCGGCCGCTCTCGAATGAGGAGAAGCGTAAATTTGCATTCACCGGGCTTTCCGCCATCCTTGGAAATGAGGGTTGCGACTTTCCAAGTTATTTTTACAGAAAAAAAAAAGCCACGATAAATGCAAATGTAAAGTTACAACCTCCCGCACCCACGTTTTTTTCGCCGCCACAAAAGCCCCCGATGCGTCTTTAGAATTTAATAAAAAGTTATTGTACGAAAAAAGACGAGAGCGTGGTACATACATATATAAAATCGCAGAAAACGCTTATTAAATTCGAGCGATATGAAGAAAGTTTGGATTCTTTTGAAAAGATAATACGAAAAAAGATTGGGTGCTTTTATTGCCCCTCCCTTGTAAATACACCCCCTGGACGACCCCGCTCGGTGCTTCCATATTACTTCCAAGATCGTAAAAGATGTTACAAGATCCATTTCGAGTTAAGAGATAAATTTAATTGAATTACGTATACAAATGATAAAAGCACCCGAGGAGAGAGGGATAAGCTAATAATAGGATCTTAAGGGAGATCTTGTAAGTTCTCTCTTTTCTAGGAACTCAGTTACCGGCTCGAATTTTTCTGGTGAGCTATTGAGAAATTTGCGAAACGAAGTTTCCCGGGCTGAAAGTATTCATATAAAATTGCAAGGGGAAACCGACCCGAGTGAATTTTCTACACGGTTTCTCATTAGATCCGGAGGAATATAAGGCGCTGGCGGATGCAATTTCATTATTTCCCCGAGCCAATAAATTATTACGCGAGGCATTGGGAACGACCGATGCAATATTATTCAATTAACTTTATCGGCCGGCCCCCACCCTTTGTGCCTCTCCCCCTCTTTGGCTTATCAGTTGGTAATAATTAAGCGTAGTTATACAAAGAGCGAGTTTCTTTCGCGCTACGTTTTCTCTCTTCCACCTTTCCTGCAATTGCTGGCGTGCAATTTCAAATTTTATCCTTCACCCACACACCCACGCACAGACACGAGCAGTTACAAGTACCGGAGCACTCGTGAAATAAAGTAACAACCGCCGTACAATATTGCTACAACTGTACGCCAACTTTCAAGAAAACTTCTCTAATAAAATAAAATGAGGCAGTCAATAGCAGCGCCGATGTAATATAAATTAGGAGCGAAACTGGAGCAGACGATTTGCAGAGAACGAGTCGTATTTTAGCGTATAAACTAGCGCGGATTAAATTGCTGTCGTATATTTCTTCGCTAAATCAGCTTTTTCTTTTTAAATTTTATTAGAAACGACGTAAAGGGGTTCGTTCATTTTTAATTAACCGTTAAGTTCTTATCCCGAATTTTACTGGAACCGGATTTGGCTCGACTTTGACATCGCACATTTTTTAATAGCGTCATCCAACATGGGAATTTCTATCGGTCCGATTTTTGGGTCGAGCTACCGCGACCCGAGGGGCACTAAAAATATTCTTACCCGTGTTTTTCGGGCATCGTAATATTTTAATACCCACTCGTGTAAAAGAGTAGCAGCGGTAATTAGGTGAAAATAGTAGTTACTTCTGTGATCTCACTCGTAATCCACATTGATGTATGCAATTAACCTACATTTTGTGCGCGAGCCTGTCGTAATTAATTGATTAATTACGTGTCATTACCGTGAGAAAGGAGAGAGAGAGAGAGAGAGAGGGGGAGGGAGAGCTCAACGCCAGTGAATCAGAGAAACCATTAGTAACAAAGCCTATCTCCTCCTCATCGTCGACATTATTGTCTATCGTAATTCATGAAATCGTTAATAATCGCTTCCCTATCCGCAACACACGTATTGCGTAATCTAAATTTATAATCCCGATGACTTCTCGCAATAATTATGACTAACAATGCAATTTAATATCGTTGCTTCATCTGTAACGCGATTGTGCAATTATTAATAAAGTTTCCATTCCGAAACCTGCCTGAAACCCTTTTTCGAAAATTAATGAATCACGTGAAAAAGGATTTACGGGGCGAGCGTTTGACGAAAACAAACAGGATGAACGAGGTCTTGAAAATGTTCCAAGGTAATAAATTCGTCAAATTCAACGACGAAATTTCGCAGCCACGGGTAATTGCATGTAGGAGAAAAAAAAAGAAGACCCAATCTACTTAATTGCCGGTTAAGGAGGAAGAAAAACAAATTTATTATCGTTAATGCAATTACCAGAGTCGAGACGAGTCGTTCCGAGCGCGGCAAACATTGTCTCTTGTTACGGCAAATATTGCTCGAAAGCGATTCCCCTTGAAATGTGGAAAACCCCGGAGGAAATTAGAAGGAACGTTTACTATAAAATAACAGTTAAGTAACAAATGAAATAATAAAAGCAAAAAAGAAAAAAATAAGAGGAAAGAAAGGGTTCGCCTTTCAATGAAAAGCAGCAAGACTTTACTTCGAACGTGACATTTATTTTGTCCGTGCCACCTGTCAGGCGAGCCGAGCTCTCCTCTTCAACCCCGGTGCATAGTAATAACAACTGTGCAGTGAAAATAAACTTGGAGTGGTACCAAGCGGCGGTAATATAACCACAAATGCATTACTCATAGCTCCGTTGCATGCGAGGCACGAGAATCAACACATTTTCTTCCGCACTCTCTTGTGTCGCATTTCTTATTTATTCGTTCAATTACGTTCATGCGTTTCCTCGGGAATTCAATTCACGACGAATATGCATTATTAACGCGTTAAATTCACGAGACAACCCATTCAGGCCGCGTGACCCGCGGTGCTATGCGCTATTGCATTTGGCATAACCGGCGTGGCCTGAACGGAAAGTCCTGCGGTGACGCATAACGCGTTAAAGCGTGAAGAAAAATCGAAGGTTCCAAAATGACGCCGATTCTCGCTCGAAATCGTCGTTAAAAATTCGCAAGAATGATTTCATACACGATGAAACATGCAAATGAAAATAAAAAGGAAAAACAATTTCATTGTCGGAATTATACTTCCAAATGAATAGGTGCGAGACAATAAAATAGATAGCGTGGGTGGTGCCATCATTCTAACACGTGATGAAGACAGCGTATGATTATTATGCCATTATGACTATGAAATAATCACTCTCGGTATTAATAACGCGGCTGTAATTTACGAAACGCAAGAGGAAAAGGAAATTTTAGTTGGTTAATACTTCGCGAGATTACATTTATTAATCCTTGGGATGAATATATCATCATTTTAGAAGGGGGAAATAATAGTCCGCTGTAAATTGCCATTGCCATGATTAAATAAACGAAATGTTATTCAATATTCCAAGGGGTCAAATCAAATTACTTTAGATTTACTGCCTTTCCTTTCGAGGAAATTCGATCCTTGGCTTGGGATCTTCGGAAATTCCAAAAATCCCCTTGAGCCGAAAAATAAGGACTGGTTGTGGCCCAGGAATAAAATCAAATCCGGACACGGAGAAAAAAATATTATCGATTCTAGAAGAAAATTACCGCCAGAAACACGGGATAGTTATTTTGTCTTTATTATTGATAAAATTTTGTTGTTGTTATTGAATCAATTCTATTTTTTTTAATTAAACTAATGCAGTTGAAATCCAAAACATTTTTTTCAGTGTGTCGACATTCAGAATTAATTTTATATTGTTTTTAAATTTACATTTAATTGTAATATTTGAATTCTGAAATAAAGAAAATCATTTTTAATTTTATTCGTAACCTTCATTTAATTTATATTTTCTATTGAACCAAATTTATTTTTATATATTTTTTTTATTTGAGCCTATTGGGATAGAATCAGGTTCAAGTGGATCAAAAACCGATTTTAGTTTATCGGCGTGTCTTCGCTTCAAAGGAATGGGATTAAAATCAGACTTCACTTTTTTCGACTCGAAATCGATCGGTTTTTTTTTTCTTCAGGGTCTTTGGGGGAAAAAATTCCAGGCTCGTGTTCCTCTTTATTTGAATTGATTGTTCAAAGGGGAAAAAAAAATGCTAATTAACGCCGGGAAAAATGAGTATCATCATGGGAAATTTCTTAACGAAGAAACACGAGTTCTTTGAAATAACGTATCAATCATGGGAAGGGAAGAGGTCGGTTCCCGAAAGGACTCGTTTTATCGAAACAATTCGTGTAGATATCAGAAAAGGATTTGTCCTGTCAGTGACTAACGAGTCAAATAAATTGAGAGAAGGAAGAAACAATGAAAACATAGTGAAACTTGCCATGTAAAGGGAAAAAATACGAGAGAAACGACGTCCGTTTCCGTCGCGTATATATTTATGTGGAACAGATGTCTACCTGACTGACCCCTTAAAGCCCTGATGGGCAGAGATCTAATAGATACCTGTTATATTCTTCTCTCCCCCTTCGACGTCGAACCGGTTTTTTTCTCATTCCCTCTGTCTTTTCAAATTTAAACTTTATAATTTAACCCCGAAAAAAGGGGAGGAACGATCAGCATCTTCCCAAGTTTCACGAAGGAGCCACGAAATTCCGCCTTCTGCTCTGGCCAGAAAATTTCCTGTGGCTTCCGAGTTGCCGGAATTAACGAATTTATGTTTATTTATAGTTTAGAAAGTTACGCTCGTTTCGAAAAATCTCACTTCTCACCGACAGGTTTTGGAAAAGTACTGGGAGGCAACCGACGTGATTCTTGGAACGCGTTTTTTATTTTTTTACTTAATTCTCATTAGCTGCTACTAATTAAAGAAATGAATCGCAACAATTTTGAGCGTATTCGAAAAAAAAAAATATATATATATATATAAGAAATAATTGAAATAATTTAGACTTGATTTTTTCGAGATTTCCCTAAAATATGATTTTTAATGAAAAAACATTGAATTCGAGACTTTTCAAATTTTTCAATGGAAGTAAAATAATGAAAAGATTGTTAATATGCAAATGAGAGGTTTTGTACACAAATATCCATTGGGGAAAAAAAACGGGCTGTCAGTATTTTCTTGAAAAGCAGTCAAGTGATAGCTCAAGTGTAAGGCGTTGCCTGGGAATTCTAAAACCAGTTTTCTTTATGACGATTTCTCAAATTTTTGGGAAGAAAGTTATGTGGACGAGCTGGCGGTGAATGCGTGGCCGTAATGAAATTCTTTGTGAAAAAAGAAAAAAAAAGGTTCACGACAAACTGTAAACACGATAACAATTCCAAGTAAAATATTTATAGAAATTTAAATGAGTTAGGGATCCTCTCATGAATAGTATAATAACGAGGAATGCAGGCTGTTAATGGACGTTGTATAATTTTTGACTAATAACTTTTGAAATTCCGAGTATTTGAAATCCCAGGGTCGGTAATATTCCAAGTTTTAGTCGACCGACCTCTTTTTCGCCTTCAAACAAACAAACTCCACCTAAATATAGCAATTTCCATGATAAGTGATAAGACTTTGAAGCTTCATTGTCATCGTACGTACCTCCTACGCATTTACTTATAAACATCTTATTGTTCAACGAGAAGGTCGAACAAGCACAATTATTCAGCAATTAAGATAAGGTGTATTTGCACTATTGCGTTTCTGAGAAATGTAGTTAAAGGAAAAACGGTCGAATCATATTTGTAAAAGTGCTATAAAACCTGGGTAAAAAGGGGAACCTCAAAAAAAAAAAAATAGTGGTTTCTCTGTTAACGATCTGTCAACAAAGAACGATACATGGAATGTCGTAAAAAGGGGGTAGTTCAATTCCAAAAGCACCGGACGATAAGGCAGTAACTGATTCTCATTCCAGATAAATCCAGGAACAATCGCGTTCTGACGGAAATGGGTTTACATATACCCCCTCCCCAGTTTTTGTGGGTACATGGATTTGAAAAATATAGAGAAAATTTATCCCTTTTGTACCATTTGATTCTTCATGGGGCAAATTTGTAAAATAAAGGAATCACGAAGGAAGAAGGAATGGCGATACTTCGGTCGAATAAGAGAAACGATCAATTTAATCTGTAATGAAATTTTTTATCGGCTGAAATATACAAGAAATATAAGTCGGGGCTTGTTTCGTTTGTATCGGAGGTTCCATATTTCTTTGACAGCGAAGGACCGATAATTTTATATTGCAATTGCTACAAGTCTATCGCAGTCGAGGAAGTGGGATTATTCGATTTCAAGAGACTGGAAACTTGAAACTCGCATTTAAATAATAGAGGTTTCCAAAAGAGGAATATGGTGGTTTTGTTAATTCTTGTAATTTCAAGGTCCTCCTATTGGTACTAAAATTTTTTACTATTGGTAAAAAATTGGTACTACAAATCAGCAAGTTCTGTTTCGATGCAAAATTCTTGAAAGTTTGTATCCTTTGGTACTAAAATGTATAATTTTTAATACACAACTCCCTCTATATTCAAACGGAGCAACTACAGAAGCGAAAATTGTGTTTAGTAACAAATTAACAATTTTTAAATCAGAGGTCAACTTCTCAAAAGTTTTAACAAATTTCAAACGGGAAATTTCAGGTTCTAGAGAAAATAAAAAATTAAAGGGACCGAAGAACCGAAAATCCTATTTTTCAATTAACCCACCGGATAAACATTAACCGAAATATCAATTAATTCACGACCTTATAGGGCGCCAAAAAACCTTGGAAGGTACTTGATTCAACGAACTGTTCAAAGATGGCAGCACGAGTGCCTTGATGAAGCTGTTGAGCTCTCAAGCGCGTATATACATATACATAGTAGCGTTCACATGTTTTTCCTCCTCAAGCGACGAATCCCGTAACGAGAACACGAGGTTTCGCGTAATGGTTCTGTTGCAACTCAATTTCTTCAATCGTGTCTGTTACCTTTCAAACTGTTTTTTTGGAAATCTGGTGTTTCGTTCGGGGATTTTCTTTCTCGAGTCAACCACAAATGAATTTTCACCGTTGAGAAGGGAAAAACATGAAACCGAAAGATAAAGGTTATGTCGGAGGAGCGGGTAACTAACTCACCGACGCAGCGAGACAAGTCGACAGAATGAAATCCAGCTTAAGACCGGCGACAAAATGCTCTCAAGTGGTAAAGGAATGTCACGTTTTTGAAACCAACACTCGTTCGGTATTTCATGCGCTCGAGAACGATCGGTAACCTCCTTGTATATCAATAATCCCGTTGGCACTGTTCACAGTTCACTCAAAATTTCACACTTACCGAACACGAGCGTTTTTTAAAATAAAAACTCCTCGGTATCGATACACTTATAATATTCGGTCAATTGTAACCGAGAAGAAAACAAGATACAATCACACCAATTTGTTGGTTTTTTCCCTCGCACGGATGCAATCGATTGATTCAATGAACAATTAATAATTGTAATTAAGACGTCGGATCAACGTACAGTCCGTCTCGTGGTAGCGTGAAGACAGCGTGGCAAAAACGACGCGCGCTCCTCGTGGTGGTCGGCGCGGGAATGAGAAGGATTCTTCGACAAGCTCCCCTGGTGGTGGGGATGAAAAGCTGAGAGACGTAACGCGAGAGAGAAGGGGCTACTCTTTTTCGGCTGGTGGGGAGGAACATTAAAATAGAGGGGAGGAAACACATTGGAATTATATGGTAGGGAGTTTGAGGGGTATTAGGGGGGGTACAGGTACTACTACTGCTAGAGTAGAATACACTCTCTTCTTTTTACCATTTTTTTTATTATTTCTATGTTCCCGTCTTTTTTTTTATCTTTTATGTACCTCCTCCAATTTTTATTATCCTTTCTCTATCCAACTTTTATACCAGCTAACTCCCGTAGGAAGAATTCATACTCCAGCCTTGTTAAAACCGGAATTAAGAAATTCTTTTCACGAATATATAGTATTTGTGAGTCTTGAAAGAGTTCAAGATCTGTTTGAATTCCATTCCTCTTAATTATCATCTCTAGATAGTACCCAAAAGTATATGGGTTTTTAAATCATGGAAGGAATGGAGGATCCGACAGTGTGGATTTTAAACTTACTTTACAACCTACCTGCGGTGGAAGTTCGAACTATTCGATATTTAGGTCAGTAACTTTTACTGTGCGATTGAAAGAAATTATAATTATTAATATTTAATAATTATATTATACTTATTATTATATTTAATATTTATATATTATATTATATTAATATTTAATAATTATAATTATGAAATAATTATAATAATTGTAATTAGTAAATTTTAGGAATTTCATTTTTTCGTTTCGTACTTTTCGAACCGAAACAAGTTTTTAACAAACTTTTTTTAATTACGTTTCCAGTTTGCGTAATAACATTTTATTCCAGCAACAGTATATTATTATTTTCGTTTTCCACAATCTTTAAACGAGATACAATAAAGCAACTAAACGGTACAATAAACTTAAGTCATTCGAATGTTTCGGTAATTTCGTAACAATAATAGTAACGAAGTTCTAAGTACAAAAGCCTTCTTTAATAAAACTTTGGGTAATCAAAAAGGAAAGAGAACAGGGGCTGACGAATCTTATAGGTCAATGGCCTCTTTACTGCAGCAGCTAACTTCACTATAAATTTATGTTACACAACTTTTGTACTATGTTAAAACTTTATACTGCTACATCCAATAAAAACCTTATCCTTTTTTTTCAGGGAGAAAAACGAGAAAAAAGGATAACACTTATAAATAAAGTTTTTGGCCCCACTGGCATACCACCCAAAGTTAAATTAAAAAATTCGGATTTTCATATACATGTATATAATTCCTTTTCAAGACATATTTCACCAGTTCGTATTACGAGTATCCTTCAAAAATTTATGTTTCAACCACTTCTCCTTGTATTACTTTCGCGAGGTATGGAAATACTGAGATCGTTGAAAAAAAGTTTCTCTTCTCATTTTTATATGAAATATATTCGGCGTTTTCAAAAGGACTGATTTTCACCTAAAACTTTATTTTCTGACAAGGGAATATCTAATTTTCCGACACAAATTGTATCACAGCGAGCTGAAGACAAAGGGATGTCGCTAGCAGCGTCTAATCGCTTTCCCACGTTTTTTATTGAGATACGACGCCATACTTGCGAGTTTTGGGACGACAGTCGCGCCATTTTTGATGAATTACGTCACGTATCTGTAACGTCCTTATCGTTTTCCCGCGATTTTTAACACACATTTGACGCCATATTGAATTTCTCTGAAACCACATATATTTATAGCGTCTTATCGGTTTCCTCTACAATTGCTAATAGAAATTCGACGCCATTTAATTACGTACGATATAGACAAAGGGAGCGGGAAGCTATAATTGCGTAACAAATAAATGAACTGCTTCGATAATTAGCAGTCGCTTTTCAAGGACAGAATTCATGAAACGCTTGACTTTCAATCACACATGAATAATGAATTGATTGATAACTAAACAGCAATAGAGAAGTTTTCGAATCGCTTTTGAAATTGACACTGAAATTTCAATTTTCATAAATGGAATATAAAAGTTTCCATAATGCAGTTGAAAGTACATTGAAAGTACGTCCGGGTAGAAAAAACTTTTAACGAGCATCTTTAGAAAAGACGCGAAAAGTTGTATGGCAAAAGAACTTTATCATTCTTCTAAATCAAGTTATGCATTGTTGAAGTTGATAATAAAAACCCTTTTTCCATTAACGTCTTTGAGTAATCGTAAAGCGAGGAGAGGATCTAAAGTTTGTACTTTCTAAGAATTTTTATCGGGTATTTTATGTTTCTTAAAAGTCAACTGTGAGAAATATAAAGAAATCAAATTTCGTCCCATAAATTCTTGCCGCGACGTTTGATTAGCATATAAATAGTATCCAAATGGTAATTGAATAACACACCGAGGTAAATTAACTTTTTATGAATTAACATCCGTGTAATAAACCGGAGGTTTCATAAAAACTATTAATGTATTCGCGGGGAATAAAAATTCCTCTTTTTTACTATTCCCCACTTTTTATGCATCCAGGTAAAAATGGCGCGTAATCTTAATACGTAATAAATATATAAATACATAACTATAGAAACGAAAAAAAAGAACATATGCAAGTTTCGCGAAGGAAGAAACGGAAGGGGATGGACTTCGTACCTAAAATAGTTACAAACAATTTCTCGACAATGGAAAACTGTATGACATCAATTAATTGTCGTGATTCGTCAGTCGCGTCCAAAGCAGCATCCCCGGGTATCATTTACAACCCCTGCGCCAATCTTCCCTTTTACCGTGTTATTTTTTTTCCAACCCCTATTTTCTTTTTGTTTCTTTCTCCCATTCTATATATTTGCCGAGCAAAGAGCGTAGAAGAGATTACGTTCGCATGGGGTAACTCGAAAGTAAAGCTCATTCTCCATACCGATTCCAACATTACATTGAATTCAACTACATGGCATTTTATACGTATACATGTATATACATTACATCCATTCTTTCTTCACTCCACCCTGCCGGCTCTGTACTTTACTTCATAATTTCTATCCGTGACGCCATAAAATCTTGTTAAAGGAATTTCAGGGAATTTTTATAATGCTTCCCTTCGCTACTTATTTTTCTTTTTTCCTTCTCCCTCATAATAAATGGAATTTGGGATACGCTTTCCGTTGCCAACTAATCACATTTTTATCCGGCATTTAATTTCGCATTTTCTTATCAGTCACATTCCCGCCCAAGGCATTGTCGGGGGGCACTTATTTATTTATCTATTTTTATTAATTCGTCCTTGATTGACACGAGCTTACATAACATTGGCTCCGGAGGAATACGTCCGTCATTGAATTATGGGTCATCGATTGCTTGATTTTTCATGAAACGTCTTATTATTGTCATTGAAGTTTTTTTTTTCTTTTACCGCCGATAATCGATACAGGGACGCCCGATAAAGCGAAATATCGGATTGATAAGAAACCGAGAATCTATGTGTTTCGCAAGAGCCGTGCAAAGTAACGACGATGTTTGCTAAAAATAAGTGGAAAGAAGCAGAAGAATAAATTCGTCATGATATAAAAATGGGAAAGCTTTTTATTTAAAGATCGAAATTTATTTCAGTGTTTATTCTTCTCCTCCTTTCTTATTTCATTTGTGGAATTGATCTCGAAAATAAGATATACAGTCCAACGTGTATGATAAATTGGGAGATACAAGCGGAGTATGAAATAAAACGTGTATTTTAAAAACTCTATATCCGTAATGTGTAGGAAGAAGGAAAAGAAAATATCTTTTGTACGATATTTTATGAGAACCTCCAATAAGAACATTAAATATATACCTTATGTTTATTTACCCTCCGGGCGTGTTTCAGTTTGTTTTAGAAATACTCAAAAGAGTCGAAGAATAAATAATGATTACATCTGCTGGCCCGAATAACAAACTCTCTTAAAATCGGGCATAAAAATTTATCTACGGGAGAAATTTATGCAGTAAATTATTTCCAGAGTTTATGGGGAACGGGAGAAGGAAAGAATAGGATTTTATTACATTATCGGCGGAATTTCAGCTAGGAAATGAGCAAAGTCAACTCGAGCAAATCTTGCCGAATATATTATTATTATTGACACTGGAAGTTTCCCTAATTTGTGGAATTCTTGAAGTTTTCAAAATCGGATGTTTATTCATCGCTACGTAAATACTTTTATCAACGCACTCGGATAAAAACGAGGATCGACCGAACGTTTCTGGCGCGTTGTGAAAAAGCGTAATATTATTCGATAATGTATTCATTGAGTTATAAGATAATTTAAATTCCCCCTTTCTCCTTATCGCACACACAAACGCAGACGTAACGCATGGATAGCAATTATGAATGCATTTCACTTCAGCCGTTGTGCATCGACGCGAGGATGTTCTTATGTCATTCATTCCATGTTTGGATTACCATCACGCACGGTATGAATGAATTCTTGTGTCGAGCAAACTTTGCTTATCCATGCGCGTTAATATAAAAATGTTGTTGTTCCGAATCCCGATGCAATTTTCGACCTTTCGAGAAAACGATAAGAAAAAATTGGGACTGACAAAATCATCGAGGGTAATTCGAGATACTCCAAATGCTGATGAAAAAAAAAAAAAAATACGATAATTACCAAGCGAGAAATTAATTAGAAAGATTTTTATTGAGATTGAAAACTTTCTTGTAATTAAAAAAACACGAGTCTCGCGATAAAACGAGAGAAAGGATGATATTTTTTAATGAATTTTTCATCCAATTTCTTTTTAATTAAACATCCGTAAAAATCATATAGACCTTGCTCGATGCGTAATAGGTTTTTTTTTAGAACTTAATTAAAATAAAGCACTTATTCTTTTTGCCGCATCATAGGAGAACAAATTTAATTGCACTTGTAGCGTATGTTTACGAAGAAAGAAATAATTAGCGTAGATTCACTCGCAGCGCATTTTCACGAAATTCGTTTCCACGCGGTAATCCCTGGTACGCGGCAACGACCGACTGCAGTTTGACAAATGCAATAAGTTCCTATTCATGCAAGAACATACGGTGGAATAATAGAAATCGTTTACCATCCATTATCCGAGCCTCTTATATAAATTGAAGAATTTCTCGCTATTCAAAAAATGTGGAATCTGTTGAAATTGAGGATGGAAAAGAAATCTTGAAAAAGAAGAGAGACGTACAGTTCTAACAAGATCGTGTTTGCAAACACTTGCTGGATACGAGGAAGAGAAGAGGAGCCTTAAACGAATAGATAAATAATCTTAATTGGCTACATTCTGAGGATCTGCTGATCTTAATTGCGCCACTTGATAAAGCTCACTTTAATTTACGTTTCGTTGCTTGGTTTCTCTTTCCTTTTGTGCCGTTTCTCCAATGGTACATACACACACACACACACACACACACATATACAAACATACATGTACCCCACTTATTATTTTATTTATCGTTGCGAATAATGCGTCAAATTTATATGTCTATTCACGAACGAAATACGGCAAAAAGTATTAATAAATTTCCATGTGCATTTGAAAAAATCCTTTAAACGGATGCATCTCGTAAGGAATGGGACGGGATAAGATCGTGATTTCTCTTTTCAACTCCTCGCTGCAGTTGTTCTCAGGTTAGGCATCGGCCTGGCGCATCAACTCGGGGGAAAGAAAAGTTTATCTCGTCGAAAAGATCCAGTTAATAACCCTGAACGAGCGATGTAGTAACAATTAGCTCTGTCGTTAAGATTATTAACAATTCTCGGAGTGCATGAATATTCCGCAGTTGTTCCGACGTTGTTCCCCCTTGTTGGAAATTGCCGAATCGATGTAGGCTGGAATTAATATTCCGTTTATCTTAAGTTGAAATTCATGCGTCGTAAATTATAATAATCTCTCGTTTCCTTCGGAATGAAATTTAACGTCGGTCGTTTTTCACGTGTCTCTCTCTCTCTCTCTCTCTTCGTTACTTTTTCAATAAATTAGCGAGGGGGTACATAAATATTGCATGAAAAACGAGCGTCTAACGTAAGTCGCCGCGGACCTCTACTTCTTTGCGAACATTTTCATAACGATAAATTGCGTTTTTCGAACAAATTCGGGGGCACAATACCCCCGGGAGTCACGTAATTTCTATTAATAAATGTTTCACGGCACTTTTTCCATTGTCTACGAATTATTGCTGCAACGTATCCAAATTTATTGCATTACCTCTCGTTTCTTCCTCTCTTCGCATTTTCGCTCGGGTATGGCATAAACCGGAGGAGGGTCTCATCCTCGCGAAAGGATGAAATCTGCGTAAATTATTCAACGCCCAAAAAAAAAAACAAAAAAAAACAAAGAGATTCTTGCGAGATTATAAAAATGTCTCTGAAGGTACATTACAAGGAAAGTGTGTGTTAAATAGAGAATGAAAATAGAAAATTTCTCGTGGAATATTCATATACATAAGAATAGCTTGGGTAAAGACTTCCGCTCGTTTCTCTATCGATGAAAAGTCATTTGCATACATGAACCTCACCCACTATGTGTATACGCCGGAGCTGCATATACTGCAAAAGGAAGGAGAAAGAAAGGCAAATGGGAAAAAAGGGTAAAAGTGTATAACTATAAAAAGAAGCAGAGGGATAAAAAGGAAAAACATAATATATATATATATATATAAAAGAGAGAAAAGGAGGAAAGGAGAACAAGAAGAAGGGCATGCATGTGCATCTACGTGGACGTGCAGCCAGATAAGGCCCCCCTAGGTACAGAAGGGCGTAAACCCGGTACGTAACCGTACGAGTTACACACTTCTGGCACTTATCATTCGATGTACGCATATAAAACATAACGTTGCAGGTATTAAAAGATCGTAACGACGAGAAATAAGAAAAGAATTGAGGTTTATAATGATGTAAGTATATGGTATGTGTATATTCGTACCCCCTACACCCTTGGCAAACTCCCTCAGGACTATCATTACTATCCTTTTCTTGAGTGTACAGTGTAATCTCTCTTGTTCCTTCTTTTTTGTTTGTTTGTTTCTCCTTCACGACGTAATGGGGCCCCATCGCATTGTTTTCTCGTGTTGTCTGGATTCCCAGTAATTCTTTTTTCTCCTCATGTTGTCCCGCATGCATGCTACTCACTATAATTTCCCCCTGTGCCCCCCCCCCTCTTCTTGGTCCATTTTGATTGAATATAAATTATCTCGCAACTCCCTTTTCGGAATTATTCATTAATATAATGTAATATAATATAACGTGTATTACAGCGGTCGTATATCCGCTGAAATCATTAATAATGTTAATGTAAATCTCAGTAAAGCTTAATGGAGTTGAAATGTATATCTGATAATGCATATATATAGACGCGATATTAGCGTACCCGGGTGATATTAATAATTCCTCGGTAAATCCGCATCAAGTGTATGTACCTACGTTTATTATCATCCGACAATTTCGGGATATTAATAAAAAAAAAGAACCCCGTCGTGTCTGCGCGATATTAGAAAAAAAAAAGTTATTATTTTTTTAGACGCCGCGGAGACGGCAAGATTTATTTGACGCGCGGATCAAGCGTTTTCCGGATACATTTCGGCGTATGATCGCGGGTTTCACGTTATCGGCGAAATTTATGGAACGCGGATTATAGTAATGCTAAATTTTATCACAGTCGTAGGCATTTTGATGGCAGTTATTGCCCATTAGAAATTTGCATGCGTCAATGCCGGTTCTATCGACGCCCTGATTAGGCTCTCCTGCCGGTAGAATAGCGGGGGCCTAATTAGGGACCTCGATGGGATCGAGGCTCTGCTGCCAGCGAATTTCCAGTGGCTGCTGCGATTATCTTGTGCTTCGTGTCACAACAGTAACATCTTTTTTATTTTTCGTTATTTTTTCCGCCAACTCGAAGATTTTTCCACTTATCGAAAAAAAAGGGGAGGGGAATTTTTTTTTTTTTTTCTTAATATCGAAATTCGTCGCAGTCTTGGAAAGATATTTCACGAATATCACGAGGTTCGTGAACGAACGCAGCTAAAGGAATAAATATAATCAAAGAAAAAGCCCGTAACTAACCATAATTAAGCTCTTTATGTAACGTCTCTTTTTGTGACCTTATCAATGCCAACAAGACCAACACAATCCGCGATGATAACGTGATACACATATACTATATATGTACGTGGATATACATGGACGTTAGCTTTAACGTATTTCATCGTCGGCTTTAATGAGACCGAATTAGAATAAATGGGAGGTTGTTGTCGTTGAATACTCGAGGACCACTCGAGTACGCTTGTAAGTAGTGTTGGAGGCTGTTGGGAGCTCCCATGTTTTTTGTATGTATGTACACACAGGGATTCTATGCGTATACCCACACCGATGAAGTCATACGAGAGCACTCTGCTGTTAGAAGGAAAAGTATATAATTGACAGAGGCTTCAATAGAAATTCCTTTTTCCTTCTACGTTTCTAACTTTTCTGTATCTTAGGGACAAAAAGACGCCCGAGAAAAAATCATTGATATTGTTTTTCAAAATAAAATTATGTTAATTAATTTTGGGTCTCAATTTCGACACATACGAATTTCTAAAATTAAATTTTCAGGCAATACTTTGTTTTTTCTCAAAAGAAAAAAAATGTGCAAGGGTCTGTGTTAATTTCTAAGAATTTCAAATGCAATATATTTTTTTTTAAATTGCCAATTAGATTGTACCGTGTGGTAATTATAACAAAAATGAGCAAAGGGAGGGATGATTTGTGCTTTTCTCAACCCTGATTGGCTAATAAGGGTGTCTAGTGATAGACTCGTGGAGGTGGTAGTTTATATGTCAGAGTACCTGGCCTAAAGTTCAAGGGTAAAACGCTGTCTCAATTTTTTGGGTAAGGAAGCAGGCTAAGTAATAAAAGAGCTTACTTTAATGACACAAAGATGTGCAGATGCACACGTGTTTAACAAATGTACCAAATGAAGGTATTTCCCGAGTAATTTGGAAGTATGAATAGTCACTTTTGTTTTATGGCCCGTAGTAGAGAAGTGTAGAAAAGGATTTTACTCAAAAGAAGTTTATAGTTAACATAAACAACGAGGTTGTAAATTTCAGAACTATTACATCAAGATAGTATTGTTTTGTAGATTTTATTGGGTTTTGGTAGACGTGTGTTCAACATATGTTTGACAAAATATTTATATAGATATAATTGACAGAGGCTTCGATAGAAATTCCTTTTTCCTTCTACATGTCTAACTTTTCTGTATCTTAGGGACAAAAAGACGCCCGAGAAAAAATCATTGATATTGTTTTTCAAAATAAAATGATGCTAATTAATTGTTCTCTTCAATTTCGACGTATATAAATCCCTAAAATTGAATGGGGAATAATTGAGGGATCAAAATTGAGGGTGGGGATCGCGTAGAATCGATTGCAAGGGTGTTTTTTAAAATTGACAATTTTCCAATTTTTGAAATTGACAATTAGATTACTACCGGTATTAGAAACTTACGAATTTCACTTTATCTTGTTTCTCAAAATTTTTCTTGATTACTCGAATGCTCAAAAAAAAAATCCTTGTAAATTATTCGGCCGAAACAAAATCCGTTATTTCGTCAAAACACGTGACGTTACACCACGACAGTGCCATAGATTGTACATACATATATCTGTTGATGGAAACCGAGAAGTAACATAACTGAAATTCTATATCGTTACGACAACGATACCGTTTTGCCGGTACTACCGAAAGTCCTTGCCGTGCAACTGAATTCTAATTACTGCGAATCGTTTCCTCTCTCCTCTCTCGCACCTGCCCTAAACTCCTACACCCATCCAATGCAAATTACAGCTCGTGCATCTTCGTCTTTCTATTTTTTTCTCCTCATACAGTGAATTATTGCCTCCGATCTGACAATGAACTCGCTACAAATTAATGAACAGGTTGTTATTTTTGTCATGAATTAGTTCCAAACCTATTTTCATATTTCCACGCTTTCGGCGATACACCAAATATCGGTATCGTGTTTCTGCAACGAAGACATCCATTATTACGTAATAATGCCTTCTCTAGGTTTCAAACGAACGCGAATTTATCCGTTAATGGAAATGGTTCGAGAAACTGTAATGAACAAAATGCTATTTCTTTATCGGCTAAAAGAAACCGTAAAAATAGAATGATTCAAAGGCAGCTTGTAAAGATGAGAAACATAATCGACGAGTTTTCTGCGGATTCTAAGGAATCGGTGAATGGCAAAGGAGCTCGGCTATTTCATAAATCCTGGAATCTAATACTTCGCAAAGTTCATCTTTTGTGTATGAAAAAAAGGAGGGGGAAAAAAAATATAGACGATGGCAACAATAGAGGAGCAGTTTTATATCGAACGCTCTTTTTTCCTCATCGGCGTTTTAACTTTTAACAGCCCGGTAGTTAAAAGTTTTATCGTTTCGTCTTTATCGCATAGATATTTGTTTCGCCGTCGAATCAATCTCAACTTTTGTCATTCCAACTTTTCAAACGCCTATGGCTTATCCATTTTTTTTTCATTCAGAAATACATTTTTTTTTTCTACCACGTTTACAAAAATACCAAAAATTCTATGCGAACGTTAGAGACCATTACACTTTTTTTTTTTAAAGAGTAATTGATAAAAACTTTGGCGACCGATGACGACCGGCCGAAGTACCGAAAAGTCGTGGAACGAAATTGCCGAGGATAAATTTTGCAAAGAACACGAAAGGAAATAAATAAAATGATAATGTGGAGCACGGACGTGTAGGGGAAAGACAGAAATTAGATACGAAAGTAAAGTATAAATCAGAAGTTTCATTTTTACCCGTTGCCACATAATTTTGCTCGGTTGTCTACGTGGTATCGCAAGAGTTTATGTAATATTACATGCAATATTACGTGTAACCTAATACGTGTTGAGATATACAACTTGTCATGTCAAATCTCTAATTAGGAATAAAGTTTTACGATAAGGAATACGAGAAAACGAATGTGGATAGTCTCGGTTTTCCAAAGGAGCAGTAAAATAAACACTCATAACTTCCTTTTAGTGTCATCGTAAAACATCTCTCGAATTGTATCTCCCAGGACACTGGCTGCTCTTACGTAAGGCTTATAAAAAATTCGCCGCGAGTTGACACTGATTGAAATACCACTGCAAGAGTAAATACGTGTATCGTGTGTCGTCATTGTTTGCACAATTAATCAGTTCCTTGCCCGCAACGAAACAACAATAAACAATCGATACCCTCCCCCGATTCGGTGTCAAAAGGAGGAGGACTGCGGTAGTATTTTTTTTCCAACGAAGATTTTTTTCGCCGACAATTTTGCTCTTATTGGAGGACTGATGTAATAATTAATTGGATGCGCGGGCGCACGTTTGAAATTGACAGCTACCTCGGTTGTGTAGGAATGCAAATTCCGGAATCCCGGATTACGTAAACCGACACTGCTACTCTATAGCCAACATATTTTTATCTAGATATGGAGAACGAACGCAAAAAAAGAAAAAAAAAGTAGTTCGGCTACAGACTCATTATCAACGCGCGGTAATGTAATTAAAAAAATATTATATTTTTTTTTAATTAACGGACATAATTAATATTTGAAACTCATTAAACACTGTATTCGTTTTACCCTTCTTTCAGGAGTTTCTCAATAATTATATCGTGAATCTCACTTTTTCCCTTTCTTCTTTTCTTTCTTTCTTTCCTTCCTTCCTTCCTTCTTTCCCTCTCGCTCTATTTTTCTCTCCTTTTTACCTTTTTTCTTTTTCACCCACTAGGGTTTTCATACACATCGATTCTTTACCCACGTTGCGTAGCTCATTAACGCGCTAATTACTTTTCCTCAACAAAGAACGGTTTGCCCCTTTTTATATTTCTGTATATGCACTTACGTTTTTTTTTTTACACGTTTGTAGCAGATATACGCGCCTTTATGGTTGCACTGTTCACTTATTTTCAAGTAACAGCCCGGGAGGGAGATTTCTTTACACTCCGGAGCGCTTTCGAGTGGCAAAAAAAATTCCTTAGAAACAAATTCGAAATTTCGAAAACGAAAAATGATAATTCGACAGCTGTTCGTTAATTCAATTCCGAAATTCCTTATTCGGAGATAATCGATCACTCGAGTGTGTCGCGATAAGGCCAATTGATTAATTTACATCGATTCCGTAAATTGACCGATCGATCCCCGATAGTTTTCGAAAGCCATCGAATTTTCGCAAAACGTCCGGATGAATAATTACGAGGTTTCGAAGTCGGATAAGAAATAGTTGGAAATAGTAAAAAGTGCGATTTTAACGACCCGTAATTATGAACACGATGTAAAATTGAAATTACAGTCCAAGTGCTTGGCGATATTAAAATGACAGATTAATCTTTTCCGGTATTTAATGGCTCTCGATTGATCTTGTTGTTTTGCATCATAAAAGACTCTTTTTTTTTCTCCAGCCAGTTTTAAACGCGTCCCCGTCGCTGAATATATAATAAACTTGTTTGCTTGGATCATGGTTATTGTTAAAGCGATCTCATGCGAAGATTATAAGGGGTTATTGGGAGTTGTTCTCTTATCTAACCAGCGGCTTTATTGTTCGCATATTTATGTCACATTCCTCGTCGTTTGTTTATAATTGTTTTGTTTATTGCTCAGGTACTCGTGTAATATCTGCAGAGACGGGGTTTTTTTTTTGAAACCCGTTTGTAAAATTAGAATGTAGTTTAGGAATTTTTCTAGATTTTTGTTTAGGGGTAAAGGGGTTCCTCGAAATTTGGAAATTCGAAATTTCGCAATCGGATATCAAATTCCTAAAATTCTTCGCGATATAAATACGAATTGTTGTTCAAACGGTAATATCGCGGGATGACGTAAACCTATTATTGTAAAAATAGAGAACTGCTTTTTTCTTCTGTCGATGTTTTCAAGGTAAAAATTCAATACGTGTTTGCGATCATCTGTTATTATGCAGCAATAGGAATTTCTATTACTAATATTCCGCACGCTCGCGTGCGTTACGACGATGTGAGATAATATTTTTTTCTTCCGAGTCCCTGTTATCTATCCTTCGACGCATTCTTACAAAAATTGATAGGAATATTCTAATCGCGATGTCTTCCATCGCGTGTCATAATAATTACACAAAAAAGTTCCGTTTCTGGTACATAAGAACTGTTGTTCAATGCGTTGATTTAACAAGTGCAAAGTCTAACGCAAACTTTGCTATGCAATAGACGTTCATCTTTTTCTACACGCAAGATATAAATATACCTTGCCATGCAGTTGCAATCTCAGTTGTATCGTATCAGTTGGTGGACAAGCAACGAATGTTTCCAGATTTTCGCTAAAAAAAAAAAAAAATAGTCACCGTCCGAATTTCGTTCGATCGTTGTTCCCATACCACGCAGATATGAAGACCAAGTGGTGTAACGACGAAGCGCACGTTCGAAAAATTGAGCTACTCGCTAATCATTACCTGTACATCCTGAAAGATCCGAAACGCTCGTCGAAGGAGATCGAAGAAGTTTATTCACCGGACGAATTGCCGATCAATTTCTATGGGTTGTCGGAAAACGAGAGGCGTCAGTGGCTCTGCGAGGAACTCAGGGAAACGATTGGGGAAGATTCGGAAACTTTTATTAACTTCCTAGCGGGTACCCTTTGCTACGGCGATTCCGGAAGTCCCTTAAACGTCAAACCGGAATGGCTGGATATGGATAAGTTCCTTAAAGGGCAGAAATTCGCTTTGGATCATGCCGCGGGGGTTTCTTTGGCTATAGCGACTGCACTCACGTTGACGTTCACTTCGGAGATGGGGTTGGACGTAGTGATACTCACCGGGAAGTCGAGTACCCCTTATACCGCTTTCAAAAGGTACGAAAATCGGGCGGGTCGTCGATCGGCAATTTTTTCGAGAAGTTTTGGGAAGGATTTGTGGTCAGTGGGAAAGAAAATTTCGGCTGGAAATAGGTGCGATTTTGGGAAAATATTTTTTTCGAGATAAAGAAGTCGTCCAAATAACGAAATTCGCTATAAAAAAATAAGGAACGCGCGTTCGCGACGTAAACAAATTAAGCGAATTGGAAAATAGTTGTCAAATGTCGAGTCATTTACGATTTTCCGACGAAAGTCATTTTCAGCCACGGTGACTCCATGGAAAGAGAGGTAACAGGTGGAATTCAATATGTTGTTGAAAATATGATATTCCTTTTAGGAGTACAAATACGTAATTCGATACTGCGATCCTTCGCCATCGCTTTTCAGTTACGCGAAGAAACAACTTTTTCGACTCATCTGCGAGAAAAAAAAATGAAGGCGCTAATTATTTAATTTCTAGTTGACTCGATCGTGAAAATAAAAAAAATATTATTACATTTATTTGTTATTAAATTTATACAATTATTGTTGTTGTTAAAAATATATTATAACAATTGCTAAAAATATATTGTACAAATTTTACTCGCGATTAATCAGGCTCTTTATCAATTTTTGAGACGCAATAAGATTTCCTCAGAAATAAATATTGACATCAAAGTCTTCTTATGACGCCATTCGAGGAGATTTCGGCTGAAATCAAAATAAATAAGTTCGCAACAAAAATATATTTCAGATATCTGTCAACGTTGAATCGCGTCACGGCTTGGTACACCGAAAATCCTTGGGTCGAAGGAACAAACGCTTACAAGGAAATCGTGAACGTTCGAAGGGCGCACGAGAGCATCAGGAAGTATCTTCATGAAACCGACAACCGAGTGATCGCGGAAAAATCGAAACTCCGGAATCCTGTTTGTCCCATGAGAGACACCTTTTTAAAGGATTTCGCATCGCTGTGTCCCGCTGGCAAGGGAGACCGGCTTCCAAAATACGATTTGTTTCCCGATGTTGATACGAGACCGAAAGGCTTGAACCAGACTGAGATGCAAGTAGTGCAATTTGCTTTCATGGGTCTTCTGGTGCTTTATCCGGAAGCTTTCGGCATCCACGGAGACCAGAAGGAGGGTCTCGAAGCTTTTTGTCACACTTGGAGAGGAATCGCTTACTTGCTTGGTATCGACGACGAGTAAGTCTTGGATTTGGTCCAATCCTTTCGCAAAATATTTTTGGGTTTTTAGTAAACGCAAAATTTTGAAACCCGGATTTTTTTGTTTGGGAATAACCATTGAAATTTAATTAAAAATTTGATATTCAATCACGATACGAATGGAATTTTTTCGACTCGCTTTCCAACGGCATTTGTGGAGGAAAAAAAAAAACTACCTTCCAATTAAGTCTCGCTCCAATTAAGGACCCGTTTTTATTTGATTCTATCATTCTCGACTATGTTTCATTGTTTTATGAAGAAAAAAATCTTTTTACGGTATTATGTTATTTCGGTTTTCCAAATTTCCAAGGTACGACTCAATTTTCTAGGTACAATTTCTGTAGAGGTAGCTTGAAGGAAATCCAGGAACGATCGAGAAGTCTCATCGACGGTTTCGTGAAGCCGAATCTTTACAAGTGCGATCCTTCGTGGGAACACATGAGTCGTAGCTTTTTAGACGGACTGAGTTATTACCTGCCTCTCTTCAACTTTCAAATCGTCATTCTCTACTTGATGGAGACCATGGACTGCCAGATGCCGAATTTACGCGCGTCCCTCTCTTACATGGACCTCCTGGCATATAAATTCCTGCAGTAAGAAGAAATATGAATTAATTTATCGTTACCACGCGGATGATTCATCGTACCGACAGTTTATCGTAACGACAGGGACGATTCGTCGTCAAAGACAGTTTACAGCAGGGACGGTTCGATTTATCGTAGAAACGGTTTTGTCACTCGGGCGATTTATGACGATGACGATCCATCATATACCGGCAATTTACGTCCAAGACGCGTACCCCGTGTATCGTAGAAACGGTTCGTCATGCAGCCAAGATTTGCCGGAGCGATAATGAATTAATCCCGAAGACAGTTTACTGTAAAGATCCTTTATCGTGGCTGTAATTAATTGCCGAGTCCATTTATAACAGGAACAGTCTATTACGGATAGGATTTATCGTAAAAACGCGAGCAAGCATTTCACTGCAATTTGCAAGGAACGATTTATTTAGGTTGGCAGTAGTGTTCGTAACGGTAATGGTTTATCGTGCGGGCGATTTATCACCGGGACAGTCTATCGTCGAGATCATTTATCTGCAATGGGGACAAATTGTTGTAACGACTGCGAGTTATCGGAAAGGCTGATTTAAACGAGATCATCGGGACCGGACCTTCCGATTGCGATTGAAAAAAATAATGATAATAATCCGGAAATCGGTAAATATTTCTTAGTTTTCCAATTGTTTTCTTTTCCAGATTTAGCATGCACACTTTGATGAAACTGCCGATGGTGGAAAGAGTGTGGAATGCCATGATAAAGTTGGCCGTGAAACGAGCATCGAACTTCAGCAAGGAACAGCTCGCCCGGCTCCAGGAAAAATCGGCGAAATCGTTCCTGGAGTTTTCAACCACGTCTTAGATTTTCATACGAACGGTCGCTCGTTCTTGGGACGTGAAATCGATAATTGGGATAACGTCGGGGGTGCTTCTACGTGCATTCGGCTGAAGTTTCGTCTTATTTCAATCTGCAGAGATTTCAGTATTCGGATTGAAGCTCGTTAGACACTAGACAGTGTACTCCAGCCGGTTGTACATTCGATATGCCGAAGTAGAATATTATGCAACTTTTGGAGCCCTTTAGTGGCTAAAAACTTCCCCGAAGATTATACGCATCCCCTGCCGGTACCGCATTCGCTGGGGGGACAGAGCTTGGATGAGCTTTCACGTGATCGCTAACGAGCAACGAGATATCCCGCTGAAACAAGTATCGCAAAACTCCTTCTGTCGCGTTATTCGAAGTCGTTAGCAAGTGTGTGCATGCATAGTTGGCACGTGGGGTGTCAGGAACCGCGGTGGAATGCATCAATCGTGGTTATCGTCGCTCACCCACGCGCATTTCTACCGATTTTCGAAAATTAGACTGAAAATATCGATTTCGCTTTGTTTTCTGGAATTTTGAAAAATCGAATGACGAAAATTGAGATGAAATTTTCGAGGGAGGACTCGATTTGTGAATTGTTGCACCGAGGATGCATTTAATTACCGCCACTGCTGCTTTTTCTACTCGAGTCGAAGTCCCAGCGAGGATTTCGCTGGAATTTCGAAACGTTTCGGTTCCCTCCAATTTCTTTCGAAATACCCTATACACCGAGACCAAAGTATACGTACACATATACCGTAAAAGTTTGAACTCATTGATTATTCCCACTAACGTTTCTTCCCGTGCCACTAACCTAGTTATTAAAATACCGAGACTCGTCTTTCTATTTATACCGACGTGGATATAGCCTACGAGAACTATACGGGACGTATGTACGTACGTATTACGAGTATCATGGGTGAAACATATGGTCACTACTGTTGGAATCACCTTTGCTTGGGCTTTGCCTTGCCTTGCTTAACACTACGGTGCAGGTATGCGTGGGTGTGTGCACGTTTATGCCACTCCAATGTTACCATGCGGCTCCGAGCACCTCCACCGATGCACGAAACATAGTGCACCGTAGACACCTGTTAACTTACAACCTGTTCGACAAGATTAAACGATCGACGTGCTCGTTCCACGTAAAAACGGACCCATGTGTGTGTGTGTATACATATATATAATCGAGTTTCTATAATTCCACAACTTTTGAATAAACAAATGGTACCGGCAGAGAAATGCAAAATTAGATCCTCCTGAAATCAGAGTTTCCTCCGGCTTCGGATTTGGGGCTGGAATTCATGGGACGAGCGTTTGGTTGACGGTCGATCGACGTAACGCTATTAGCGGTAGTTTCTCTCTCTCTCTCTCTTTTTTTTATTTTTTTCGAGGCGAAATTAGATTAGGATTTTTATTGATGTGGATTAAGTCAAAGGAAACGAAGGGTCAATTTGTGGCCGTAGAAGTACAACAACCGTGCCCGCAGTTGGATTTCCCTCCCGGTGTTGGCAGAGTTAATGGAACGATCCGGTTGAAAAGAAAGTGGAATGTTACTGCTGCCATTGTCGTGTATTGGTTAATTCGAACAAGATACAAGGTCAATAGATCGCAATATCATATAGCCGGCAATTGACATTAATTTCAATCTCGAGGCTGTCCTCGGGAATCAACTTTTTCATAACGACAACAATGAACGTTTGCCACTGGCATTAAGAACAATTCGAGCGCTTTTTAAATATGTCAAATGCAATCAATTTATCGTGCGGACCGAATTATCGTTCTTAAGAATGATAATTGGAATGGTGGCCCTCGTGGTTATTTATGCCGTAAACACGTAGAACGCGAGATAAGAAATATGGGTGCAATAGATATCCCGTCGAATTGCGGCGGCAATTTACCGCGACATGCGTTGCACGTTGGCGAAGAATTACAATGTTGTGTTGAACCAATAAATAAATTAAATTCAGCTCAATATTGTTGAAGCAAATGAGCGGGAATTGAGTCGATTCGAATAAATCGTACTCGTATCAAATGCGATATGCACTTTTTCCCTCTTTAATCAACTCGTTTTCTCGGTTTTGCTTTTTTCTTTTTTCTTTTTTTTTTCGTTACGTCGTCACCTCCCTGATTATTATAAATGTGATCGTGACAGAAATTGCAGAATTTATTGAAGGTATAAACGCACCAGTCGATGAACTGTCCAGACTGCGCTGAGAAAAAGGGAGTCGTCGTGAAAACAATGAAAATTCGCAACGATAATTGAAATTGATGAAATCAACTCCCATTGGATCGCGAATATTTGCGTTTCCTATTTTCTGTAATATTTTGGCAAACGATTCTTTGAATCGTCGGCATTTTCTTTTCTATCAGATCCCTTTGTTATTTTTCAATCGTTCGTCGCGAGTGCATTTTAATATTTTCATCAATTGTTTTTCATTGATATCCTAATCGCACTTGGAATTTTTTTTTTCTTTTTCGATGCGATGCATCGGCCGGCTGATTTCCACTCCCGTACTGTTTTCCCGCTGGATGCTATTTTTGCGGAGTAATTCTCGCACATTTTTTTTTTTTCGTCCCCGGCGTTTCATAAAGTGTAAAACGTTTATAATAGCTCCTGGATGCAACGGCTATTGTAAATACATCCTTGCAGCACATGTGTATCTTTAATCAGCAGCGTCAATATTTGTAGAGAGTTTAAGCTTCGCACGAAGGCTCCTCGTGATCGTGAAAGTTTCTATTGAAACAGTGATACGCGTATCCAATCATTTAATGACTTTCTGATGATACGTTAAACGGTAAAAGTGGCGTATATTCATGTAGAAATAGAAACACCAACGTACAGATAGAATGATAATGTTCTTTCCCTTCCTACTCCATTAACTTTCAGATTCTACCGGCTAACAATTTGATTTTCCATTTAATTTCAATCCTAATGACTCGTGTCTTCGGCCTTACAGGTAGTCAGGCAGAGAGAGAGAGATAGTTATTTTATATTTAACAATCGAGTAATCGGTAATTCGATCAGCCTCGTTCATTTCTCCTCCGAGGTAAGTATCTCGATGGAAATCAAACCTCGATTGGTACATAAACTGCTTCACGGCGATATTTATTTATTTATTTATTTATTTATTGG